>JAEIGD010000020.1:0-600000 GCA_018903425.1 Zaprionus nigranus
GGTCAGGGGGGTAGCGGAACATAGTTTATAGGGTATCCTATTGTCGAGTGCGCTCGACTGTTGCTCTCGTCTATTTGGACTGTATTATTCGTCAAGTTCCAATTGCAACGGTTGGCAATGCCACTTCATGCATAGTTGGCAGCTCTACGCAATGCATTGCATACTTTCAGGCAGCGCAAGAAAGAGGCAGCGTACCGGTTGTACAAACATATCAGAGAACGGCACCAATCACATAGATAGAAACAGGTACAACGAAAATAATCCGATGGTTCAGACACTCGGGTGTCTGAGCGATCGGTCCGCTGAGGTACCAGGGAATAATTGTCGGGTGGCCCGATATGCAAGTAAACTTCAAGTAGGGTGACAAATTTGACGTAATTTCCCCTATTTCGATTAGGCACATCTTCGATATTTAACGAGAATGACTACAGTATCGATAACACATTGAAATTTATACTAGTATATTACCATATACTATATGTATATATATGTACAATACCAAATTCTGTTCCTCTTGTTGGACTTATCTGCCCCTCTTCCTATTATGTATCATGTTTTTCTAGAAAGTTGCCTGGAGAGTTCCCATTTTGACATAAACATTCAAACAAATTCACATCAATTCATTGCATTTATTTAGAGAAACAACTATAAATGTAAATTTACAACTAATGATTTAAGTTCTACATAATTCTCGATTCCTTTTCAGCCTTAATTAATTTATGATTTCGCCTATTTCACTCGCTTCTCGCTGCTCGTCGCACGTCCTCAACCTCGCACGGAGTTCAATTGCCAATTAGTCCAAGTTCAAGAATCCAATTATTGAAGGTATCTGCAATTAGCAGGGGGAAGAAAAGCCATTAAAAAACATAATAATAGTTACAATAATACGAAATGACAACAGCAACATTACGCACGCATGCATAAACTAATTAGCATAAATCAAATTAATTTATATGATTTCTGGCCCTGGGCATGACCAGCGACACCTAAAAAAACAGCAACCACCGCGTTGTCAATAGAATTAAAAATAATAAATATGTTCATCGAGGTAGAATGTGACGTGGGAGTACCCTTTATTAAAATGTATATTCAAATTGAGATATTTTAAATGTATTTCAGAAATTATATGATAAAGTTAATAAATTGTAAAAAAGACCAAATTCGTATACTCGTTACTTATTACAAGGCATATTAAAAAGGGTATATTAAGAATGGTATATTAAGAAGAGTTTATTTTAATATTAAATAAAAAAAAAAAACAAAAAAAAAACTTTCACAGTAACCCCTTAATAATCAATTGATTTCAATTACAAAACATGTTTTTTAAAATATCAAAAACAATCAGAATAAAGGCTTTGTAAAAGTTTGTAAAATATTATTAAATGATTATTTGCAGCAAATTATGTAATTCTGATAAACACACTCTCAGTCCAGGTGGGACAAATACCTCAATATTTATGCTATGTACTCTATAATTATAATTATTATTAATATGATTTGTATCAGCGACAGTAATCCTTGGCCTCGGCAGAGAGAGGTGAAGAACCTTGTACAACGTTGAAACTTCGTGCCAAAATTGAAATAAGCATCTGATTCATTTGCGCTTTATGTGGACTTTATCGGAATAATCAAATTGTACCCGCCATTACAAACAAATCTACGAAGCTCAAACACACACAGCCAAACACACATTAAAAGTTAACGCTCGCAGAGCGGTGTTCCCTGAACTTGACCTCGATGACAGTCAACGTAAACTACAACAAACACAGAAGCATCGCTAAGAACAATAAAAACAACAACAACAAGTTGTATGGGCACGTCACGAATTGAACTCACAGCAATAAGACGATGGATCCCAAGTTCGGAGCTCAAGTTGGGGCTCCGCTTTGCGGGCTGACAAAGGCTGATCGAGCGCAGAACTCGAAAACGAGACTTAAGCAACTTGCTTTATGACTCTTTGTTTATGTTCTTATTGTTGTTTGATTTCGAGTCAATAAATTATGAAATATTTTTTTATTGTTTGCTGCCCGCGTATTTCTGGGTATTTGTAAGCAATTCTGGAGGACGCCTCCACGAAATACGAAACACGGAAACACGCGGAAGTTCTTGATGCCAGCAACATATCCTAAAAACGAAGAAATAGAGTTAATTACGCATTCCGCGTGGTATCTATCGACGATGACGACAGCAATGATCATCATCACCGTCATCTTGTCTTTCGAGTCTTTTGCGGCTTTTTGTGTAAGCCGATTGTGACTTGCGATTTTTCTCGACAAGTTCCGCAACGTTGACTACGATAATAATTAAGATACTGGAGCGTACAGTCTCCCTGCTCTGCGATTGTCGAGCAAGTGTTCGGCTTGTTCTGGACAGATACAGGCCACAAGATATTCTAAATGTGCTTCGTAAGATTCACAGCTAGAGATAGAAATACAAAGATACAAAATCTCAGCAATTTCATGCCTGAAAAGTTACTAAGTGTTAAGCTATAGGCACAGCTTAAGATACTTTGCTAACGATTTAGATACTACTCAATAGATTTCTGTGCTCTTCAAGTCTATCTTTAAGATACGAGTACAACAATAATTACAGCTTAAGATACAAAGTTCTCTCGTAGAGATGCATCGAAATATACTTGAGACAGCAGCAAAAAAAATACAAAGACACTTCAAAGAAAGTCTCAATATAGTTTTACATATACTGCTATATATACATATATAAATAACTGAAGATTCAAGTATGTTTGCAAAAGATACAGCTACATTTATCATGTATCTTTTGCGTTGTTTCACTTTTGCATATGCCCAAAAATAAGTTTAATTTATCGCATTCTTGCTCAGTCATTTTGCCTTGCCTTGCCGGGCAGGTGCCACAATCACCATCGCCAATTGGCACGAGTACGTAGCAGTTACGGAACTTCAATTTGAACAACGGTTAGTTAGTCTGGCTAGTTAGTTGGTTAGTTGCCATAGTCTAATTTATGTCTGGCCATTTACAATATTTGTCTGCAAATTCCAATTTGAATTCGGTTCGGGACTGGAAATAGAGCAAAGTTCGATATAAATTAAATTCCTCGATAACTGGTACCGCCAGATTTGAAAGGTTGCAACTGAACATTAATAAAGATAAAGTCTCGAGCACGTTGCGGCATTAAAATGTAAAGATCGTATTAAGAATCTCATTCGAGTGATTTTTAATGCAATTTAAAGAGGGGCGATCTTTAAGCGAGCAAGGGCCGTAGTGACAGTCTTGGGTGCCCTTGTACAAAACTTTTGGGGGCCCTATTATAATTGCCTTGCTTTAAAAATACACTCGAAATACTTATACTTATGTATATGTTAAGACGTTTCACAAAATGAAGAAACCTAATACTTATTACATCGACTCTATTCTTGGTTTTATATTGGAAAAAATCATCAATAGTTTTGGAGAAATATATATATTCATGTTCAATATTAAGAGCGGTCAATTTATTTCGCCCGTTTGAGCGTCAAGATCTCAGCTATTATAGAAACTAAAGACACCAAATTTGAAATGATTGTCAGTAGACAATAGCTTTGACTACTTGTTCCATTTAGTGGAGGGCCACTGGCGGGCGGGAGCCCCTGTGCACCGCACACCCTGCTCACTCCTTGTTACGGGCCTGTAAGGAGCCTTTACTTGAATAGGTACCTTCTCTGTGAAGCCTTATCAATAAGCCATGAGTGAACCCCACTATACTAGAACAGCACAATCGATACGATTCAGGTTCACGGGAAAGGGGGAATCCCAGCTTAGCCAGATGATCATCATCGTGACGATCTGGCGGGTCATTAGGCTAATACGCTTGTGGAACTGGAAACTGTTGCTCATTGCGCGTTGACTAAGAGAAATGTCGACTTCCGCACGAGTTCAACTGCATGTTGAGGTTGACATAAAAAACTTGAACACAAGGAAATCGCACCTAAAGCACGCATGTACTCGAAGTTGTTCTACAAGTCCAAGGCACCTAGTTGGATATACCCAGTCAAGTTTATGGAATGCATTAACTCTGATCTACTTCCATGTGATGTGAACTGATGTAGATGACATCACGCTTGAACTCTGCTCCGACGGAGATTCGACTAGAATTAACATGCACATATAATATATGTATATATAGTTTAAGGCCCTGATTGGGATGATCAATTAACGTACTCGTGATAACAGCTGGGGCAGCTGCCTAGCGAAATTTCGATAGAAAACAATTGGAATTGAAAGTGGAATCTATTAAACTGGTTTGCATGCGGTTTCAGTCGGATATTGAATATCTGCTAACCTTAACCTGCTCTCCTAGATTCCCTGCCCTCCCTCTCTGCATCTACTTGACACCTCAACACTTTTGAAGTTCGCAAACGGAAACTGACAGAAAAAAAAAACAAAAAACTGAACAAAGCTAAACAAAAACAAATCATTTCCGTATGCCACAAAGCCTTAATTGATCAAATATGCTAATGTTTTGTTTTTCTTTTTTTCAAACCAATAAATCGTTATGTTTTATCAGTTTTTGTTTCACTCTCTTTCTCCCTGTCCCTCATTTTCGTCTCTTTAGACCTGCGATCGCCTTGACCGTGTGCTCGTCTGTCTGGGGCCGAGGCTGCTAATTGGTTGCCACGATCCGCGATGCATGTTCTGCGCCTTCCGTTTCATCGATATCGATTAGCCGAGCTATGTTAAGAGAGTCGCACTTGCTTGCTATCTACGTTCTACCCACCTTGGTGACAAAATCATCCTCGGGCTGCTCGTTGGGCGGCGACATTGTTGACCGCTTCTAAATCGCTTGCGATCGTTTGTCGCAAGCGTAAAGTCTCGTTTCCAAACTGGAATCCACTTGAGTTGCAACGACAACTAATTGCAGATGAGTATTATTTGCACAAGAAGACCATAAATTGTCATTCTCTTCTTGTTGGGGAACAATGGAACAATTACAAAAACAAAAAAAAACGTGTACAAATAAAACACACTGTAATTTCTTGTGAGTTCTTGGAAGTTCTATCTCTTGATCTGTTGTTGCTTTTTGCGCCTTGCGAACCGTATCGACTTGCGTTTGCTTTGAAACTGACAACAATAAACCCGATCACTAGCAAGTTCAATGCGTCGTCGCTACATCTCGAGCTTAGCTTCGGGTTCGTTTCGATTCGCTGCCAATCGACTCGGCTCGGCTCGGCTCGGCTCAACTCGGCTTGGTGGGGCTCGACTTGACTCGACGTCGACTTATGGCGAAACTGGTTCTAGTTCTGTTTAAGTTTAAGTTTTAGTTTGAATTTGGTTTTGGGGCTGCGTCTTCGCTGTGTCTGCGGTGCGTCAGCGTTCTATGCCTACGCTGCAGCGCACAGTGGGCTAAATTATTAATATTATTATTATTATTATTGTACCCCTGATGAACTTATAGATCCATAACCAGTCCAGTGCTCCTTATGAATTCTAAGATTTAACATAGACTGATTGACAAGGTGCCTTCCTACTGTTGCACATCCCGTACGGTCTAACGGAAATAAAATTTGGTAAAGCATTGCTTACTACATAAAAAATATACACATACATACTTACATTGTATGTATTAGAGACCTGCATGAATACATTCATTTGAACAGTACAATATTGAAATTAATAAGTACACTATTACTTCTAACCTTAGCGTATTTCGTGTTGCATACCTTTGGGAAAGGTTTAGAAACCAATACCTCCTTAAATTATTTCTTTAATAACTGTTTTGCTAATTATCCCCTATACACCACCTAAAAATGGACGTGGATAGGTCATACTCTCAGAAGGAACCCTAGCAGTATTGTCAGGATGTCACTGGACTGGAATCTCCAAGGTAGCAGACGAATCGGAAGACCAAAGGCGACCTGGAGAAGAACCATCCTCCAAGAACTGACCCAGTCGAGCACAACATGGGACAGAGCTAAACAGACGGCGCAAAATAGAGTTCGATGGAAGGCTTTAGTAGAGGCCCTAAGTTCCCAAGCGGAATAATAAGGAAAAAAAAAAAAAAAAATGCTAATTATCCAATCGCAATCAAATTTTCAGAAACCATAAGGGCGGTAATATTTATTGTGTTTACCAAAAATTAACTGTCCTACATTTAAATTAACCTTGAATTTCAGTTACAATTAATTTACCGTGGTGAAAGGGGGTGTGTTCAGATTCTAAAACAAACTTGATCTGCGTGCAATAAAAATACATATCGACACTAAATTTGGTAGCTCTAGCTAGTATAGTCCCTGCGATCTTAGTTTTCAAACAGACGGACAGACAGTGGAAACAAAATTATAATACCCTTTTATCCTAAGGGTTTTACTGTACAGTAATTTTTGTGGCTTTTATTCCAATAGCAAATATACATAGTTAATAGTTATGGTTGGCATGAATGAGTAGATTCCTTTTCTTTTATTTATTGCCTCAATGATCTCCAACATTAAACTAGAAAGACTCTTAAAATATTTTGAAAGTATGCGAAATTTTCCTTCAAATTCTTTACTTTCAGTTTGAGATTCTTAATTATGCAATTCCTTACCCAAAATATTAAGGTAAGACTTGAAATACTACTTAAAATACTTTTTTTTTCTACTTTAATTTTCTTATTTACTTTAGTAATACATTAATATAAAAATTAATTACAAAAAGTTGTAAAAAATTGTAAAATAATTAATTGAGAAAATTCGTGTATACGCTCCACTGTGCCGCTCTGCTCCCAGCAGCCGCTTAACTACAGGTTCTTGTTAATGTTACTATTATATTTACAATTTATAGTTATGGTTATTATAATATCGTAATTGCTGCTCGACTACACGAGACTGTTGAGTCTGACAAACTGTTGCGCTCTTTGTGCTCGCTGGGCCTGCGCTGACGTCACTTGAACTTGTTACTTGAACTTTGCGCCCGAAGGTGACACAGACACAGTCACGAGGTGGCGCGGCAGGTGGCAAGTGGCAAGTGGCAGACAGCAGGCAGCATGCAGCATGCTGCGCAGGCGAGTTGCCAATCGCCAATCGACTGTTGCCAATCGCCATTTGCTTGGCATTTGCATTGCAAAACACCGCCAACTTGCAGTAGCAGAAACTACTGCTTGACATTGACCATAAGTGGGCGCATACACACCACACACACACACACACACACACACACTCGCACTCTTAAGTGTCGTGCAACAGTTGCGCAGCACTTTTGCAACGCGTTGACGCTGCCCTTGAAATGCGCAACATTGCGCTGCACACACAGCACGTTGCACACTGTAGCACAAATTTCTGCCTTGTTTGTTGTTGTCTTTGTTTTTGTTAAACCTTGCTGCTGCCGCTTATCATTCAGTCTTTTATCACTACATGTTAATCTGCTGTTAATATAACATTGCAACATGTGTCCGCTATATAGAAGAGATATCGACTTTATCGCACATTATCAAAAACATCTGTTGATGTTGAGCAAATGCAAACAAAAGCATTGCGTTCTTAACTTGATTTAACTGGAACCAGGAATGAACCAGCAGTAAAAGCTTTATACTTACTTAAATGCTAATTAGGACTTTAAAGATCAACATTAGTGTCCACTATATATCTTCTCTTGTTCACCCTGAAACGAGCTCTCTAACCTTGATCCCTTCACTTTACCCAAAAAAATAGATAAAAACAATTTGAAAGATTTCAACAATCGTATAATACGAATTGGTATTCTTAAGTATATATAATATATCGTATATCACTCTGCGCCTTGTGGTTCTTATGATTTATGTGTGCTAAACACAATGACAAGTTGTCTGATGGCCAACGGTTTTGATTTGAAAATTTTGATTTGGACTCAGAATCCGATTTGACGCAGCAACAAGTTTAAGGCGTTTCGAGTAACACTCATTTACCCTAGAGTTTACATATGCCAAAGGGGTAGTCTGCAAAAGTAACTCGTCATCAAATGTATGTAGGAAAGTAATGCGCTGTTATTGTGAGACGATGTTATACGATAATACAGATTATTAGAACCGTTTGCATGGTGTTTACTATAAATGAATAAATAAATGTGAATATAGTTATAATTTTTATCATTTTTTTAATAAATTATTCCTTTGTCGTTTTGAATACTTACAATGTACATACATACATACATACAGTATAATAGATATATGCTAATATTTACATAGATACGTATATATACATACTAATATAGTTTTTAATGTTTGTGTATTGAAATTGGATGTTTAAATCAAATCTATGTTAATGGAAAATAATCGATAATATTCAATATTTGCAATGTATCGATAACATCCTCAACTGTTAAAACTCTCTGACCTGCAGTCTACAGCGTGTCCCACAGTCGAGCTGCACACGCCTCATTAGCCACAGTTGCCACGTTTCTATTTCGAGCTTGAGCTTAAGTTCGGATTTAGTGTTGGGTTTCGGTTTGGTTTTGAGTTTCAGTTTCGTTTTCGAGTTTTTCAGTTCAATGTAAACACGAAAATCGACTATAGGCCCGTCGCCGTTAAGCCCCCTCATTTGAAGCTGGTCAAAAGCAGCAGCAGCAGGCGACATAGTTGGAAATGCTTGACTAGGCGGCAATCGGCGGCAGCCACTCATAGTCCAATAATTATCAAAACTATGTAAGTAACTTGTCTGTGTGTGTGTAATTAAATGCTAAGCATTTCGAGGCCAAAGCAAGCTGAGAGAGTTAGGGGAGACGAGAAGAGAAGGGATGGAGGAGGGAAGGGGTACTTCTCACACAGTGCTTATGACTCTGACATTAATAATGCATGTGTTTATTTTTGATTTAAAATTTACACCAAATGCGCTCGTATTGGATTATAAATAATAAATCTAAGAATGAAGACCGAACACCCCTTACCCCTTTCAAGCCGACACGAATGGAAACTTCTGATGGACACGCTGTCAGCAGCTTAAGCTTAACCGTGTGTGTGTGTGAACTACAACGGTCAATCGATTGGCCCCGTTTCAAGCCAAGAATATCAAAAGCCTTCCATAACTTTACTTGAACTTTGCTTTTCGCAACCGGATATGAATCAAATGACTTAAGAGTCTTTAATTATTAAATCACTTTCCCGAAAGTATGCTAGAGAAATTTCAACAAAAATACAGTGAAAACGAAACTGGGAATGAAAGAAAGGACTCAACACATTTGAACCTGAAATTAACATTAACTGTAACTTATTTTCTGGCATTGGAATTGGCTTAAAATGGAACTCCTCACACAAATTATTCCGCGGTACAATGTACAGGGTGTTTGACGGTCGAGTACATTTGATTGTATATGTATACCCGATACCCGTAGGGTATTATAACTTTGTGCCAACCGATAATCTATGTAATAGATAGAAGGAAGCGTCTACGGCACACCAGAGTATATTCTTAATCAGCACCAACAGCCGAGTCGATAACGCCTTGTCCATCTGTCCGTATATATGTATGTCCGTCTATCTGTCTGTCTGTATGTCTTTCTATCTGTCCGTCTGTTCTATCTGACCGTCGGTCTGTGTGTGTAACAATCTATATCTTATAGACAATGTGAGTACTATAGGACTACCAAAATTGTTTACAGTATGTCTTACTATTGTGCACAGATCAAAGCTTACAATTTGACCACGGCCCTTTCCGCCCTCAATAAAAACGTAATTGCAAGCGTATGTCTTTACTAGAATTTTGAAATTGGTAAGCACAATAGCTGTTACCATCCTAATGATTTCTACAAATTTGGTTGCGATCGGATAATAATAAACATACAAGATACTTAAGAAATAATTTCAAGGGGCTACTGAACTTCAAGCGCTCCCTGTAAAGTATGCAACACAGAATATTTTAAACATAACAGTTAAATATTATACATATATTCGTATTGGACTGGTTGGTAGCTAGTATATTACAGTCGATCTGAGCTTAGCTAGTCATTCTGATCGGCAATATGTCTACATATGGGGACACGCTTCACGGCACAGCATAACATCGCACAACATCCAAAGGTGTTGGGCCAGATCAGACCAAAATAAACCCAAGCTATAAACCATAAAGATGTCTACAAATTCGGACTATAATTGGCTAATCGGTCGATCGATAATCGCCTGAAGATACTACGTACAACACTTGGAGCCTTGTATGCCTAATCTTAACTAGCGCAAATCAATTTAACGACTCATCAAAGTGGCTCGTAAATGCGCTCCATGATTTACGATAGATTATCCGTACGGAATCGAATCGACATTGCAATGGCGATAAGAACCGATTGGCCCCTGCCCTGCTGGAAGAGCTCTTGGGTCTTAGACCTGACTATAAATACGGCGAGTCAAGTCGAAACAGAAAACCACAAAATAATTGGGGAAAATGAAGAACGCCACCGCAAACATTGTAGTCCTGGCTCTCTGCCTAGTTCTGGTCCAGAGCCACGCCCAGCCACTGACCCCGCCTGCCCCGTTTGAGGCACAGCTGCAGACCGTGGTCGATTCTATGGTCAAATTGGGGGAGTCTGCCGCCGAGACTTTGGTTCATCAATATGAGGAAATTGTCGTGGAACCGCAACAGCAACTGGAGCAGGCAGTGGAGCAGGTAGAGGCGCGTCGTGAGGCAAGTCCACAGTGTGTTGATGCACAGGAAGCGCAACTCACACGCGTTTTGGATACCGCCCACGAGGAGAGCCATCAGTGTGGCGTAAGTGCCGCCCACGAGTCTGCGCAAATAGTCAGCGATGTTAACCAGGCAACGCAGCAGTTGGTCTTCGGAGGCTACTCACTGGGTCGCACCTACCAGAAGTGCAATAACTACAAGAACTCTGTTCTCAAGCAGTCGTGCATGGCCAAGTTCTACATCCAGGCCACGGTCTACCTGGTGAACGCACGCTCCTCGCTCAAGACCATCAGCAAGAGCACCAACGAACGTATTCCAGCTGTGCTCACCGACGGCAACGCTTGCACCCACCATGCCGCCGAAGATGCCATCGAAGCCATCGAGCTGATCAATGCAGAGATTGATTCCTGCATTGCCCTGAAGGCACGTCGCTAGTAACAGCGTTTCCTTTAAGCCAAGCATAAATTTTATTTCTGTTGCCCAATAAAACTGAGTGCACGACGATATAAATTTTGTTGTTTCATGATCAACAGAAACTTATTTAATATCAATATCGATAGTCGACATCTTATTCGATATTTTACTTCCATTCTATCTGCCGTTCTATTTCAAAGTGTCTTTAACTTTCTTGGCACCCTCTTTTCATTGTTCTCTTGCTACTTAGCTGAAAGAAATGTTGCTCTTTTTTTTACCATATTCTTGTTGCTTTACCCATCAACTTAAACTCAATTACTATTATTTTATATTACATATGTAGTTTGAATTGATCTAAAGATAATTATAATTAATTCTTCAATTAAATTTAACAATTCAGTTATAATCTGCTCAGATTTAATTAGATAATTATTGAGATAAAGTTTTTCCAAGATTTTTACCAAAAATTCTAAGCAAAACTCTAAGTTGGGACTCTTCACTGCGGTTTTTTTTTGCTACGGTGACTTTAAAGCTTTAGTTGTAACTTAGGGGTATTCTTAGAATACAAGCTCGTAACCATTAGTATTTCATATCCTTATATGAACTTTAACTTTCAAATAAATTGAGACACTGCACTACTCAAGTTTTTTAAACTTTAAACTTATTTTGAACTCATTTAAAAATGAATGACAAAGCTTTTTAGGAACTTTAAGCATAAAACCACTAGGCATTGAACATGCTCGATAAAAGCTTTGCTGATAAGTAAACTTGCGGGAAAGCTCCTGCGAAGTTGTTTCGAACGAAGAACTTGCAGCATGTTGCATGCAACAACCTTAATAAGCTCTTAACGCATTTTCATACCTTTTAAACATTAACCATCAAGCTTTTTGGGCAATTCTATGCTTCATTTGACTGAAAACTGGCTGAAAAGCTGCTGCATAACGATTGGGAAACGAGCTTATATTTGAATAAACGGCAGCGAGCTCGCAACATGTTGCATGCAACAAAAGTAGTTATCATTGCTTGTTACGCGGTTTTTGAGGAAATCAAGTAGAATAGCTTAAAAGTCCTTTACGATTTGAAATATAATATTTTGGATGAAGTATTTAGAATGTTTAGTATTCTCTAATTTATTTATGAAGGTTTGGTATTTTTTTTTTGTTTTTATTTATGAGTATTTGGTATTTTCTTGTTTTTTTTGTGTTTGGTGTTTTATTTTTTTATTCTAGAGTGTTTGGTATTTTGTTTTATTTTTATTTATGAGTGTTTGGTATTTTGTTGTTTTCATTCATTGAGTGTTTGATATTTTATTGTTTTTATTTTTGAGTATTTGGTATTTTATTGTTTTCATTCATGAGTGTTTAATATTTTATTGTTTTTATTTATAAATATTTGGTATTTTTTTATATTTATGCATTTTATGGTTTATATATATTTAGAAGCTGCCCACACTAAGCACAACTCCTGAAAGGGAATGCATACGCTTCGCTTGCAACATGTTCGATGCGCGGCTCGCAAACAAGTTCGAGTTGGCTTCGCCGCTGGCGACATTGTCGCAAACGCCTTGCTCAGTTGACATTTGCAAACGCGACGCTGCAGTCGCTGGCGACGCTCGACTCGGCGCTCTTTGGCTCGGTTCGTTTCTTCGCCAAGTTAGTGGGCGCTAAGTTAGCAACAATTTGCAACAGCAGCAGCAGCAACAACAGCAGCAACAGCAACAGCAACAAAGAGCGAAAGTCAATTCAAAAAAAGGCGTTAAAATAAAGTTCACGTTGCAGTAGTAGTTACAATTCTACAGCTGCCATTGCCACTGCTGCCGCTGCTCTTGTTGTTATTGTTGTTGCTGCTGCTGCGTTGGCGGCGTGTTTAGAATTTCGCCTCGCTTCAATCCCCGCGTGCTACACACGCCATTTTGTCGGCACAGTCCGTCCGTTGTAGGTCGCATGTGGCAGAAGATGGAGGCGAAGTTTGCGCTCTCAACGTGAACGCGAACGCGAACGCGTATGTGCGTGTGTCTGTCCCTGTTTGTGTGTGTGTGTGTTTGTTTTGTTTTGTTCGAGTGTGCTGGTGTGTGTGTGTCTGTGTATGTGTGCGTATGAGAGAGAGAGGGAGTCTAATCTCCATTTTGTTTTTGTTTTTGGTTTGTTGCTTTTCGTTGTTGTAGTTAAAGTATTTTTAGTGCTCGCGTGCGAAAGACGGTGTCAAAAGCGAAACATTTTTGAGAGATGTAAGTACAAGAAGAAGAAGAACAGCAACAGCAAGAACAAGAACAAGAATGGGAAGAGACAAACCTTGAAATGTGCCAAAAATGGGCCGAAAAAAAACCAAAAAAAAAAAAAAAAAAAAAACAAAACGAAAACGAAACGAAACGGAAATATGAGAAAATCAATGCGCGTAAATGAGCGTGTGTGTGTGTGTTTGTGTGAGTGCGTGTACATGTTAATGTGCACGTGTGTGTGTGTGTGTGTGTCTGTATGCGAATGTGAGAGGCAAAGAAAATCCATAAAATGCGCTGTGAAACTCGTCGCAGTCGAGCTATGCGAATAATTTATGAGATTGAAATTAAAGACACAAAAGACGCTTTCAATGTGTGTGTGTGTGTTTGAGTGTGTGTGTGTGTGTGTGTGTGTGTGTGTGTGTCACATGCCCAGTAAGCAACCGCAAGTAGGAACTAGAAGCAGACGAAGATGGCACAAAGAGCGCACAAATTATTTCTTGGCAACAGCCGCAGTGCAATGCCGAAATACGCTCACACCCATTGGCCCACGCCCGAATCTCTCTACCCCCCCTTCCTTTCCACTTCCCTTCCCCTCCCACCTTGCTCCCTTGGGGCCACTGCAGAAATGTTGTAAACATGTGAGGCCGCTGCCAGCGTCGACGTTGGCCGACGGCAGCTAGAGTAATTCACAAAACAGCTGATCTGCAACACACACACACACAGGGACACACAGAGACACACACAGAGACACAATTACATTCACACACACCCACACACTCTCAGCAAATACTTTGAATCAAGTGTGAAATATGCGAATATGATTCGATTGCAATTCCAATTTCCATGCAAATAACTTTGAGTTGCGCCTAGAAGTCTGCTACAAATACGTGTAATACCACACACACACGCACGTGCAGAGCTCTGTCTATGTGTGTGTGTGTGCCTTTCACAACGACTCAGCATCTTTGAGACACTTAGTGCAGCCACTGTGAGAGCAGCTTACTACACTGAGCGAAAGCAGTGCGTGCACAATCGATTTTATTGCTTATTATTTGCGCATTTTTTTTTGGATGTGTCAAAATTTAGTGTGTGCAAAAACCTGCAAAAAATATAAACCTAAATTTAATGTTGAACTGAGAAGTGAACACCCCTAATCATAACAACTAAGCAGCACTGTCAGCATAATAAAATCAATTAGCTTTTGGTTTTGCAAATTGCTTAGCTGTTTCGCTCAGTGTAGCTGGAAGCGAAGGCCGTGCCCTGCTCAGTCTGCCCCCAGTCTACTTATCCTGCTCTCATGCCAATCAACTTAAGTATGTTTAACTTTGTGCAGCTACCCGCACAGTGTGACGAAAACAACGACGACAGGAGCAACTGAAGCGGCAGCCAGCCAAGTAGGGGGGCGAGCAGGAGCAAGAGACAGAGACAGAGATAGAGACAGAAAAAGAGAGAGTGAGAGAGAAAGAGAGAAAAAAGTGAGTGAGTGAGTGAAAGCAGAAGAGCAGTTGCAGCCATCGCCAAATTCAAAATCATCGCCTGACAATGACAAAGCGCTCCGCTGGGCGGCAAGCTGCAGCTACGTGGCGCCCAACAGCAGCACCAGCAGCAGCAGCAGTAGTAGCAGCAGCAGCACCAATCAAAACAACAGCAACAGCAAAACGACAACGACAACAACAACAGCGAGGAGAACAACAACAACAGCAGCAGCATCAACAACAACAATCAATGAACGCAACACGAGCTGGCGACGCTGCAGCACGTTGCGGATGAGCCGCGTCGAAACGCTGCGCGCCTCACTGACGGCATGCGGTGGCGGCGGCAGTGGCGGCGGCGTCGGCGGCAGCATGTCCTGCTGCATGTGGCTGCTCTACGTCCTGTGTCTGCTTGGCTGTCTCTGTTGTTACACAGGTAATTAGACTCCATACCCCCTGCGACCCCACGAGGCTCACCACGAAGCTGCCCTCGGCTGTCACAGTTGATTAGCATAACTCGCCAATTTCCATTCCACTTTTTTTTCTTCTCTTCTCTTTCATTTTTGCAGTCACTTTTTTCCTCTTCCCTGTCACTTTTCCGTGTCACTGTCACGTGTTCTGTTCATTTCTTGTTGTTGTTTTCTTTTTTTGTTTTTATTTGCATTGTTCTCGTTTATCCTTTGTTGCATCGCTTGCAAAAATCGTGCCCGACCGATCTGTTAGGTGATAGCAGCAACGTAGTAACCTAACGTTATTGGCTGCTTACGTAATTGAGTGTGAGTTATACCATGGACTGTGTGCTGAAGAGTACTTTGACATAATCTACGATATAGTGCCCTATATAAGTCGTAAAGGAGTATCCTGTGAGGTAATCTACGGTATAATGCACTATATAAGTCGTAAAAGAAAATCCTTTAAGATAATCTACACTATAGTGCACTATATAAGTCGTAAAGAAATATCCTTTCGATTGCCAGCAGTTTAACTTGGGCAATATAATACTGTTTAATCTTAATCGGGCTTATAAGTTTAAGGAAATATGAAAATGCGTGTGTTAAAATACTTTACCATTTATATTGGTGTCTGATTTCAACCCCTTGCGAATTACATCGAAATTCACAGAGAAAGGTTGATTTCTGCTTTAAGCTTCTTTCACTTTTGCCACTACTTTAGAATATTTGAAGCGACCTAGTTACAAAAGCTAAAAAAGTAATATCATATTCCGCCCAAGATCTAAATTAGTTCAAGGTCAAGCGTTCTATCAGAATTGCTTCAAGAAACCTAAATCTACTCGACTTCAAAACAATAATAGCATGAATGTATGTGCGGGGACTATAAATAAATATGTTACAACATTGAACATTAAATTGAAGCTGAACTATTTGCATCGCCATGAGTCAATAATCAGCTCAAGTTCAAGAGATTGCTTAGCTCGAGGCACACTTGAGCAGGATATAAGAAGGGCGTAGAATAAATATTGCACGAAACAATTGGTCGAGCATTGGTAGAAGAAAGCTATTTTTAATGGCAGAGCCGTGTTCAAAGAGGGAGGCTGCGAAGCGGAAGCTCAAGGAGCAAGGTAGCGTGGCATAGGTCCGAGTGGGGGGGGAAGGTACTTTCGGTACCAGGACAACAATGGGCGATAGCCTTGACTTTCTACATGCAAAAGTCGATGTTGGCTCGCTGCGTTTTTTTTTTTTATTTTTTTGTTATTGCTGTCACGGTTTTTGCTGCTTGTTTTCTGGTTGCCATGTCGCACCTGAAGGTACGAGAGGTACGAGTTGCCAACAGTAGGAGGCGGGGAATAGGGGCATGTCACGAGAAGAAGGCACACAACAATTTTTAGCACTTGTGACGACGACGACGGCGACGGCAACACCTCGACTGCAACGACGACGGTGGCGCAGCATTAAAGTTGCAAGTGGCCAACAATTTGAGTTGCCATGAACTGTGTCAGCAGCAGCAGCAGTAACAACAACAACCATAAACAACAGCGAGGGGCAAGCAAGCATATTGCGCAGGCAACCGAAAAATAAAAAGGTCCGTAAAAACATTTTGCAGCAGCGCATCGACTACAAATGTGAATGCGAATGCGAATATGAGTACACACTTAAACCAGCGAGTCTATTCACTCGGCTAGTACTTCAGAGTTACCATACATACATATGTACATATAGAATATTTCAAAATTATGCTGCCAATTTCTGTAGCACACTTTTTGGGGCAATTCAACGCATTCTTTGTACTCAAATTGTGTATGAACTGTTAAAGGGACTTATCATATATATATATATATATAAGCTTTAATAAATATAATTTTTTATATGTTTGTTTCTATTCAGCTTTATAATGTTAATTAAAGATATAAGCTTCTCTGGAATTCATGAAAGTATTTCGATACAATTTTAAAGAAAATCGCTATAAGTCGCATCAAATGAAATCCTTAATCAAAATCCATAGTCAATCGTTTACAAAAAACCGCATTCCCTAACCTTTAATTAAAATCCTGATTCAATTGAAGGTTTCTCGAATATTCGAAAATTTCTCAGCTGAATATCAAGTTCATCAATTAAGAACCATTTTTTTATGTTTACTATCTGATAAGTAAAACTTCTTTTCTTTATTTCATTTCCTAATCCGTGTAAATAAATATAAAAAGCGCTTCAGATTTGATAAGTCATTATCTTCAGAAGATGAAGGAAATTTAATTTGAACAGCTTAGAAAGTATATACGTAATTCGTTGCGACACTAGCGAACCTTACCGAACTTCTTCGTGTTGTTATTGACGCATAAAACTTTTTGGCAAACTACTTTTTGTAGCATGCCATAACGAGTCGCAGCAGCTCCCACGTGACCGTGCGGTATCGGTATTGGCATTGGTTTTGGTTTTGCTTTTGCTATTGGTATTCGGTTAGGTTTCATTTCGTTTGTTCCATGCCGTTTCATCACTTTCTGTCGCGTTTCCTTCCGCTTTCGCTGAAAGAAATGAGAAGTGCAGCTGCTTAAAGCCAAATTCGATTGGCCTGTTAAACGTAATTGGGTTGCTCCAAAGAGATCTAGCTTAAAGTGAACTAATTACTTGGCTATTTGCCAACACTTAACCGCATCTTACATAAAACTTGTGCCTCTAAACCCCCTCTGTGCCTCCATCAAGCTGACGACAGACAGACGGACAAGGCGATGTCCAGATGGCGTCGAATCATTCCGGATCGATAGATTGCGCCTGCTTTGCCTGCTAATTATACAGGCAAACACAAGTGGGCAATCGAAACATGCACACAGTCACACACACACACACACACATTCGCTCACACTTGCACACAAATTTCAAATGGCTATTGGCAACGATAATTGCGTTGATAGACGGGCAATCAAATCCCTTTCAAAGCTTGTGCAGAGCTCCATGCAAAATGCAGGCCCATGTGTCAGTCAAGGGTGTTGTGTACTGTCTGCCTGTGTGGATGTGTGTATGTCTGACGATTTACAGCTACTCGTTAGTGGCCTTATCGTTAAAGTGTGATGTCGGAATGACAGGGCAAACAATAGAGCGACAAGCGGAGAGTGGGAGTATCTTAGAAAGTGCAATAAAGTGAACGGTATTAAGAGCGATTGGCTTAAAGCGAGTAGCTAACAGCAATTAACTTTCAGCGAGTAGCTTATAGCGAGTTGCTTACAGCGAGTAGCTAACAGCGAGTAGCTTACAGCAAGTAGCTTACAGCGAGTAGCTTACAGCGAGTAGCTAACAGCGAGTAGCTTACAGCAAGTAGCTTACAGCGAGTAGCTTACAGCGAGTAGCTTACAGCGAGCTTACAGCGAGTAGCTTACAGCGAGTAGCTTACAGCGAGTAGCTTACAGCGAGTAGCTTACAGCGAGTAGCTTACTGCGAGTAGCTTACAGCGAGTAGCTTACAGCAAGTAGCTTACAGCGAGTAGCTTATAGCGAGTAGCTAACAGCGAGTAGCTTACAGCGAGTAGCTTATAGCGAATAGTATACAGCGAGTAGCTTACAGCGAGTAGCTTACAGTGAGTAGCTTACAGCGAGTAGCTAACAGCAATTAACTTTCAGCGAGTAGCTTATAGCGAGTTGCTTACAGCGAGTAGCTAACAGCGAGTAGCTTACAGCGAAATGCTTGCAGCGAGTAGCTTACAGCGAGTAGCTTACAGCGAGTAGCTTACAGCGAGTAGCTTACAGCGAGTAGCTTACAGCAAGTAGCTTACAGCGAGTAGCTTACAGCGATTAACTTTCAGCGAGTATCTTAAAGCGAGTTGCTTACAGCGAGTAGCTAACAGCGAGTAGCTTACAGCGAGTAGCTTACAGCGAGTAGCTTACAGCGAGTAGCTTACAGCGAGTAGCTTACAGCGAGTAGCTTACAGCGATTAAGTTACAGCGGGTACTAACAGCGATGAACTTACAACGAGCAGTTTACAGCGAGTAGCTGACAGCGAATAGCTTACAGCGAGTAGCTAACAGTGAGTAGCTACAGTGAGTAGCTTACAGCGAGTAACTTATAGCGAGTAGTATACAGCGAGTAGCTAACAGTGATTAACTTACAGCGAGTAGCTTACAGCGAGTAGCTTACAGCGAGTAGCTGATGACGAGAAGTTGATGGTAAATAGCTGATGGCGACAAGCTGAGTAGTGAGTAGCTTGTAGCGAGAAGCTTAGAGCTACATTCTTATAGAGTGTACCTTACAGCGAGTAAGTTATACCAAGTGGCTTGTAAAGAGTACCTTGTAGTGAGCAGATTAAAGCAAAGATCTGATGGCGAGTAGTTTTCAGCGAGTACTTTGAAGCAAGAAGCTGATAGCGAGTATCTTACAGCGAGTAGTTGACAGTGATCATTTAAGTAATAGTATATGCGAATTACGAGTAGACTGTTTAATGTAGCGAGGTCTTCTTCGTTTCAACAATGCCTCTTTTTTTTTTTTCTCTCTCTCTCACACGCTGTCTCTTTTCTTAGCGGTTAGATACCGCATTGCCCATGCTTCCATTTTACAGTTGCCACTCGCGGTCAACGCGACGACATCCCACACAAAACACACACAAATTGCGCATACCGCACGTTGGCCCGAGAGTGTGTGCAAGAGAGAGAGGAAGAAAAAGCAAGAGCACGCGTGTGTGACTGTGCGAGGGAAGCAGCGAACGCGTGAAAAGCAAGTGTAGGAAATTTGCATTGCATATGCCGAGGCGCACGTTTCGCGTTCCCACTAATTGCATTGCACTCAGCATTCAAAATGGTTTTATAATCTTCGCTTCCGTTAACAATTCACCACTGATGACGACAGCAACAAGAACAATAAGAGAAAATAACGACACAAAAAGGAGAAAAAACAAAAACATCGACAATAACAACAGAACGAGGATTTCCTTCTGCTTAGCACAAGGCATTTTCCCACCACACACACACACACACGGAAAATCTCATTAGTGACGACCGATGATTACCATTACCTAGAAACATATACACACACACTTACACTCACACTTGCACAGTGGGGCAGGTACAAGTACAAGAGCTGTCGAGGAGCTGTTTACTTACTCAACGTCGTAGCCGTGACTCTGCCTGACACGCCCCCGTAACCAACTCACGCCCAACACTTTGCACTTGCCATTGCGTGCGAGCCAGTCCCAGTGTGTGTTTGTGTGTGTGTGTACCCGTGTGGGTGCACCACAATTGTAACCATTTATGAACTATGGCGCAATACACGATTGTCGCAAATTGCCGTTGAAATTGAAACGACAGTTGAAAGGGAAGGTAAATTGAACTTGACTCTCGAAAGAAGCAGTCAAAAATCGTTACAGAAACGCCAGATTATCAACCAGTTGCGACCACAAAAGGTCACTGGCGAAAGGTCAGCAGCAAATATAGGGATGAATTTATTGAACTGAACCCGAGAAAGACGTTTAAAATGGGTAGTGTTGAAAAATGGAAAATATATATAGAATATTTAATAAACTTCTCAGTAATATCATATGAAAATGAATATAAATATTAATATATATTTAAATGTGAATTAATATTATATCTATTAAGTAAGTAACTATCTAAAATGAGCCTTTAATTATTTAAAGTAATGTCTCAAGTTGTACTCGAGTCTTTTTAATTTCCTACTTACTTTTGGCACAAGTTTTCGCCTTGTACGCTATTTATAGAAAATGAAAGAACTTTTCAAAAAAGAGCCAGAAATAAGCTTAAAATGTTCCGTTATAATGCCACGCCAACATGGATCCTGAAAGGGATGGGTAGGAAAATTGATTTTCTATGAAAATAGAACACTGGACGCTTGCGAGGCTTAATCAGCTTTGCGTTATACGTTGCAACTGGTGCAGGTGCCAAGGGAGAGGGGATGGGGGTTGGGGTTGGCAGGAGAAGGCGAAGAGGTCACCAGCTAAATGTCATAACAAAAGCTATTTTTAAATGAGCCGCTTGGCTGCACATAAAGGAGCATAGAGGCAGTCCGAGTCCTACCTCGGGGCCTGGAGCATGGAGCATGAAACAGCCAAGCCAAATGAAGGCTCACGCAAGCCAACGGACATTAAAAAGTAATAAGCATAATTGTGAAATGTCGCCATAAAAATAGTAGAACAGCCATGAAATGCAGACAGCAAAGCGACAGAGAGAGAGAGAGAGAGAGAACGGAACGTGACGTGACGTATACGGCCCGTTGGCCCAACTTTGACCCAGGGCAGGCTAAGCTGTTTGCTCGACTGCTGGCACAAAAGTCGAGCTATGGTTTTTAATTATTCAACGATCTCAAAAGGGGCTCCAACACAGACGTTGACAGCGACTGCGACGTCAGCGGGCAACGGGCAGCGGGCAGCGGACTGGCGAAACGAAGGCAAACAAACAAACAAAAGGCAATGGCAAAGGCCAAACAGCAGCGCAAACAACTGCAGCGAAATTGCAGCAGACGACCAAATGACGCCGCGACCCTCTGCCCACCCCATTCCCCATCCTTTACACACTCCATCCATGTCCACACCAAGTCCACACCTTGAACGCCCTGTGCCAATTGTCCGCAGCAGTAAGCGCGGTAAGGAAAGTAAAAAGTTTGCGGCACTTTCACTGCGCTGCCTCTCCCGACGACGACGGTGACGACGATGACGCTGCATGACGCGTCGGTGGCCCACAAAGTCCGCTTGAGTTGCCCGGAAGTTGCTTACAACTTAGAAGCATGTTACGAGTGCCCCACCGCGAGGGGTGCAGCAACTGTTACCACAAACTGTAAATGCAGTCAAGTTGGGAATGGGTGGCACATTTGGGTGGCTGCAACACGCGTGCTCAACTGCAGTAGCTTTCCGAACTTGCGTCATGTTGCATGTTGCATGTAAAAAGCTCTGCGCAACGAGCACTCACTGCAACAAACCTTCGACTAAGATACAACATGTGCGTCGAGTTTGCAGCAACGCGCGCAGTTCACACAAAGTTCGAAATGCGTTCAACTTGGGAATTCTAAGAATTCCCGTGTCAATTTAATTTAATTTATCGATTTATGTTCTCGATTTATTTATTTATTTAAAAATGTATTGATATTCCTAACCTTCTTTAGATTATTAAAGACACATTCCCATATAGGTTTTACATTTTATTATTTTTTACGACCATTTTTTTGTATTACACGACAAGTTTCTGATTAGATAAATACTTTTCTCGATTTTGGCTATATTTCCTGGATATTCCTTGTGTTTTTTCAAATACATTTGAGATAAACAATTATTTTCCTTTTCCTCGATGTTCATTTTGATTTCCAGCTTCTGTTAAACTTTGAGATTGATTTAGAATGACTGAACGGATTTTTGCTTCCAACCTTAAATATTAGTTATACTTCATTTATGTTTCTGTGTGTTTTCCCTCATTCATTTTAATTTTGCTTAACTATTCCAATAGATATCAGCTATTTGACATTTATTCTGTGGCTTCCTTAGATCTTTGAAAATTTCTGATGCTGAAAGATATCAGCTACAATACATTTATATTTCTGTCTCTTCATTAAACGAGATTCCAGATTAGAATTGATTTCAAATACCAACTGTTTTTTTTACACATTCATCCAGACTGATTCTTTAACTTATACTTCATTTATATTCCTGTGTGTCTTCATTCACAAATTCCAGATAAATATCATTCACAAATTCCAGATAAATATTTACTTAACTTTACAATAATTTTGTTCAACTAATTTGAAAATTTCTGATGCTGAAAGATATCAGCTACAATACATTTATATTTCTGTCTCTTCATTAAACGAGATTCCAGATTAGAATTGATTTCAAATACCAACTGTTTTTTTTACACATTCATCCAGACTGATTCTTTAACTTATACTTCATTTATATTCCTGTGTGTCTTCATTCACAAATTCCAGATAAATATCATTCACAAATTCCAGATAAATATTTACTTAACTTTACAATAATTTTGTTCAACTAATTTGAAAATTTCTGATGCTGAAAGATATCAGCTACAATACATTTATATTTCTGTCTCTTCATTAAACGAGATTCCAGATTAGAATTGATTTCAAATACCAACTGTTTTTTTTACACATTCATCCAGACTGATTCTTTAACTTATACTTCATTTATATTCCTGTGTGTCTTCATTCACAAATTCCAGATAAATATCATTCACAAATTCCAGATAAATATTTACTTAACTTTACAATAATTTTGTTCAACTAATTTGAAAATTTCTGATGCTGAAAGATATCAGCTACAATACATTTATATTTCTGTCTCTTCATTAAACGAGATTCCAGATTAGAATTGATTTCAAATACCAACTGTTTTTTTTTACACATTCATCCAGACTGATTCTTTAACTTATACTTCATTTATATTCCTGTGTGTCTTCATTCACAAATTCCAGATAAATATCATTCACAAATTCCAGATAAATATTTACTTAACTTTACAATAATTTTGTTCAACTAATTTGAAAATTTCTGATGCTGAAAGATATCAGCTACAATACATTTATATTTCTGTCTGTTCATTAAACGAGATTCCAGATTAGAATTGATTTCAAATACCAACTTTTTTTTTTTACACATATTCTGTAAGACTTGACGATATTTTTGAACTACTTTTCATCCAGACTGATTCTTTAACTTGAATTTAGTACACATTACATTTCTTTGAAATAACTTCTGTATCAACATTTAACATACATCATTAATTTAAATTCACCACAAATTTGGTACATATAAGATACTCGTATGTTTCTTTTCTAACAATCAACTGGATAAATGGCCATGACATTTATCCAGTTGATTGTTTTCTTGAATGTATGGCAATTATCTTATTCCATTATTTTCTTCATTTTATATAAAAACTTCAGTCTAAAAAAACATTTTTCATTTATAAAGACATCCTTATTCTGCAATTTTCATTAAATTTGTGTTCTCAAACTTTTGTTTAATATTCTTAAACTACTTCAATTTGATCCAATCCTGTGATAGCTTATCCATATATACATATACAATCTGAATTCTCTTTATACTCCAATTTCATGCAAATATTTCCAAATTTTATACACATTAAATGAATACTCTGCATTTATCCAATTATCCTTGATTAATAATATCCTTAATCTATTCAGTTTACAATCCGACTTGAAAAAAGGTTGTTACGAATTATTTTGATGAAAGCTTAAAAAAACTGTATCCAAATTTAATACAAAACGGGCACTGTACAAATTTTATCAAATTTATATCAAAATTTCATAGATGATTCTTTAATCTGAAAATCTGAAAAAACTCGAATTAACAGAAATTGTGAAAACAAAACAAATTCCAAACAGAATTTTAATTTTAAAATAAGCCAAAAATTAATTTTTTATTGTTGTTCCGAACGTGGCGCTCGAGACGAACCGAATAAATAATTTCTATAAGTTATGTTACCTCATGAAGTCAGTGGAAAGCAACGCCTGCTGCTTCCTGGAAAACATTTGAAGCTACTTCAATTTCTCTCTCTCTCTCTCTCTTTGTCTTTCTATGTTTCTCCATACAGTGGCACTGGAGGAAGACTGCGTGGATTTTCAGGGCAACAAGGTGAACCATGGCATGCTCTACGTTCCCGGCCCGGGTGTTTGCAGCCTCTGCGTTTGCTATCACTCCGAACCGCTGTGGTGCAAGGCCATCTACTGTGATCCACCCTACGTGAGTGAACAGATTTCCCAGCATATGATATATACATATTAGTATTATACATCTACGATTTTTTTACTCTCCTTCTACGACAGTTCTGTAAAAACTTCAGAGTGGGTGAACGTTGCTGCGAATTTGAATGTCTGGATCCACCTGGCGAGGATAAGCTCTATCAGGTGAGAAAGCAGTGATATAACTATAGCAGAAAACATATAACTGAGCTCTATGCGATTTTAGGAACGTATGCGCAAGCGTGCCGAGATTCTGGCGGGCAACAGCACAGCCTGCAACTTGAAGGTGGCTCCGCTGGCCATGTCCACCATAATGCTGAGCTTTCTGGGCAACGGTCTGCTGGGAAACTTATAACTTCAGAAGACATAGCAACTGTTATCGCTGTGTGTGTGTGTGTTAGCTCTAAGTACGTGTATGTATGTATGTTAACACTCCAATCCCTTGTCCCTTCTCCTTCACGTCCCCCTCCCTCAAGAGCCTCAACCCTCTTTCGAATGTTATGTAGATAGCGGGAGGAGTTGGTTTTTGTTAACTGTCCCCCAATATGGAAGCTTATTACAATGTAATGAGCAACCAATAAACTGCAGCTAACAAATTTATATACACCTAGGTGCATTCACAACAAATCAAGATATATATATATATATACTATATACAATAGATATATACCAAAAATGTATAGGTATTACATATATATATATATAATATAAAGAACAGCAAATGAAGTACTACAGAACAATACGTAGGTTTTCAACTTATACTTATGTACTTGCTGCATATACATACATACATACATACTTACAAATATGAATGTATATCCCTAGTCTTATGTAGGTACAATAATAATACAAATATATATAATATGTGTACCATCACAGTACAGTACCGTGTGCAGTCCAAGCCAAGTGGAAAAGTGAAAAAATTGAGAACTCATGTCTTTAACTAGCTTCTAAGTCTATATACTTAGAAATATACGTATACATATGTATAGTGAATAAACCTTCACTCCCCTCCCCTTCCCTTGCCCATGCAGGTGCATACTTAGACTGTACATACGCGTATAGCTGCCTAGCTCTATATAAATATGTACGGATCGAACTTGTTGATTATTCTTTAACTAACTGAGAGAATGTAGGTGGATCAAAGAATGTTGTGTATGAAAACAAGGAAACATTAAATGAAAGATGCAGATATGTGGTACATGATACTTACATATGTACCGAAAATTGATGTGTACGCACTTAGGAAATTTTTTTTAATACGGCATCAACACACACACAGATCACAAGGCGTTACCGATCCATATAACATTATTCGCAGTTAACCTCACCTAGTGAAATTATTCATTTCGAAATATAAATTCGCTTACAACTTAGTTTTAACAGATATCTGTTTCGAAATCGAAAATCAGAAAATCGATCTGGGATTGTAGTAACTTTTGATTGCAATAACTCAACTGTAGTAAATTACACATATCATCACAGATACACACACACACACACATGAAAAAACTTAGAGAACGATCTTATATATATATAGTATGTATATATATTCTGCATTGGTGCTAATTCTATAATAGGCTAAGCACGATCCTCAGAAAACAGACACACATCACACGTCGCGTCGTCTATCGTCTTGATTCCAAATCAAATCAAAACAAATCAAAGCCCATGTCATGTGGCAAATCAACTAGAGAAATGATATTACTATATTAAACCTAACTAACTATAAAGCTACTAAGCGATACAAAACTAAAAACTGTAACCTAAAACTTTAAAACTAACGATTTTGATTTCACCAGCATAATCGAAATGAAACACAATTATAAAACCCTTAACAACAATTTTAAATAGAAATACAATTTTAATGCGAACTCTAATAGATCCAATCAAACTCCGATCTCCTTTTTTTTTTTCCATTTTCAATTTAGAACTAAGAATTGTGCTTGATATACGGATAAGGATATATTATGTATATGTGTGTGTCTGTACTATATAACCAACTCTTTCGATATCGTTGAAGGCATATTGCAGGACCAGAAAAAACAAAACTAGAAAAATTATACAGAAATATCTATAAAATAAAATCTCTACCAATCAAATGAAAATCAATCGATAAGGCATTCAATTCAAGGCCCATTCCCAAAGAATATTATATAGTAGAATGAGAAATACACAAGCACACAGAAACACTGACAACACACAGAAGCATGTGAATATATGTATATGTATACACACTAAGGAGTACGGCTGTGACCATTATTGATTTTGCTTGCAAATCAACCATAAACACAACTGTAAATACGAACAAGGTTAAATAGTATGAGTCTATTGAAAGCGACTATAGCTTTGAAAAGAATTCGCAAGAATTCTAAACCAGAGCGAACCGATCTGCTTCCTCTGGAGCGAAAAGTATTTTAATTGATTCTCGGCTAGCCGAATATGGGGAAAAACCCTTGGCAAATGAAGTGTACGATGTATGTGTTTATTATAGAACGGGAAGTACGGGAATAATGAGCTTTACGAATCATTGGAGCAACACAATCCATATTCGATCTGTCTCTCACTCTCTCTCAATCTTCCTCTCTCGCTTCGCTGCAGGGGTATTTCGCAATGAACATCAACAAATAACAATTAACAATTAACAATAAATAATGATCTTAACTGAATGTACAATTCTAATGCCACAATATCTGACCAATATGCGAACATATATAGTATATTTATGCATACAAGAAATAAAAACTAAAAACCAAACAAGAACTAACTCATTAAGATGATAAATTGACAAATTTTAATAGCATCCAGCAGATCTAATATGCGAATAGTAAAAACAAAACGCTTTAAAAATACCTTAAATAATGAATACTTTAATAATATACCAAAAAAAAAAATAAAATGAAAAGCAAATCAATTCCGATTTATATAGACTTAATAACAATCGCAAACAAATTGGCTTTAATTGACAGTTAATAATATATTATAATAAAAAAAGAAGCTGAAGAAAATACATAAACAAAACGAAAATCGTATAATCGTAAAAACTATTTCAACATTTACCTTGAGGACGTCACGTCACACTCATTTCTAAAATGGTACGAGTCGGTATTTTATAAAATTTCGGTTCTTACATAGATAGCTAAGTTCACAATAAATAATATAAATAATAAATAATACCTACTAATATTTACAAAAATCCGAACCCGTCTAACGCTTTGCCAGAAAAAACCTCTCTTAACGCCCATGGGCAGAGAAAACCCTGGGCATTAACTACTTATATTAACTAAAATACAATATATGTATGGTATACATATGTATATTCTGTATGAGATTAGTCTAGATCGAACGATATAATCTTGTAATAATCTTGTATTTTGTTTCAAGTGCAGCACTTGATCAGCCCCCAAAAACTTATTGAAATGCATTATAAGACAATTACCAAAACAAAATCGAAAAGTGTAAAACCTACACATATATTAGAACTGTCATACCAGAGTAAAAAGAAAGCCACAGCCTCACTCAATTTATTACTATTATAATCATTTATCGAGAGGATTTCAAATCATGTATATGCATATTTAAAGAATATTCAAAGTACCAGAGAATTTTAACAAAAATATAAAAATATTTTCACAATAGCTTAAAAAAAATACAAATGATGCAGTTTTATTTCGAGAAGTGGATTAATAGTGGATAAATGGAAATTTTACACCCTTAGAAAGGTTTTACGGGGTAAACTCTAAAAGCAACTTCCTTGACTGCAGTTGGACAAGTGGGCATGTATTTTGTATCTTTTGTAGCTTACATTATGTGCGTCAAGCATTATTAGTTTTATTATTATTATTTCAGTTTTAAAGATGTTGACCTGCCGAGCTGTTTTAATCCATATTTGCCACGCCTTCCTGGTGTGCAGGTGTGTTGCTCGCAAAATGCAATACATAAGATTGAGTTTTGCTGGTTGTTCACGATATATATTGCACATCATATGCTTTCATTAGTAAAAACTTACAATTCGGTAAACGGTTCCTGCTGTTTTTTTTTTATTTTAGGGATATGGATATTTTTCAAAAATGTATTTGTTGGGCGAGTGGAACATTAGGCTCAAACCATTAGAGCCTGTCATTTTATCAAGGTACATGCTTTTCTGTGTGAACCTTGTCCAGAGCTTGCCTCGTCAAAGTGGCTTCTTCCCAGTCTGTATTTCTGGAAGCTGAACTGCTGAACTGAAACGTCCTATGACTTGACATAGACTGATTTGCAGAGGTAAGGTGTAAGCCATCTGCTCACAAATGTTCGCTCTAGTACATCTTCTCTGACTCTCGTCATTTAGAGTACTACCTAGAATAAGGGCGATATGGTGCTAACCCCTTTGTTCATGTCACTGCTTCCCCCCATTGTGCAGAGCCTCCAGCCCGACTCACTCTCGCGACACCTTAGTCCGATCCGTGTGCGCCGTTCAAATTCGTTACCAGATGATTCGACTGGTATGCAGTGGTCACCACGCTGAGGTATTGAGTCCCCCTACATACTCACGCACAATCCGTTCTATAGACTTGCAGTCTATACCATCATAAATCACTCTCACTCGATAGATAGAAGAAACGACCAGACAACACTTTCCATATTCACATTTATTAAATACTATACAGTGAAGATTTTTTATTTTTGTTCAGCCATAGCGAAAAAAAAAACTAATTTCGAAAAAAAAAAAAAGTTATACACTTAATACTAGGAATTAAAAAAAAAATTCACATAGGTCTACAGTTGTTAATGTTGTTACAATTTTGTATTGTTGTAGTTGTTGTTGTTGTTGTAGTAGTAAGCTTAGTTTCAGTTGTTGGTTCGTCAGATTAACCTG
This sequence comes from Zaprionus nigranus, assembly GCA_018903425.1. Classification (NCBI taxonomy): domain Eukaryota; kingdom Metazoa; phylum Arthropoda; class Insecta; order Diptera; family Drosophilidae; genus Zaprionus; species Zaprionus nigranus. Next base: position 29,699 of record JAEIGD010000020.1, read on the forward strand.
GTTTAACTCTCTCTATAGCATAAATGGTCGGTTCAATAACCGACTCGTGATTTCCATATAAATTACTTTAAACTTAGTCGAACAAATCATAATCATATAATATATAATATAGATATACATATATATATATATTTATATATGTATATACATATATCTGTGTGTGTATTTAAGCATATTTATATCATAATAATATCCTATAGACTATGTACTAGATGTAAACTTGAATTGGGTTTTTGCGTATTGCTGATGATGTTTCGAATACTTTGTTAAACACTCTCTCTCTCTCTCTCTATCTTTCTCTTTATCTCTCTCACATTGCGCGCTTTCTCTATCTGTTGTCCTCTCTCTCTTTTTATTCGATTCGCCTTAGTATTTAATAGTAATTTACGTAGCTTAACTTTTTGTTTTCCATATTCGTTATGTTTAAAATACAAAAATCGTATAGTTTACTTATCGATTCCTTACGAGCCGAGCTTAAAATTCCAAATCTTATACGAAAAGTTTAAAAAGTACTGCGATAAATTGTACAATCGATGGAGCTATGCATTATATATAGTGTTACATATGTACTATATATAATATATATATATATATATATATAGCGTATTGCTATTGCATAGTAGGGAGACTGACTGGGCGTGGGCAAGGGGGATGTTTGTTAGGGAGTATATTCGGGTATGCGTAAACGTTTAGTCATCATTTGAAATCATTATCATACAATTGGCCTTACTAATTTTAAGCTACATTAATATTACGTACACAGTTCTATAATGGTTGGCGACGGGGCCATAGCGGGGAATGGGTAATGCTCTTGACAAGGTGTCCATTTGTGTGTGTGTGTGGGGTGTGTGTGTGTGTGTGTGTGAGTGTGTGTGTGAGGTGATTCGCTTGCCCGGTTAGACCAGGCTAGCGATGCTGCTGCTGCTGCTGTTCCTTCTCCTCTTTCAACTACAACTGCTGTGCTACTTGTGCAGGCACAGCACGGGCGAGTAGAGAGGCGGCGTTATAGAGTACGAGGGTGATAGCAATGAGCTGCAGCTACTTTCGCCATCGCCCTCGGGGCAGTATTTGCTTGGCATGGGACACTATTGTGCGGCGCCCGCTTCCTTGGCAGCATCGTTAACGGCCTCCTTCATGGACTCTACTTTGGCAACGATTTTCAGTGCCGGACCCAGTTTCATGCCCATGGCATTCACCAGATGATTCTCCTTGAGCAACAGCAGCGCCTGTCCATCGATCTCCTGCTGCACAAAGTCATCCACATAGTCCTGACAACCAGGCAGCTTGCGTATGAATTCCGCCACCTCGTCCACACTCCAACTGCATATCGAGGGACGTTCGGGCAGAACAGCATTGGCGCTGCTGCTGCTGCTGCCGCTGCTGCTGCTGCTGCTGCTTGGTGTGGGCATTGGTGCTGCTGCTGCTGTTGCCACCGCTGCCGTTGCCAGAGCTGCCACATTTGCTGCCGCAGCTGCATTGCAACCGCCAACAGATATCGCTGTTACAGCAGCTGCTGCTGCAGTTGGTGTCGCTGCTGTTGGCATTGCAGCCGTCAGATCAGCCATCATCATCATAGCTGGCTCCGCGGTGGCAGCAGCTCCAGCTGCAGCGGCTGCAGCCAGTGCATCCGTTTGCATCTTCTCCTCGGCGGCCAGAGATTCATCAAGTTTATCGGCCAGAGCCAGTGCATCGGGTGCCACCATGCCGACAGCGCTGCCATTGCTGCTGCTGCCGCTGCCGCCGCCGCCGCCGCTGGTCTTGGCCAATCGTGCACAGCCCGGCGAGCAGTAGCGTTTGCGCTTCAGCTTTGTGCGATGCTCGTGCTTGCCACATTGCTCGCAAGCTACCATGTCTGCTGACATGGTGGCCACGCCCACTAGCTGTGCCGTTGCCATGCCCATTATGGTTGCCGTTGCCGTTGTTGTCGTTGTGGTTGTCGTTGCCGCCGTCAACGCTGTTGTTGCTGCAGTTGTTGCTGATGCTGCTCCAGCTGCTGCTGCTGCTGTCACCGCCTTGAGATCCTCCTGTATCGCAGCCTTTTTCTCTGAAATAAACAAAATGAAACAGTTAAGTGAATTGTCCATGAGGGGAAGGGGGAAAGGGGGAAGGGGGGGAAAAGGGACTCACTTGGCGGCTCATCATTGCTATCCTTATCCGCATAACGTTGCCTGGTAACCGGGAACGGTTCGTTTGCCTCCTGTATAATGAAGCCATCGATGACATGCGTCAATACATTCGGTTTTATCATTGCCTTGGGCAAATCTTTGCCATTGCTGTTGCTGCTGCTGTTGCTGCTGCTGTTGCTGATGTTGCTGATGTTGCTGATGTTGCTGTTGATGATGCTGTTGATGCTGCTGTTAATGATGCTGCTGCTGTTATTGCTACTGTTGCTATTGGTTGTCGACGTTGTGCTGGTTGTGCTGCTGCTGCTGCTGCTGTTGATGCTGCTGGCGCTGCTAATGCTGGTGGTGGTGATTGTGTTGCTGGTATTGCAACTGCCGCTGCTTGAACGCAAACCAATGCCAGCAATGCCATTGCTTGTCGCTGTGCTAGTCACCAACATTGTCGAGTTGCTGCTGCTGCTGTTGCTGTTGCACCCTCCTGCCATTTTGCCATGGCTGCTGTTGCTGTCTATCGTGCTGCTGCTGCTGCTGCTGCTGGGCAACACAGCATTGCTCTGCTTCAGCGTTGGCAAAATTGTTGCTGCTGTTGTTGGCGTCGTCGGCGTCGATGTTGAGAATTTCGTTGGTGTCGCTTCGCTGGCATCGCCATTCATCAGAGTGTCTGGCGTGGCCCGTGAACTGCTTGTGGCTGCTTCCATGCTGCTCTTTGCCGCCTCGTGCAATGTTGCTGCTGCTGCTGCTGCCGACAGCGGCGCTTCGATGGGCACCAGCGTTGCTGTCTGATGATGCAATTGCAGTTGTTGCTGATGATGTTGCTGCTGCTGCTGTTGCTGCTGCTGGTGTTGCTGCTGATGCTGCTGCTGATGCTGCTGCTGTTGCTTGGATGTATCGTGCGTGCTGGCAGCAGCAGCAGCTGTTGTCGTTGCTGCTGTTGTCAGTGTTGTTGCCTTGGTGGGCGTGGCAGGTAGCGAACTAATGCTATTGCTATTGCTGAGCGTCACCAGCGCCGTGCTGACCACAGCGCTGCTCACGGGCGGCGTCGACGCTGCCAGACCCACTGTGGCATTCATCATGGACGTCATTGCCAGTATGGGATTCTGCGTAGGTGATGCAGCAGTCAATGTTGCATGCGGCGTTGTGCTAACCAGTTGTTGCTGCTGCTGTTGATGTTGCTGCTGCTGCTGTTGATGTTGCTGCTGCTGTTGCTGCTGCTGCTGCTGCTGTTGTTGCTGTTGCTGATGTTGCTGTGTAGCAGCTGCAATGCTTGCCGATATCAGTTGTTGCTGCTGCTGCTGCTGCTGTTGCTGTTGCTGTAGTTGCTGTGCCTGCAGACTTGCCACCGTGCTGCTGGTAACCAGCGGTCCTCCCGTACCCTGATTGCTGATGGTCACCACGCTGCTGGTGGGCAACGAGTTGCTCGTCTTGGCGGTGGTTTGGAATACGGCACCTGATGCGGTAAGTGCCGCTTGCAACGCACTCGAAGTGGCAATGCCAGCGGGTGTTGTTGTCGAGGAGACCGAGAAGGGAACGCTACTCAGCAACTGTTGCTGTGCTGCCTGCTGCTGCGCCTGTTGCTGCTGTTGCTGTTGCTGCTGTTGTTGTTGTGCTGCCTGCGCTTGTGCCTGTGCCTGCGCCTGTTGCTGCTGCTGCTGCTGTTGCTGCTGTTGTGTTGCCGTTTGTTGCACCACAATTTGTTGTATGATATTCTGTTGCTGCTCGCTGCTGCTGCTGCTGCTGCTGCTGTTGCTGCTGCTGTTGTTGTTGCTGCTGCTGCTGCTGCTGTGCTTGTTGTACCTGCAATTGATGCTGCAGCAATTGATTGTGCAACTGTTGCTGCTGCTGTTGTTGCTGCTGCGATGCAATGAACGTGTTGGGTGCCACCTGCAATATCTGCTGAGCTGTTGCATTTGTTAAAGTCTGCTGCTGCTGCTGCTGTGACTGCTGCTGTTGCTGCTGCTGCTGCTGCTGTTGTGCCTGTTGCTGCTGCTGTGCCTGCTGTGCCTGCTGTTGCTGTTGCGCCTGCTGCTGTTGCTGTTGCAGTTGCAGCAACTGATGCTGCATTATTTGCTGCTGCAATAGCTGTTGATTCTTCAATTGCAACTGCAACTGCTGCTGCTGCTGTTGTGCATGTTGCTGCTTATCGACACTGCTCGCCTGCAATGTTTGTCCATTCTGTAGCGTTATGGGCGTGCCCGAGCTCATGACGACCATTCTGTATAGAGAGAGATAGAGAGAGAGAGGAGAGAGTTTAGCTTAGTCAGCCTTAGACAGGAGCAACTGTTGCTGGTTTTGTATACTCACTTATTGCCCGCCGTGGCGACCACCTGATGCAGACTGGTCTGCTGCTGCTGCTGCTGCTGCTGCTGCTGCACGGCCAGGTGCTGGGTAAGTGCTGTTGCTGCCGCGCTATTCACGCTGCCCCGCCCCGCCAGCCTTGCCTTGCGTCACTTGACCGTTCTCCGTCTTGAGTGTTGGCAATGCTGGCCGCACTGGCTGCTGCTTGTTGCGCATCTTGGCCTTGAGCAGGCTCTGGTTTTGTGCCGTTTGTGTGGACACCGAACTGGCGGGTCGCACCTGTGCCCCGTTATGTGGCAAGATGGCTGCGCCAGTACGTTGCAATGCCAATTGCTGTTGCTGCAGCTGAGCTGTGGCCACAGCAACTGCCTGTTGCTGTGTGGCCAATTGCTGCTGCTGCTGCTGCTGCTGCTGCTGCTGTGCATTTGCCTGCTGCTGCTGCTGCTGCTGTTGCTGTTGCTGCTGTTGCTGTTTAGGCGCCAATGCATCCAGCTGAGTGCGCGCTTTGGTCGGCGTCTGTGTCACATTGCACTGAATGATCTCTGCAAAGTTGATAAAGAGAGAAAGAGAGAGAGAGTTGAGAGAAAGTCGTAAGGATTTCTATAGCTAGAGATGGCCGCCGGGAGAGTGTATATAAAGTTCCTCTTTTACGTAAAGTTGCTCCTGATTTGATGTGCAATATGAGAGATCTACTTAACTAGACATTAAATTTGATGAATCAAAATCAACCTCCAAAGTTAGGGATGCCCTTGATAGGTTTAAAGAAGGAATCTAGAGTATCTTCTTAGCCGGAAAAACGTTTATAGCTAGTTTAACTATCATAAAGCTACCTCGGAGTGGTTAGGCTGCGGAATCAAATCCAGAACCCCTAGGAACAGACAGATTCACGCAAGTTCATGCCGTATAACTATAAACTTCAGTGGTTCAGAACTGCTGCTGATATACCTTATCTTTACTTAATCTACGGAGTGGTTCAACTGATGAACCGGTTTGCTATGCAAAGCCTAATGAAAACCAATGCTACACTTCTCTATATTGAATAGACAATTTCAATATGCATAACTTGCACAACAACAGTAACTTCAATTCGCATTCAGAGTCGGAGTCGTTCGACAATTAGAAACCCGGTACAATAAGGATTTCCTCAACTATTGCAACTAACTTAGACTTTTGAAATTCTTTTGAAATTCTTTTTTTTTTGTTTTGATTGCTTCGAAACCTTTAAATGCAAATTACTTATAGGAAGCAGTTCGGTTTGCTTTTAGATTCGACTGTAAATCGGTTCGTTTTAGTGGAAAATATTAAAGAAATCTAGAGGATTTTCTTAATTCGGAATACATTCTGTTTAATTTGAACTTGAACAACAATTTAAACACTCTGGAGTAGTTCGACAGTTAGAAAACCGGTTCAACAATAACCCCTTAAATAATTGCAAGAAAACAATAAATCTAGAGGAACTTCTTACTGCGGAACTAGAACCCAATAATACATTCTGTTAGATTTCAACTTGAACAACAATTTAAACACTCTGAAGTGGTTCGATATTTAGAAAACCGGTACAACAATAACTCCTTAGTTCGTTTTAGTGGGAAATATTAAAGAAATCTAGAGGAATTTTCTTAATACGGAATACATTTTGTTAGATGTCCACTTGAACAACAATTTAAACACTCTGGAGTGGTTCGACAGTTAGAAAACCGGTTCAACATAACTCCACGGGGATTCCAAAACATTCTGTTAGATTTCAACTTGAACAACAATTTAAACACTCTGGAGTGATTCGACAGTTAGAAAACCGGTTCAACAATAACTCCTTAGTTCATTTAGTGGGAAATATTAAAGAAATCTAGAGGAATTTTCTTAATTCGGAATACATTCTGTTGAATTTGAACTTGACAACAATTTAAACACTCTGGAGTGGTTCCAGTTAGAACGCCAAACAGCGAAAACAAATAGGAACTACCGAACTCTGGAGTGGTTCGACAGTTAGAAAACCGGTTCAACAATAACTCCTTAAACTATTGCTATTAAATAATAAATCTATAGAATCTTCATACTGCGGAACTAGAACCCAATAATACAACACTTTGCAGTGGTTCGACAGTTAGAAAACCGGTATAACAAAGCCGCCTTAGACGATGTCAAACAAACTGCAAAGCTTTCAGCCAATTTCCCGCCACTTTTCCTTGATTTCCCCACCCCGTTTTACTTCTCCAACAATTGTTTAAGAAGAGCTTCAACTGTGCGATCATCGGTACTTACGATTCTGCTGTGTCTGCAGTGCCTGATGTGTGGCAGGCTGCTGAATGAACATGCCCGATGTGGCATCCTGGCCACGCAATATTATCGGATTTGGTCCGAAATTGGGTAAACCATTGTGCCAGAACCAGGGAGCCGCCAATTGCATCTGTTGCGTCTGCCCGGTGGCGGCATTCTGCAGTGGACTGATAAGTTGGGCAGCCTGTGTGGCACTGACGCCGGGCAATGTGGACTGTGAGACCTGAACGCATTGCTGCGTTGTTGTCTGCTGCTGTTGCTGCTGCTGGGCTTGGGCAACCACGCCGCCAACAGTGCCACCACTTGCCGCTTGCACTGTGTTCGTTGTGGTTGTCACCTTCTGCACGACCTTCTGCTGTAGCTTGCTCTGTCCATCGGCCACGCCCACGCCCACGCCCACGCCGACATTGACACCAACACCCACTTTGGATGCAGCTGCCGCACTGACAGCCAATGCTGCCGCTTGTTGTGCCGCCGCTGCCGCTGTCAGTTGCTGTTGCTGTTGTTGTGTCAATTGCTGCTGCTGCTGCTGCTGTTGCTGTGTCAACTGCTGTTGTTGTTGCTGCACCGCCGCCGCCGCCTGTTGCTGTGCGGCTGCCTGTTGCTGCTGTGCCGCTGCCTGCTGTTGTTGCGCCTGTTGCTGCGCCACCATCGACTGCAACAGACTCTGTTGCTGCGGTGAATGCGATATCACATTCACCGGCGATATGAGCAACGTCTGCGGGGACTGGCTCGATGGTATCGCATAGGTGCCGCTCGTGAATCCCGCCTGCCCGCCGATCATCTGCTTGGCATTCTGCGTCGTTGTCGTTATCATCTGCGGTCCGCTGCCCTGAAAATGTTTGCTGGCAATCACTTGTATGGGCGGCTGCCCCAGACCGGCGGGCAACAGGTTGCTGGAGACAATCATTTGCGGATAAATGAAATTTGATGGATTCACCAATTGCAGCGTTCGTCCGTTGCCCCAATCGCTGGGCACGCCCCCAGTGGCGGTCAGTTGCATGGGCGACATTGTGCTGATTGCTGTCGAGTGTTGTTGTTGCTGCTGCTGTTGTGCTTGCTGCTGTTGCTGTTGTTGCTGCTGCTGCTGCTGCTGCACCTGTTGCTGCTGCTGCTGCTGCGCTTGCTGCTGTTGTTGTTGTGCTTGCTGTTGTGCTTGCTGCTGCTGCACAGCCGCCACCGCGGCCTGTTGCTGTTGCAGTGCATTTTGTTGAGCATTCGCTGGACTTGCAGCACCCGCTGCTGCTGCTGCTGCTGCTGCTGCGGCCGCAACAGCAGCAGCTGCACCACCATCACCGCCTGCTGCCGCTGTCAATTGCTGCAGCTGTATCTGTTGCAATTGTGTTGTCTGTGTGGCATCCAACAGGCTTGTCGCATGCTTCAGTTCAGTGGTGGTGCTGCTCGTGCCCGTCGTGTGTGTGGGAAACTCCTGCTTGACCTGAATGGCTGCATACGGATTGCTGGCATAGAATTGCTGCAGTTGCTCTGGTGAGATTTGCAGTGGAACCGCCGCAGCGGTTGCCACCTGTTGGGCGGGGCTCTGTGATTTCTCCAGCGTGCTGCTTACCGTGTGGCACGCAACAGCGATGCCACGTGATGTTGGTGTGCTCGAGCGCGAACGGGAGGGAGCGCGAAACGCTGCGCGAACGTGCAGCTGAATTTGTTGCTGTTGCTGTTGCTGTTGCTGTGTTTTGTTGGCGTCGCGACGAGGGCGGCGTATTGGCCAAACTGCTGGCAATTGTTGCTGGTGTCAGATTGTTTTTATTTAACAGCGTGCTGTTGTTGTTGTTGTTGTTATTGTTGTTGTTCAGCTGGCTGTTGTTGTTGTTGTTGTTGTTGTGCGTGGGCGTCGTTGCACCTATGCCCGGATGTGGCGGACTTGCAAAATCGTATTTCTCGTCGAACGTGATTCCCGCTTTCTGCGCGAGCGTCTCCAGGCACTTTAGTGGTCGCTCCCCGCTGACAATCTGTTGCTGTTGCTGCTGTTGTTGCTTTTGCTGCTGCTGCTGCTGTTGTTGTTGTTGTGCTGTTGCTACTTGCAATTTATCGCTGTTGCTGTTGCTGCTGCTGCCGCGTATATTCGAATTATCCTTCAAGGGTTGCGCAGTCGATGCTGTTGTTGGTGTTGTTGTTGCTGCTGTTGTTGTTGTTGTTGCTGCTGTTACTGCGCCTGCTATCAATGTTGTTGAGAAAGCTGTTGCTGTTGCTGTTGCTGTTGCTGCTGCTGCTGCTGCTGTTGTTGTTGTTGATGTGGTTGATGTTGATGATAATGATGTAAATGAGTTTGTTGTTGTTGTTGTCGTATCGCTTTCAGTGTCCGCTCTGAGAGAGAAGAAAAGAAAGAAAGAAAAGAAAAACAAAAATTAGAATTAAGTACAAAAATTGCACATCGGCACACACACACACAGACACACTCCCACACACATTGACACAGACACACACACACAGAGGGAGGCAAATGAATATCACACACTTGGAACGCTTGCAACGGCGTGGGGCGGCATGCATCGTTTGGCCAAAACAACCGCCAAATGTCGAAACGAAAACAGAATTGCAACAGCAAAAGCAAAAGAAGAAAGAACAGTGCAAAATAGAACAAACAAAAGAGAATTAGCAAGAGCAAATGCAACGCACTGTTAAACGGAAAACAAGTTGGCAGCACCCGCCAACAATTGCAGGCCCAACTACAACAACAACAACAAGAAGAAGAAAGCTTTGCCAAAGCGTGGGCGATACTCTCTCACACACTCATTTGCGCTCGCTCTCAACAGCTCGCAGTGCTCTCTTACTCTCTCTCTCTCTGTGCACTCCCGCAGAGCAGAAGCAAGAGAGCGCAAGTAAGGTGAGGCGAACTTCACTTGCCAAGATCATTCACAATTATCACACCTCGTGCTAAAGTTATATTTGCATGCAAAATACATTTTTACTTTTATTTCATTTACTTTCCACGCAACGTAATTTAATAATTAAATAAAATTATTAATATTATTATATTAAATATATTAATAAAATTAAATAAATTAAAATAAATAACCTGTTTCTTTAATTAAGTTGTCATACCAGTGATTGAACCAGTTTACTGATTTATTTTAGATTTCTCATCTGGGAACCCTACCATTATCTCATCGAAATTGAAATATGTACAAATACAGCCGAGCTTAAATATTGATCAATTATTGTTAGAGAAATAATAATAAAAGTAATTTTGATTTCAAGATGCATTTAATATTCGCACGTGTGAATTTGCAATGTGATATTGGGCCATGGCAGCTGTCATCATTGACCCACATACATAACTGTAAATGTGGCTTGACACACACAAACACAGACGGACACACGCATACAGGTAAGCAGGTCATCTGCGTGGGAGAGTTGCCATGCACTGGGCCGGGCAACGAGCTCGACGACTATTTATGGTACATTTCACATACGGTACACACTCTGCACTCTCTCTCTCTCCCCGCCCGCCCGCAGCGCCGACCATTGACGTCAATGGGAAATTGTAAACAAGCAAAAAGGAGTGGAAACCATTCGGGATGATAGACAGGCAGGCATCGGGACAGAGACAGAGCTATGTTTGCAATGCAATTGTAGGAGAATAGAGAGAGAAGTAAAGAAGATGCATGGAAAATGCAAATGTGCATGCTGTGCATGCGTGTGTGTGTGCATTGGTGAATGTGTATCAATTGAACTGGAGCACAGTGCGTGAAGTTTGGCAACTGTGCAGCAAATGTATGTGTGCGTGGGTGTGTGTGTGTGGACATCTGTGCTTATCCTGGAAATCGAATGCTTTAACTAACGTACGAAATGCAGCAACATGGCAACAAATGTTACCGCTATAGTCGTGTAGAGTCGTGCGGGTCGCAAGTTCAAAGACCCACAAAAGAAAATACAAGGTTTCATAATTTAGTAAAAAGAAAAAGAGGGAAGAGAGCCGGCGATCCCTGTGAGGCATGTTGCCTATGCTACACTCAGCTCAGCTAATCCAACAACGTCGCAACAATGCCCGCGAGGCATATAAAAAATGAAAACAGAAAGAAAATAGCAGAGAAAAGAACAACAACAAAAAGGCAACTACGAAGAAAAACAAAAAATGAACCAAAGCTATTAGAGCCGGCACAGCATTAGGGTTACTCCTGGCACCAGGACACTCAGTCCACCAGGACAGAGGTAGGTGTGGGAAATCAAGAGGAGGAGGAGGAGAAGAAGGAGGGCAGAATTGAGTGCACAGTGGGTGAAATTTGCAGGCAGGGGTGGGTGGGTGTTGCTTCATGCACCACCAGGGTTGCTGCTGCTGCTGCTAAGGTCGCACGCCCCCACCAAAACCACCGTGACGCGGGCAAAGAGCAAAGAGTAAGCGAAAGCTGGCGCAAACGAAAAAGGGAAAGAGTGAACAGAAAGAAACATACAAAAAAAAAACTCATATTTCAAACTGGCGACTAGACGTGATGCCAGACTCAGCACCGAAGCATCCTTCTCGACAAGCACAGAAAAAAAACTTGCAACTCAAGACTGGTTTTCAAGCTGTCTGTGTGTGTGTATGTGTGTGTGAGGATGAGGGAGACAGTGACAAAGAGTGAGTGAGCCCCGTTCGTTGAGTGGTTTCGACACTGCGAGGGGATCCTTCTTCTACTTCTCTCCTTCTCACTCACTCTCTACAGTCGCTTCTAACAATAATCAGCCACACAAGCATCATCAATTTTATTTCCATTTCGGCCCCAGAAGATTGATAACAATGCCGACGCAACGACAACGACGAGCATGCGCCGACGTCGAAAGCAAGAGGGAGCAAGCAACATTGAACAGTGTGCGTGTGTGTAGGACAGAACGAGAAAGAGGATAAAGCGCGCGCAGCTCTATTAGGCTAGGCCGTTGGAGTTTCACAAGCAGCAGCAAAGAAAAGAGGAGGGAAAAAATTCTCAATGTTGCGCGAATCATGCGTGCAAATTTCGCTCGACGGGCATTAAACCTGCACACAGAGGTATTAGGTGAGGGGAGAGGGTAGTGGAGGTAACGAAAATAGATGACTACATATTGATTATACGAACGGGTTTCATTTCTGCAGCCAGCAACACAACACAACAAACACACACACACGCACACTGTGTACGATGCGAATTCAAACACATGCGAGTGTGTTCACACAGTATTGCTATCGCCGTTGTCGATGTTCCCATTGCATGCTCTGCAGTGCGAGTGAAACAGCAGTATGACGAGCACAGCTCAAACACACGTACACACACGCACACACACGGGAGGAGTGAGGAGAACGCGAATGTGAGTTGAGCGATAGAGTTGCCAAGTGACAGCAAAAAAACGAATGCATCAATAATTGATCAACACTAATTTGCAAACACATACAAAACTTGTTAGAAACATGCAAAATTCGCTTAATATTTTTGATGTGCATTTTGTTTATAATATTTTCTTCCAAATCGTAGTTTATTAAACTAGAATTCGCAAGTGCAAATTTATATTTTTACAGTTAATCACGGGAATAAAGAGTGGAGACAGCAGCAACTTGTATCATATTAAACTACTTTCAGTATACATACATATAAATAAATATAAATATTTACAAACATTTGATTTTATTTTATTTTTAACTGACTGTTGGCAACACTTGCAATGCGCCTTCAATTTTGTTTACTTCGGACTTTGGGGGCCCAGGCGCGGGCGACTGAGAGCGACCCAGCAAGAGAGAGAAAGAGGCGCGCTCCATTGCCTGCTGGTTGTGTTGTTTCTGCCTGCAGTTTCGGTTTCGGCCAAAAAAATCTTACTTTTGGTTTAGAACTTTTGCTTTTCAATGTTGCTGCTGCAAAAATTAAAGGCAAACCAACCACCACGAAATTGCACATGGCATACATTGCGAAATTTGCTGAGCGCGCGCGTATGTACATATGCATGTGTGTGTGTGAGTGTGCTCAAGCTCGGTAACTGCAGCGCCGTCGTGTATTATCAACAATGCAGGCAAACGGTAGCAAAGCAAATGGGGAAGGAAACTCGTTTTGGGACTTCTGATTTTTACGTGCATTGAAATATGAAGAAGAGTATTTAAAATACAAGTACAAGTACGTTTATGATGGAACACACACACGTGTAATGTACATATACATGTGCATGTCTTCATATTTGTGCACATTTGTTATATGCCGCAGCAGTGTTGGAAAACGTTCATAGCACAAATGAGCTGCGCGCCAAAGGAAGCACTGCAATCATAATAATAGTATCTGAATGTGTGTGTGTGTGTGTGCGCCACACCAAAAACAAAACAAGCAATAAAAAATTATGAATTGGAAGAGAAAACCAGCATACATAAACAACAACGGGACAACAGCACAGCAGATTGTAAAATCAGTGTGTGCACAGCATATTATTATTTCCTTGACCGTCGAGAGAGAGAGGGTCACACTCGACGCGAACCTGAGACGCGACTTCGTTGTAATGTAATAATAACAAATATAGAAGTAAAAGAGGAAGAAAAGCGCAAAGAGAGATTCGTTCGTTTTATGCGTGTGTTGTGACAGAGGAGACAGACAAAAAAAAACCGAAGAAGAAGAAACAACGTTAGTAATAAGCAATAATAAACGCGAGTGCATTGACACACATACACACACAGCCACATGTCATGTGTGTATTCACATATGCGTGCTTGTTTGTATGCATGTGTGTATATTAAACAGTGCCTGCGAGCAGTTCGCAACTGAAATGTGAATTAAAAAACTAAAAACAAAAAAAAACTTAACGAAACAAAAATACCTTTTTTGCATAAACTTCAATGCACGACGATCCATTATTTAAAATAAAAACAATTTGTATAATAAATTAATAGTATGCATGCGGCGACGTCAGCGGCGACGGCAGCAGCGACGACGACGACAGCGATGGCAGCGGCGTTTTGTTGTTTGGGTTAACTGCGGCTACGGCGACTGCGACTGCGGCTGCTCTGCTGTTGCGGCTGCTGCTGATTGTTTTTATTATTGTTGGCAGCATATTGCTGCTGCTGTTGCTGTTTTTTTTTATAATTTTCCTTTTTAAGCTTTTGTGTTTCTCTGTTTTTGTTATTCGGTGAATCTTTTAGTTTGTTGGTTACATTAACAAATACGAAATGAACACACACTAACGTTTACGAGTACAGGCAGTAAACATATACATATACAGATATACACACACATAGAAACAGGCAAAAACGTAAACTCAAAATGTTGTTGCAAACAAGAACAACAACAGGAAAACATTCAAGAATGTACACAAAAAATGTCTCGCCGAGTGCCAGCCACAGTGTCAGTGTCGTGTGTGTGTGTGAGTGAGTGTATAGTAGTTGTAGTAGTAGCTGTAGTTGTGTGTATCCTCTGTCTGTGTACGCTGTCTGAGACTGACTGCGACTGCGACTGCGACTGAGGCGTGTAAATGAACGTTTCGTGCACGAGAGCAATAATTAGTACATACTCCACTCGCTGCAGCAGCTGCGTCGACGACGACGACGGCGATTCACAATTAATGCAGTAGCGCTGCCTGCTTTAATTCATTTATTTTCAACTGTATTTACTATGCTGCACCTGTACACGCGATATGCGTGGGTGGCAGCAGGGGGTTGGTGAGGGGGAGGGGGTTGAGTTGTCTTTTTGCACTGCGACGACTTTAGCTCCTCTTCAGCTTACATAAAACGCGGCGACAACTCTAGCAACATAATTTTTGTTAGGCGGCACAAATTCACTGCGCGCGTCGGCAGCGACTGCGACTGCGACGCCGGCAGCATATCTTTTCAATTTGCAGCATGTATCTTGTATTTTGGTTGTTGTTGTTTCTTTTATTTCAATTGGGGTTTCTTCTTTTTCGGTTTCTCGAATTTCTTGTTGATTATTTGTAAAACAAGAATGTAACGTTAAAAAAATATATAGATAAAAAATCCAGATGCGGCGCGGAGACTCTTTACAGCGTGCGTTTGTCGATTTATCTTCATGTATGTATGTATGTGTGGCGCGTCGCGTTGTATCTTGTAGCTCAGATCGGCGCGAACGTGCGAGCGAATTCAATACCGTACGCTGCCAAGTTGAATTTCAGACTAAACCGTACGCAAGACGGCGACAACTCTGTCGAAACAAAATGAAGCGACAGCGCGCATGAGTGTTGGTGCATACAGTTTATGCGAGTGTGAGTGTGTGTGTGGTTGATTGTGAGGAGGGTGGTAGGGCAGCTGAATGAGGCAAACCAGTTTCTCAAACACACGCACAACTTTTCTCTATAACAAATGCGGGCGTGCGACTGCGATGCCAATAGCTAATCTTATAGTGATGGCAATGTGCGAGAATGCGATAGCAACAGACACCACCACACGCTGTTCGCTATGTTTTGTTGTATGCGCTTTGGGGGTGTGTGCGAACGAAAGAAAAAATGTACACGACAAAAGAAAAACAACAAAAAAAGGAACGAGGCTACACAGCTGGCGGGCATGTGTATTGTGTTTGCTTTTGCTTTCGCGCCCGTTCTACGACACTCATTCATACATACTTACATGTATGTATGTTTGCCTGTGCGCTGTCAACCACCCTGCCCGCTGCTGCTGCTGCGCTGCCCCAACCACTGCCGCCGCCTCTGTCGACAGGCAGCAGACCAGTTTCTGTGTCTGTATACTCGAATGTCGCCTCATCGTGGTTGTTGTTGCTGCCGTTCTGCTGGGTTGCTTGCTATACTTCATCTTCTTTTTTCGATTTCGCATTTGCCACCACCACCACCATCGCACACAGAGCATTCACACACACATACGTATATGTGGTTGTTCGTGCATACATACTTACATACCTGAGGAGACTGGCAATCGACAGCGGCTTTATTTTATTATTAGTTTTGCTACTCTCGGCCTCAGTCGGGTCTCTTGTTGCCTCCGAAAGGGGAGGGGGCCTTCGCGCATAGAGTATGCGTAGCGTAAAGGCAATTCGTTGCAACAACAACAACAAGAAGAATAAGAACAGCAACAGCCACACAAATTGCTTTTTCGTACGCTTTCGCTGGCTCGCTCGTTCGCACAGTGGCCACGTCTGATTAAACTCATTTAAAATTTAAAATGTTCTTATTTTCGTCTCTCTTCACACGCGAGTTTTTGTTGCTGTCTTATTTTTTTATCGTTTTTGGTATGTTGTGATTTGACTTTTTCAGACTTATTGATTTGCTGCTCAGTGTTGCACTTTTTTCAGTCAAGATCTTATTGTGTTGTTGGTATGCAGACGGCATGAGCACAGTGGCATTGTGTTATTGCCCCATAAGCTATATACACATTGCCGTTATACTATTGAACATCATTATAAGTTACATATATTGTAGTACCGTAAAATCAAGCAATAACTATATGTTCTTAAATGCGGATATTTAATTTTTAACATGTTGTACCGTAAAATCAAGCAATAACTATATATTCTTAAATGTGGATATTTAATTTTTAACATGTTTAAAATTTGTATACCCTTCGACCATTTGTATGTATTAGGCGAAAGGAGGCGTGGCAGGCCCCACAAAGTATATATATTCTTGTTTTTATTACATTTTCCTTAAAAATAAATATTTGTGCACCATATTGAGTATCTTTTCAGGTGTATTGATAATAATGATTAATAATATGCATAGTTGTGGGGTCGTTGGCTTCTTGGTGCCTGAGCTGCATATTAATAATAATCAAAAAAATAATATAAACTTAAATTTAAAACACTTGCTTTTCTTAAATATGAAAAAAATATAATAATAAATATAGTATTCAAGTTAAATGATATCCCTTAAATGGAAATAAATTCGTTTTTGGAAAAGAAACCTTAGAAATGCAGGCGTTTTTTGTTACCATTGAAAATGTTCACAATATAATTGCAATTGCGACACTGTGCCTTGTCAGACACTCTGGTATTCCATTTTTCATTTTGTTGTTGCCTGCCCCGTGAGTGCTGTGTTTGTGTGTGTACATGTGTGCGTGTGCTCTCTTGCATGTACATGTCGAGTGTGTCTCTGTGTGCGTGCTCCGCTTTGGGCTGTTCTTGTGTCCGACGTTCATGATTATTTTGTGTGTGTGTGTCGTTTTGCTGTTTGTATTTCGTCTGTATGTTCGTCTCACGCTGTTGCTGTTGTTGTTTGGCCGCTGCTGGCAATGACAGGCGATGTTGATGCGATGTGCACGATACATTTTGGCGTTTCGTTCGTTCGTTCGTTTCTTTCTGTTTCTTTTTCGTTCTTTTTTGGTTTCGTTCGCTGCCGTCGCCATATTATTTTTACGCTTGTTAAGTGTTTCTGCCTGCTGCTTCTCTCTTCTCTATTATGCCTTTTATTTGCTTTTTGATTGCGACTGTCTGAGTGTGTGTGCGAGTGTGTGTGTGTGTGCTGATCCGGCTTCATCTTTGACTGGGTTTTATGCATGTATTGCATTTTTTTTATGGTTGGGTTTTTTGTTGTTGCTCATACTTCGTACGAAGTTTTTTCTTATTAGTTGCGGGACGTCGCTGTCTCTGCCTTTGCTGCTGCTACTGCTGGTGTCGCCGCCGCCGACGCCGTTGTTAGTGCCACGTTCAACTGTACAAAGAGTCGAGCGAAGCATGCGCTCTTTTTTGTCGTTTACAATCATTGCCTTTAACTCGTTGGAGCTTACTTTAGTTTCCGACGTTCTTCTTCTCATTCTCCTTCTCTTGTTGTTGCTCTTGGTTGGGGTGGAGGGCGCCGCAGTGTGAGCGAGCGCACAAGTGTATGTCGCCGGTCTGTATGTCCATGCGCGCGCCTCTGTGTGTGTGTGTTTGTATGTATTGTGTTTCGTATGTTTCGAAAAATGACAAATGTATAATCAGCGTAAATTGCTTTGCGCGTGCTTTTTTCACTGGCATCAATTTGCTTAGTGCGCTCTCCCTCTCTATCTCTCTCACTCTATCGCTCGCTCAGTTGCCGTATCGTTTTGTTGCTCTCTGGCTCGCTTGCTCTCATTAGCACAGAGTTAATGTACGTGCGTGTGTGTGTGTGCATTGTAAAAAGCCTTACACTCACACACACATTAGTGCTGGCTTTGTTATCGTTGCGCTGTTGTTGCTTTTGTAATTGTTAGAATTTCCTACACCATTTTTGAAAAAGAAACCTTGGATTTATCAACATCTGCATACACATGCACACACATGTACACACACACACTGATCCAATGGCCTGCTGGGGTGTCGTTCGGAGCGTATAAGATTGCTTTGTGTGTCTGTGTATGTGTTTATTCAACTATCAAAATGGGTTGATTGTGTTGTTGGTGTAGTTACCTCTGCCCCTGCTGCTACTGCTTTGTTTCTGCCGTTGCCTCTTCCTTCCTTCCACTGTAATGAAGTCTGGTCTGCTGAGGCGTGGTCAGCTGAACAGCCCCTGCCGCCGTTCGCCCCGTTCACCTTTGTGCGACCCTTCTTCGATCTGTCATCATCGAAAATCCCCCTTCTGATACCGTGCTTCACATTGCCAATTATCGTCCCTTCAAGTTGTAATTCCCAACTGCTGCAGGTAACTTTGTGGCTCGTGCGACCTTTGTATGCGCTACAATCGAATGCGATAAGGAGAATATGCAATCTGTGCTGACCTTTGCTTGCACGTCTTCTCGAGGTTAACTTCGAATGCGCTGCAATCGACACAGATAAGCATGCTATATAGTGACATAACATACATATGTATGTATGTACATGTACATATGTATGTATGTAGGTGGTGTCAATTGGACCCTATTGACGGCTTGTCACTTCTTGTCACAGTAAGCTGTTATCGATAACTATATGAACACGAAGATTTAAATATATTTGAAATAGCAACAAACATACTGAATGTTCTTCGTAATAAGGCATTATTTAATATAATTGTAAATTGTTACTAATCCCTACACTGCATAACCCACGACCCTTGTAAGAAATTCGCAACAGTTTCATCGTGCAGAGAGAGAGAGCGGACTGTACCCAGACTCGATGTGGTCCCAGCCCTGGGACAAGGGTAACAGGGATCGAAAGGGTTGAACTTTGACACCAACCTCAACACACACAAACACGCACACCCTTCTTTTCTCCATTTTACGCAATGCATCGAACGCGTTTCTAAAACAAATATACAACAATTACCCCCAAAAGCGGAACTATTAAGTTCCTTATGCGAATGAGCAACCCCTCTTGAGCTCGTTAAGGGCTGTTTTTTGACTTCCCCATCCCAAACCCGAAACCGGACGTACGATCTGCCTGTGTATGACAAATGAGAATACTTGAAGAATGCGGGAAAGCGGGTGAGGGTGCTTGGGTTCTTAAATAATATACATTTATGATTTCTAGGGGAGGTCGACTCGATTAGTGGAAGCTCAAATAACATTGGCAAAATCATAAAACCGCCAAAAAGATCAGTGCATTGAAATTCGGGCAATAATTTTCGAAAATCCACGAAAGGCTCGAATGGATAGGGTTGTATACTTTAGGGTAACTCTATCGGATTTGCAGATTACTTCCTGGTACAGTGCACACTAGGTAGAATCTCCAAAAAGGTGATGGGGCAACAATGATTGAATGGATTGGTAATATTATCAATCGCGAATGATAGGTACCACACTACAGATTTCTTAAAAATGTACTGATGACTTTTCCAAATGTAATATCGAGAAAAAAAGTCGATGTAAGTAGTAAAAAAGATTAATTTTTGCTTTCAACTTTCTTCTGTTTTATACCCGTAATGAGGCTTGGCAGACCCCACAAACTATATATATACATATATACTATGTAGCCATGTCCGTCTGTTCGTCTGTCTGTCCGTCCGTCCGTATCAAAGCCTAGATCTCAGACTCTATTATATGTTATAGCACGCTGATCAAGTTTGTTTTAAATTTTCAGGAAATACACAATAACTATCAATGCCCAAATGGCTTCTCAAAGTTGGGTCGCGATCGGATAATTAATATAAAAGTTATTTAAGAACTATCTTTAAGAGATGCTCATTTCCAAACCGATCCCTAAAGTATGCAACATAAAATATGCTAATAATAAAAGTTCTTTATTATAGCAGGTATAGCTATAAACCAACCGTAGCTTTCGTGTTTGGAATTGATCAAGTCCGCAGCGCTTGGATCTGTCTCCACTCATGTTGCACAACCTCCCAAAGAAGTGATCGTGATGTTTGATTTGATATTGATTTGCAACACTCCGCTAAACATCTGCCCACAAGTTTTCAATAGAATTTAGATCCGGAGACCTTAGGTCAATTCGTTTTGCGCTAAACCTCCTTTTGACCGGTTTGCTCATGTGCTTTGGGTCGTTGTCCTGTTAAAAAGGTTAATTTAAGAGACAATTCCCAAGAGGCATTTTGTAATGTGTTTACATCATTCATTAAAATGGGTTCCACTCCATTGTATCAAAAACATGTCCAGATAACGGATTAGAGTGTTCCTGAGATCGTGTGCTCAGTGTTAGGTAGACATCTAACATAATACTGTCTTTACGAATTCCACCAAATAAATGTACAATAATTTTACTTGCATCATCCCGTAAAATAATCCGCCACTTTGTGATGGGTCAATTTAGGTGACTTTTGGTAAATTCCAATCGCGCTCTTACATGTTTGTTAGTTAAGAGCAAAACGTTTCTCAGATGACAAACTTTTAAATTTTATTCAACTTACATTCAACCCCAGATCATGTTTTATCATTTACAAAGCATAGCTTGAAAGGTGTCACCTTAAACCTTTACGCTTCATATACCCGCTACCCATAGGGTAGAAGGGTTTAATAACTTTTTTGCGAACCGAAAATGTACGTAACAGCCAGAAGAAGGCGTGGCAAACCCCACAAACAATATATATTCTAAATCAGCATCAAAACCGAGTCGATATAGCCATGTCCGTCAGTGTGTTTGTCTGTCCGGCCGTATGTATGAAAACCTAGATCTCAGAGACTATAATAGCTATAATAGAGACTATGAATCGATCAAAATCCATAATTCCAAGAGTAATTTTAATGTATGACAGTTCATTTTTGGTAAACAAAATAACTACCAACCCCCAAATGGTTAATTGGATTGGATCGATTGGATAAATAACATAAAAGTTATTAAAGAAATAATAAAAATGTAATGATTTCGAAGCCGCTTCCTGAAAGTATGCAGCACAGAATACGCAAAAAGAAGTTATATGTTTGAAAAAATCGTTTTGGTCAGGTGGGTAGCGGGTATATAACAGTCGGGCGTGCTTGTCTGTAGCTTTCCTACTAGTTTATTTCTATATCCTTACCAAATTATAGATTATACTTATTTTTCCAGCTGATAAATAATGAGCCAAAATAATGCAGTGATAAAAAGAACACCGTTCTATTGAACTTTAAGGTGCCATTAAATTGACGGAAACATCCTATGAGGGTTCAAATAGTTGTAATCAAGTGGTATTGAACTTATTATCTCAATCTATATAGATAAGCTCAGATTTATTATTTATACCCTTCGACCATTGAAAATGGTCAAAGGTATACTAACTTTGTGCAAATGTATGTAACAGGCAGAAGGAGGGTGGAGACCCCATAAAGATATATATTTTGCTCAGGATCACAAGCCGAGTCGATGAGCTGTCTGTCTGTCTGTCCGTCTGCCGTCTGTGTGAACGCACAGATCTCAGCTATTATAAAAGCTAGAGTTACCAAATTTGGCAAGAAGACTCCTGTGTAGATCAAGCAGATCAAGTTTATTTCAAATGTTAGGTGCCACGCCCACCGCCCCGACAAATCAATAGTTTAATTTTTAAACTCAATTTGTGCGCTGTATAAAAGATACAACTTTTGACTTCAACATATACTAAGCTGAATGAAATATCTACGTAGTCTCCAAATTACAATCCGATCGGACAATAATCACAGAAGTTATTTAAGAAAGTATCAGCATAAAACCAAGTGCTTTGTCAGCTAACAAGGGAGGGGGCGAGCTACACGGGAACATAGGTGGAAGGATCCCACTGTCCGTTTTGCGCGACTGTTGCTTTTTTACTGGTTTTTTTAAGACTAACTTAATTGGAGGCAGATAGGATGACATATCCTTAAGCCTCCTTTTAGACTATCTTTCAAAACAACAATGTACTGCTCACTTTACATCCGTCTATGAACCCCCGACACTTCTATCCACACCTTCTCTAGTAATTTACTTCCACATTATTACGCCCCCGCTAGCGAACTTCACCTTAAGTGTATAGTCGAGTTTATGTAATTAATAACATACTATAATGACCCCAAGCACACATCTAGAATGGCTAAAAAATGGCTTGCATTATTTAATATCCTCGATTAAACATTTCAATCAATAAATTTAAATTGAGCGCTGCTTGACCCACAAAATGGATGCAAGTTGCTTAATGGATGAGCTGTGGGGCGTGGTAAAAACAATTTGGCACAATTGAAGTCAATATTTGACTCATAATCTTGTAGTTAGTATGCTCGATAGAACTAACGCTGTTTTAAAACCAAAGGCAGGGCAAACAAAATATTAAAATTAATTGAATTCAACTTTTCGTTTGCCTCAACTTAAAGATCACGCGGAATATTTTAGTTTTTCTGTTTATCTGTCTATTAAATATTTTCAAATGCAACAAAATACTTGTTATTGTATTCGTTTTTGATTAATGCATTTTACAAAAAAGTTGAGACTTCGCTCAGGATCCGCATTCATTTGTTATCTAACTCCAAAGAGTGACTGAATATGAAACGTAAAATAAATGAATTCGTATTTTCCAACTATAAGATAACCTTCGGCATATCTTTGGTTTTGTTTTTTAAACAGTTTATCGTACAATACCATTAATTTCCATTTGAATATTTTCGATCTTTGATGTGACTTATATACATAATCGATAGTACACGTTAATGGAAGGTTATAAGAACTCTAAACATTTATAAAAATCGTTATTTTTGACCGATCACATTTTTATACCCTTCGACCATTGAAAATGGTCAAAAAAAGGTATACTAACTTTGTGCAAGTGTATGTAACAGGCAGAAGAGTCGTGGAAACCCCATAAAGTATATATATTCTTGCTCAGGATCACAAGCCGAGTCGGTTGAGCCATGTCTGTCCGTCTGTCTGTGTGAACGCACAGATCTCGAAGTTAACTTCCCCAAGTTCTTTAGTTCCTGATTATATTTTGCTTTCTATATTTTCTAGAAAAATGGGTACCTTTGTTTTTGCTCTCAAATATGTTTTCGAATCAAGGTACCTTGAATTTTTTTGTCAGACACACAGATCTAAGGGCAAGCCTACAAATTCATATTTTATCATTGATTTCTAGACAACCAACGGATACTCATTAAAAAAAAAAAAAAAACTATGTTCTCTTTTATACTTTTGAATATTTTAATTTTTAACCATTATTCCGTTTTCGAATCTGGATAAGGAGTGGTTAATAAGGATTTAGTGTTAGATACAAATCCGGTCTTTTCTGCTCCGTACAAATTGAAGGTATTTGTATGTGTAAATTTCTTCAGTTTGTACGGAGCAGAGCAGGCGGCTGGGTTTGTATGTTCTATAAACATGTGGAGCATCAAATCGAGTTTAAGATCGTGTATGTGATGCTCTTTGGATGATGAATATAACCAGGATCTGGACACTATCTTTATTCGATCTGTTACGGAAGGTTGTCATGCATTGAATTGAATTGGAAATTCCACCTTAAATTTATACGGAGCAGAGAAAGCTGCCGGATTTTTAAGTTCTATGTACGTTTGGAGCATAAAATCGAGTTTAATATCGTGTATATGATGCTCTTTGGATGATGAATATAACCAGGATCTGGACACTATCTTTATTCGATCTGTTACGGAAGGTTGTCATGCATTGAATTGAATTGGAAATTCCACCTTAAATTTATACGGAGCGAGAAAGCTGCCGGATTTTTAAGTTCTATGTACGTTTGGAGCATAAAATCGAGTTTAATATCGTGTATATGATGCTCTTTGGATGATGAATATAACCAGGATCTGGACACTATCTTTATTCGATCTGTTACGGAAGGTTGTCATGCATTGAATTGAATTGGAAATTCCACCTTAAATTTATACGGAGCAGAGAAAGCTGCCGGATTTTTTAAGTTCTATGTACGTTTGGAGCATAAAATCGAGTTTAATATCGTGTATGTGATGCTCTTTGGATAATGAATATAACCAGGATCTGGACACTATCTTAATCCGACATGTTACGGAAAGTTGTCATGCATTGAATTGAATTGGAAATTCCACCTTAAATTTATATGGAGCAGAAAAAGCTGCCGGATTTGTGTGTTCTATGTTCGTTTGGAGCATAAAATCCTTAAACTTAAACTCGATTTTATGCTCCAAATGTTCATAGATCATCTGTATGTATATAACCAGGATCTGGACACTATCTTTATTCGACCTGTTACGGAAGGTTGTCATGCATTGAATTGAATTGGAAATTGAATTGATACCCGAGAACGATCTTACTGGCACCTTGACCTGCATCTAATTGCCTTGTTATCTTTCCATTTGCGGCACTTTTTGAGCTCGACCTTCAATAGATAAAGCAAAAAGCTCGTTTAAATATTTTTTTAATGGATTAGGGAAAACCCAAGAAAAGCAAAATCAGATCAGGAGAGTTCATGTTAGTAACAACAAAAATAAATAAATAAAATAAATAAATTAATTAATTAATTAGTTTCTAGATAAAACGTGAATACATAATGGGATATGAATTATTGTTGTCCGAACACAGTGAAAAGGCTCAGGAAGTGTTGGTAGAAAGTGCCAGGAACAGAAGTTTAACCGACTTATCACTGATACTTTGCTTGTTATATTGACATATGGCGTATGGCAGCATTATATCGGTATTGATATTTTTATAGATCTGTTAATCCATCCAGGTGTCTATCCATGCTCAAAAAGGGATCATTAAAAATTGTGCACAACTTTTAAATAATATATATATAACATAGTAGAAAGCGTAGGAGACCCCATAGAGTATGTATATTCATGCTCAGGATCACTAGTCAAGTCGATTGAGCCATGTCCGTCCGTCTGTACGTCTATTTAAAAGTGAAATCATAGCTATTATAAGATAAAGTTAAGACGAAGGTTAATGCAAACTGTGCGCAGATCAAGTTTATTACAAATATTGGATATTTGTATTTAAAATACTTCTGTTTAAACTCGACCTATTCTGTTATTTTCAGAGCTTTTTCGAAATTTGTAAGATATTTCAACCAAAGTAACTGCAATACATCAGACTTTTCTCAGGTAAATAATAATAACATATTTATTTGTTTAAATCGGACCAATAAATCGAATTGTTACCCTAAAAACAATCGACACAAATAAGGGTTTTGATGAAGGCCAGAATAGTTCTTTAAATAACTTAACTGTACCGATTAAAGTTGTACAGCAGTGGTGCCCGTTTGTGTGGTGCAAGTGAAACAATGTGTTTACACTTGTTCGTCTGTCGGCAGAGCTTGGACAGAGACACCACTGCAGTGGTGCATTAAACTCCAACATTGCTGGACCCGATGTTTTTAAGCGGAAAATTTCTAGTCTAATAGAAGTTTAATTTTTGCATTTTTTAGACCCTTATTTGAAATAACATGGTTTACACAATTTGGAACGCTTTAATGAATTTTAAATAATTTCCTTTGGAATCTGATTCTATTCCGCCTCCCTATTTTTTGAGCATACTACTACTATACTATCTATAAAGTTAAAAAACAAATACACCTTCGGCTAACCATTGTAGGTTCTTATATCCTCCAATCGTTCCAATACTAGTTATATATAATGCTGCAAAATTCGGTTGTATTGTCTATTTTCAAAATTATGTCTCACACAGCTATAGGATATAGTGTTCCGATGATATATTGATAAAATATTATATGCATATAATATATATACGAGGGCGGGGTGATAATAGTCGGCCTTGCATTCAAACTATATTTATTTTTCAACATAATCTCCTTTTAGTGCGACACCTTCATCCAGCGGTCCTCCAACTTTTTCCAAAACTAGATTGGTCAAGGTCAAAATAGGCATGCTCATTTCGATGCTTACCACCCAACCAAGATTTGGGGAACAGATAATAGTCGCAGGGTGCTAAATCAGGTGAATATGGAGGTGGAACATACGTAATTCATGCAATTTCACCTTGCACTATTATGTGCCGGCGCATTATCTTGATGAAGAGGACTTTCTTTTGCAAGGGGCGGTTTTTGGTTTTGTTTTTCCCTTTTCAAGGTAATCTATGTGTAAAAATCCACGGCAGTCCCAAAACTGTGCCATAATTTTGTTTGCTGACAAATTTTTGCCTTTGGTGGTTCTCAGGAGCATCCACATTTCAGCAGGAGTGCAATGGGAGTTTCATCTACAGTTATGAACCGGCGATAGAATTCCTCTGTTTGATTCATATAGCCAAACACGCCTTGAAGTCACCACTGATCGGCTTATTTTGCATCAAGGCGGCACCCATCTTGAAGACAGCTTTTTCATATTTAAATATGTGTGCAAAATATTAACTCTTGGCTAAAGCATTAGCAATTTCGCGGACCTTCACTGCCGATCATCCATTACCATTTCATGAGTTTTATCAACATTTTGGGGGGGGCCTCTGCAAAGGTCCTCATCAAAAATATTCGTTCGACCTCTTTGTATCGCAGTCCAATATTTTATTGTTGAAATAGATAGTGCAGAGTATTTATAAACACCGTCCAATTTTGATCTCATTGTTCGATTTTTTTTTAAAGAAAATCTAATACAGCCGAAATTAACATTTCTAAGAATTTGCGAAAGTAGTGCGAACAAGAAAAAGGGCCCCAATAAAAGGGGGGGGGCGGCTTCAAAACTTTTAGGCATCAGTTGATGAGTTGAGCTTTACAAAAAATTATAAAACTAATACAAAGAGCCTGTTTTTCGGGGGGGGGCGACTACTTATCAGCCCGCCCGTATAATATACACATATGTTATTTTCGGAGTCAAAAAATATTTTTATTTTATCTAACAATGACAAGTCGGGATAGTTTTGTTGTATTTCTGCAAAGTTAAAAACTTCTTTCACACACAACAACATTTTTTGCAGTAATATATTCAAACAGTAGACTTGCTCAGATAAGTTTTGTTTTTGGGAAAAATAATGACCACTATTAATTCGAACACTGCGTAATTTGATTTACTATTATACTAACACCACCAATTTTATACCTTGGCCTATTATGAATTTAGCCCGTTTTGGCATTGATTTTTACAAATTTTGGCAGTGTTCTCAAGAAATTCAGTCCCACATCTATTGCAACATAATTTAAGGGCCAGAAATGTTTCTTTGTCATGCGTCCAAAGATCGAGGCGTCATTTAATCTTGTTGACACATGTTTTCTGGACAGGTTTAGGTCATATTCGTTATTTATTTCCACCATGATTTAGCGAGGCAGACTTAAAGTGGACATCTTTGTACTAACACAGAAGTGCAGGTTAAATTCAAACTTCAGGCTTGTGTTCAGGAGGTCAAAACACATACACTGGTGTGCAAGAATTAGTAAATGATAAGAACTTTTACACTTTGTGGCGTTTACATGTTAGAGACCTATCCTTGCGGAATAATTGTTCATTATGCCTTGTAGTAGTAACATATTGCATGCTATAGAGTCGACTACCCGAAGTATACAGGTAAAATCGTCCTAGAATCGATTGATAAAAACCGGTTTGATATGTTTGTCCAATTTTTTAAAAAAGGATTGGCTTTTTACAAATTTCCACCAGAACATGTGGATGCAAATCCAACAAGAGTGGAAAACTATTACAAGAAGAGTTGTTCAAAATATGGTACAAAGCTCCTTAAATTGTATAAATAGAATAATTAAATCCATCGATTTTGCTCAAAATACTACCAAATTATTTGTATTTTATATTCGTATGAAACGAGCATTTAATTTCAGTTTTCTGATGTTAACTCGAAGTCCATATGTGACTTTAAATTTATTGCGGGGCTGTGTTATCCTTGTACCAAGACATTTTAAATTATTTCGATGTTGGATTGATATTTTATTTAATTAATTTAGATTTCCTTTCTTTTAGATGGATGGTAATAGTTTTGTTGGTAAATTAAAGAAATTGAAGATTCTCATTTGATTCTTTAGATCGTTCCAAATAGAATTTCATAAATAAACAAATTTGCTGCTTGTGAAAATGTGAATAATTTTGCAACAACCAAATAATTGTAAATAAAGAAACTATTTTATTTATTATATGTAATTATTTTGTATTTTTGAAGATATTTCGATGCATCTAAGTTTAGTGCAACTACATAATATTTTTTAATTAATAGAAACAATAATAAATATTTGAAAAATTTTTTTTCAATTTTTTAATTATTTTGGGAATAGCTAAAAAAAACTGCCAGCGTCATAGTATTTATTTTTATCTCATTTAATTTCCTTGCTTGCTCAGCTTTTATTTAAAATAAATCGTTAATTGGGACACTGTACCGTCGCGACAGTGCACAGTCACTCTGGCGCACTACACATCAAAACCAAATATGGACAATTTTTGCATTTAAACATTTTAATTAATGCATTTTTTGGCTTCCGCAAAATAATTGTTTTACCTAAATTCATTATAAAAAAATATATAATTTGATTAACTTGAACTTTATTTTAATTCAATTTAACGCCTTAATAAGAAAAGTTGTTGTATACGAAGAAAAAAGTTTTGAGAGAAGGGAAAATAAATTTAAAAAGTTTGGGTAGTTTATATATTAAGTATTTTGTTACTATTCGTATATTATGAACAACAAAGAGGTTACATTTAAAAGCAGAATCTTTGAATCAATTCTACATTTTTTTCTGTCCAGGGAGAACCATTTATAATCTTAATAATGCGCGTTTAGTATTTCGGATTAAAGTTACAATTGTATTTATAATAATCATGGTAAATTGCAATTCTTGTTCTATTTACATATGTATGTATGTATGTATATTTCTGCTGTTATAGCACTTTATAGCGATGTTTGCATTCTCGATAAACATGTCGTCATTTTGTATACCAGCACGATTAGATAAACGCTAATTACATCATCCGCTGGCTGCTAAAAACGGTCGCCATTTTGCTTTCAATGTGCGTCGCGTTGTCATCGCATCGCCTTCGTTGCCCCGACGGCGACGTCGTCGTCATTGTCGTCGTCGTTGTCTAATTTCAGTCGACGTCAGTTCGTGTTGGCGCGACGCGAGACTTCGTCCAATACAAAATGCCGTCGGCGAACAATGGGCGCGCTGCTCGCTAGTTCGGGGTGGGTGTCAACCAAGGCGACCAGCCAAGTGGGACAGGGATGGGAACAGTGACAGCTGGGTTGTGCGAACGAGACAGCTATATGCTCAAAATTCGTCTCGGTGGTGTGTTTCGCATGAAATGGGCGGTCCGTGGTGAGTTGTGGCCGCAACGTGGTGAGGGGCCCGTATAACAGTTGCTCATGGTTACCTAATTAAATGTGTTGTTAAAAATTCAACAAAACATGTAAATTAAAGCAATTATTTGGTTTTTAGGGTTTTAATAAATAATTATTTGTAATTAATCAACTAATTATAATTATAAAATTTCGGATAAAATAATAGGATACACATAGAACCAGAATTTACTAATTAAATAAATAAATGTTCTAGCCTTTATAAAAATCCCTATGAAAGGATTATCTTAAAATCCCTATGAAAGGATTATCTTAAAAATGTTTCAAGGACGCCATAAATCTTATCATAATCCCATTAAATGAATAATGTAAAAAAATTAATTTTTTAATTTTGATTAAAAAAATTTAATAACAATTGTTAGGGATCAAAAAATAAATTGCACAATAAAAAAAATAATAATTATAATAAAAATTATAAATAATGACTAATTTTAATTTTTAAAATAAAACTCACCATCAAAGACTTTTAAAAATATAAATAAAAATTTGTAAAGAAAATAAATCGCCCGCTAGATATCTTTGAAATCAAGTATAATAATATTTGAGACTTTTAATATTATTATTTGATAATTTTAGTTTTAAGAATAATTTTTCTACAAAAGTTTTTGGATTAAATGTATTTTAGTCATTTTTATAATAAAAGTTTTTTAAATTCTTTTAAAATATAAGTTTCTGATAACCGTTATTGAAGATTTAAAGAAAAGAAAATAAAAAAATGATCATTATTATTAACTTTTGTAATAAAAATAAACATTTTATTTTAATTTGTTATAATATATATAAATAATAATAATAATAATATAATAATAATAATAATCGCTAAAAATAATTTGTATGTAGAGAACTTATAACTATTACAGTCTCTGGGTTAGGTAAAATAATATTAGAAAATAATATTAAAAAAATAACATTTTAAATAGTTGTTACATTCGAAATTGGTTCAAATATTTCTATTATTTTTTTTATTCGAATTTGAATTTTTGGCAGTTTTATTGTAAGCAAAAAGGAGACACAAGAAAGTTATTTGTGATTATTTTGGAAGTTATTAAATCATTTTCTTATAGGTAGCATAATCAAAAAAAAAATTTCCAGTTTATTATCGACACAGAAAAATAAAGTATAAATTAGTGACAAAATGTCAAAAATTACAAAAATTGAACATTTGAAATTGAGATACTTTAAATGCAAAAATTGAAGTATCGAATCATTTTATTATTTTATTGTAATTATTATTTTATTACTTGTATTACATGTTTGCAACTGGATCTTTAAATTGAATTAAACATTAATATTGAAAGATAAAACGGAATAGATTAGCAGATTAGATTGATTTGATTTAAACAAGTTTAATTTTTTAGAGTTTATAAAAATTCTATTAAAGAACTTTTTAGTTTGTACCTCTTGATTGTTGTTTTTAATACTTAAAATACTCTAAAAGAGCATTTTTAAAATACATATAAATTAAGTTAATAATATATGTACATACATATCACATATGTACATATCACTTTAATTTTGATGTTTCAAAAGTGCGTCTCGCCTAAGCAGCAACGTAAAAGCTCCACAGCTGATCCGATTGAGCAAAGCTCTTTGGCGCTCAGTAGCTTTTGTTATCGCACGTTTTCTTGTTCTCTTGCTGTCGCTGTTGCTCTCGCTCTCGTGCTCTTCGCTCTGCCTTGCTTATGCTCATCTTGTCTCGTTTCGATTTCGATTACGCTTTGGTTTTAGTTTTGCTTTCAGTTTTGTTTTGTTGTGTTTACGATTTACACGAGAGCAGTAGAAGGAAATACAACTCAAATAAATACGTATTTACACAGACTAGACCAGAAGAGTCTACTGCAGTTGCATATGTACATACATACTACATAATGGCTAAGATAAAAGATAATTCGATGAGATTGAGTGCAATGTGAGTGTGTTGTGTGTATTCTGCACATCCTCTCCCGCACTCTATCTTCAGTTATTTTCCACAGAACAGGCTGAAGGCTATGCAAATTGTCGGCGCGTGCGGCGTATAAATATCTATGTGTGTGTGTGTCCTCTGCTTGCCTGTGTGCGTTTTCGCTTTGCGTGTGGGCAGAGAAGCAGGGGCGCGTGTGGGGGCAAACGTTTTCTGTGACGCCATTTGAAACGTGCATGTGTGAGTGTGATTGTGTTTCTATGGGATTGTGTTACTATTTGTGTGTGTGTGTGTGTTTTTATTTTGCAATATTTAACGCA
The DNA here is from genome assembly GCA_018903425.1 of Zaprionus nigranus. NCBI lineage: Eukaryota > Metazoa > Arthropoda > Insecta > Diptera > Drosophilidae > Zaprionus > Zaprionus nigranus. Next base: position 61,047 of record JAEIGD010000020.1, read on the forward strand.
TAAATAAATAAGAAGCAACCTCAACTAATGAAGCGATAACAAATCTAATTGTCATCAATTTACATTTGTTTTTACTGCTCTTATCAACTGCCTTTCTCTATCCCTATCTCTCTCACACATACGCACACATGCGCAAAACACGCGTACTAATACATGCGCACGACTGACACAAGCCAAACAAAAACAAACAAATAAACATATTCGACACACATACGCTCTCACACACACACGTAGTGCCGCTCTCTCGGCATGTGGAATGTAAACAAAGAGCAGTGTGAGAAACAAGGCTGGAGAGCTTAAAGTTTGCAACGGAAGCTTTGCGATCGAGTGACAGCAATAAGTACAGTGGGCACACACCCCTGATATAGAAGTTTAAAATGCATTTTTATAAAAAAAAAATTTACGTGCTCTTATATATACATATGTATGTACATACTTTTAAATTTCAGTTTGTTTTATGCTCAAACTTTCTTAGATAAGGAAAAATAGATATAATAGTCAGCTACCTATGTATATGTCAGAAAGTTTTATGTCTTACTTACAATTGACTTAGAAAATTTAAATAACAATTTGCGGGAGCGGTGGGCGTGACACCCAATATTTAAAATAAAGTTGATCTGTGGACAGTTCACATAAACCTTCATGCCAAATTTGGAGTCTCTAGCTTTTTTAATAGCTTTTAATATTGACGTTCAAATAGACAGACAGGGCTCAATCGACTCGGCTCCTGAGCAAGATTTTATATACTTTATGGGGCTACCCACGCCTCCTTCTGTTTGTTTGAGGAATATCATTATAACTCTTAAGTTTAGGCATTACAGCGGTCCCTCGTTAAAGTCGAAATCGTTTTCTCAAATAAATACATATCAACTATCTGAAGATTCAAAATAGCTGCCTTTAACGAGCGTGCATATAGCAGGAACATAGTTAAACCTCTCGACCTGGAAATATTAAAAAAGCTTTCCTCACAGCAAACAAAGAGGTAGACAAACAGAGCACGGAAACTTCCTAATGGATTTACTATGTTTGACCAAAATGACTCGAAAGACGGGACCAGGTCGGATGATATGGAAATGATCCATGGGCGACCTTCGTTTACCATAGCAGACCACCAGAAACAAATGCCCGGTAACGAGGCGCAGGTAACGAGCACAGATTGTCGTAAATGAGTTTATGATTATGCAGTTTTTGTCGGTTTTCGGGTCTCGGTTTTCGGCATTTACCTTTATACCTGGAATTGTGTACACGACGGTATGAAAGTAAAGCAAACCCAGTCAGTCGCGGTCATAAAGATATTGACTTTAACAGCACCTGCTGTTTGGCCTGAATCTGTTCCGAGATCAAGATCAACTGAGATCGTGGGATAACTCTATCTCATTGTTTGGCAAGCAAATAAAATCCATCTAAGTTTCGCTAATTTCTCTAGACGAGCATTTTCTGACTGATAACGACACTATAAAGCTCTGTATAGATGTATGTATGTCTGTATAAGTTAGTACGAGCAATTGTGGAAAAGTTCGGTTCCCCTGTTGTCGTCAATATTATCAGTATCGTCTGTGCATCGAAGGAGGCCACAAGCTGTGTGCCCAGATATTAACGAAATTTGGTGAGCAGCTTACAGAAAATTCGACAGGCTCAAGGATTTTGATCAGAAATCACAGAAAACCATTTCGAAGATCTATTCCTTACAAATTAAAAGATTTATGTGCTGAATTTGAAGTTCCTTATTTCCTATCAGTCGCTTTAGGCGTACTACACACGGCGACGAAAAAGAATTCCCCGAATTTATCTATCAACTATTTTCGAGGCACCCAAGACGGTCGACTCTCGAAGACTGTATTGATAAGGGTTAGCCAACTTATAAATGCTGATAGTACGAGATTTTTGTATATTATATAGTATAGTAGTCAGATGATGTAAAATTGATAAGGTTAGTTTTTGCAGGCATATAAATATGTATGTGTATAGAAAGAAATATAGATTAATACAGAGAGAAAAAGATTGTAAATGATTAAATAAATGTTAAGATGCAAGAGAACCGAATGAAACGAGTATTATGTAAGGTTAGTTTTGTGAAATAAACATTTATAGAGAAATTTACAGACTATGCAAACAGGAAATTGGTAAAGGTGCATGCAAATCAGTACAAATTTAACTATTGTAGAATTGATAAGCGAATCTATTTTTGATTTGATATACTGCTAATATCATAAAAAACTATTTTATACACATTTCAATTTGTACTTTACAAAGAAACAGTTTTTTATTGTAAAATTATCGTTAGAGCTGGAACTCAGAACAATGCAAACAAGTCTGTTGCTTAAACTAAATTTTTTATAGGGTACCAAACTAAAATATTAAAAAACATATAGTTATTGAAAGTTAAAATACCCTTTGTTGGCCATTTTCAATGGTCGAAGGGTATAATAACAATAAATATGATAATTAATCGATAATTTCCTTTATCTTTTTAGCGAAACACCTTTGTAACTTGCCGTCGACCCTCTTCCCCATCCCCACCACCAAGTGTTGTATCCCGCATCCGTACGCCCTCTCGTCCGCAGACACACCTGCAGCTACTACCATGCGCTTCCAGGGTCTCCTGCAACTGCGCAGATTCGCCGCGACCGCCGCCACCCTGCGGCAAGCGGCGATGTGCACACACACGCACACACACAACGATGCGCACGCTTGCGAGCAGCGCATCGCCGCAGCCAGAACTAACGCAGGTAAGCAAGAGTGAGAGTCTGAAAGAGGGAAAGCGAGAGGGAGAGAGGCAGTTGCTGCGCCCAACAGTGAATGAAAGAGAGGGAGGGAGGGTGCGAGCTCTTTTCGTTTCTCTGTGGTGAGTTGTGTCCGCTGCCGCTGCCACTGCTGCTGCTGCTCTTGGCCCAATCGCTGACGACTTGTGCAACGCATTGCAAATGGTGGTTGGCCAAAAAATGTACCGCTATGTACAGTTGTGCATGTGAATGACAACCGGGCATACAATGGGTAGTGGGGTGAGCAATCACTGAAATGGGACGAGGCTTTTAAATCTTTGAAATTATAATGAACGAAATAAATCTAGATGACAGACTGTATATAACATAATAACTCAGAAAACTTGGATGAAACTTCTTCATTTAACTTGCTTTACGTTTATGGATTTGAATAAATCTTTAACCATGTCTCATTAATTAAATGTTAATCTACTCAATGAAATATTGATATATTATTAAATAGAACCTACATACATTAGGGATTTTACAAATAGTTTTCAATAATCAAAACTAAACATTTCATAAATTAACAGAACAAACGAGAGCAACAGTCACGCAAAACGCGACAGTGGGATACCCTTTGACCTATGTTCCCGTGTAGTTTAATTTGTTAAATTCACACACATATGCAAATGCACATGCTTTGAAATTAATCCCGACAGATGGCGATGCGCTTCGCGCTGGCCCGCCTCCCTTGTTAGCTAACAGAAGCACTTGGTTTTATGCTCATACTTTCTTAAATAACTTCTGTGATTATTGTCCGATCGGATTGTAATTTGGAGACTACGTAGATATTTCATTCAGCTTACTTATATATGTTAATGTCAGAAAGTTGTATCTTTTATACAGCGCTTATAAATTGAGTTCAAAAATTAAATTATTGATTTGTGGGGGCGGTGGGCGTGGCACCTAACATTTGAAATAAACTTGATCTGCTTATAGTACACAGGAGTCTTCCTGTCAAATTTGGTAACTCTAGCTTTTATAATAGCTGAGATCTGTGCGTTCACACAGACAGACGGACAGAAAGACAGACAGACATGGCTCAATCGACTCGGCTTGTGATCCTGAGCAAGAATATATATACTTTATGGGGTCTCCCACGCCTCCTTCTGCCTGTTCCATACATTTGCACAAAGTTAGTATACCCTTTTTTGACCATTTTCAATGGTCGAAGGGTATAAAAATGGCCATCGATAATATTTAGTATATCTCTCTCCGGCGCCATAAATTATATATTATATGTATATTCTGCATCAGCAGCAACATAGAAATCGAACTAGCCCTGTCCGTTTGTCCGTGTCCGTCTGTTGCAACGCACACAAGTCTCCTCAGTTTTAAAGGTATCCTCATAAAACTTGATACACATGCTTTGTATTGTTGCACGTTGTCGGAACAAGCCGGATCGGCCCGATATATCGTATAGCTGGTATACAAACTATCGTCCGATTTTGTTATTTGTCAAGATAGTGCATGCAAATTTACTACATCGGACTCATTCTATTTATGTAAGATGCATATTAAATGCTATCAAAATCGGACCACTATATCATATAGCTGATATAGCAATAATCCACTAAAATGAAGATTTTTGTATTAAGACTAGTTCTGATTTTCAAAATAACTTTTCAATGCCAATCAATGTGAGACAAAAAATTGAATATACACAACATAACTCAATTCTGCACCATTATATATAACTAGTATTGGAACGATCGCAGGATATAAGAGCCTGCAAGGGTATAAAACCTTGTATTCTTCCTATTTTACGATACGATATTGACTTCAATATAGTGATAGCAGATTTTCAAACACTATTTACAAATAATCACTATTTGGAAATAATCACAACGATTTAATCTACTTTAATTGATAATTAAACTGTTGCGGAAGGCGGTAAAAATTAAAAATAAAATGTTTAAGTGTGGTTTAAATATTTAACAACAACAAAATTATTAAAATGCAAAAAATACTTTGTGCAAGGTAAAATCCGTTTAGTTTCTACTTGTACAACTGAAATGATTTCTCAATCAATCAAGTAAACAAAAATTATTAATAAATTATTGTTGCTCTTATAATTAATTATCGATGTTCAAACAAGTAGCAGAGCGTGTGATAACAGTTATAAAACAATCATACGTTTTAAACAACAGTATATGATCTGTAGGAGTAATCGTTACTGCACTTCATTTATTGAAAAGGGTGACAACTTTGTAACCTTCAAATTAGAGACTTTAATTGAGAAGAACTTTCGTTAAGTTGCGAAGTTAAGAAATTTACTACAAAGTAAATTTTATATATTCGTACGATTCTTGCAGATCTCGGACAACGTGACGCGTGGCAACTACGCGCAACTGAACGACAAAGATGTTGCGCACTTTGAGCAACTGCTGGGGAAGAATCATGTGCTTACCGAGGATCTAGATGGCTATAACATATGTTTTCTGAAGCGCATACGCGGTGAGTTTACCTGGAAGAGATAGTGAGAGAAAGGGAGATGGGGATAAAGAGAGAGAGAGTAGAGCTTGATGGGTTTCTCCAATTTTCTTGCAGGCAACAGCAAACTGGTGCTCAAGCCGGGCAGTACCGAGGAGGTGGCCGCCATTTTGAAGCACTGTAACGAGCGTCGCCTGGCCGTGGTGCCGCAGGGTGGCAACACTGGTCTGGTTGGTGGCTCAGTACCCATTTGCGATGAGATTGTCATCTCACTGCAGCGTCTAAACAAGGTGCTATCGGTGGATGAGGTTACTGGCATTGCGATAGTCGAGGCCGGTTGCATTCTGGAGAACTTTAGCGAACGGGCACGCGATGTGGGACTGACGGTGCCATTGGATTTGGGTGCCAAGGCGAGCTGCCACATTGGAGGCAATGTGTCGACCAATGCGGGCGGTTTGCGTGTGGTGCGCTATGGCAATCTGCATGGTTCGGTGCTGGGCGTGGAGGCGGTGCTGGCCAATGGGCAAGTACTGGACCTGATGTCCAACTTCAAGAAGGACAACACTGGCTACCACATGAAGAATCTGTTCATTGGCTCTGAGGGCACACTGGGTATAATTACAAAGCTATCGATGCTCTGCCCCCACGAGTCGAAGGCGGTGAATTTGGCCTTTTTGGGTCTGAACTCTTTCGACGATGTGCTCAAGACATTTGTCAGCGCCAAGCGTAATCTCGGCGAGATTCTCAGTTCGTGCGAGCTCATCGATGAGCCCGCACTGACTGTGGCGCTGCAGCAATATAGTTTTCTCAAGTAAGTCTCAGTTGGGGGAGTTGCCTCCCCGACACCCCAAGTTCAGCCAAACCTAATATATTTCCTGCTTCCGCCGCGTAGTGCCCCCATAACTGGATACCCCTTCTACATGTTAATCGAGACTTCCGGCAGCAATGCCGCCCACGATGAGGAGAAACTCAATCAGTTCATTACGCTGGGTATGGAGCGTGGCGAGATTGTCGATGGCACCGTGACTGGCGAGCCCGGCAAGGTGCAGGAGATCTGGAAGGTGCGCGAGATGGTCCCACTGGGTCTGATCGAGAAGAGTTTCTGCTTCAAGTACGACATCTCGTTGCCTCTGCGCGACTTTTACGGCATTGTCGATGTGATGCGTGAACGCTGCGGGCCCCTTTGCCACCGTTGTCTGTGGTTACGGTCATTTGGGTGATTCCAATCTGCATCTGAACGTGTCGTGCGAGCAGTTCAACAAGGAGATCTACAATCGCGTCGAACCGTTTGTATACGAGCACACGTCCAAGTTGAAGGGCAGCATAAGTGCCGAGCACGGTATCGGGTTCCTCAAGAAGGATTATCTGCATTATTCCAAGAATCCCGTTGCCATCGACTGGATGCGCGACCTTAAGAAGATGTTCGACCCCAACAACATCCTCAACCCATACAAGATGCTTAATTAATTTCGATTTTTGCATATTCAATATATGAATATAAATATATTTTTTTTCATAGCAAATAAAGTTGAAAATTCATGAGCTCTCTCTCGTGTTTAGTTCCACTGTGCGAGCTTTTGTGGTCGTAGCTTTCGCTTGATCAGCTGTTATGCCGGCTTATCGCTTTTGCTGCGTGATCACTGCACGCCCGACAGACCAGAGGGCGGCTCAAGGTGGTGGTGGTCTTTCGGGCTGTGATTTCTTTGGATCGTGTCAAAAAGCTCGTGCGCTGCAAGAGATGACATTTTGGCGCGAGACACGACACGTGTGTGAGACTTGCTGTTACACAAATACCAACTGTTTCATCTATAGTGGTTCGTTCAAATCATTTCTGGAATATTCTTCACATAGATAATTAAATTTGTTTTATTTGTAATCGTGACATAATAAATAAAGCTTTGTATCGATATTGTGGTGTTGTTCCTTTTGAATAATTTGTTGTAGGTACATTAATATTTAACATTACACCACTAAATATCTAAAATATGCATAGAATAAAAATGATATTTGGCTTTGTTTGCTCTACAACAAGAAATATTTAAATAGTTGTATACAAGTTGCAAATGTACTCCAAATTGAGATTTACATATAGTATGTTAATAATTTTTAGTTGATAATTGAAAATATATTTGACGATTTTTCTTAACCAACAGTACATATTTTATAACTATCTTTTGCTATATATATTGCCTTTTTTAAAACTTTAGCACATTTGAACATTTTGTCAAGCAACAAAATAAATTAAGTTTATTTTAATATTACTTTGCAAATTGTGTAAGCCCAGCCCTGGCTTGTGATCGTGTCACGATTGTAGGCACGCGATCACGTTCTCACATCTAGATGCAAAGCTCTGCGGCTTTTCTGCTTTTTTGCCATTTATCGTATTCGCCGTGCAAAACAAGCGGCAGTTTCAATCGGCGAACGCGACGAGCCAGACAAGGCGGCACAAACGGCACACGGTGTTTTTTTTGCGCTTTTGATTTTTTTTCGTGTAACATTTTTTTTACACGTATTTGTTGGTATTTTTTTGGCGTTTGTCCTATACACATTAGCAAGAAACAGAAAATGAGCGGGTAAGCAGAATGGGAGAAAGAGGGAGAGAGCGAGTGAAACAAAAATGCCTGTAATTCAAGTTTTTTATGACGTGTTTCATTTTATGACACTTAATGTTCTTTTTTGCATTTCTTGCACTTGTATTTTTTTTTGGGCCATGCAGAACAGCTGATATTGCACTTATTGGCCTGGCCGTAATGGGCCAAAACCTGATACTGAACATGGACGAGAAGGGATTTGTGGTCTGTGCCTACAATCGCACCGTCTCGAAGGTCAACGATTTTCTAAACAATGAGGCCAAAGGCACCAAAGTGATTGGTGCTGACTCATTGAAGGACATGGTCGACAAGCTGAAAGCGCCACGCAAAGTAATGCTGCTTGTCAAGGGTGAGTTGTTGTTGTTGTTTTTTCTATTTGTTGTAAATCGTAGAATGAGTGTGTAACGGCGTGAAGTGAGTCGAGTGATCAGCTCATGTGTGTATGTGCGCGTGTGTGTGTAGTCTGCGGGCGTGCGTGTGTGTGGAAGTCAAAGCAAAGTCATGCACACAGAAATTGCAAAGTAAGGGTGTATGTGTGTGTTCGTGCTAACTCGTGTATTAATAAGTTCAAATGCATAGTATGGTGACACTAAAAATTTACAGCGTGAGAGAACGCATCTGAGTTGAGAACGTTGAGAGATCATGAAAGTGAATTGCCAATTGGTTTTGTTGTTGTATACCTGGTCAGTGTTGTAAATGTAATGTCAGGTTCTGCGTATAGTTGTCCTTTACTCACACACGCCCTGAGTGCAGGACAGAGGACAATGCACATAAAAATACCATTTACATATACTGTAAATACTGCTTTAATTTAAACTACTTATGCTTTCGCTTACGATAGCTGGCAACGCTGCTCGGTATCGATCATTGACTCTGGCCCGATATCAAGTGGAGTTTATCGTTTAAGCTGGATACGCAGCTCAAAAACGTTAAGCAAAAATACCTTTCATTCGAGCGCTTACACGAAATCACATTGACATTCATATAATGTGGGTCAAACGCTCCAAACACTAGAACCGCGCAGGTGCCTGGCACTTGGGTCGAGATCTGTGCATCCGATAAGGGTCTATGCCCTTGTTCAGCTATCAAATGCTATCAAAGTGTGTGTGTTTGGTAGTTTTTTCGCCGTTATCTCTTTAAAGCGCAGAAAACGTAACGACTTTGGGCTGACCTTAATTGAAGGTCAATTTAACTTTTAGCTAACACGCTGAAGTGCAGCTTTTACACAAATACAAACACACGTGTGTGAGTTTATAAAGTTTAGCTAGAACGTTGTCTCTAACAATGACTTTATAATCAATTGACCTTGTCTTCTCTTTCTCTCTCTTTCTTTCACCCTGCACAGCTGGCAGCGCAGTGGATGACTTCATTGATCAGCTGGTGCCCCTGCTGTCGCCCGGAGATGTGATCATCGATGGCGGCAACTCAGAATATCAGGACACATCGCGTCGCTGTGATGAGCTCGCCGCAAAGGGTCTGCTCTATGTGGGGTCCGGCGTTAGTGGCGGCGAGGAGGGTGCACGTAATGGACCCTCATTGATGCCTGGCGGACATGCCGCCGCCTGGCCACTGATCAAGCCCATCTTCCAAGCGATCTGCGCCAAAGCCGACGGCGAACCCTGCTGCGAGTGGGTGGGTGATGGAGGTGCAGGCCACTTTGTGAAGATGGTGCACAATGGCATCGAGTACGGTGACATGCAACTGATCTGTGAGGCATATCAGATCCTGCAGGCGCTGAACCTGACGCCCCCACAAATGTCCGATGTATTTGGGGAGTGGAACAAGGGCGAGCTGGACTCGTTCCTCATTGAGATTACCCGTGACATACTCAAGTACAAGGACCAGAAGGGTTACTTGCTGGAGCGCATACGTGATACTGCCGGCCAGAAGGGCACAGGCAAGTGGACAGCCATCGCTGCTCTGCAGTACGGCGTGCCCGTGACGCTAATCGGTGAGGCAGTGTTCTCGCGCTGCCTGTCGGCGCTCAAGGATGAGCGTGTGAAGGCCAGCAGTGTGCTCAAGGGGCCCGGCTGCAAGCCACGCGTCGCAGACCAGACAAAGTTCCTGACAGACATCAAGAATGCACTCTACTGCGCAAAGATCGTCAGCTATGCCCAGGGATTCATGCTGATGCGTGAGGCAGCCAAGGAGAACAATTGGAGTCTGAACTACGGTGGCATTGCTTTGATGTGGCGCGGCGGTTGCATCATTCGCAGCGTCTTTCTGGGCAACATCAAGGAGGCGTATACCCGCCAGCCGGCACTGTCAAATCTCCTGCTCGACAGCTTCTTCAAGAAGGCCATCGAGTCTGGCCAGGAATCGTGGCGCAATGTGGTGGCCAATGCCTTCTGCTGGGGCATACCAGTCCCAGCACTGTCTACGGCTCTCAGCTTCTACGATGGCTATCGCACCGCTAAGCTGCCCGCAAATCTGCTGCAGGCACAGCGCGATTACTTCGGCGCACACACCTACGAACTGCTTGGCGAGGAGGGCAAGTTCCAGCACACCAACTGGACGGGCACGGGCGGCAATGTCTCGGCCAGCACCTACCAGGCATAAAGATCGGAGTGTGCCACCTTTCCTCCCCCTCCCCTCGCATGCATTCCACATACTGCACAAAACTTGTGCACTTTCCTCCATGTCATAGATTCGTTGTTTTTCTTTCGTTGGAGTACTTTACTTTAGGGTAGCAGTACTTAACTATACAATATGTAATTAATTAAAGTATATAAATACGAGTATATCGTTTCATTGCAATCCATAGCACGTAACTGTTTCTGTGTATATAGCATACGTATATTCATTATTAAATTGGTGTTATGCTACTACTACAACTACAGATCGATTATTTTTCTTCTTCGTCTTCTTCTTGCATATGAAACGACGCAACTAACAGAGAAATGAAAAGCAACATTCAATTATAACGAGTCTTTCGAGTTTTAGGCCGCCCGCGCCGGCTATTGTCCAGGTGCCATAAGGTGCCTTGGTATGTGTGTTTGGTGTGCTGTGTTGTTGTTGTTGTTGTGTGTGTGTGTGGTGTGCAACGGAGAGCAAAAGGCCAAGCCCCTCAGTCGTCGGATGGCCGCAGTGTCTTTTTCTGTTCGATAACCAGCTTGTCCGTCGTGTAAAGATGACCGATAATTACCTGCAGAAAGGCAGAACACACTGTTACTCATGTTGTTTTCGTTGCTGTTGTTGTTGTCGTCAGAGTTGACGTCAAAACGACCAGGTCGATGCGATAACAATTAGGCAATGGGCCTGTCAAAACATGCACGCGGTACATGCACACATACACACATACGCACATGCATGTGTATGTGTATGTGAATGTATGTATGCACATTTGTATGCACCGAGTACAGCTGATTGACCGCTCACTCACCTGTCGGCGAATCAATTCCAAACTCTGTTTGGCACTGGCAACTTGACGGTCGATTTCCTTGAAATCATTAATCATCTTATTAGCTCGAAATGTGTCGCGGATCTTGCGTGCCGCATACATTCTATGCAAATAGAAACATTGAAGAGGCACATTCAGTAATCAGTATTATCTGCTGTTATTTCACAATAAACGGTGCTCACCTGAAATTATAGGATGGCAGCTTTTCTGATTCACGCAACAAATTGCGATACAATGTGATGGCCTGGCGACGTGTCGACATCTTTGCAGTTAGTTAAATCTAATAATTTAATGTTGGTTTTAATTGATAACAGTCCAGTTGATTATTATGGTGGAACCGTACAATTTAGTGATGCTAACATAAAATAAAAACGAAGCAAACGTATCGATACATGTAACCTATCTAAAAAAAGTTTAAAGGCGCATTGCTCTACCTATCGGTAGTTAAGCGATGAATCGAAAGCAACAACCATTCATGCATATCGATATATTGTCAATTATCATAAAGTATATTCAGTGTGGCGGCAAGTCGATCAACAAAAATACCAACGATTTCAATATATCAAAAGCAGCACATCAGCGTGATAGAGATAGCAAGACTTCGGCTAGTTCTGTCACAACTGTGAACTGAAAATACAGACTTCGTCAAATCGCGGAGTTTCGCAATACTTGCCGAGAGATACCCGATACTGTGGTCATTTCTGTGTCCGTGCTGTTGAAAGAAACATTTAGTCCGTGTGCTCTCGCTAATTGTTCAAACAAAAACAAAGCCAGCATGTAAGTAGAAACCAAAGTACTCTGCAAACAGTAATTTGCTTGTTAAACAACAATACTTGCAAAAAGTTTCTCGAACGCGATGACGACGACGACGACGGTTTCAGTGACGGTGGCGGCGTCACTTTTCGGCTAACGGTGGTGGTGGTCTGCTTTGGGGCCCTTGTAGTCCTCGTCTTGTGTCTGTGTCTGGTCCTGGTGATGGTCAATTATGTTCGCGAAAATTCGAGTCCCATCTCGCATAGCCATCACTGCTGGGCGGTATTATCTTTGCCAACAAACCGAATCAACTGTTGTTCCCAAGAGCGGCCAAAGGCCGGCGTCGCACTATTGGCAATGCCGCGTGTTAGCGCAGGCATTTGCTTATTTTTGACTAGAAGCAATGTAAAAAGCTTTATTAATGAAGGTTAACTTCAAGTCCATAGGAATTGTAAACATTTTGCATAATTTGAATTTGGAAATGCCAAAAACTTCGCCCACAAACGTGCAATAAAATATGTGAGGTTAAACATGACATGAGTTGCTGCAGTTGAAAAGAAAAAAAATTTGCGTCATGTTTCAGACACTGGCTGGCGCGTGTATTGGCGTGTGTGTGTGTGAGTGTGTGCGTACGAATGTGTGCTTGTCGGCAATTTTTGTCTCTCTGTTGTTCATACGTATGTATGTGTGTATAAGTATTTTCAGGTGTGTGTGTCTGTCAGTACCATGCGATGTGTTACAAATTGCTAGTCGATTATTTGCTTTATTAATAATTAATTAACATTCTGTCATTCTATGATATTTGATTAACGAGAATATCGACGCTGCAGTTGCAGTTGGCTTCAATTCATTCTTTGTTTCCCTCGGCTTACGTTTTGGCGCGCTTTGGCCGCGTCTGTTGCAGCAGCAGCCGCGTTTCCTAGTTCGTGCTACCTCGCTCTGACTCGTGCAGGGTTGATTCTCTCTCTCATAACATCATGCTTATCCCAAGCATGGCCATGCGTGTGTGCTTGTGTTTGTGTTAAAATGCGCTTGTGTGCGTGCCTGGCTCGTTGCTTAGTCAGTATGGAAGAAAGCATCGCATTTCAACAATTTGTGTTTTGGTTTGTTTTCTCCTAAAGCGACAACTCTGTTCCTTACATATTTATTGTTTATGCAGGGTTGCAAGATGGGTCTCGCAAAATCAGTAAACAGTCTCAGTTGGCGGGCAATTTTCGAATAAAATTTTTACATCGACTCGACTTCAAGCAGGCGTAGCATTCTTAGGAGCACGTGAGTTCTACAATAAACTTGCAATTGTTTGTTTTTAGTATTTCCTGTGCGTTACAGTTGTAAGTATCATTCTTTTTTTTTTTTTTTTTTTTTTTTTTTTTTTTTTTTTTTTCTACTTTTCTACTTACATAAACGCAACAACAACAACTGCAACAATGGTGACAGCGTCCTCTTACGGCATCGTCGCATGCTACCTGCCTGTTCACTCACAAACACACACACAGTAAGACGCACAAAAAATGCTCTCACACACACACAGCAGCTGCAGTTTGGTTGCGCTCAGCGGGGCTCTCTTGCATTGCACTCTCCGCATTAGAGAGTGAGAGAAGTAGAGTAAGCAGGGTAGGAAGAAGGCTGTGGTGAGAGCGGGTCACAAAATTAGCAACAGCTGTTGTTATCCTTTGGCGCGCTTTGCAATTGCTTTGAGCTGTCTGCGTCCGCCTCGCACTCACATTCGCAACGTGAACGTCGCACAGGCAACACACACACACACACACAAACGTGACTTAATCGCAGTTGGAAAACATTTTTTTTTTTTTTAATTTATTTAAGTGAAAATCTTAAGTGAAACTCATTGTGCAATTCTCTTTGCGACAGCAACAGCGGAAAGAACGACAGCAGCAGCTAGAAGAAAAGAACAGCAACAACAACTAGAACAACAACAAGAACAGCAGAGCGCCGGTTGTTTGTTTGTTTTTTTTTTTTTTTTTATATATATTGGAACTATCTGCTCGTAAAGAAGGCAATCATCATGGCTCAGGAAGGACAGGATATGCCCACATTCAAGTGCGTGCTGGTCGGCGACGGTGGTACCGGCAAGACAACATTCGTTAAACGTCACATGACCGGCGAGTTTGAGAAGAAATACGTTGCCACACTGGGCGTCGAGGTGCATCCGTTGATCTTCCACACCAATCGTGGCGCAATCCGTTTCAATGTCTGGGATACAGCCGGACAGGAGAAATTTGGTGGATTGCGTGATGGTTATTATATTCAGGGACAATGCGCTGTCATCATGTTCGATGTGACATCGCGTGTCACCTACAAGAACGTCCCCAACTGGCATCGTGATTTGGTTCGTGTCTGCGAGAATATTCCCATTGTGCTGTGCGGCAATAAAGTGGACATCAAGGATCGTAAGGTCAAGGCCAAAAGCATTGTGTTCCACCGAAAGAAGAACTTGCAGGTGAGTGAGAGAAGATGCCAAAGAAAGGCATATCAGCAAAGCGAAACAGACAGAGAGTGAGAGGGCACTGCAATGAATAAGACAAAGACAAGGAGAGTGAGAGATATATGTAGATACACGTAGATTCGTGTATTTAGATCTCTTGTAGATATGCTGGAAACTCTCTCTCTCTCTGTGTCTGTCTGTCTTTCCCTCTGAGTTTGTTTCGCCTTTGCACATGCACAGTGAATCTTTCTGCAGATTTCTAATCATTTTCCCCGTCTCTCTGTTTCAGTACTATGACATCTCTGCCAAGTCGAACTACAACTTCGAGAAACCATTCCTCTGGCTGGCCCGCAAACTGGTTGGCGATCCGAATCTAGAGTTTGTGGCAATGCCAGCGCTTCTGCCACCGGAGGTCAAAATGGACAAAGACTGGCAGATTCAAATTGAGCGCGATTTGCAGGAGGCGCAGGCGACCGCCTTGCCCGATGAAGATGAGGATCTTTAAGCATTAGTTAACGACAGCATAAAATTACACACAAGAGAAAAACAGTTACAGTTAAATAAAAAGATAAAGAAAAGAAAAATGGAAATGCATGAAATGAAACAACAACAGCAACAGCAACAACAAGATCAGGGTGAACAACAAAACAAGCATGAAGAGGAGGAAACTATATAGATATATATATGCATATATACATACAGCTTTCTATGTATAATGCCAATATATGTATATATATATGTGTATCAGTTCAGTTTGAAACAAGCACCACGAGTAGAAGGTATTACAAGCAGAAAGAGCACGCTACATACATATACACAGACCTCCCCTCCCACTCGCTATATACAATAAATATATGTTCATGTTCAATCAAGAGAGTTGGCGCTGCTGCACCACAAATTATTATTTAATTATGTTAACGTAATTCACTTTTTTTTTATATATATATATAATTATACCGTTGGAATTGGAATTTTTGATGTGTGCAAGAGAGGAAAAGGGAGTAAAAGTGATGAAATTATATCTTGGATTATATTAGGAAATCGGAACCTCTGGGACATGTTATCGAAAGACAGCAACAATTAAGGGAAATTAATGTAAAGAGAAGAAACACAATAAAAAGCTAAGAAAGAAGCGTAAAGAGAAACACAATAATGAATGTGGAATACGAAGAAATATCGCTTGTGTTATTCATTTCTCATTGGCTAAACACACTATACTTGTATATATAGTTAGAGAGTTAGATATAGATAGATTTAATATTGTATTCGATGTGTAATCCTTCGTCTAGGAACACTTGACACAGCAGGCGGGAAAGACGCCGGTGAAGCGTTGCTTGTTCGCGCAGTTCACCTTGTGCTGGGAGCAGCTACAGGAAGGAGAGAAGAATGGTAAGAAGGAATGTATACCTATAGATATGCTTGAGTTTTCTATATTAACTTACTCCTCGACAATTGTCTTGAACGTATCGGTGCAGATGGCGCGCTTCAGGCACTTGCCCTCTTGGCCAAAGTCCACATAATCCTGACCCTTCTTCAGCAGTGGCAAATACTTGAGGAAGATCGTCTCATCCTCTGCATTGCGATATGTGCAAACAGGCTCGCTAGCTAGAAAATTGTATACACAGAGGGAGGAGTTACTACGAATAGTGTTCCTTGTGATGGAACTGAGATCTCATACCAGCCTCGAGGCTCGAGGGAAGGAGCATCGTCATCGCCAGCATTAGCACCAGCACCATCAACGTTGAGAAATTGCGCATCTTCGCGGGGATCTGTGGACAGCGACTGAAATCGTTGGACACGACCAGTTTGCCATTTATAGTCTCAGGTTTATCAGTGTTCTGTGCGCGAATTTGCAATTCAAATCAACTCACTCATTCACTAACTCGCCAGCGCTCTCTCTCTCTCTCTCTCGTTCTGTCTCTCACTCGTATATTTGTAGAATTTCCCTCTTGCCATTTCGCTCAGATTGTGCCATAATTCCCGTTTTTAATTGCATAATTGCCTCCGGGGCATTTAGCTCAGCCCTAACTGTTATACATCGTCGTATACTTCCCCAAAATGGGGGCAGGGGGTTGGAGGATTCTGATTAACTTAATTGCATCAAGGCACATCAATTGCTCGGCGCCATTGTCAAGTTGTTGCTCCAGAAACCTTATAGTCCCATTTTACTATATATAGTATAGTATTGTCAGTAGTACTAGTCGAAGTTGTTTCTCTGGTAGACAGTATATATGTAGAGTATATTATGTACATTGAATTAACTCAGCTTTAAGAAGATATCTGAGATTATGGTAGGTATGGTAAGTACAACTAGAGATAGTGTCAATTAAAGATGTTCTTTATACTTATGCTGCTTCGATTATAAGTCAAACGATCGTACAGGAAGTTAATATCGACGTGACAGACCTTCTACATAAAGCAGACATGTATATATACTATTACCGCTGTTACACACTTTAGGTTTGGTGTAACATTTCCTTTATACAGCAAAGGCAAATCAAGAGTTATTAATTCTACCGATATAGTACCAAAACACTTATAATCTTTACGCCTATCACAACCAAACAAAAAATGCTATACACTTGAAACTTGGTACAGATGTTCGGGAAGAGTGTACCAACATAAGAAAATAAAAAAATCGAAATTCGATTATACGTAACCCGCGAAAAATTCGCGATACTTTTTGAACACACCTCGTATGATAAACTTGAAATAAATTTTTTAAATAAATTTTGGCTATTATCTCCTTCCGATTGTTCCCAAACTAATAATATTATAAAATTTTATAACATTGTTCATGTATTTATATGATAACTTACAACATACAACTCTTTAATAATATCTTTATTCCTATGAAAGCTAAACGATATTTTTAATAGAGAAACCCTCATTTTATACGATAGTTTCTATCGCATCTAGACATATGTTATGGTGGTTTGAATTTGATGAAATTTTACCATCATATATTGTATTTAAATAAGAACAATCGGAGGTAATGAGACATTTCAGAGTGCCTGTGCTTTGTTTGATCAATGTTTTGATTCAAATTTCGACTTGTATTAAGGTTTAGAGTGCTATCAGTCGAGGTACCTAAAATAAGTTAGAAAAGATTTATAGCATCTGCCACAAATTGTAATATACAAAACAAAACCCTAAAAAAGCAAATAAAAAGTTTCTTAAGTCGGATTAAAAAAAACCGTTTTCGGATACGGCTAATATACATAGTAAACTACGATATTGTACAGCTAGAAGCTATTGTTTTGCCCAATTTATAGCACGTGTGACACCTGTTTATGGGAAAGACTTGTATATAAAAGAAATCTTTCGAAATAACATATTTTTTTATTGATTATATATTTCAGTTTATAGGACAGATTCGAAACAATATATTCTACGTACATAGGTACTTTATTGGAATATATACATACATATATATGTATATATATATATATATTGGTTTAATATATATATATATATATATTGGTTTTTATAACAAGCATATATTAAAGTAAAGGCTAGATATCGTTGGTTTCGGGTTCTTGGCAAACCAACTTGGGACAGCACTGCGGAAAGGTGCGACGCATATCGGAATCGATTCTACAGTTCTTTGTGGGCACCAGATTGTGGCGACCGCAGCTGAGAATAGACAAAAGATATAGTACGATGTCTTTATAGCATATGTATTGTATATGGAGTGAACTTACTAGCCAATCTCGAGAACAAAGTCGGGACGGCAATAGATAGATTTGCAGTGTCCCTCGCGGTTGATGGGCTTGTAAGACTGCAACTTAGGTATGGCCTGACGCAGTTCCTCGAAGTAGCACTGGCCAGGGTAGTCTGCAAATTTGATTATGAATCTCTTACTTCCTTCTCTCTCTGTCACTCTTCTATCTCTCTCTCTCTCACCTGGATGCACTGCATTGGCGCGGTAGCCGAGATCAGCGTAGGCGCCGACGCAGAACAGCGCCAGCAGTAGCAGCATCGGGACTCCGCTTCCGTAACCCGCAGCAGAACGCAGTGGAATTATCATTGTATTCTATGTATTGGTATAGTGTGATATATATGTATATGTATATGTTGATATATAACTCGGGGAAAATAGATTCGAACTTTATGTTAATTTAACAACTTTAAGCGCGAGCGTCGAACGTGCGACTGACTTGATTACAATTAATTGTTGTTGCTTTTATATAAAATTAATAATAAACATTGTCGCTGTATCTGTTGCTGTCTGTTGTATCTGTATCTGTAAATGTATCCACAAGTTCGTGTATCTGTATCTGTAAATGGGGCATGTGCGTCGCGACTTTTGTTTGACGACAACGACGACGCGTTGACTTAGCTCTTGTTTGACTTAATTAAACCCCATCTACAATTGCCCCCTCTACCTCTTTGTACTGCCCCCACCCCCACCACCCTCTCTTGTCTATCAAATTACCCCGAAAGCGAGAGTGCAAGGACGCGGGGGGCGTCGCCAGTTCGTGACCAGATTCAAATCGGAATTCTGCCTTTATATATTGTAGCATATTGGAATAATAATATTCCGGTATATTCAACAATTTTCTGCCACTCAACTGGTATCTAGCTGAAAAAAATGCTAAAAACAATTGCTAATATCGAAATGGATAGTTTTATTATATTTAGCTTGAAAGCCGCTAAACTCACAACACTCTTGTTAAAGTGGTTCAGCAAACTGTGGCAAGGTTGCTATGGCATTAATAAACGAGACACCTTTTCGGGGATTAGCAGGTGCAAACATGTGTGAGATCTTAAGGAGATTAAAGAGACAGAGACAGGGAGAGAGATCAGCAATGCAAACGGAAGTGGAAAGCGCAAGGTACGATAACTGCGAGTGTCACATGTCGAAGGTGGGCTCAATAGATAATTCGAACCGTTTATAGTATTTATAAACTAGATCTATTTCGAATATACAACTACCTAGTTGAAGTAAACTTGTTTAAATAAAGTAAAAGATAAAGGCTCTCGATTCTGGTCAAATGTTTCGTCAGTATACTATATCTCAACAACGAAAAAGTGATGTGCAATCATGATGCTGTCAATCACTTTTAGAGCCCAAGTAATTTCTAGTTAAATATTCTAAGTAACTTCTAGTTAACTATCCTCAGTAAAGCCGCCCACAATGACTTAATATCGTATTAAATCGTTGCCTTACACCCTCAGCTCATGTAAATATATCCGCTACCCATAAAGTAAATGGTTATTATATAAATCTGTATTATAAATGCCAGCCCGGCCATATGAAAACCTAGATCTCAGAAACTATAATAGCTTGGGTCCATATCTGTTTCTGAATTTGACCACGCCCCCTTTTCGCCTCTGAATATTATTTTTAGTAAATATAATAACAATAATCATGCAAATGATTTCTGAAAATTTTGTTGCAATCGGACAATTAACATAGAAGTTATTTAAGAAATAATTTGAAGAGTTACTGATATCCAAAAAGTATGCAATACAAAATACACTAAAAATACAAGTTCTATATTTAAGAAATATCACAGTCAAGCACACTCGACTGTAGCTTTCGTGCTTGTTATATGGTACACTGTGAGAGTCTATTGAGGATTACATATTTTGTGGCAATACTTGATCTTCAAAGGAACTCTTTAATTGATAATATAGATGCCAAAATCGAGAACAAAATCAAGCATCAGCCCCTAAGCCATAATACAATAAAGAAATGAGAGACTCGAGTTGCCCTCGAAATAAAAAGACAGAACTGACAAACAAAATAAAAAACTGACAGTTCAGCCAGAATTTAATGACTACAAGTATATTTGTATTATGTGTACTATATAAAGTATGTGTAGAGATGAGACATGTGCGCGCTGTGCTGATAATTTGGTAGTGCGTTGCGTTTCCCTTATAAGACAGAGAACAGTTCTCTCGGATCTCAGATCAATGCAAAACGGAACACGGAACTCGCAATGTTTCGCTGGCAGATGATAATTCTCTTGTCGATGCTCGCCTCGGTGCTCGGCTTTAGCATACAGTATCGTGGCAATACCCGACATCCCAGTAGGTGATATCATATCTGGCGATATCAAACATATAGATACAGATCAGTATTTATCTTTACAGCTCTGATCAATCATTGTTACTATGAGGAGCTGCAGTTGGCCGTGCCGCGCAATGAAACTGTCTTTCCGGTGAATCAATTGGACTTTTGTGCGCAGGTCTATTGTCGGGAAGATTATGTTCTTATGATCAGACAGTAAGTATTTGAGTATATACATATATAACTGAATAGTTCTTCTTCTTGTAACTGATTTTTCTCTGCCTTGTCCAGTTGCGATCGCATGCAGTTGGCCAACGGTTGCTACTTTACGCCCAACGATTACTCGCTGCCCCATCCCGAGTGCTGTGCCGAACGTATCTGCCCCAACTGAGCTGATCTTCCAATACATATGTCTTTATGTCTTACTGAGCTTAATCTTTTTATACATTTATCCACAACTTACTGAGAAAAAAACCGCTATAAACTTTTGTTTTCCCATAAATAAATCTAGAAAACAATTTGAACACTTGACTATAAATCAATTTGCCCTTAAAGTTTATAACATCTGAAAATTGACAACAGAGTGAGAGTGAGAAAGGGAGACTAAAAGAGAGAGAGAGGTAGGTAGAAAAAAACTGATAATATAGTACGTTAGGCTACAATGTGTTTTCGCCATAGTTTTAATGCCGATTTGACGCCCCCTTCCGCCCCTACATGGGCCCAACCTACTGATACACCCAGTGTGATAGACAAGGTCAGGTCCACTGATAGTCCGCTAGCACTGGGAGCCCACTATAAGTTGGCATCGCTCGAGAGTGCCTGGCTCAGTTCTGATTAGGGGCAAGTCCGAGAATACACAGCAAGAGTTACCTACAAAGATGCAGCCAGTGACATTTGTGCTATGCATTCTGGTGCTGGGCGCCCACACTCTGCTAGTGGCAGGCGGTAAGTAAAGGCACTCCTTACTCTCTACCTCTCCCCACTCCCTTCCTCGACCTAACCCAAACACTTTGTTGCTGCTCGTAGTCGGCTGCGATTACCAGGGTCCCATGCAGGTGGGCGAGAACAAAACCACTGGGAACTGCATACTGACCACCTGCGTCGCAGATAACGTCATCATAAGCAAATCGTAAGTTGTAGTTGGATCTCTTCATCAACTCTAATCTTTGCCGCCACCAGATGCGTCTGGGTAGAACGTCTATATCTCTGTAAAGAAACCCAAGATCTGAGTAAACCTTATCCGGAATGCTGCCCCACGTGCTGAAGACTTGTTTAAATAAATTCCTTGTGTCATCTTTAGAAAAACTCAAAAATTTGTTTTTATTTCGATTCTGGTCGGTATACATGTTGCATGCTTATCGGGTCTACGGCACTATCCATCCATATACCATCGTATATCGTATAACGTATAGTTGTGTGCTGTCTCAGAACTTGACAAATACTTAGTATATAGAGATACGGATCAATTCACTTGAGAGCTGTACAACATCAAAACACACACACACACAGACTTATACACAGATCTATAAATAGAGGCTGTGATGCGTCACGGGGCAGGTGCAACTTAGCCTAGACTTAAAAGTATACAAATACAGATGCATATATATCCGAGTATATATGCACATATATATAATATATATGTGGTATATATGTAAAAAATCGCATCGTATACAATAAGTGTATACTACATATATATATATATATATATATTGTGATGTACAATGTTATATAGAACTTGTATAACCTGAGCTAGTCTAAACATTCTTTATCTATGGTCCGGCGGCAATCAGAGTTGCCAGTTTTGTAGAGTGATTCGGATAGAGATAGAGCGAAATAATAAATGAGAATGGAAGGAAAACAAACCAAACGAACTAAAAATTCATAAAATTTAGCTATTGTTTAATAATCAAATATATAGGTTTATGTGTGCTTATATTAATGTACGGGCTAAACATATAAAATGACGGTACTCTCCTCAGTTTCCTCCTCTTTTTGTCAAACTAATCAAGTTAGTTAAATAATATATTGTACTTAATAACTCTTCGAACTCGAGCAAAGTGTCGTGAACATATCAGGATTTGATTGCGTCCTAAAAATCATATACGTTGCATATCTTCCGAATCGAAAGTTGTTGAAGAAGGGAGAACTCTCCATGTTTCACCATGCCCATTCTCAACGATGACGACGGGACTTAGATCGCCTGGTCGGAGGAGGAGGTCTTCAGATGCGGCATGCCGCACTCGGCCTCCTCTCATTGGCGTGCCGCACGCTCCGTTTCCATGAGGCACTCGCGCACCAAGATGCGTGCATGAACAATACCGCGCTTGAGGCGCTCCGTCGAGCTGCGCGATCCTGTGTACGTTGGCCGTATGTCGCGTCCCATCTCCTCAATGACGGCCAGAAGCTGAGCGTATTTGCTTAACCCATTACCTTGGGCGTTCACATTGCTCCCCACAGTGGGCAAATTGGCAGTGGATGTCAGCGGTGTTGTTATGTTCGCCGATGTCTGCGTGGTGACCACTGCCGGCGAGGTCGATGGAGGCGGGTACTTGAGCTGTGATTGTGTGAGATTCAGGCCAAGATTGCTGACGTTAATCGAGCTATTGTTGCCATTGCTGTTGCCACTGTTACCATTGCCCAGGCCGCTGGCAATGTTGCTGTTATTGCGGCCATTGGACGAGGAGGACGATGACGAAGCGGCCGCAATGTTGGCCAGCGATAGAGCGGCGGCAGCGGCTGCGGCTGCTGCTGCCGACGATGAGGCCGACGGTGTGGCAGTTGTATTCGATTGTTGCTGCAGCAGTGCTAGCTGTGCCTGCAGGAATTGTGGGGAATATTGTAGAGCGGCAACGGCGGCGGCTGCAGCAGCTGTTGCTGCTGCACTGCTTTGTGCCGCACTGTTGCGTTCCCGTTTGCTGCTTCCTCCAGTCGCATAGTCTGTGGCGACCATGTTGTTGCTGCTGTTATTATTGTTGTTGCTATTAGAGCTGCTGCTGTTGCCGCCACCACGCGAATGATGTATTGCAGATATTTGGATTTGGGGCTGCTGCTCGCGCTGTTCGCGTTGCTGCTGGTAGTTGTAAAAGTTTTGTACTTGGGAACGTGGTATTGGTGTCACTGTGACGTCACTTAGCTTTGATTCGACAGCTTGTATGTCCATGATGTCCATTCTGCTGCTGCTGCCATACACGACATGCCAAAGAGTTAGATTTTCAGTTAGCAAATTACATTCGCTGCACTAGAGTGCGTACTTACCAAATTGTGCTTGCAAGTTGCAAGTGCTTTTGTAGTGTGTGTGTGTTGGTTTAAACGTTTTTCGTTGCAATAATTTACGCTTTCTACGCACAAACAAATCTATTGCAACCACCACAAACAAACACGTACACAGGGTTAGTGTTTGTGATATCGGTGTATCGATATTTCATTTGTTATTTGTTGTCGGTGCCGCTTCTCTTCTCTGCTCTCTTTGGTGATGATGCACTTGCAGAACACGCAAAAAATACCAAAACATACTAGATCCAAGAGAGCAGCTGTTGTGAATTCGATTTCTTGTGTTCGAATTGTTGTGTGAATTTCAATTTAAATGAAACTAAATACGTCTAGAGCTTAGAATATGGCATAGGTTTGTGCATTAATAAATGAAACATTAATTTAGAAATATGTTTTGATTTCCAATTGAATTCTAACGGATAACACCTTTGCGTGCCAGTGCTGTGAAACGCACCACTTCACTGGCTGGCCCCAAAAAACAATGGCGAAGCAAACTGTGAACTAAAACTCTGTTTCGACATCTGGTCGCTTTGTACATTTCATTTCAAACACACTCTTGTGATATCTAGTTGTGATTAAATCCGAAAATATAAAGGAACCCTTTAAAGTTGTTTTATGGATTGTACTATTAAATAATTGCAAAGAATCGGCGTGCGTGCTCAAATTACCGAGTGTGTCGAGGTGAGCGTGTGTAACTGCAAAAGTTTGTGTATTTCGTTGGGCTGCAACAACGCCAAGCAGTAGCTGCGTCAACGGCAGCGGCGTTGGCGGTAGCAGCAGTGGCAGCGGCACTATAAGAACGTTTTAGAAGTTTGCGAAATTTCCAATTACATTTCCTTTCGCGTGTAATACATACATATGTTGAGAGCTTTGTCTTTAACTGCCTGCATGCGTCGTCGTCGCATCTAGTAGTTGTGTGACTGTGTGTGTGTTTCTATGTGGGAGCCGCAGTTGTCATCGTCAGCCATTGCATGACGTAAAGCTGCTTCTGTGGCCTATACAAAAGCGTAACGAACATATGTACGCATTCATACGTGTGCGTGCGTGTATGATGATTGTGTTGTGTGTAATTAGTAACGTAAAGCTCGGTGGCATTGATTAGTTAATGTTTTTAGTTGTTGTTTTAGTTTGGCACCAACAAACGCCTTATATGCATATACACATACATACATACTTGCATTTGTGCATGTTACCATATGTATGTAATGCTTGTGTGTGTGTGCGTCTGTGAGCCTGTGTGACTGTCGCTATGTGCCGCATATGAGAACAGTGTTGCACAACGCTTAAGTTGATACACGCAAAAAAAAAACAACCGCGCACAAATCACAATTGGCTTTTTCACCTAGCGACGCATCGTTGTTGGCGGCTTTTATTTCGATCCCTATTAAAAAAAAAATCCAAAACGTTAAAGTGTACATATACACACACGCAGGCATACACGCACTCAGCTGTACAAAGAGTGTTATCGATATCAGTGAGCGAAAACTAAATGACAGTTGAGCATTTGAATTTTGTGTGAATTCCACGCACACATACAGGCACGCACACTCGCATACGCAAAGAGACGCGGTGTATTTTTGCGACCTCGACATAGAAGAAGCCAAAGCCAACGCCAGAGCAGTCATCGCCATTCCTTAGCAGCGGCAACAACAACAGTAGCAACAGCAGCGGCGAGCAGCAGCCGAAGCCAAAGCAGAAGCCGTTAGTCAGTGAGCGCAGCCATTTTTCGCTGTATATAAATATATACACATATATATGTATATTGTTGTTGTTGTTATTAAAGTTTATTGTTGTTGGACCAACAGGAGTTATTGTTGTTTTTGTATGTGAAGTGAGTAAGCTGCAACTAGCGCGCGACCTGCAACAGCTCAACTTGATAATTTGCTTTATTTGTGTGCACACACACACACATGCACATGCACACATAAACAAATGACAGTGTGTGGCTGTGGCTGTGTGTGTATGCTGTTACCATACAAACATACTCATTTGTTTATTATTTTATACTTAAAACAGAGTTTGGCACATGTAACCAAGCAGCTGCAGCCCGTCGAAACGGAAAGGCGAAATTGCAATACACTCTGAAGAAACTCTGAAGAAATCAACTAAAATAGAGAGAGAGAAAGAGAAAAATAAAGACAGGCAGACAGGATCTTCAGCATTGTCTCTGTGTGAATAGCAACAACACCAAAAAATAAAACAAAAAAAAAAAACAAAACGGAAAATACAAGTAGTAGAAACATATTTAAAAGAGGAGGCCGCATTAAAAATTGAACAACAACAATGGAAATGATCAACATCGGACAGAGTGTTAAGATCAAACGCACCGATGGCCGTGTTCATGGAGCTGTTGTATCGAAAGTGAATCCGTCTGGCCAATGCATCACTGTGGAATGGTACGAACGGGGCGAAACCAAGGGCAAAGAGGTGGAACTGGAGGCCATACTAAGTCTAAATCCAGAGCTAACGCAATCCTATGCCGAGGCTCAGCATACAGCGCCCGAACCAAAAAAACAGGCAACGGCACCCAATAATCTATCGCGCAATCCCACACAATCTTCGATTGGAGGTGGTGGCGGCGGTGGTGGTGGTAGTGCAGCCAGCCTGACCGCACGCCTTACCCTGGCCTCCAATCAGCTGCACAAAATCAACGAGACGAACACCCAAACGGCCGGCAGCCAATTGGGAAATAGTCAAAGTTATGGCAACATAACGGCGGCCAACACTGGAGGTGGAGGTGGAGGTTCAAGCACAACTGGGATGTTGCGTCCCAGATATACGCAGACATCAAGCAATGCAGGACACACACGCATCAGCTCCGCCAGCGCTACCAACATTGCGAACAGTGATCGTGCAAATGGTCGTGGCGGCGATGGCAGCTCGACAACAAGCACAGTAGCAGCAGCAGCCACAGCAGCGACAGCAGCGACTGCAGCAGGTTCGGGAGCTGGAGGAGCATCGACAGCATCAACAAATAACTCCAATAACTTAACAGGCAATGTGAGTGGCTCACGTCGTTCGCATGCCCTCAAGGAGGTGGAACGACTAAAGGAGAATCGTGAAAAGCGACGAGCACGTCAGGCTGAGATCAAAGAAGAGAAGGTGGCGCTTATGAATCAAGATCCAGGCAATCCCAATTGGGAGACAGCGCAAATGATACGCGAATATCAGAGTATGCTTGAGTTTATACCCCTTATTGATGGTCAGGCAGTCGATGATCATCAGATCACGGTGTGTGTGCGCAAGCGTCCGTTAAGTCGCAAAGAGCTAAACAGAAAGGAGATCGATGTCATCTCTGTGCCGCGCAAGGATACCATGCTGGTGCACGAGCCGCGCAACAAGGTTGATCTAACCAAATTCCTCGAGAATCATAAATTTCGCTTCGATTATGCGTTCAACGATACGTGCGATAATGCAATGGTTTACAGGTGAGTACAGTTTCTGATCCTAGCACGGATCAGAGAAATATATACTCTGCAAAGTGCATCCACTCTACGATCTCTAGGAGTAGAATAGAAAAGTTGCTGAAAATTCAGCAAAAGAGTAGAGAGGGAAATGCTGATATCAAAGGGGGTTCTGTATAGCGAAGATCATAATGCTAGGATGGTTTATTATGTACTACGATCTGGGGATTAAATTTTTGTTAATACTGAAGACTTTCTTATGATTACAGATGGCAATCCTCAGCTCCGCCTTCAACTGTTCTTTTAGCAAGATTTCCATAAATTGTTAAATAGTTTTCATTTTAATTCTGTTTCTGTTTCTGGAATATCTATCATATCCCTTCTGAGTCGCTGCTGCTGATATTCTTTCTGAGACAAACAGCTGTGCAGCTGTTCTTCCACGTTGTTGTTGTTAATCAAGTTGTTGTTGCGATTGTTGTTATTGTGTTGCGTTGGCGACACACTCACAAGTTGCGCTCAATAGCAGCACAGCAAACTGACTCACACACAACCACATACATGCAGCACACACACTACACACAACCTCACACACACACACTCACACTCACACACATACACATACATACACTTACACATTTGCTTGAAGGCGCGCAAACTCAAAGCGTTCAGTCGCTCCCGAAATAGCCAAGTTTCGTTGTATGACTAAACACCAAAGTTATCCGTCCGTCTCTCTGTCCGTCCGTCTCTCCGACAGTCTCTTGGCTTGTCTGTGCGTTTCGTTTCGTTTCATTTTCTTTCTCGCTCTCTCACCCCTCTCTCTTCTATCTGAGCGTTCGCCTCAATGAACTTGCCCGAGTCCAGCTTTGATTTCTCATCGAACTCTCTAAAAACCAACGAAAAATTATTTATTTTTTGTTGTGCGTTTTGTTTTGTACTCTTCTTCTTTCTCGTTCTCGGAATCTTTCAAAAAGTAACCGTCGTCGTCGTCGTCTCTGGCGTCCTCATTGTTTGTCATATTTTATTTGTCATCATGGAGAGAGAGAGAGAGAGAGAGAAATTGCAAATCGAGTGTGAATGTGAGGCATAAACAAGTGTATTATTTCGGAGGCTTTTGTCTGCGATCAATCGAGTTTTTCGACCCTCCCTCCCCTTCTTGCTTGCTTCTGCGTCGGCTTACCTTCCTTCCGGTAGATTTTGCATGAGTCAATGGCATAAAAACTGCTGCGCCACATCGTACTTGGGTAACGGTGAAACCTAATCATCAGTGTGATAAGCAAACTCTCCTCATTCTCCCTCCGCTCTTTCTCCTTCTCTTGGCCCTCCCTCTGGCTCCTCCTCCAGTCACTACAGACGTTGATTTAATAACAGCCACAAACCACAAGGGAAACCAACGAATTGGCAGCAAATGGCTTTAAAGTGTTTTAAACTATATATATTATATATGTATATATTTGTATATTTATGTATATATTTGTATATTTATGTATATATGTATATATATATATATGAAGTACTCCATACTGTGTATGAGACATACGATAATCATATTGATTAGATTAATAGCAATTGCTAGTAGAGATTTAGATTGTCTGTCTTCATTTTGAGATAGTTTTTCCATTGTCATGATGTGCACTCATGAATTGCTTTGTAGAAGCAACTTGTTTATCTCAAATGTTGAGAGTTGTGTAACTAAGGTTATACCATGATCAATTTAATAGTTAAGTTCACGAAATTTCAGATTTCTATAAATTTTGTACATTGATTTTAGAATTCACTATGTAAATAAGATAATGAATTGATGCGGATAAGTGGCTGTGGAATTGAATGCGATAGATTAGATAATAAGGTTAATTGTTACACCAAGGAATTATATTAGAATTTAATATGTTTAAGTGTAAATTAGGGAATACTTATTATTTCTATACTGGAGAGAGAGCTCTAAGCTCGGCAGTCATAGGACGATTTACAGATTGTGCAATCATAGAATAATACTTTCCATAACTGTAGTACATCGATCTTAATATAATCGACATTAGATTTAATCTTTAATAATACCCATGATTAATTGCCATACAAACTATGGGAATATATGTGAATATATTAAAATTGACGAGTTCAAAGAGTAAATTAGTTTATACTCTACTTAATTGCTATACAAACTAAGCGAATGCAACTTGCAAATGATTAACGTATCAGCAGGAGTAGCCAATAAGAAGGAAAACGAACTTTTTTTTTAGATCTAATGAATTTTTTGCAACTAAAAACTAATCACATTCCACTCTTTGTGTAGGTACTCGGCCAAGCCGCTGGTGAAGACAATCTTTGAGGGCGGCATGGCGACGTGCTTTTGCATACGGCCAGACTGGATCGGGCAAGACGCACACCATGGGAGGTGAGTTCAATGGAAAGGTGCAAGACTGCAAGAACGGCATCTATGCGATGGCCGCAAATGATGTGTTTGCCACGCTCAACGGTACGCGCTATCGTTCCCTCAATCTGGTCGTATCGGCCAGCTTCTTCGAGATCTACAGCGGAAAGGTAAGCCCAAGAGAATCCTATCATCATCGATCGAACGAACGATGATCGATCAATCAGTTATGGCATGCTAATCCCTCTATCTCTCTGTCTCTCAGGTGTTCGACTTGTTGGCCGATAAGCAGAAGCTACGAGTACTGGAGGATGGCAAGCAGCAGGTGCAGGTGGTTGGCCTCACCGAGAAGGTGGTAGACAGTGTCGAGGATGTACTCAAGCTCATTCAGCATGGCAATGCGGCGCGAACATCGGGCCAAACATCGGCGAATGCAAACTCATCGCGTTCACATGCCGTATTCCAAATTGTGCTGCGTCCCATGGGCAGTAGCAAGATCCATGGAAAATTCTCGTTCATCGATTTGGCGGGCAATGAGCGAGGCGTGGATACCTCATCGGCGGACAGGCAGACACGCATGGAGGGTGCCGAGATAAACAAATCGCTGCTGGCACTCAAGGAATGCATTCGAGCATTGGGCAAACAATCGATGGGCAAACAATCGGCACATTTGCCATTCCGTGTTTCCAAGCTGACGCAAGTGTTGCGCGATTCCTTCATTGGGGAGAAGAGCAAAACCTGCATGATTGCGATGATATCACCGGGTCTGAGCAGTTGTGAGCATACATTGAATACGCTACGCTATGCTGATCGTGTTAAGGAGCTTGTTGTAAGGGATATCACTGAAATTGGTCCTGGTGATGGAGGTGGTGATCCCACAGCTATGATCGATGAGGAGGAGGAGGAAGAGGAGCTCCTCGACGATCAGCAGCTGCAGCAACATCATCATCACGGCGGCATTGGAGGTGTCGGATCGCATCATCTTCATCAACAATCGCTGCAGCGGGGCCATAATAACAACAACAATAATAGCAAAAATGGAAATGCCGCCAACATGGATCTGGCGATGCTTAATTCGCTGGGCGTAAGTCAAACAGAGAAAAGAGAGAGAGAGAGATAGAGCTCTAACTGAAGTTCAATTTGTAATGATCTTTCTTTTGCTTTGCAGGAAAATAACATGTCAGCGGAGCTGATTGTGCAGCATCAGGCAATCGATGATCTGCAACAGACCGAGGAAATGGTTGTCGAATATCATCGTAGTGTCAATTCGACACTGGAAAATTTCCTAAACGAATCGAAGGCATTATACAATCTGACCAACTATGTCGATTATGATCAGGATGAGTATTGTAAACGGGGCGAAACAATGTTCTCGACGCTATTAGATATTGCCATACAGTGTCGCGACATGATGACCGAATATCGCACCAAATTGGCCAAGGAGGAGATGTTGTCATGCAATTTTAAGCCGGCAAACAATAAGCGCTAAACAGAATAATAAAAACGAAAAACTAAACAAAACAACAAAAAACCGGAGCCACTAACAACAACAACTACAACAACAGCAGCAACCACAACAGCATTAGCAGAAGCAACAACAACAACAAAGTACACGCATATCGGCTATATATGGAATGATTTTACTCTGCACTATAATTGCACTATAATCTCTACATTTAATTTCCACAACAAAAAGCTGAAACAGGAAAAAAGAAACAAAATCTTTAGTTAAGGAATATAGCCGACATATATGTCCTTTTGTTGTTGTAACTTTGCACACACACATACACACTACACACAGCATACACACTACACACACACTACACACACACAATGCACACACACACAATGCACACACACACTGCACACACACACACTGCACACACGGCTCAGGCTCATGACACATTCGCTTTAAAATCTTCCCCCCTGCGGGTCTATTCAAATCGAGCACAACATGAGCAACACTACTAACACAAGAAACAACAACAACAAGTAGTAGAAAAAACAACTGCTGTTTTTAAAACATTATTTTATTATATATATTTTTTTTAATTCATTCTTGGTCATTTTCAAGCAGCATTGAAATAAAATTTCATTAGTGTGTTCATTAAAATAACGAATTTTGCATTACTTAAAAGACTTTATATACACCATCATGATCACGATCAAGAGAGCGGGAAACGGACTGTTGCAGTCTGTCTCGCTTCTTTTCGTGTTGTTTCCTCTCACTCGCACACACACACATACACGCTGAAGGAAAGAATATAACTTTTTGCATAAGTTTATAACAATTTAAAGGAAAATGCAAGCGCAGAAAGAAGAAAGAAAAAAGACATTTATTTTGTACATACATTAAACACAGAGACACACACACGTACACACACAACTTATCCTACATTAGATGCGCATGGTAATATTTAACATATTATTGAGATTCCATTGGTGTGAGGTGCGAGGCACGCACCAACCTCCTCCCAGCCCCTTTCTCCTGTTTCTGTTTACGTTCAATTACTATTCGGTATACTTTATAGATATATTATTTTACACATGTATTTATTTGATGGAAGGCCACAAAAAAACTGTATTTAATTTGTATTAATATTATTACCCACACCAAAATGAATCTATCTTAAATTGGTAAATTACATTATTCTCATTAATCATAATCATTGAAGGTATACAAATAATAATAATAATAATAATAATAATATTAATATTTAATAAATATCTAAAACATTTCGTATTGTTTATCGCAAATTATCTCGCATTAAATAATAATAATAATTAAATTATCATATATTATATTTTAATTTTTGTATTCGTCTCATGGGCTGAATAAATTAAGTTTTCGCCCTTTCCAGTTGAGCTTAGTTTTCCTCATTCTCTTTGAAAATGTTAATTTTTTTTTTTGTTTTGTATTTTTGTGTACCATATTTAAGTGAACTTTCGATGCAGTTGAGATTTTCGAGATTTGTTTTATTGCATTTCTTTTAGCAGATAAATTACGTACTAATATTTATTTTACATTTAATTTGTGGCTAACAAAGACACGCTCACACACCCATTCATGCACACCAAACACACATGCAGACACACATAAAGACAAAGTACTAAAACGAATATGGGATAGAAACTCAGCTTATAAGACATGAATAATGTGCTCCCAAATTGCAAGAAAATAATGTTGCAGCTTAGCCTTATAGATAGTGCTTCTCTCTATTAAGATACTTAACCAATCCAAAAAAATGTTTAACAACTCTGTTATTGATTATTGCATTTCTCGAGAGCACTAAACACGATAATAATCCCCATTTCCCCCACAGAGAAAGCGAGAGGGCAACCAGTCCTATTTATTACGTACATACTATACAAATATATATATTAAACTAATCATATTTTTTGACCCAAACGCTAATAAACAATTAAAAGAGAAACGAAAACATGTTGAAAACAAAGAAAAATGACAAATTAATTCTAATATTGACAGTAATAATAATGCCGTTGGGCAGAGTGCTTCGATATTACACAGTATAAAAGAAAATTGTTAGGATCCGGACTCTAATAATGTATTATTAAATATAAATATTAATTTATATTGTAATAAAACTGAATATAAATTCTAATTGTTTTTTTGCCTCTGAGAGAAATGCATAGCATAATGTTGGTTGGGCTTGCGTGTATGAGATTCAAATTGAGCGCCGGCTGTATTCAGCTTCTCTAGTGTTGCAAAATGATATAATGTCTATCGATTAATTATTTGTGTGTTCGTAACATAAAATCTCGTTTAGAAGTCCCCCAATTTGGCTATTGAACGCTTTATATAACTAAACAAAAAAATAAAACTGAATTTTAGCACGTAAGTAGCTTAAATGTACTATAAAAAATGATGGCAATTGTCTAATTTGTGCATAATGCGCTTGATTTTGTTTGGTATTTTTGTCGCTTGCCGCATACGGTCACTCTGTCGCACTGCTGAGACTCGCAAAAACTTTCGTTGTGTTTTGGTCTCGCAGTTGTCGTCGTGTTGCGCGTTTCGTGCTCAGTGAGTGAGTGAGCTCTGTTTATTTTATTTGTCTTTTGCGTGCACAGCGTACAGTGTTCGTTATTAAATCGTATTAAAGCAGAAACAATAATAATAAAAACAGTCTTCACAACGCACGACATACGTACACAACGCACGCAGCGACAGCCTATAAAATATATAATCATACTATATTATTTTTTTCATTGTTTAGATCATAAGCAAAAGTGAAAAACCGAAATTCCATTTCAAATCAAAATACTGCAAAAGAAAAGAAAGGGAATACAAATAAATATACAGTGGAAACAGTGGAACGAGAGAGAGAGAGACAAGTGCAATTTTAGGGGTTGCAAAAATTTGTAATACAGGTGCGACATAAGGCAAAGGGAGAGGTAGCGAAAACAACAACAAGCAGGACAAGAAAAAAGGAGTAGAAAATTGTGAAAACTTGAAATTCGTGCGTGACCAGCGTCCAGTTCGTGTCCTGTACGCCGCCTTCGCCGCGTGCCGCGTGCCATGCGTGACCTCGGCACCAAAATGGCCGAGCTTAAATTCGAGGCTCCTTTAGCTAAGTTCGAGGAGACGGACGAGTGGGGCGGCTGTGACTTCATCTCCAATCAGAATGTGCTTAATGACACGCTGAATCTGAATCTGAACTCGAATCGCAATCTGAAGGATGCTGGCAATGCCAAGCAGCAGCAGCAGGACAAGCTGCGTCTGCTCGAGGATGCGGTACGTGATGCGCACATCAGCAAGAATGGCGCAGCTGCAGCAGGAGTAGGTGGCAAGGAGGTGGCTGCCACAAGTCCCAATTGCAATACGCACAATCTAACGGAATTGGGTCTGACCGATGTGGCCACCGGCTTGGCGGGCATTGGCGATGGCCTGGACAGACGTGGTGGGGTCGGGGATCATGTGGATAACTTTACTGAAACATTTGGCGGAAGTCTGGAGGATCTGGTGAATACGTTCGATGAGAAAATTACCAAATGCTTTGGCAACTACGAAGAGAATGTGGAGGAACTGGCACCGGTGCAGGTGCGCAGCCAGGAGGAGATCATGAATGAATGCCAGTGAGTATGATGTATATGATGTATATATAGGGTATATAGTACCATATGTATGGTCTAGTATAGTGTGGCATAGTGCGGCATATTCCCAGTTAGTGTCACTCTCTTTCCAGATGGAACCGGTTTCGACTGTTTTGTTATGTAAAAATGCACTGCGCGATGTTTTTCTTTACGCTTTCCAATTTTCCTTACCTCCCTGCCCCCCCTTCCCGCCTCATTCCTAGCTCTCTTTTAACATATATAAGCAGAGCGCATGCGTCAGCTGCGTCATTCCCTCCCCCCATAGTCCAACCCTGGCGCCATACAACGACGTAATCCTGTCCTGAAGGCGCTTTGGGGAAGGGGAAAGGGGGAGGGTTGCTAACATTGTTGGATCGATAAAAGATGTGCCTGCTATAAGTATGTCTGACTCTGTGTGCTGTTTACTGTTGCTGCTGCTGCTGCACTGCATCCTGTCGAAGCAGAGCAGCAACCCTTGACCAAGCAGTGCGCCCCCTGTTGAACTTAGCGGAAGCGAACCCCCCCCCCCAACAACAACCTTCAGGCCACCCTCGACGGCACTGTCCCACTTGGGGCAGCACGCACTGCGTAAAAGTTACAGGGGCATGCCGAGGGTGGTAGGGGGTGGCTGGGGAGGAACTCACAATCAGCGCCAAGTGACGTTTGTCAAGCAAAGCAATTCAAGAGAGCCGCAATTGGATGCGTAAATCATAAACAACAACAATAGCAACAAGAAGAGAAAAAAGAGGAAGAAGAAGAAGCAGAGCGAGTGGATGCTTGACCGCTGCGGCGATAAAAGCACTTTCCAGTGCATTTCCCTGCTGATCAACAAGCAGCCTGCAAGAGAGAGGGAGAGCGGAAAGCAGGAAGAGGGCAAACTGAATTGACAGACAATTGAGTCGAGTGAGAGTGTGTGCTCTCCCTCTCTCCTCTCTCTCTCTGCACTGCTTGCTTGCCATGCAAATTGAGTAAATGAATTGTTGTTGTTTGTGTTTTTGTCTGTATGTCGCCATCACTGACATCAGCTAATAAATTTGATAATCGCGTGCAGCTCAGCAGCGATTGTGTGTGTGTGTATTGCTCTCGTGAGTGCTTATGAGTTGCACACAGGTGAAGGCACTGCAAATAAACAATTATATTGAATGCAACATATTCGCATTCATATCGTGCCATGCTCGTGAATAATTATTTATTAATGCAAATGCTCGTACAGTGAGTGTGAATGCTTATTCGAATACTTTATGCATTCACTGTCTCCATTTAAAGTGGAGCCAGGCCCTACTCGACTCGTGTGAGTGCATTCGTTTTGCATTTTGCACCATATGGCAACCTGCCTAATGTGAGTACATTAAGTATTTACCACACTCTCTAATAATCTAGCTCTCCCTCTCTCTTTCTCAACACTTCCACTTCTTCTTTCTGCACTTACACTCCACTCCTCTCTTCTCTGTCGCTGTCTATCTTTGTTTTTGTAAGCTTCCCACGCCCGTCGTCTGTCAGCTTAGCATTGAAGCTGCAGAGAGAGAGAGGGAGAGAGACGCACACACACACAAACACGCACAGCCAACGTTTGCACTTTAGACTCTCTTCAAGCCGCTCTCACGTCACATGCATCTGCTTTGACTGTGTTGAGTTGAGTGTTTTGTTTTTTTTTCTCTCTCTCTCTCTCTCGCCGTTACGCACTGCAGTTACGTTGCAGCTTTACTAACTGTATTTGTCCAACACTGTTATGTTTTTTTTTGTCTCTGTTCTTGTTCTTGTTTACCTGTGCGTAGCCCAAGTTGCACTTGTCAATATTTGCTTGGATTATTATAGAGAAAAGAACTCATTCTCCCTCTCTATCTCTCTCGCTCTCTCGCGAAGGTCGACTGAGCGTGTCTTATTTAACGAAGGTCTCAAACTCAACTGCGTAGAAAGAGCGCGCTCTGTTGCAGCCTCTGCTGTTGTTTTGTTTGTCTTTGATCTTCATTCCATATCGATTCTCTTGAAAGAACACGTTCAGGTAACGCTTGAGAGCAACGATAAAAAAAACAAAAAGAAAACAACAAAACAACCGCTGAACATGTCTTCTTAACTACACTAAGAGAAATGTTGGTTAGAAATATGATTTGGCATATGTGCGCCACGTTATCGATAATTAACACTATCGATAGTTGTATTTTTTGCCTAACAGCGCAATGTTAACTGTTCTCATTGTTGTTGTTGTTGTTGTTTTGTTTTTTGTTGCATGTGGCGGCAACATAAAACCAACCACATTTGTGCCACTTAAAGGCGGCTGACCATATATGCCAATGCAATAACAACTAGCACCGCATATGGTCAGCCAGGCCAGGCTAGCCAACTGTTGGCCAACTGTTTTCGGTGGCACTTTCCGGTTTACCAATGTCTGTCCGTGTCTATCTGTGTGTGTGTGTGTGTCATTTGCATGAGAGCAGCGCGCGTGGAACACGCGACGCTGACAACCACAATATAC
This sequence comes from Zaprionus nigranus, assembly GCA_018903425.1. NCBI lineage: Eukaryota > Metazoa > Arthropoda > Insecta > Diptera > Drosophilidae > Zaprionus > Zaprionus nigranus. The sequence continues at coordinate 98,057 of JAEIGD010000020.1, forward strand.
CGCACGTCTTCCTTCTCCAATCCCTCTCCCAACCCCCCAGGTAGACCCCCTTTAATGCAATTTCGCAGTGACAGCAACGTTGACATAACTGATTTAAGAGTTTGATTTTTCCAGCTGGCGCAATCAAACTTTTATTTTCTATTGCTTTTCTTTTACTTTTCTTCTTTCTTCTTTGGCCTGCAATTGTCGCTGATGCAATTGACAGTGGCAGAGAAAGAGAAAGAGGGAGAAAGGGGAGAGTCAGTCTTGTCATCATTTCTCTAATATCTTATTTTTTTCTGAAGTTGGTAATCGAATGGGAGGAGTGGGGGAAGTGCAAATGACTTCCAAAAGTGTGCGACCTACTTGGGCTTCCCATAAGTTCAATGTCCTGTCGCAAGATCCTGCTACTACTACTACTGGAATGCTGCCTGAGAAACTTGTTTAGCCTGCACCGAAACTTGATTTGCGACTGTTTAAAGAAGAATTTGTGCGAGAAGATGCTGAACTAAGTAGACAATTTGGCATGTGAATGCCTTTTAAAGAGGATTCCAATTAAAGATGGGATGCCAATTAGGGAGTAATGGAAACCAATGGGAATGGGAATGGGAATGCGAATGATAAATAAAGGAATTCCAAGCAGTTTTCATATGCAGTTCCAAAATTATTTTTCTACTGAATACATATTCAGTCTCTACTCAGTCCCTCACTCATAATCAACAATGTAATTAGGTTGCAATTCGATTTAATCATGAGAAATCGATTGCAATTTGTTTGTGAGAACTTTTGATATGTTTTTCATTCTATTATAAATATTATGTTAAAAGCTTCTGCAGTCTTTCTGAACTTTCTGCTAATTGAATTGAGCCAAGTTCAAAGCCAAATTAAAGTCAATTTCCAATCGGGTTAGCGATGAGTTTGTTTCTCGTTAATTCGCTCATTGATTGGGTTTAATCAATTAGGCGGCAGGCAGGCAGGCAGGCGGGCTGCAACTATTAAAAGAGCTCAATTTATGGCTAACATTACCAAAGAGAGAGAGAGAGGGGGAGTGAGAGAGCAGATGCCCACACGGGGATGTCACAGGAAGTAGATGTTGCTGTTGTTGTTGTTTTTGATGTATCCTTGAAAATATGCAGCAAATATACAAACAAACATGGGGCAAAAAGGCAGCAACAACTGTGTGTGTGTGTGTGTCTGTGTATAAATATAGACAGGGTAGTTTTGTGTGTCCCTCTGCGGGTCGTATGAGTCATGCTCGTGGCACAACATGGCGTATGCGTGTTTTGTGCTGCGGCAGCAAGTTTGACACATTCGAATGCACAACTTGGACAGGCCTGCCAGGCCTCGTTGGGTGGTTGTTGTTGTTGTTGTTGCTGAAAGTCATTTCCTACCCAATGAGACATGCAAGCGCAAAGGACATTAACCTTTAGCACTGTGGAAGCGTCAACTAATTGTTCTGTGTGCAATGGCCTGCCAACCTCCCACACAAACACAACCCTCTGGGCCTCTGACTAAGTGGGCCGGCCAATTGCAGCCCACAAAATATATGCAGATATACGTATTTGTAGATACAGATACATATGTACAGATACAGATGCAAAGATACAGATACAAATGACTAACGCACTGCGAATCGACTGCGAATTGGACAACGCGTTTGCCCCTCGCAGCCTATTACATCATCCAATAATGGTAAACAACATTTAGGCTGAGTTGGAGAAGCAGAAGAAGAAGCAGGAAAACCATAGAAAGACCACGAGAGACGAGAGAGAGAGATGGAGAATAACAGAGAGAGAGAGGGAGAGGGAAGTAGAGCAAAGGCAGTCAAGGACAACGCCAGGCCGGCGTCAGCAAACGCGACTGATTCGATGTAGTCGCACAGCGAATACAAGTGTGAGTGTGTGAGTATGAATATGAATTGAAATTAAATTGAAGAGGGTTTTAAATGGCAGCGAAATTGGCAAATGGCTTCGCATGCTTGCCTCCCTTCCACTTGCCACATGTTGTCCTTGAGCAGCAGCAGGCTAATATGATTCAGCTGCAATGAATGGCAACTGCAAAATGCATATAAAATTTCCCGGAAATAAAAGTGCAAAAGAGATGGCAAACACAATTCAAACAAAACGATGAGTAAACCATGATAAAGGGTAATTAGGGGATATACATATACAACAAAAGCTAAGGATTATAGACATTTATTGAGAAAAGTATCCATACATAGATGGATGGAGTTGTGCTACAAATGCAAAATGAACGTAGAATCAAATGAGTTTTCAATTAGAATCGTGCTAAAACGTTGCCACTCGACCCTAATATGACTGAGAATATATATGTATATACGTATGGTAGTTATGTTATACATACATATATACATAGTTATATAGTATATTTATTTTATTGTGTCACGCCATGTCTGGTACATTAAGGTGGGCGTGCTCCAGCGCCTTAAGCCGGATCTGTTGAGCTTGAAAAATCAATCTGGGAATCGATTTAAATGAACCTCAGAATACTCACACTAATAAATAGATATTATAATATCACAATTATAGAAAAATGTTTATTCTTTTAATAAATTAGAAAACAATTAGTTGTTAAGCCATTTAAGTCGTTTAATAGAATTCTTTGATAATAAATTCAAGAGCCTATCAGCCTCATTGAGTTCGTTTGTGAATATATAATGACACTATTTAAGAAATTGTTATCGATAGCAATTACTATTGATAGCCACTACTATCGAATTGTGACTGAATTTGCTACACTCAATATGAGCCGTAAAAAAACTATCGATAGTTTCCGCAGCCCAGCCTTCGTCGTTATGGTGGATACTATCAACGATAGCAACTACTATCGACAGCAACTGCTATAAATAGCAATAGCTACTACTACCGAAAGCTACTAGCATCGACAGCTATTACTATCGACAGCAACTACTTCGATAGTTACTACTATCGACAACTACTATTAACGATAGCAACTACTATGGACAGCAACTACTATCGTTAGCTACTACTATCGATAGCTACTTCTATCCTTAGCTACTACTATCGACAGCTATAACTATCGACAGCAACTACTATCCTTAGCTACTGTTATCGATAGCTACTACTACCAACAGCAAGCACTATCGATAGCAAGCAGCCAACACACATCAGGCCACAAGAGGCCGCAAGACCTTCTCGAAATGTTCTGCCATTTAATGAAGTTTTGTGTTGCCCCCGAGAAAATGTTAAATGTTTGTTTTGTATTTTGGCACTAGTATTATCTGCTGTCGTTGTTGCTGTTATTCGTGTTGGCAAGTCGCAATTGGAGATACAACGTTACATTGATTGCCTTTCATTGCTGCCTAAGCCGCATTGCTTTTGGCGTCGGCTTTTTCGGCTGTTTTCGCTCTTTTTGGCTGTTATTTTCGCTATTTATGGGCCACATAACTGAGACTGAGCGATTCGTTGGCGTTGTTAATGTTATACGCGAAGCCATAGCACAGTTTTGCCTCTCCTGCTACCTGCCCCCTCTTTTTCTTTGCCCTTGTGGCTGCCTTTTGCTAGTGGCCTATTTATATATCTAAACAAAAAAAAAGAAAATAATTAACTTTAAAACGAGGCAACGACACGAGCTGAAGCCACACTTTGAGTGCGATTATATAGTAGATATCGTTATGTATATGTATGTAGGGGAAATCAAATTATAAGCAGCAGCAAACCACAAGAATAACACCAAGATGCTGCTGCAGAATCGAGAGACCACAAAGAACAATTGTCAACGCTTGTGTCCCCATTTGTATCTTGTATCTGTTGTATCTGTATCTGCATTGTGTATCTGCTGAAATTTGTGTGCAAACGCAAAGTGTGAACAACTAAAATTAGAATGCCTTAAGGTGTTTGCAGCCTTTTCTGTCTGTCTGCTTTGCCTCGCTTCAGTTCAGGTTCAGTTTCAGTTTTGGTTTCTGTTACGGTTTCAATTTCAGTTTAAAGTTTCCGCTTCTCTTGAGCTTAACATATGCTATATAGTATGTATATTTATGTATGTACATATATACATATATATGTTGAGGCATCTCAGAGGGCGCCTAGCGAAAGTTTCTCGGACTTTGGCACGCGCACAATGCACAATGAAAAGGAAAAACGTAACTCCCCCTGCCTGTGCTGCTGCTCTACATGGCTATAGTGCGGCATTATCGCTATCTATGTCAGCTGTTAAATGAGCATAGTTAACATAATATTACAGTATTGTAGGGTTTATTAAATGCTTAATTTATCAATGAAATCCAAGACATGACAAAAAGATCAGAAAGAAAGAAAGAAAGTAGAATATCAACATTACTGCATATTATTGTGATTGCAAATGTATGTACATCTCTTCCGCTTGATGCCAATTTTCCCTCTCTCTGTAGGGTAATCACAGTTCGTTGTACTCTTGCGCACACTGCGACTAACGCCGAAAATTAAATATGTGAATGTTGGCGCTGCGCTTGAGTGAAAATACGTGTGAACGAACCGCAGCAGCAGAGGCAGCAACAGCAACAACAACAGCAACAACAGCGTGCTCCCCAAGTTAATTCCAGCACCCTCAAAAATATCTCTCCCCCTTTCTCTGCCAGAGCCCTCTGCGATTACCCAAGTTGTAGTTGATGAGGCAAAATCGCCACATCCGCGACATCAAGCCAGTTTGAAAACATAATCAAATTGTAACTTTATCATGAGCAACTAGTGGGATGATTAAACAAAATTATGCAGACTGTGTGAGAATGGTCAACTAAGATACAAAAGTAATGGAAAAAGAGAGGTGAGAAGGTAGCTTAAAAGACAGAAATGAAGATAAAATGTTATGAAATGAAGCGGCATTAATATACTGCCAAAAATACGCATAGGGTATAAGCTGAGTCGATATAGTCATGTCTGTCTGTCTATCTGTTTCTCCACTACTACTACTCGCTACTAAATTTGATGTCAATATGTGTTTTCATTGCATGAAGATCAAGTTCATTTTAGATCCAGATTACGCCCCTTTTTGCCTCAGTAAAAAAAACCGAATTCTAAGCGTAATTGTAATGCAAGATCGTTCATTTTTAGTAAACAGAATAACTATCAACGCTCAAATGATTTCTGCTAATTTGGATGCGATCGGATAATTTACATAGAAGTTATTAAAGAAATAATTTGAAAGAGGTACTTACTTGCACGCCGCTAAGTATGCAACACAAAATACGCCAAACAGGAGTAATACATTTCGTTTTGGAAAGTGTCACTCGGGTCACTCGGCTGTAGCTTTCGTACTTGTTTTCGAAAAAGGAATAAAAACAGAGACTCAAATTCTGTTGTAACTAGGTCTATGTCGTATCTGGTCGAATATTTACAGAAGTAAGTAACTAAGATATTCTTTATCTGTGATCTCGGCACCCATTGCTAACGCAAGTAGAAAGTCGATTGTTTTCATCTTGTGACAAACTTTTCATTACTAAAAAAAAAAAACAAAGAAATGTGAAAATAAAAAAATATAAAAATAAAATAAATTCCGAGAACAATTAACGAAAAGAACGACGCACGAATTCCCTAACTGTGGGTTCATCTCATTTGAAGAATGCTTCCATATAGGTAACTACACGTTGAAATACCCTAGAAATACTCTGGCAAATCGTGAAGAAAGAGAGAGGAAGAACTCAAAGGCAGCGTAGGTGAAGTGGAATGAGTGAATAAAGTGATGTGAAGTGAAGTCAAGTGAATGAAATGGCACTTGCGTTGGCAAATGAATATTCATCAACGTTATCATCATTGGCAGAATAATCATCATCATTATCTCGGTCATCATCATCGAAATAGTCATGCGGCGCTGTCGTCTGACTGATTCATCAGTTGGACACAAATTGATTGCGTTATCTAAGTACTGCAATTAAAATTCATTTAAAATATTTACGCATTCGTTTCGGTTCGGACGAAGAAAGAGGCTGGAGGAGGGAGAAGGGGGTTGGGCACGGTCAAAAGGAGTTGGGGATGAGCTCATTTCGTGGGCGTCGACAATAAAGCCGACGTTGAAATCGAAACGAGACGAGACGAGAGATGCTAATTGTTGCTGCCATACGACAAATGCCCCAGGCATATCATCATCAGCTCACATACACACACAGAGACACACACACACACACATACAGATGATATCGGTCAGGGTTAGACCCCAATATGGCTGCAGATAACGGCAGTTTAGCATCGCACGCATCTATCATGATGTGTGACGAAAGAGTTCAGGGTTCATTCAGCTGCTGTTGTTGCGTTGATTTTATACTTATGATAAGTGCCCTGTATAGTAGAAACGATCTACAGTGTGGAAAAATAATTAAGAATTATGTGTGGATGGCCCGAGAATAAAGAATCGGGGAACAGGGAAATGGGAATGAGAATCTCTTAATTGCCCAACTTGATGATGGAAATTTCAATATGAAACGTTGGGAATTTCTAGTATACGAATTGAAACTGTTGTTCTTTGTGTGTCGCTCAGTAATTTAGTTGAACGTTTTAGTTCTATTTTCGATCGTTAAGTGGAGCACAACTATCAATGATATCATGGATGACACAAGCATTAATTCTGGCACAAGAAAGGTTTTATTATAAGAACTATAGATCTTTTGTTTATAATATTGTCGAGCATATACATACATATGTATACTATGATCACTATCACTAATGTATTGTATTGTATATAGATCTGCGATTGATGATCGATTATTTCATTCGACTTAAGCTTAAGAAATGCTTATGGCATCCAAGCAATTCTATATACTTTAATGTAGTTCCAGCGAGTCTAATAATTTATACGACGCTCTAAAAGTGTGGCCCACACACACACACATACAAATACACACTCATATGATCAAGTAGATATAGATCTCTGTATTCATTCTATATGCATTTATAGAGACCTACATAGAAATCGGTTGGCGGCCTCGACACATACCAAAACGATCTCATGCACCATTTATGTATAGAAATATATCTAAATATATGCTGTGTGTTGGTGTGTGTGCCAATGTTTGTGCGTGTGTGTTTGTGTGTGTGTGTGTGGTAGACATTTATTTACCTGACGCATTTCCCGAGTGTCGCAAACGATTTGCGCGCTTCGCTTGTTTCGCACATTTTTCATCTTTGGCCTTTGCCTGCTGCTGTTTGTTTTATTTAATGCGATACCCTGTAAGCAAATTTACGATGCCAAACGGAGCAGGCACAGTTTGAGTTGTGTTTTAAGTACATAATTCTCCTGACTGCAGGGTATCTTACAGTCGCAACTGACTTAATTATACGTAACAAAAGGGATATGCACAGCTTAGGCAAGGGCATCGAGTATTGTTTTAACTTTACAGGGTATTTCATAGTCGCAACCATTTTGGTTTTGGAATATATGTATGTGATTTATTTATTTAGCTATTTGCAACAATTTGTTGTAGTGTATGTATATATATTTGTTTGCACATCATTTTTTGCAGGGTATTTGTATACCAATAACATCGTTCAGCTAACTACCCTAACTGGCATGTTGGGCATACAATTTTTTTTGTGTATAAAACCTTTTATATAATATAGTGTATTCAGTATTCAGTCAAACGGCAAAACCATTTTCCGCCATTGTCGCTTTTCATTTGTACATTTTGTGTGAATTTTCCTGCTGCAAAATCTCGTTTATTTTTTTGCGATTTGTATTTCCACATGGCAAATGGCGGAAAAATACACACACAAATCAAAATAAGAGAAAAATTATAGTATAAATCGCTCTCTGGCAAAGTCAAAAAACATATTTCATTTCCAGCGGATTCAAAGATCCTATGACGAACGTCATAAAACAATGTGAATTTTCCATCAATTCTCGGACAGAGAATAATGTTAATGATGTTATGAATGGTAGACGATGGGAATAGGCAGTTAAACAATAAAGGAAATCGTAGTAGTTTTTTTATTAGTTACTATATTGAACTGACTAGAAAATATATTTTAGGTTTAGGTATATATTGATAGATAGTTTGATTTGTGTATAGATTACAAGGTATAGTATTAGGTATAGTTTTAGGTATAGCATAGGTATAGTATAGGTATAGTATGGCTATATTATAGGTATATTATAGATACAATATGTGTATAGTATAGATAAAGTATGTATGTATGTATATGAAGTTTCTCGTTGCATTGTTCGAACAGTAGAGCAATCAGTTCGAGCATGTGATTAACTCTTATCTACCTTTAGTTGAAAGAAGAAGAGGAGTCGACTCTTCTTCTTTCTAACTGGTCGTTGCCATTTGATTGAGATTCAGAGCGCAGCGATTCGTTTGGGCAACTTCGTGATCGAGTTGTCAGTTGTAAATTGTAGCAGCCTAATCGCTCAAGTGCAAAATGCTCATCATCAGCAAGAGCAGCAGCAGCAACAACATCATCTCAGCATCAATTGCTCAAATGTAGAGCATGAATAATTATGGAAAACAGCAACAACAAAGCAACAGCAACAACTAAGACAGCACACTGACAACTGCAAGACGTCCACAAAATGCCGGGGCAATTAAATGATTGGCATTGATCGTGAAACTCGATAGCAATTGTGCCGCAAGAAATTTACATACTTGCCCCAGACAAACTGTCTGACGGACGTCGAAACTGGGCAGAACGCCAACTGAGCTGCAACTTGAGCTGCTCGCACTGTGCCTCGCATTCGTCTCTGCCTCTTGTCGGGCTTCCGATCTCCCCTGGGGGCGGCGAGAGAGGCGATAAACAAATTCACGAAGTTTGTAATACCCTAGCAGATGGCATGGTACGCGTATATGCCAGCTAAGAATAGAATATGCGAATATCTTGTGGGCACTAATTAATAGACTGCTTGCGAATTGTTTACCATTGCAACTACTGTATATAGTAAAATGATCAGAAAGGATTGTTTTAGGATAATATGTGAATCATTATTATATCATGCAAAACAAAGAGAAATAATTTTAATTTTCCTACTATGATATCTGATAATTATCAGAATTATAAATATACCCACGAAACGAATTGCAGGTTATAGCTTTTCCTTTTTTGGATATCTTTGAATAGTCGTAGGCATCTAGTTTAGTTAAGTACTTCCATATATACATATACCTTATGCTTATTCGAAAATGATTTATTTATTATTATTATTATTATCTCAATTATCTCAATGATCCAATGTTGTCGGAGAGAATCATTAATTGTATTCCTAAGTCCAACGTAAACTGAATTAAATTTTAGTTCGTTTTTCAGGCAGAAATTCAATTTCAGAATTGTTTGATTCTAATTAGGAGTCATAAAAGGCATACAAGATTGCATAGGATTGCATAGGCAACTGCAGAATAGTGTTTCCCATTGATCTGTGTGTTGAAGTAAGTTATGTATGTATGTTTTTATATATACATATACATCAAATTAGCCACGCCTACTTTGACATTTGACTGTCGCTGCTGCTGCAATCTGTTATCGTAATTGCAGCACATTTGCATGACGCGTGTTGGGGCAACCAAATGAGGCATTTTATGTGCCGCTTAGACGGCTCGACCTCTGTCCCTTCTCATTACTATACCCTGTGCAACTCCCTCTCTCTCTCTCTCTCTCCCTCTCTAGTGCTGCTCTTAAGCCAGTCAACAGGCACGCGGCACTTGGCAGCTTTTTGTGCCAGTTTTTTTGCTTGTGCAGCACAGAAAAATTCGCATAACGAGTGTTGCCACCAGTCGTCGTCGTCGTCGTCGTTGCACTTGCGCTGGATACCCTGTAATCAAATCAAATGCCAGCGGGAAGTAGGAAGTAAATTTGTGAATTAAATTCGTTAGTTTTGATCATGTTAACCCCACTCAAGCTTTAACCTCCGATTCCTAATCATATTTCCTATATATCATAATGTTTCGTTCTGAAATACTTGGAGTAGTGCGGCTTAGTGCAGGGTATATTGGGTTCGTAGTCAGTTAGCTGACTATAGACGAGCTTAACAGCTTCTTGTTGCCGTTTATTCTTCCTCTACTTGCGTTTTCTTTGTCGACAAGTGTACATGAAAGTACATGAAATACAACAACAAAAATAACAAAAACAACAAGAGCAAATTTTCCGATCCAAAAACTCATAAATAGCCAAGAATTTGTTTGTGGCGCGTTTCGCCGGGTGCAGCAGCAGCAGCAGCAGCAACAACGCGCAGTCATAAAGAAATTCCAAAGAATTCTTGTTGGCGCCTCTGACCTATACTTATTTTTAAATATATGTATATAAGAGATAATCGAAAATACTTATACAGAAGCAAAGAAGATTAATTCATAATTGCCTTAAATAGATTTAGCATATTATTAACTATAAATCTCTCTTTCTTTCTCTCTTTCTCTCTGTCTGTCTGTCTCTCTCGTAAAGAATGTGGTGGACCATAACTGGTAACTTTGGCAACATTCTGCCCATTGACTGGTCCAAGTCGTACACACGCCAGATGCACATGCCGACTCTCAATCTCGGCCAGAATCGTACAAAGCAGCAACAACAGCAACAGCAGCGTAACCAACAGCAACAACAGTCGCAGTCGCAGCAGCAGCAGCAGCAACAGAATGGAGCACAAACTCCTGGGGATGAGTTCAATGATTTGACCAGCGAGGATGAGGCGGTTGCCAATGATCTGGACATGCATGCCTTGATATTGAATGGCCTCAATGGGGATGTGGATGAGCCCATTAAGACAGTCGAGGAGGTGATCAAGGAGATCGATGACATTATGGATGAGGCCGAGAGTCCATTGGACGAGCCAGAGAACTGTGATTCCGAGGTCATTGAGAAGGCGCGTGAAGTCCTTGGAGCGCCCCTCTATGCCGAGAGTAAGTTACAACATACATTTCTTTAGCTCTATCAATGACTCAATCCCCTCTCTTGATTTAGAGCTACAATATCTGAGCAGCACACAGTTGAATGAACTCTATATGGAGATGGAGATGCTTATCCAGGAGCTCAGCGAGACACTGATCAACGAGCTGGCACTGCGCGATGAACTCGAGTTCGAGAAGGAGCTGAAGAACTCATTCATCTCGCTGCTGCTGGCCGTGCAGAACAAGCGGCGACAATATCACGTTGAGAAGAAGCGCGGCAAGTTTCAAGGTGCGTTGCACTCTTGACAATAAAGTATAAATATTATATTGTTATATATCTAATCATGTTGTTGCACCTTTGCCAGGTCCCGAGCCCAAATACTTGACTACTGTCATACCGTATCACCTGGAGAATGGCACGCCCAACAATCAATCGCTGCAGGTGTTAATAAAAAGTGAGTGCGACAAAACTGCAGGGGACAGTTAGAGAGTTCTCTATTTGCAGCAGGAAGTGCTAGTACTTGAAGCAATGTTTTTAAAGTTAGTCTAGACTAGGAGATGACTCGGATGGGGCTGTAGATACTCGCAGACTGTCTTAATAAATTACTTTGTACTATTTGGGGCCTGAGTGGCCTGTAGTGGGTCCGAGATACACCAGCCTATTCCGAGCTGAAGTGTGTGCCACCATATAGATGTGTGGAGACGAATTTGAATCGTTATTACCGGAGAACTGATATCTCAATACGGTCGGGTAGCTCGGCAGCGATAAAAGCACTCGGTAACTGTAGTATCAGATCAAGGCTAGTGCTGGAAGTTAGAATCAAACCAGTCAGTATAAGGAGGTAACGAGCAGGCAGCCAACCGGGCAAAATCAGTCGCTGAGGGTTCAATGATAGAGCCGGAGAACTTTTGTAGCGTTGGCGGGAATATCATCAAAGAATTCTTAAGTGAAAAGAGACAAAGATACGTGAAATGGACTGGGCAAATACACAAGGGCCTACAACAATCAAAGCTCTTTCTTGGCTGCCATAACCTTAAAAGGTATAAGCAGGCTATCAAGCTAAGAATTCCCTGCTAAATTCCCCGAGTTAGTAATGAGGCATGCAGATTCTGCGAACTAGAGGTGTATGAGATGTGCAGAATTAGGAAAACAGTTTCTAGAAAATGAAGAGATAAGGAAGGTCACGCCAGGAAAAATTCTAGAATTCATTAGGAGAACTGAACTGATAAAGGAGCTCTAAGCTCAGCTTGGGTACAATAGATTTAATAGGTCGCAGTACATTTTCCATTACTAAATAATAATAATAATAATGTTTGAATGAATACAAATTAAACCATAATCTAATAAGATTTGTCGATGTTTATCATATCATAAAGTGAACTCCATTATCGCAATAATCAGTTAATGTAAACTCGACATGCTGGGAAGAATACTTATACCCTTATCTAAGGAGGATATGATGACAGACGGACTTGGTATACGGGATAATGAGGAGGCTGATATACTGGCAAAAGCGGGGGCAGATGATACAATGACAGGGCCGGGGTATTCTGCTGGCAGAAGGATGAACACTATCAATAAAAACTGTAATGATAAGGGAGCTCAATGCTCAGCAGGGGTACAATAAATCGTATAGCTTGTGATACAGATAACCGAATTGAATAACAATTCCATTGCAGCTAAGTTGCAACTTGCAAGTAAACTTTCATCGAAAGACAGACTAGCAAATTATATTACATCAGTATTATTTCAATTTGAAAATGTTATTAACTTTCTCTTGTTTCCTTGTCGTTTTGTATAGTACTCAAGGCCATCAATGAGGACAGTCCGACGGTGCCGACACTGCTAACGGACTATATACTGAAGGTTCTGTGCCCCACATAAACATACAATGCGTGCTGCTGGCTGCAACTATAACAACAACAACAACAACAAAAGGCAAAAGCAAGAATAACAACAACAGCAACAATAACAGGATGAAGAAGAAGAAGAAGAAGAAGAAGAACAATATACGCTCTATCTCTCTGTCTGTGTTTATACAAGTTATATATATACTATATACTTTATGATAAGTTATATTATACAAACTATTTGAAATGTAATGCGCAATGCAAGCAGACTCAGACACCCCCTTCCTTCTAGCCTGATAAATCCCTCCTCCATTCCCCCGTTCCCCTTCTGTTTGCATCGCCGTCAGGCCAGATAATTATCCAGTAGAATCGAAAGAGAAAGGAGAAAAAGAGAGGGACAGCGAGTGAATATGAATGTGTTGAAGCTGGCGCAAAAGAGTTAACGGTATTGCACGTAATACTCGAATCTATTGAAATTCTTAACTATACGCTAAACAAATACCATATATTGATAACACAAAGGGCATAGTCGAATGTTGTTCACAAGGCTAACAGGGCCACCCCTTTCCATGCAGAAGGGTTGTGGCGCCATTACAAAGTTTCAAAATAAATGTAATATCTAGAGTTAACACACACACACACACATACACACTCCAACGCATATATGTATTGTACGGAAGAGAGAGAGAGAGAGAGTGTGAGAGAGAGATAACAGATCACACATTCAGAGACAGTCAAAGAAAGTGCACGAGGAAACTCCCTCTCTCTCTCGCACTCTCTTCCTGGCTCTCTCCACTCTATTTTATCTTATCGCCGCTTTACAACAACCGATACCCACATTCGGCATACCATAACAGTTTGCAGGGTATCCAATAGCATTGCTACCACATACTACAAGCGTATAATGCTCGTATTGCATAAATATCTATCCGTAATTTGTATGTATAGAAAGGAAAGTAAAGATGTTAACTTTAAGCGTCAGTTTATATACTTGTACACCCCCTTAACCTATGTGTGAGCATGTATGTGTATGCCCTATATATACAATACATACAGTACATACATGTTCATGAAACTGTGAACTTTAAAATGCTTTTGGCTCTTGCTCTTGCTCTCCATTTGCTTCAAGATGTGCTCCCAACGAGTTTGCATTTTGCCAAGAATCATCTCAACTGAACATCAGGTTTACTATTATGTATATCCATACATATGTTTGTATATTGTATGCATTCGATTATATATATATATATATGATTGTTTTTCAATTTGTTACAATTTTTTTATAATTTTATTTTTTTTTTATTGATCAATGCTTTGCATTTTGCTGTAGGAGTACCGCGCTTAATCTGCAATTATTCTATGATTACGTTTATGATTACGTTTATGATTACGATTATGATTATAACTACGTTTAGGATTACGTTTATTGCAATAACTGAAGATGAAGATGATGTGCTCGATGGGGCGATCGAGGTGTGTGCGTGGCCATAAAATGCTTTTTGTTTGTTTTCGAAACAATTTGATTTAAATTTTAAAATGTAATTTTAATTTAATTTGCATGCGATACGCTGTGTTATTTACTTTTACCAAAACAATACAAAATACGATATACACACACACATATGTAACTGCAACTGCAACTATACACACACATACAGATATAAACAACAAAATAATATTAATAATAATAAAAACCAATACAAATAAATAGTCTAAAATTCAATCAGGCGCACAGGCTTTTATTAACTTTGTAATTTCTAGAAAGAAATTTCGAAATCAAGCATTGAATATACATATATAGATACCACAAATATAGCTTACAATATAGCCGGTATATCGGACAGTCCAACAACAACAACAATACAAAAAAATGAACAACATTTATATCATGTTTCACATTTCACCTACAATCGAACAATTTGTTAGATGTTTATCATACGATATATGTACTTGTATAACATAGAGGGTCTGCAATTGCCAAACATTTCGGCAATTTCGGAGAGAACTTACAGCACATTTAGTGAAAATCTTAGGTACCTTTAATAACAAACAAACAATTTGCATACATCAACCTTAAAGTATATAAAGACAACTGCATAAATGTTTACGATTCATATGTGAAGATATATAGATATGATCGCGCTTTATAAGAACTAAAAACAATGAAACAAACTTGATATTTACTAAACTGCAAATTGAAAAAGAAAACTAGCAAAAAAGTTGAATGCATTTTTTTGTTTTGTTTTTTTGTAATTCAATAAATAAAACTAAATAAAATTGCTATATAATGATAAAATCAAGTAAATCACACGTAAATTCAAGTGTATTTGTACATTTCATTGAAGAGTCCATGTTTAAATCGAGAGCAAAGTATGGAAATTATATTTATTTGATAAATTAGTAAAAACAAGCAAAAGTGGAAACAAAAAAAGCAAAAAACAAACAAAACTGCATTATAAATATATGTATGAATATGTAGACATACATATGTATACGTATATATGTATACATGCAATGCAATGCTCTATATACAATAAAACAGAAAAACTTTTAAATTGCTTAAATAAACCAGATAAAAACAAAAGTAAAAAAAAACGCATTTAATTTGATTCCATTTTAATATTTATTCCAATTGGAATATCAAAAACGAGCACATTGTGTGCTGGCAATGTTGCCCCATCGCCGCAACAATGGTTGCCAGATGTTGTGATAAAGGTGGGAGCGAATCATTTGTCTATCGGTGCAGCTATAAACATCAGCTGTTTTTGTCGCTGAAAAATAAGTTTTATTGCTGGCATTATGCAGTTCCCATACATTTATGGGGTTGCCAGTGTGTGTATCCGGCATGTGTTGGAATTTCAAATATATCGCGCAATGCTTTTTGGCTAGTGTGTACACACTTTTTATGCCGTCAGCAGGTCACATCGAATGCTGACTGCCCGCTATCGATAGCAGTCGTGCTCGATAGCTCCCATCACTACGACAACTAGCCTTGCCTATCCATAGTTTTTTTTGTATCCAAACAGTAAAATAAGTTTCAACAAAATCATCTACACATAAGTTTAATTTTTTTTTCGTTTAGTGTAAAATTTATTTATTTTTTAAGTGCGCGTTCAATAAGAAAATGTCATCGCGAAGGTAAATCCAATAGGAAAAACGACAAAGTACACACACACGCACACGTACACGTACACACATGCACAGAAGTTACGCACACATGCACACGCACCTCATATGTACCACGCACACACACGCACACTCGCTAACACACGCGCGCTCACACACACGCGCCTCACTCACACACATTCCCATACAGACGCACATACACATAGATACACTGTGGTACTATTTACATATGTATAAGTATATACAAAATTCAAAAAACCAAAGAGAAAGAAACAACAACATTGAGATAAAAAAGTGCAACAAAGTGCTGAAAGTAAATTGCCTCGCGGCAGCGTCTGGTGCTGCTTACCGTATCCCCCGTAGCCGCTTGCCCCCCTCCTGGCCGTTCTTGGGGCCTCAGCTACAGCTGTTGCTGTCTGCCAGCCTCTGTTGCTGTTGCTGCGGTCTGAGTACAGCGCTGCTGCAGCGGGACAGGGTCAGAGGCAGGTGGCTAGGTCAGTGGCTGTTGCACTGCTTGCGGGTTGCGGATTGCGGATTACAGTTTGCGGGGTACCTGGTAAATTGTGTGCTGTGTGTAAACTGGAGACACATACATATGTATGTATGCGCCCTCGATCGCGCGAATTCAGTAAAATTGTTTGCCCCTGGAGGCAGGCACGCACGCACGTACACGACTCACGAGGGGCACGAGGGCGACACCCTCGCAGGCCAGAGGTCTTTATGGCTTTCGCTTGATTGCGCTTAATTTAGTTGACACACAGACACACAGCCACAGACACAGACACATACAAAATGACACCCACACAGCTAGCCACATCCTGTGTGGCATGCACCCTCCGCTGACTATAGTCAAATTGTCGCTACATTATGTCTGTATGTATCCTCAGATGGTTCCACCCAACGATAACGGGCATCGAAGCTGAAGCACTACTACAGAAACAAGGTTTCGACGGTTCATTTCTTGCACGACTCTCATCCTCGAATCCGGGCTGCTTCACCCTATCTGTGCGTCGTGGCAACGAGGTGACACACATCAAAATCCAGAACAATGGCGATTTCTTCGATCTTTATGGAGGTGAGTGGTCAAGTGTGCAGTGCTCAAAGTGCAATGTTGGATAATTGTCTTTCTCTATTGCAGGTGAGAAGTTCGCAACATTACCCGAACTGGTCCAATACTATAGCGAGAATGGGGAGCTGAAGGAGAAGAATGGCCAGGCCATTGAGCTAAAGCAGCCGCTTATTTGCGCTGAGCCCACCACAGAAAGGTAAGTGACAGTGACTCTGTTATTTCCCCATTCGCCCCTGTTAACAGTGGCCCCAACAGCAGTTCTAACAGCGCTCCTAACAGGAGTCCTAACAGCTGTTGCTGTTATCGTGTTTGCGTCCGTGCTCTGCTGTTGCTGTCACTGTGCAGCTGATGCCGCGACCGATGTCGCCATGCTGTCTATAATACACATACGCACACACATACGCCACACACACACGCATGCCAGAATACATATACGTAATACACATACGAGAATGTTTGTATATCTGCACCTGTGTGTGTGCGTAGCATGCATATCTATGCTCTCGGGCTCGCCATTCCTTGACCCAATTCCACATACCCTTGCTATGCAGGGTAGCTCTGCTACGCTTTGATTCACTGCCGATTATCATCTGTGCAGTTATTAAGGGGGTATCTCCAGTGTGGAATGTGCTTTGAAGCATATTATGGAAATCTTCTGTATATTGTTATTAATCAATTTAAGATTTAGTAACAATCTTAAAGTATACAAATATGGCAAAGCTTAAATAGGTGCCAGATAGGTCTATATTTATGAAGAATTTAGGTTCTATATCGAAGATTTCAGTTTTTCTCTTAATCTTTTCTTTACCTAATATATTTAGGGGCACTTATTCTAAATTTCCCTTCAAATTCAACAGAATCACAAATCTTTAGAGTTTGGTTAAAGTATTGATGTTTTTATTATTTATTGACTGTTATTAAATCTCCCCTCTACGTTCTTGTATCATTATAAATTTTATTTTGCAATATTTTCGTTGATTTCTAAATTGTAAAATTCAGTTTTATCAGTTTTTTACTATTTTTTCCTACTTTATGAATTATTATGAGGTGTCTGATCGGTACGTTAGCCATATCTTATGGCTTAGTCAGTCAGAGAGGCTTGAGATGGTGAATAATCTTTCTGGTGACATGCAAGTACAACATCTTATATGAATATAATATATTGTAATATATTCGCATACACAGCATATGAATCATATTGCAATCATATCATATCGAGGGTATTTGCATTTCGTCACCAAGCCGAATGTTTTTCCTTGTTTCACTTCTTACTGTAAATAAATACAATTATATGAGTTCTCATGTATGTGTGTATGTATGTATGTGTGGGCATAGTTGCTTTGTTATGCGAAGGTTGTTGCACTTTTCTGTGTGTACTCAAAAATCGAACTGTGCGTTAAATCAACTGATATAGGGGAGCACACACACAGAGACACTAATTTATATTTATAGAGATAATGCTCGTAAATAGCGCAAATCAACTGGCGATTATTGAACTGTAAAACTGGATTGAATAAAGGGTATACAAAAGGCGAGGGTAATTCAGTTCAGGCAACTAGAAGTGAAGGCTTTGCAATCGATAAACGATAAATCGAATCAATCGCATTGCACTGGTAATTGGCAAATAGTGTAGGGCAGATAATGACATATGTACATACAATGTCCATGTATGTAATATGTAATAATCGAAAAAAGCCCAAAAGTGAAGCGCAGATTAGTTGACTTATATAATTACATACATACTTACATATATCGATAATTGATGCCACAAGAGTAGGGCAGATAAATATATGTAAATATCGATATGCGCTCTCCGACTTTCTTCTTTCTGTTTGTGAAATTTGTGCAAATAATTAACATTAACATTTATAAATGTTACTGCAAACAAATAACAACAACAACAAGTTGTAGAATTATGCTGCGCGAACAGGGCGCAAAGAGAAAAGCATACACACCTTTCTGGGGGAGGGGCACGAAGGGACGATCGCACGCGACGAAAAGTGAGGGCGCTGCCAAAGCGACGCGCTGTCTGTGTTGTTAACATTGGCAAGCAGTTAACAGCAGGCACGTGCAGAGACAGTCCCTGCCTTAACAGTGCACTGTTAGCTGCGGTCGGTCAATGTGCAGAATGTTTGTCTTGTCTGTCTATCTCTGTTACTGTTACTAAGTGTGTGTGCGTGTGTGTGTTGTGATTGTTTACAAATTTATATGAAATTTGTGTGAATAATTTCTAAATTCGATTCAAGCGTTGCTTACACACACACAGTCACACATGCACACCGACACCCACAAGGCATTGCCCACACAAGCAGTGCATTGTGCGGTTGCCGCTGTTGTTGTTGTTATTATTTTTTATTGCCTTTTGCAACCCACACACACACACACACACAGACAAACGAACATTTTTGTTATTTATTGCTTATTAACATTTTTGTTCCCTGACTGTCAAATATTTTATTACAATGGGCTCACAACAGTCAAACTGCCTTCACTCTTCTCTCCCTCTCCTTTCTCTCTCTCTCTCTCTCTGCAACACTCTCTCGCTGTCTCACTCTCGCTCTCAGTGGCTTTTGTTAAATGTCTTTCCAATTTGTTGTGCATTGTTGCCGTTGTTGTTGTTGCTGCTGCCTCTTTCCGCATCCTAACGGTCAGCGAACCTTTGCCACGCCCACTGACTTTGACCGTCTGCCAGCTCTGGCTAATTTTGGCTGTCAATTAAAAATACTCGCCAAAATGAAGAAGAAGAAGAAGAGAATGATGCAAAACCCGAATCGAAATTCGAACTGCGAATCGAAACTGCAAATCGATAATCATCGTTGCCTTTTAACTGTGTTAAGTGCGCAACGCTGACGTTCAGCAATCCCCCCCCACCCCCTGCTAACTTCTCTTCCAGCCGCAATCCTTAGTGGGGGCATCATCCACACCCCGGAGAATTGTGTGACGTTCTGTGGGTCGAATTCGAATTACGATTGTGAATTGTGAATTGCAAATGCGAATTCTGGTTATTTTTAATTTGTATTTATAAATTGAATTTGATTTGTGCTGAGACTGAGAGACTGGGAGACAGAGACTGCGACTAAGACGGAGACAGAGACTAAGAAGGAGACTGAGAATGAGACAGAGGCCTTCCCCAGATGTGGTTCGTCAATCTCACATGACGCTCTTGTGCAGGTCTGACGTCGTTGCATCATCGGGTGCCCTCCACAATTAGCCTGTTGCATTTCCTTAGCGGCATGACGAAGCATATTACTTGCACTTCTTGTGATCGAACTTTGGCACACACAAAACACACACACACATACCAATTGTCTGACTGTTGCACACATTCACACATGAGCTACGTGCTTCCGTCTGGGAAAGAAGGTCTGCTCAGTATGCAAGGCATACACACGTTGGGCCTGTTAGGCGACGCCATTTTGGATTATGCACGCTTGTAATGTGCTTTTATGGCCTCAGAATGTGATGTAATACATAGGCCTGGCTATGGGGGGTGTATGTGGGTGTATGTGTTGTTGCCATAAAGAAACCCCAATTTATAGTCCAATTGAGTTCGTGGGATTCACACTGAAACAAATTGTCAGCAAATCAATGTAAACGAGTCGAGTCGAGTCGACTCGAGTCTCGCTTGAGTCGAGGGGGAACTCTTTGAAGTTCAAGCAGAGTAAGCGGCAGGAAGTAAGTAGTGTTGTTAGCAGCTACTTGCTTACCCTGTAACTGGG
This sequence comes from Zaprionus nigranus, assembly GCA_018903425.1. Taxonomy (NCBI): domain Eukaryota; kingdom Metazoa; phylum Arthropoda; class Insecta; order Diptera; family Drosophilidae; genus Zaprionus; species Zaprionus nigranus. The sequence continues at coordinate 118,617 of JAEIGD010000020.1, forward strand.
TATATTCGTCGCGAGGAACATAAAAAGATATGAGCAAAAATCAAAGTTCTTATAACCCTCGACCATTGCAAATGGTCAGAAAAGGGTATACTAAATTTGTGCGAATGTATGTAACATGCAGAAGGAGGCGTGGAAGGACCCCATAAAGTATATATTGTATATTCTTGCATCACTAGTTATTTTTAAATGTTACTAAAATGTCATTGTGTAGCCTAGGCCGTGGACTTATTGATAATGTAAGCTAATTTTTTAATTTATATATTTGCATTTGACAAAAATCGGTCGATAGTTTGTATGGTAGCTATACGATATATCGGTCCGATCCGACTCGTTACGACTTATGTATATACATAGCTATAATCTTGGATTGTCCTTGTCATGTTATTTACAATGCAATTAAATTAGTCAAGAATAGTTGTCGTTTGTAACGATATGTCCAATATGTTTAAAAAGAGTAAGATTTGAAAGAAAAATCGAAAAACATGGACAGATCATTATAAACCAGGAGTATAAACAGAAAATTACCAGTTTATTCATAAGTAAATCGCAATCAAAGTTCTTGTCAAAAGTGATTCGAAAGGTAATAAGGCTTAATAAAGAAGAGGTATTCTAAAATCTATACTATGCATTGTTCGAAGTTGAGGTTATAAAGAGATTGAGGTTGTTATGACTTTGAGGTTGGAATGAAGCAATATACACTAGTTATTCTATAGGGTATCAACGAGTTGGCTACATGATAAAGTAAACGGAGCATGATAATGCATAAATGATTGATTTGTGGGGGGCGCTGGGCGTGGCACCTAACATTTGAAATAAACTTGATCTGCTTGATCCACACAGGAGTCTTCCTGCCAAATTTGGTAACTCTAGCTTTTATAATAGCTGAGATCTGTGGTTCACGCCCACACACACACACAGACGGACAGACAGACAGACAGACAGACAGACGGACGGACAGACAGACAGACATGGCTCAATCGACTCGGCTTGTGGTCCTGAGCAAGAATATATATACTTTATGGGGTCTCCCACGCCTCCTTCTGCCTGTTACATACATTTGCACAAAGTTAGTATACCCTTTTTTGACCATTTTCAATGGTCGAAGGGTATAAAAAGCATTTATGCTAATAGAAGTTGAACAATAAATCAGCTAGCTTCAGCAGGAATCACTAGTGTTTCCATATTTATAGAAATTATTTATTTTTAACTGGGAATTTTTGTAAGCCACAGCGAAGATTGTTCATTATACTGTGTGTAAACATGAATAGAGATAGGTAATATTTAAATTTATCCATCAATAAATTAAAAGACAATATACGGATAATGTTACAACTGATCTATGAATCAATTGGGGAATAACGAACCCCAACAAGTCGAGATCTCTTCTTCTTTTTATGGTATTCTTAGTACTATATAGATATATGTGCATAACTTGACCTTATCTTGACTCAAACAGATTTTAAAATGCATTAGGAAAGTCATGAAATTTCATCAGATTTGATGATCCCATTGACCTTTGCACCTTTTGCACGATAGTACAAAAACAAATAATGATATTGAATGAGAAATGAGAAATCGAATTGAACCGAATAAACGCAACTCGACTATAATTAATTATTATTAATTATTTCTACTGCTGTTGCTGTTGTTGTTACTGTTGTTGTGGTATCGAGAATGTTTTGGAACGCAACACACTTAATAGTTGCAATTAGAATTGATAATTGTTAATTGCAACACTTTCTTCTCGACAACGTTCAACTCTCTACCTCACTAGATCTCCCTCTCTCTCTCTCTCTCTCTCTCTCCCTTTCTGTGGTGCGCATTCTACTAGTCTTAAGTGGCGACCCACTCAGATCACTTGAGGATAGTAATCAATCAGGTTTTCAATTTTCAATTTGTTTTCTCGTTGGATAATCGTCGCACACAGCACACACACACCTGATGTGATATCTTTTCGACATTTTCGCCATTAGGACGCGCCTACAAATGCCTTTTGAATTATGCCATGCACGTCGTCAGCCCCCTCCGTTCTCCTCCTCCTCAGTATCGAAACAGCTTGTGTGTATTTCTATCTCTGTCTGTATCTGTATCTGTAGCTGTATCTGCGACAGCTACGTTACGTTCAATTTATATGCAGCTATAATTTTGATGATGGTAATACCCAGTACCGTACCCTACTCTACACTCTACCCTCTACCGTCATCCACTGCTCCCCTCCTCATCCCACAGCTTTCTTTAGCGTTCTGTGCTGCGTGTCAGTTGTCACATACGCCAGATGGAATCACTCTGTTGACACTCTCGCTCTGAGTGTGTGTGTCCTGAGGCACCTCCAACTGAAGCGATGCGATCAGGCCATAAGAATTTTATCACCTATTTATTTGGCCCATTTAACCTGTCGCCGTTCCGCGATAAACCAACAACAACAACAACAGCAACAACTGCTGCTGCTGCTGCTGCTGCTGTTTATGTAACGATCACGTGATCAGGCATGTTGATCCAAACTGCAATGATCCAATCAATCTGATGGCTTGCACCTCAGCAGGTAGTTCCCCAAAAGGTAGATCACAAGATCGTCGCTTATGCAAGCAACTCCGATCGAGCGATATCGCGCATTGATCATATTCAACTACTGATCTGTTAAATATCTGTTTAATAGTAGACTGACAAGCCTTGACTAACTGACTGACTGACAAGAACTTATATGCAAAACAACACAAACAATATAATTACAGTCCAGTTAAGTGCTGATCACTATTGTGATCTAACTAGAACTCTAAAAAGTGCGCAATGTAAACAAATTCCCTCCTCTTTTTATAACTTCTCTATACGTACAATACATACCTAACAGACTTTTGTACTGTACGCGTATTGTGGCAGAACAGACCTAATGGGTCGAAAGGTCGTTGCAGAGAAGACGGGATCGCGTTAATCTGCTCCCAAGGTGGTTAGGATCTGGTGTTTGTTGATTTGCTTATGTACTTTTCTTTTTGTTCAGTTATGTAAACAAATGAATAGGAAATCTTTTAGATCGCATCCCTGATCTTAACCTAAACCTTGTATAACTTGACGTAGATAAATTGAACATGAAAACTACAAAATGATCGATCATTAAGAAAACAAACATGCAATGCAATTTATAACTTGAAGTGATCTCGAGTGTGCGCATTTTGATTATGCGCTCGAATTAAGTGACGAATTGAGATCCGTTTGATTTGAAGTTTCTTGAATTGCCTCCGATTCGCACTCGCACTCGGAATTTGCATTTCCAATGTCTCAGATCGAGTACTTCCCGGACTCGCGTCTGAGAAATGCGATGCGTGCCCACGAACGAACGAACGAAGCCAACACAGTTAGATGGGGAGGATTGATGGGAGGTCCGATTGGGGCATCTAGCACTAGCTAGATATCCAGCTAGATATCATAGCTATAGCATGGCTATATACAGAGAGAGAATGAGAGAGAGAGAGAGAGAGGGAGGAGACGTGTATGAATTGTATCCTAAATGGCTTGGCACACGATTTAAAGCGCACGGCACGAACGTGTGGCTAACCGCAAATGGACGTCAACAAAGTGGGATGGGAAGACAGACGGACAGATGGACAGACGGACAGTTGGCGCATGATTATCGATTGTCTCTGTGGTAAATCCCTCACACGAATTCGGAACAGAAAAACGTGTGCAATCATCATTGACAGCAGCGAAAGGTTGTCCTTGGCAATAGAACGAACACCCGGAAGAGAAAGCGTTTATAGTGTATAGAGTTGCACCCCTACCACTCTCTGTCCCTCTCTCTCTCTCTTTCTCTCCAGTTATGAGTCTAGTGCTTTCTTGCCCGGCAACAGCTGCTGCTGAGTACGGTAGGAAAGCAACGTCGCAATAGGGACTTTTAACCTGGTTTACATTCAATCAGTGGGAATTGCCTATTGCGCACGTACACCCGAAAAGAGAAATCTAAAATCTGAATACCCGATTGCCGCAGATATATTGTAGTACAGATACTATATAGTGCACACAATACCCGTCTATATGTATACTCGCCTAAACTAAACATTCTGCTCGTGTCGCAGCTGTCGAGTTCAAGTTAATAATAATAGCACTTGCAAATAATTGTAATTGTCAAAAAGGGCCATAATTCAGTCAGAGTCAGATAATGAACAGCACTACGATCTGGTTAGTTAGCAGAGCTCTTACATACTCGTATGTCTGTCAGGGGAGGCGTGGTACCCGCTGCCATAAATTAAGGCTCTCAATTGGGGGGAGGTACGGTAGAAAAAAGGGATTGTAATAAAATGCATAACAGCAATTCAACTGATTTCAAATAAAATTAAATATTACCAAACTTGCAAAACTGTAGAGTATTTTATTGTAGTTACTACCCTTTGATCTGCAATTTAAAGGTAACAAAAACGAGTACTCAGTGTCAAGGCAAGATGAGATAAAAAAGTACTACAAGATCCTTTTGCATACATTGATCTTGACTGGGACTTGACTCCAAGTTAAGTTATTAATCATCTTTATCTCTTGTTCCATATTTGATCGCAGTATAACATTACATTACATTACAGAGATTACATCAAGTGCTTAAATCGGATCAAGTAATAGCAGTTAGTCTAATTGATATAAACTAGATACTCTAAGATCTAGTTTACTATACTAGAGTCCTATCAGGGAGGATCGGAGCTAGACAGATCGGATCGGAGCATGGCACAGTATGTTATGTATGTATGTAAATGTGATTCAGAGGGTTGCCAAGGGTGGTGGCCAAGTTCAAGGCAAGATCACTTGGCCATTGATCGATCGCAGTGTGATCGCACTGTGATCAACTGCGATCGACAGCGATCGGATAATAACCCCAGCTGGGCCCACAGGGGCAGCTCAATGTCAAGTCCCACTGAACAGCGCTCCAGACAATAAACTGGACTGCGAACTTATCAAACACAGGCGAGGATCGTGCAAGGGGAACGAAGAAGAAGAAGAAGAAGAAGATGAAGCAGCAGAAGCAGCAAAAGATGGGATCGTGGGGCAACCGAATGCGTCGCATAGTTTCGCGGCTTGCATATTAAGCATTGATATTTGCGCACAACACACACACACAACAACAATAAAAGTTATTAACAATAAATTATGTTTATTTTTATGCGATCGTTTTGGGGCTCTCTCGTTGTTGTTGTTGCTGTTATTGCTGTCGCTGGTCGTGCCCAAAAGCGCACGCTGAGGTTTTCTTATTGTTATCATGATCATCAACGTGATCATGATAATGATCATCACTATATTATTATTATTATTATTACGACTATGCTTGTTGTTGCTTGTTGTATATCGTCAGTTTTGGGCCGCATTTTGCTCGATCGAAGGTCGATCGAAGCTTCGACTGTGCGAAGCAACTTGAATGCATTTGCTGGCCCTTTTTTTTCATTTGTTGCGAGTCACCTTTGTGGCCTTCGCCTGCTTGCCAAAAGTGTTTGAGTAGCCCCCGATTACTGGAAAGTTTTCCGAGTTTGTTTACCATCTGTAATAGAGACCAAGTTTGTGCCACAAAACTCGGCTCTGCAGACTTGTTTTTGTTTGTGTTTCTTTTCGCCTCTTCTGTTATTGTTATTGTTATTGTCATTGTTGTTGTTATTGTTATTATTGTTGTGTTTATTGTTTTTCCCAAATTGTTGTAAGTTGAGTGCTTTGTTGTTGTCGGCCAAGCTGATTAATTTTATTTGTCGCTTGTTTGCGTCTTGGAAGCATTTTCATTCTAAGCTTGCTTCCAACGAAATTTGATGAGCGATCGCCAAACCAAACGGTTTGTCATCGCCAACCGTGTCCCCCTCACACACACACATACAGTGTGCCGTAGTCGCAGTCGGAGATTGAGATGGAGACCTGGCTGAGTCTAGTGCTGGCGCACGTCGTCATAAGAGCCGCGAAATTGTTTGCTAAATATGCGCGGCACGTTCCGCCTCTGACGTCTGCGCCTGCGCCATAGAAGAGCTTTTCGCAGTATCTATTCTCTCTCTCTCTCTCTCTGTCACTCTGCTGGTGTCTCTTTTGCTCGCACTGTTTGCTGTTTGCAACACGAAAAATTGCCCGCATTGTTAATCGGTTTCAATTTCATTTCCGGTGCCGGGTAACAACAACAAGCGGCGCTTACACACTGCTGTACCATCGCATCCCAGCAGCTTATGCCCATATAGAAGCATGTCACACACACACACACACCAACACACATTGGCAGGCAGGCAGGCCTCTGAATGTGATTTGGGGTTCTCTGATTCATGTTCCAAGTTGAACGCGTAGCGTAGCATTTAAATAGCAGCTAAGTGCACACAAAGACAGACAAATACACACACACATACATGAGTATATGTACATATGTATGTATGTATGTGCGTGCATAATTTAATTAACTTAGTCACAGTCGCCGCGCAGTCGCCATCCTGCTTAATCGACCCGGCACAGCAATGCAAAAGTAAAAGTGCTGATGGGCAACTTTCAAACGGTTCTCTGTTAACTGCTTTCACATGACATTGGCTTGTGGCCACCTCTTGGTGTTTGTTGTTGTCCCCCTTTCGAATAGCGCAACTCTGCAAGCAGTGCAACAAGCAAAGCAGGAGACACAGCAGTTTTATACTGCTTTCATATGACATTGTGGTCACCTCTTGGTGCAGTTGTTGTTGCATTTTTAAAGGAGCTTAATTCTGCAAGCAGTACAATAGGCATTTAAGGAGCAGCATTTTACTGCTTTCCCATTACATTGTGTTCTCTTCGTGGTGTTTGTTGTTGTCCCCCTGTCGAATAGCGCAACTCTGCAAGCAGTGCAACAAGCAAAGCAGGAGCAAGAGCAGTTTTGCATTGCTTACATAACAGCCTAACTTTGCAAGCAATGCAACAAGTAAGGAAGGAGCAGCATTCATGCACTCAACTCTGCAAGCAGTGAAACAACCTGGACACGAGCCGCCTTGCACTGCTTTCACATGACATTGTGATCCATTCTGCAAGCTGTGCAACAAGCAGGGCAGGAGCAGTGACTGCACAACAAGCAAGCAGCAACAGCAGAGGGAGCAGCAGCGACTGCGACTGCGACAGCAACAGATGAGAAATGAAAACATTAAATAAAACATGAGGCTGACGCCAACGCCCCCACAAACAAGGTAACAACGATGACAACGATGACGATGGCTGTGATTACATTACGCTGACATGTTATAACCAAGATTAAGACGAGTTTCAGTTCGAGTTCGAGAGTCCCCCCGAGTGTGAGTTGGGGGTCTCCTGCCGCATTTAATACAAAAGGCGGCGCACGCAGTCAGGCAACATTCATTCATTCACGAGCACACGATCTGAGCGCTTAGAACAGAGCGGCAGAGCACGCACACAAACAAACACACACCAGCAGCAAAAGAGACAACAAGCAAGTCAAGAACAACAACATCTCATAATAAAAACAACAGCGACGCCAACGACGCGACGACGACGACGACGAGAGCAGCAGCAGCAAAAGCAACAGCAATAACAGTAGCAGCAGCAGCAGCGCCGCCAACGACGACAGCGACGACGACGACGAGGCGCATACGAAGTAGTCAGAGACTTGAGCAAAAGCTTAGCACTTGGCTGCTGGAGCTTCATTCTCGAGTTGCGGTTCAACGACGACGCAACAGACAAAGAGCAGTTAGAGCTAAACAGACAACGCACGCGCCCAAGCAGTGCAAGCAGTACAAGTGCGTGAAGGCGGCGCAGTTAACAGTTTGACAATTGACAATTCCGATTGCAATTTCCCGATAACATAAAGAGACAAAACTATATCAAATATAATTAAAATCGCGATTAATTTATTATGCCTTCGGCCGCATTCGTTTTTGAGCATTTAATTGCGGCACAAGCGCGATTGGACGACGCTGCAGCAACAACAACAACAACGAAATCAACATCGAAATCGAAATCGAAATCCTCATCGAAAGCAGCAGCAGCAAAGGCAGCAGAAGCAGCAGCAGCAACAACAACTAAAGAGAAGAACATTCTATCAATTCTCAAGAAAATTGTGCAATAAGCGAAACAAACCATAATTAATATTTACAAATATTAAACAAATGCCGAGCAATTATTATTAGTTTTATTCGACAACAACAACAACAACAAATTGAACAAATTTGTGCGAGTGTATAGAAAATTGAACTCGCTTTCTAATTGTTATTGCTATTCAAAGGCAGTGAGTGAACAAGTTATTACATAAACAGCGGCAACAACAACAACATTAAGAAGAACAAGAGCAAGACAAACAACAATAAGAAGCAGAACAACATTAAGAATACCCCCTTGTGTATAGGGTGCTGTGCAAGTTGTAGCAAATATTTTGTTTTTATTTTGTTTCCGTTGTATAAACAAGTGTAAAGAAAAGTGTGCATAATTTTAGTGCAATAACAGCAGCAACAAAACCAACAAGAACAGCAGCAACAACACCAACTACAACAACAGCAACAACACCAACAACAACAGCAGCAGCAACAATGCTCTTCAACAAGTGCCTGGAAAAGTTGTCCAGCTCGCTGGGCAATGTGGTCAATCAGAAGTTGCAGGAGAAGCACAGCTACAACAACAGTGCACACAGCAGCAGAACAACAACAACAACAACAGTAGCAGCAACAACAACAACAACAACAATGAGTACAACAAGCAAAGGAACTTTGAATACGAGCGTGCTATACAGGCGCACTATGGCAGTGGGAGTGGGAGTGGGAGAAGACTCTCCAAGTCACACTCGCAGTCACACAAAAGCCAACAACAACAACAACAACAAGGCAACGAAGGCGACAAAGCGACGCAACACAACAATTGCAACAACGCCGACAACAACAACAATGACAACAGCAATGAGCAGCAGCAGCAGTGAGTGCAAGGATTGCATGACACATGATGAGCTCTCAATGATCATACGCGGCGTTGCCAGCAGCAACAACAACAACAACAACAACAGGCACAATGCCAGGCGTCTGACCACGCCCATCTCATCAACCGCCTCCTGCTCCTCGTCGGGCAATTCCTCCACAGAATCGCTGCACAGCAGCTGCTGCAGCGACGTCGGCAGATCAGGAGGGTGGGGAGGACGAAGCAGAGGAGAAGGCAGACACAGCTCGTACCCAGCCACGCCCACATCTTGGTCAGCATCAGCGCCTAGTTTTGGACAGAACTTTAGCGGCTCGATGGACACACTGGCGCAGCTAGCGGGCATGCGAGTCATGCTGCATGGCAACGAGTAAGTAACAGGCGACTAAAAACGCACGAGAAACGCACGGGAAACGCACTAAGTGAGTGCGATTAAAAACGCGTGTGCGCGTTTCTTACTTTTTGAGTGAGGCGCGTGCGCAGCACAAATTCAATTATTCTTAACAACAAACTCTCTAATAAGCACAGAGTAGAGCAACAACAAATACAACAACAACAGCAACAAAAACAACAACAGCAACAACAACAACAAATTGTCATGTGCCGAAAATTGGCAGGCAGAAAAAAATGAGTAAATATTGAAACAAAACTGGGGCTAGTGACATTCTAATAGATCGCCCCAGCTGCCAGATACATATCCATATATAGAGGGAGCACACAGAGAGAGAAAGAGAGAGAGAGAGAGGGGGAGAGAGGGAGGGAGATCATTCAATTTGTTTACGCGCTCTTGAGCTTTGAGGGAGTAAACAAGCGACGAGGCGACGTTGATTTTCCGTTTTCGATTTCGTGCTTTCTTGTTGATATTTATGATATTTGGTTTGTTTATTATGTAGCGTATTTAGCAGCTCCCCATAATACCCTGTAGGCAGTGAGACTGGTTGGGCATCTGCGTCGCAGTATTACAGCGGAACTTTCCAGACTTAATTTGCTCGTTCTCTTAAGCCAATAAACTAGTCAATTTACAGGGCATCTGTTAGTCACACACATTGTCAGTTTTCTTATTGATTTTTGCACTTAAACTGCGACAAAGTTCTAATGAAATGATCAACTCCACACACACACACAGAGAGAGACACGCAGACAGAGGCAATTAGCCGCAGCAGCAGAGGCAGTAGCCAAAGTCATAAATAACTAAATCACATTAGTACGCTTATCTCTCAGATCTTTACCTGGAAATTCAGCTTGAGTAACTGGCACAGCTGCCACTGCTTGCTGTGCAAACTGTGCGCTGCTTTATCTCTGCATCTCTGTTGTTGATGTTTGCCAGAGATTCTCTATAGAGATTCTACAAATTCTTTCGATTCTTTGCACACACTTTGTCTGTCTCGTCTTGTCTCGTCTCGGTCGCCGACTTATCAGACACACAGACGCGCTGTGCCCCCTTTTCCCCTTCTTCCTTTCTTCTCCTCAGCCATTGCTAATGATGATCTGCTGCATTGCAGTGTGAACTGCTTGAAAAGTGCATGTTCATTGCGCACTGCACTTCCGTGTCGCAAGCACACAAGCAAGCAGTTAGCTGCTTAATACTAGTTGTTTTGCACACTGGGTCACACTTGCTGTTTCGCTGTTTACCGTTGCAACGTTCCAATTATCAAAGCACATCCCTCTCTCCCTCACCCCACCTCATGCGCTTTGCGTGCCCTGCTTGCTCTGCTTGTAGGCTGGTTTTCCTTGACAAACGTTAATTGTTTTGCATATTATCGTTTATCGTTAGGCAGCCGCCTCAACTACTCGCGATCTTTTAATGCCTTTTTGCGTATTTATTTTATTTTCTTTGTGTGAATTTCCGTTTAATGCATTGCACAACAAACAACTCTGCCTGCTGCTGCTGCTGTTGTTTTTGTGGTTGTTACTGCTGTTGTTTTTATACGATTCTGCTAAATAAATAAATATGCTTTAATTTGTGCAAAAAACGAAAAACAGAAAACAAAAAAATTAATGAGTTTTGTTTTTTGTTTCTTTGCTTACGTAGTTGTTGCTCTTGTTGTTGTTGATGTTCTCTAGCGCGTAGAGCGATGTTCAGTTTTGTTGTTGTTGAGATCTTGATTTAGCATGTTTTAAGGGCATTGCAACTTGCACGACCAGCAGCCAAGTTTTTTCTTCTTCCTTGTACTCTCCTCTTCTCTCTCTCTCTTTCTCTTCCTCTCTCTTTTGCTGACTCTGCCTCTGCGCTTCAATGCGTGTTTCGCAGGTGCGTTGGCACACAAAATTGTCAACTTGTGACACATGATTATTTATGCAATATACAAACAAACAGAACTGTAACTGTCTCTTGTTGTTGTTGTTGTTGCTGTACAAGTATTTGCCTTGCGTGACTGCGACGACGACGACGACGGCGCTGTTTGTTGACCTTTTCGGCATTCGGCAATGCGCATTCATGAATGGCAGGCAAAGGCGGCGGCGTAAAGGCCTAAAGGCATCGTCGCTTCCTGTACCTGTGTGTAACTGTAACTGTAACTGTAACGGGGCACGTGTAGGAGTGATTCAGTGATACCCTGTAAAAGGCAAAGACGAATGTGTAGTTTACACTCTTGAAAGGTGCTCTAAGGAGACTGACTCTTATCACTAGGAAAGAAACCTTGTCAATCTTTGTTTTGCGGCTCCCTAACTGGGATGTAAATTAAAGACCACCTTCTTATAATACTATCAGCTACTACTATACGATATATCGATATAAACTTGGTTAATCGATTGCTGTGACTCTTGCAACGATTGCCGACCACTTAGAGTATTGTGTTTAGAACATAATAAACTCGACTTCATTAATAAATGTTCTAATTCAGTGGCATCTATTTAGAAATAAAGTAAACCTGCTTTATCTTAGTGGAGAGTTGACTTGATTATACATACATTCATGGCATCAATCAATCAATCATCAATACATAAATTAAACACCTTCTGAGAATTAAGGGTTTTGCTGCGAGTAGGTAAGGCAGTTCGCACTCTCAAGTCAACCAATTTCGATTCCTTGCGAACTTTTAACCGAACCTCCTTCCCTAACAAGGCATCCAAAGGTTGTGACGATGTGACGCAAACAGAAGGCAAAGTCAAAAATAAACTTTACTTGACGGCGCAATTAAAAAAAGACAAAAATACTGCACACTTTTTTCAGCTTGTAATTGCTTTCCAAATTGAACATTAACATTTTTCCGTTACTTAAAAAATATAAAAAAAAAACAAAACAAACATGTGAATAACAATTCTAATATAAATAGACACAGCGAGAGAGCGAGAGAGGGAGAGAGAGATGTGCTAATTTGGTCGACTGGCCAAAAAGCTGTTAATTGTTTTGTTGAGTCACGAAGAGCCCACGAAAAGGAAGAAGAAGAAGCATGTGGAGAGATAGAGAAGAAGAATGCGCAGTAAAATTTGTGTGTGCAAAAGTCATTAGAATAGAGCCTCAAAGGGAAAGGGAAAAGAAGATCAAAATTGTTGCAGCAGTAACTGCAGGCTGACAGCAAGCTGAGTGCTACGCAACGCAAGGTGGGAGAGAGATTAACATGTCCTTAGCATTGACATTGATATATTTCTATATTCACATTCGCACTGCTTGCATGCAGTGCATTGCAACTGCAGTCCGCCTGTCGCTGCACTGTTTTAACTCTATACGAAAGTTAATTACATTAAATTCATGAAACTCATTAACTATTGATATCGATATTGAACTATCGATACACATACACACACACGTGCACATACATTTGCTCACATGCCAGTCAATGTCATTTCCGGTGCTAGAAATATCAACACGACCGTACGGACTCTTATCATTATCATTCCCATTCCCATTTCCATTTCCATTCCGGCTGAGGCACCTTGAGCATGTAACAGCATTGAAACGTACTGTAATGCATGCTAAGTCGGCGCTCTAATATATATACTTGTACATACATAGTATATTTATATAGACACTCAATTGTTTATATCGCTGGCAATACATGTGTCTATAAATAGCACTCACACTCACACACACGGAAGATAAATAGTTGGATTACCTGGTGGGGTGTGAAATCGGACTTGATTTGCTACAGAAAACACATATATATGCTTTCTCTCCCCCTCTCTCTCTCTCTCTCTCTCTCTCTCTGCCTTTGTGTGTGTGTTGTATACATAACGCATGAGTTTGTCACTTGAGCACTAAACGGAGTGTTTTATGATAACTATGACCCCAAGACTATCCAACTATCGAATCCAAACCGGCTTAAGGACAACTCAATTCGATTGATTTGTACGCCTCCCCCCGCTCTACCTTCCCCCTCTACCCTCTTCAGCTCCCCCTCTTCTTCACTCGATACTCTGCTCTGTTTACGAGTCTTGTTCTGAATAGCGAGAGATGGCGACGAACTCTGCGATTGTTACTACCTACTGACAAACACGTATGCACACTCACACACACACACACAAATACAGCCAGACGCACACACAGAGAGAAGAGAGACATACACGCATGTTGGCCCAACTGAACTGAAACCGAAACCAAAACCGAGTTGAAATTCAAAATTCAAAATCCGAATTCAAATTCAAAGCAAGTTTTTTAAGTTAGTGTTATTTATGCAAAGTAGAACAGAGCTGACTCAACAAGCTCAACATAGCAGAGTGTGTGAGTGTGTCTACATATGTACATATATATGTATGTATGCATGTGTGATCAGATATAATCCAGGCATGAATCTGTCTGTTTTAACAAAGCAAATCAAAAGTGAAAACTTGAGTTAACTCTTTGCACTGCTTGGCAAGCCTACACTGCTTATCTGCTTAACTCTGCCATAAGCATACACTGCTTTTCAGGCATTGGCGCTCTAGCAAGCAGTACATTTGAGCAGTTGACACCTTTGCGAGCCTTTTTCATCTGTCTTTTTCTGTGTCAAACAATGATTATTGTCTTTGCACTCAAATGCCTGTGCATTTGTGTGTGTGTGTGGTGTGTGTGTATTTATGACAATTGCAAGTGTGTGTATGTTCAGGGCAAGTAGACGACTGCAAAGCCTTATATGCACCACATACTATAAGTAAGTCTAAGTCGCAACAACAACGACACTAATGATACCCTTGCAGAGGGTATACTAATTGAGGCCTGAAGCTTGCAACGCATCTTGGGGGATAACTAACTTATCAGTGTCAATCGAAGTGAGACAAAATATTCTGCACAATTATATGTCACTAGTATTGGAACGATCGGAGGTTATAAGAAACTGCAAGGGTATAGGACATTCGGCATGTCGAGGGTAGCCTTTTGTTCTGCTCTAACTTGCACTTTTCCACACGTCGTTGTCGTTGTTGTTTACCTTGTCTGTTCTGTTGCTGTTGTTGCCGCATGTTGTTGCATTTTTGCGCTTGCAATGCGAAGCGATTCAATTCAATTCGATTTTGTATTCGTTTTCGCACTCACATTCGTGCTCGTATTTTTGTCGCATTTGGTCGTATTTGTATTTGTTTTTGTTTTTGTCTGTTCCTACTCGTTGCCATCGTTGTTGTTGTTGTTGTCTGGCACTTTAGCGCGGCTCGCACATGTTTGCAGTTTGTGCAGTTCACAGTCGCACGTAGCACAACAAGCAGTGCACATTGTGAACAGTGCACAGTACAGCAGTGAAGTGAGAGTGTGTGCGAGAGAGAGAGACAGATAGCGAAAGGGCAAGGGAGTAACAGAGGGGGAATTGAAACAACCGGTCAGCAATAGAGTCATTCACTCAGTTCCCACTGGAAGACAGTTTAGGTCAATTGATAAACAGATGAATTGATAAACACGCAGAGAATTGATTAATTGATCTTATTGCTAATTCTTCTTCTTTTTCTTCTTCTTCCATTGCAGATGGTTTCATGGCAATCTTTCTGGCAAGGAAGCTGAAAAATTGATATTGGAACGTGGCAAGAATGGTTCGTTTCTTGTCCGTGAATCTCAAAGTAAACCTGGTGATTTCGTCCTCTCAGTGCGCACAGACGACAAAGTGACGCATGTCATGATTAGATGGCAGGTGAGTTCGACCTCCCCACCCCTTTCCTACCCTCCCGTTCCTCATCAAAATCCCCCGTTTACAAGGCATTTCAAAGTTTCCGAGTTTTGCCAAAATTACGACTCATTTTGCTGGTGTTGCTTACAAATGCAAATCGATTTTGTGTAGTCAGCAACAGCAACAGCAACTTGTAAGAAACAACAACAACAACAACAACAGCAAGTACAGCTAGCTAGCCTAGACAAGTATTGTAAGCGACTGGTAATAAAGTTCCTCATCGCTTGACCTTGAATTAGCAGTCGATGCATATGGCAATTTATGTGTCTGTGTGATTGTCGTGGTATGTGTGTGTGTGTGTGCTGTTTGTATTGGCAACGTGTAAATACGTGATATTTGTTTATTGTCATCTCCCGTTAAGGGGATAAGTTCAATTAAGCAGCTCACCTCGTGTCGTATGCACTGCTTGCTAGAGTAAGAGTTGTCATGCACTATTGTGCACTGCTTACAGAGATGCTGCAGTGGGCAAAGCAGTCACACTAAGCAGTAATATTTATAATTACAGGCTTTAAAAAGTGTTATACAATCTGCATTTAAACCTGGCAAACCCTCATATACTCTACCTCTAAACATGCACATAATTATGTGTGTGTGTGAGTGTGAACAAACTACAGTAAATGGGCATTATTACGCTATTGTTGTTGCTGCCTTACACTAATACTATTTACATGAGCGACACTGGTTGAGCATTTCGAGATTTGACATTGCGGTCACGTTTGCACTTTTATTAGCTAATTGTGTAGTGTTTTTCAATTAAATTTATTGTTGCGGTTCAAGCGTCGGGCTCACGTTACCTCGCACTCGCACAGACTGTGGCGAGTACTTGAGCAGAGGTTGAGGCAGAGGCAGAGGGTATGCTCGACTTAGCAGGCAGTGAAGATCATCGACTCCAGTCGCTCCTTTCCAAATAAATCATAATGCATGTTGTTAACTGCAATTGTTGCTTATTTCTTTCTCTTCCTTCTCTTTCTCGTCCCTTTCTTCCTCTTGTTCAGGATAAAAAGTACGACGTGGGCGGCGGCGAATCGTTTGCAACGCTCTCGGAACTGATCGAGCACTACAAACGCAATCCGATGGTGGAGACCTGCGGCACTGTGGTCCATCTGCGGCAACCTTTCAATGCCACACGCATAACCGCAGCGGGGATCAATGCACGCGTCGATCAGCTGGTCAAGGTGAGTAGAGAGAGAGAGAGAGAGGTGACGAGAGATGAGAGACGAGACGAGCAACGAGACGAGTGACAACAGACAAGCAGCGATACGAGACGAGAGACAAGACGAGAGACGAGAGACAAACGACGAGAGACGAAAGAGAACAGACGACAGATAACAGGCGAGAGATAGAGGCGAGAGATGAAAGACGTGACGAGACGAGAGACAAGAGAAGGTAGAAGAGACGAGACAAGACGACAGATGACAGACGATAGACGGCAGACGACAGACGGCAGACGAGAGACAAGAGACGAGAGACAAGAGACGAGAGACAAGAGACAAGAGACAAGAGACAAGAGACGCCAGACGACAGAAGAGACGAGAGAAGAGAAGAGACAAGACGTGACGAGACAAGAGACAACAGACGAGACGAGAGACAAACGACGAGAGACAAGAGACGAGACGCAGATGACAGACATCAGACGATAAGAGACGAGACGATAAGAAAAGAGACGAGAGACAAGACAAGCCCAAACGAGACGCAAGACGAGAAACGAGAGAGATCGATCTCTGCTTATGCTAATCAATCGTGTGATCTCTAATTCATTGCATGGCAGGGCGGCTTCTGGGAGGAGTTCGAGTCGTTGCAGCAGGACAGCCGAGATACGTTCTCGCGCCACGAGGGCTACAAGGATGAGAATCGGCTGAAGAATCGCTATCGCAACATATTGCCCTGTAAGTGTCCCCGAAGCCACGCCCCCCCTCCCCTCTCCTCTCTCTGTCTGTCTGTTTGCTAATGTTGCTTCGCTACTTGCAGACGATCACACGCGCGTCAAGCTGCAGGATGTGGACCGGAGTGTGCCGGGGGGCGGAGTATATTAACGCCAACTACATACGGTTACCCACCGACGGCGACCTGTACAACATGAGCAGCTCCTCGGAGAGCCTCAACAGCACGACCTCCTCGTGCCCGGCCTGCATGGCGGCGCAGACGCAGCGGAACTGCCCCAACTGTCAGTTGCTGAACAAGACGTGCGTGCAGTGCGCGGTCAAGTCCGCCACGCTGCCGTACTCCAACTGCGCCACCTGCAAGAGCAAGATGGACTCCCTGAGCAAGCACAAGCGCAGCGAGTCCCTCTCCGCCTCGGCGAATGCCTCAGCAGCGGGCACCGGCCCCGGCACCCCCACCGCCACTGGCAGCAGCTCGGCAGCAGCCGCCCTCAACGGTTGTCTGGCTGTGCTGCTGAAGAAGCACTGTGGCGACGCCTCCCCGCCGCCAACAGCAGCAGCAGGACTCTTGTCATCCAATGGCCCTGTGTCGGGATCGCTGCTCGGCGTGGAGCGGGACATGTTCAAGACATACATTGCCACGCAGGGATGCCTGGCGAACACGAAGATCGACTTCTGGAACATGATCTGGCAGGAGAACACGCGCGTCATTGTGATGACCACCAAGGAGATCGAGCGGGCAAGACCAAGTGCGAACGCTACTGGCCCGACGAGGGGCAGTGCAAGCAGTTCGGCCATGCCAAGGTGCAGTGCATCAAGGAGAACTCCACCAACGACTACACACTGCGCGAGTTCCTCTTCTCGTGGCGCGACAAGCCCGAGCGTCGCATCTATCATTATCATTTCCAAGTGTGGCCCGATCACGGTGTCCCCGCTGATCCCGGATGTGTGCTCAACTTCCTCCAGGACGTCAACACCAAGCAGAGTAGTCTGGCCCAAGCTGGCGAGAAACCGGTAAGGCTATACAGTCTTAACACCCTGTTGCTCGACTGCTAATGTCCTCTCTCTCCCTCTCTCTCCCTCTCTCTCCGACAGGGTCCCATTTGTGTGCACTGCTCGGCGGGCATTGGACGCACTGGCACGTTTATTGTGATCGACATGATTCTGGATCAGATTGTGCGCAATGGTGAGTAAACACTTGAGAGAGGCTTGGCTAGTGATCACACTGATCAGACAAGCTCTTCAGACAGACAGTTCAGACTGTCAGCAGTTGATGTGCACTGCTTACAGAGATGCCGCAGTGGGCAAGGCAGTCACACTAAGCAGTAATATTTATAATTACAGGCTTTGGAGAGTGTTATACAATCTCCATTTAAACCTGACAAGCTCTTCAGACAGACAGTTCAGACTGTCAGCAGTTGATGTGCACTGCTTACAGAGATGCCGCAGTGGGCAAAGCAGTCACACTAAGCAGTAATATTTATAATTACAGGCTTTGGAGAGTGTTATACAATCTCCATTTAAACCTGACAAGCTCTTCAGACAGACAGTTCAGACTGTAAGCAGTTGATGATTCCGTGTTCAGCTCAAGGATTCTTTTTTAATAGTTTCCTTTTATGAAGAACTTATCATTCAATCTTGTTCGTTCGTTTAATTCTTTCGTTAACTCGTTCGTTTGACGCTTCTTCTTTTATTCTTTCACTTAAATCTGGCTTTATTTAGTTTAAATACCCGCTACTCATAGGATAGAAGGGTATTATAACTTTGTGGCAACCCAAAAATGTTTGTAACTGGCAAAAGAAGCGCGTTTTTTTGACCCCACAAAGTGTTTATGTTCTTGATCAGCATCAACAGACAAGTCGTGTAGCCATGAATGTCTGTCTGTCTGTCTGTCTGTCTGTCTGTCTGCCTGCCTGTCTGTCTGTCTGTTCGCCTGTCTGTCTGTCTGTCTGTTCGCCTGTCTGTCTGCCTGTTTGTCTGTACATCAGCATAAAAATCTACTAAAAGTTCTTGGATTACAAAAAACTATGAAAAAAATGTCTAAATTCTGCGCGCAGATCAAGTTTCTTTTTAGTATTTGCACCCTTTAATCAATAAATCTCGAATTTCAAGTGTAATTTGAATGCAGTACAATTTATTTTTGATAAACACAATAATTACCAAGGCGCAAATGATAACTGAAAATGTGCTTGCGATCGGATAATTAGCATAGAAGTTATTCAAGAAATAATTTGAAGAGTTACTGATTTCAAAGCGCTCCCTAAAGTATGCAACACAAGTGGCAGCACACTTGTTTGTTGCTCTCGTGCTTCGTTCGGTTTGCAGATTAGTTTAAACAAACCAACTCTGGAGCAGAACAATAAATACTTCAGTAAATACTTCAGATGAACTTGTGATGCTGAGCAAGAATATATATACAATACGATATATACCTTATGGGGTTTATCACACCTGCTTCTGCCTGTTACACACTGTTGCACATAGTTAGTATACCCTTTGCTAATGCACGAAGGGTATACAAGCTGTTTAGTTTCCCTTTGCCTCTCCTCTTTGTTGTTTCTCATTAAATATTTGTCATACTCAACACTGTTATACTGTTATACTGTTTAATTGTCATGCAGGCCTCGACACCGAGATCGACATCCAGCGCACCATACAAATGGTTCGCTCGCAGCGCTCCGGGATGGTCCAGACGGAGGCGCAGTACAAGTTCGTCTACTACGCGGTGCAGCACTACATCCAGACCCTGATCGCACGCAAGAGGGCCGAGGAGCAGAGCATTCAGGTCGGACGCGAGTACACCAACATCAAGTGAGTACATGAATACACCCCCCCCCAAGTGAATATGAGTACTCATTCCCACTGTTCACACAGGTACACGGGCGAAATCGGCAATGATTCACAACGATCTCCACTACCACCAGCAATTTCTAATCTAAGTTTAGTATCGAGTAAGGGAGCAGCTTCCCGGCAGTAGGAGTAGTAGGAGGAGGAGGGACGGCAGCTGGGGGCGAGTCGCCGATGGCAGCGGCAACTGTTGCTGGTGGCGGCGGCAAGCATGCCGGCAAGTTGCAGCCACCGTTGCCGCCGATGGGTGGTGCCAGCAACAATAACAACAGCTGCAGCAGCAGCAGCAATGGCAGCATCAACGGCAGCAGCAGCAGCAGCGGCAGCGGCAGCGGCGGCAGCATAAGCATTGGCAGTGCCAATGGCAACAGCAACATTCTTGGCAACGGCAACGGCAGCATCAGCAGCGGCAACGGCAACGGCGGCGGCAGTGGCAACAACATGCGCAAGTCGAATTTCTATAGCGATTCGCTGGCAGCACTAAAGCAGCAGCAGCAGCACAACGAGCTGCAGCAAGCAGCAGCAGCGTCGCCAGCAGCAACAGCAGCAGCAGCGGCAGCAGGTAAGCAGAAACAGGTCATGGGCCGGCCTGGTCTACTCAAGTTGCTCACCAGTCCCATAATCTTTCAGCCAAATACAAAAACATTCCCAAAGACATGAGCAGCCTGCGGCAGCAACACGCTGCTGCCTATGCTGCTGCCCCTGCGCTGCCGCCGCCACCGACGCCGCCGCGCAAAACATGACAAATGAATTTCTAAATCATAAGCCAGATTCACCCACAGACCAACAACACACATACACACCAACAGCAACAGAGCAACACTCATTCAACACACACCAACACACCAGCACACACCAACACACACCAACACACACACTCACGCACTTTCTTACCTTTCGAGCGTAGGCCGAAGTTAGAGCGCAATTTCAAAACTAATTTTACGTTCTTTTTTACGTTTTACGTTCTTCTTTTTTTTGGTTTACCTTGTAACTTGTTGTGCGTAAGAGAAGAAGTCCTTTTGTTTTATTGTATACACACTCCCCCAGCACCCAGCACCCAGACCCCCTCCCTCTGCCCCAGCATCCCCAGCAACCGCACAGACATTGTATGTAGTTGTTAAAGAAGAGCAAGATCAATGATCAATCAAGATCTGCTCGGAGCTATAGAGCTTCGCATGATGTTGATCATGATGATGATGATGATGTTGATGATGAGGAGCAAGAGAGCATATTGTTTTAGTGTCGTAAGTGTTGATAAACAAACAAAACAAAAACAAAAACAAAGTGAAAAAAACAAAAAAGAAAAACAAAAACAAAAAGAAAATGAAAAAGCGTTGATTGTGATTCAAAAAACGGCGTTAAACGAAACAGATTCGAAACGAAGCAAAGCAAAGTAAAGTAAATAATATAAAATAGAACAGATCTGATGAAGAAGTGAAGAAGAAGAAGTAAGCGTAGATTAAAGCGAGAACAGAACAGAACAGAACCGTAAACATGATCAGAGAAACAGTTGAACAGAAGAAGAAAACATTTGAACAGAATAAGAATAAGAATCGAATCCGAATCCGAATCCGAATCCGAATCCGATTTATGGACGAGGTTCGATAGATTTGCATTGTCTTGATAAGCTTGATTAGAGTTAAACCCCGTAAGTCCTTAGTCGTAGGTTGATTATGTGCATAAGAAATGGGTCTATACCCCAAACCGATTGTTAAGCCCGTAAGCCCGTGAACCGTTTTATAACCCACTGTTTTTGACCCCGTCTTTCCCCCGAACATCGCCACACAGATTCCGCTCTCGTTTTGTGAACTTTCTTTTATTGATTTAATGCTGTTTCCATTTGTCTCGTAACCCTACCCCTAACTGTAAATGTAATCCGTAATTTGTAATCCGTTATCTGTAATCCGTAAATGTAACCCTAACTGTAAACCCTAACCTTAAATGTAACTGTAATTCTGTATTCTGTATTTGGTTTCTTCGCTCTCCCATTGAGCAATGAATGTATTTGCTTTAGTTGTACTTTGTACTGTTTATCTTATACCCTTTACTTTAATGCGTTTACCTTCTACACACACACCCGACGGACGTACCGAATTACATATATAACTTATCAACCTTATTGTGTTACATTTTAAATGGTAGTCGATAAGGCATTACTATACCGATATACTATATATATATATATACACTATTATTGCTACGATAATTATTATATGTACATGCGTTTTTTTTTTTCTAATTTTAAAACTTTATTTGACTCGTGTGTGCGCAGTGTGTGCGACAGAGAGGGAGACAGAGAAATAATACTCTCTAAAACGCATACGCACACACACACACACACACTTATACACTGTGCACACTCACACCAACAAACAATTTGTAAATTAAATTAATTTGTTTTTATTTGTATTTAACGGTTTTCGTAAGTGCTTTAAATTGTTATTGATTTTGCAAACGAAAAGAGAGAAGAAGAGAAGAGAACACAAATTATATTTGTATTTATACACACATAAAATAAACATTTTATATGAAATAATTTCAAATTGAACACATAAACAAAAGTAATATATGATTTTGTCTTGTTTTATTTAAATGTGAATTATGATTTCGATTGCATGCACTTACTAGTATATTTCTTTCAGTTGATTTCAGTTCTTCGATTCGATTCGATTCTTTTTATGAGTTAGAAAAAGACTTAAGACTTTAAAGACGCTCCTCGTGGAGCGTGGTCAAGTTGGAGTTTTCCTAGCAGGAGCAACGTTTCAGCCAATTATCTAGCATCTGATCACACGATATAGTTAGCTAGGCCTTATAAGGAACACCATCCCCAACAGACACGCACAAACAACGACAGCCCCAGCACCACAACCATTACCACCATCAACCCCCCACCACCACCACCAACAATAACAACAATAACAACAACAAGAACAACAGTGGCAATAAAACAAGCGCAACAAGGAGCAAGAAAGCTCCACAAAACAGAACAGAAATAGAAACTGAATAAAGCAATTGAAAAAACACAAAGCAAACATATGAAGTCAGCTTCATATCGGATATAGCTCAAACTACAATAGAAATCAAAAATGCACAACTCAAAAAAATAGCAACAAGATCATACAAGAGATCAAAGTTACATATTGATAAGCACGAAAAGTGAATTAAAAAAAACACAAACAAAAGTTTCAGAACAACAGGGAAAGGAAGAAATGTTCGAGATCGGCAAAAACAAAGGTCAAGTCAATCGGATACAGAGATACAGAAACGATATAACAATAAGCACTAACGTGTTCAGCAACTTGATTAGTATCTACATTTTACTTAAATACGATTAGATGTTATTCACTATCGATATACACTATCGATACAAATTCCCAAAGACAGGAGACACCAAAAGCAAAAGCGAAAGCAAAATGAAAATGAAAACGAATATGAAAATGATGATAGGGAAATCTGTCGGCAGTTGGATCGTATATCTTTAACACGCTTAACATATACATATGGATATGTACATATACATACATATGCTTATATATACATATGTATGTATGGGTTTATGAACTGATTAATGTATTGTACTTAAACTTAAGTTGGGTTCTTCTAAGTTTTCAGTTTTTACTTCGTCGGACCTCCAAATATTCTCAAAAGCAATTTCAAAAGTCCTTAGGGATCGGGTATGTGCATGCTATTTATACACAGACCCACTTATGGATATACACTATAAACATACTACATACATGGAAGCATGCACAGTTAACAAGATACGCACACAGTCAGCATGCCGACACCGCAGGGGGTACATTTATGTTCGTATATACATTGCTGCTCAAATTAATAGGTGCGAAAGTTTCTATTTTCGAATGAGTTTGTAAGTTTATAAATGTAAAACAAAGCCCTCCCCAAAAACGAACTCTATTTATCAATAAACTAGGAGAATAATCCACACATTTGAGGACTCGATAAAAAAAGGGATACTTTTTATAACCTTATTCAGGTGATCAGAAGAAAAGGTTTATTAAGTAATGAGGGACAAGGTTGACTTGGTCGAAGACTTAGAAATGTTTACAAAATTAATACATATATTTCTAAATTGGTTGCTTGGTCATAAAACACTTTTATAAATGCTCTTAAATATTTTATTTTTCAAGACGGAAAGCACCGGGAAAATTGTCATTGGTGACCCCGATGTTTGTACTGTGATTTTGTCCAACTGCATGAGAAGACCTGGTCCGTATACTCGATTTTTGGAGATATTGCACTCAGTAATCTCTCCATCAGGATAAAAGCAAATAAAAATATGTTCAACATGGGGAAAAAGTGGATGTTTTTGATTGACCCAGGCAATTTCCAGATTCGATTCGATTCGATTCGATCAAGAAAGAGTTTTGAGTGCATTTTTTGAAAATAAAACATGACTTTTGAAAGAATTCAAAAATTTGAATAATATTCCTGTTAAGTCCTGTTTGGTGGGATAGGATCATTTGTGTGATAATTAGTATACCCTCTGTTGACCATTTGCAATGGTATAAAAACTAGTTGTAAAGTGGCAGATATCGTATACTAGATACATGCTCCTGAACTTATATAAAGCAATATCCAGTTGCCAGAAAAATAGTTTGAAATTCATTTACTGGATACTGAGTTTAATGTGAACAACTTATTTTGGTGTCAGGTATTTAAATCTGTTTTCTTTTATCGTGTCATTAAATGTGTGGATAATGCTCCTAATTTAGAGTCTCCATCGTTATAGCTAATGGGAAAAATGTAATATCTGTTCATCACTTGTTTAAGCATTTTAATACTGACTATTTGAAAATGGGAAATTTGCAGAGCTATTCATTTGATCAGCACTGGCCATACGCGATATGTACACAGATATTTTACCAATATACCAATATGCCATTCATATATACCATACCAGATACTACGTGAACATATATTATACAACCTATATATATATATATATATGCCATATATTATATACATTAATATACATATATATTTACTATTTACTGACTGACCGAAGCCTGGCTTAAAGTCTAGTCGAATCAAATCGAATCGGTCGACGCGTCGATTGTTTGTTAATAGCGTCGTACTTAGCCTTAGTGTTAGTTCTCAACTGCCCTGATCATCCTGAACCGAGTAGAGCCCAATCAAATAGCCATATACTACCTGCAGATATACATACAGATAAAATTATACACACACATATGTACATATGCAAATATACATACATATATAGTATACAGCATATACAGAACCTATACCTATATAGTACTTGTAGAATCCGCAATTGTGCAAGTTGTTATCGGGCAATCGCACAGCCTTTTATTAAACTATTTAATTAGATATAGTCAATGGGAAGGGCGATATTAAGGGCTGCGATCTGAGGTGCAGCGTGGACAACTGGAAAGCAGGATTACTAACTGGACAACTGAAGAATCGAGCCTCCGAAGACCTGGACAACGGGATAACCGGATAACTGGACAACTTGAATGAAAGCAATGCCAAAGCACAAAATACCGAAACACCAAATTAATTCTTAAGGGAGTTAAGAGGAGAAAAGCAAAACCAAAATACCAAAACGAAAACTCATAGATTAAATAAAAAACACCAATTTCCAAACGCTTATACTAATTACTAATTAAACAAATTACTTAACAAGTATCGAAGTCTTCATAATGAAAAGCAAACAAGAGTGGAACAAAAAAAAGAAATGATAAATCAGTAAAGGAGAAAACCAACCAAGCAAACTACCATTATAATCCAAACACCAAGTAGGCAAAACGCTTTATTAACTATTGTACTTAATTAGATATTTTACAATTGTAACTAATAAAGATAAACGATAAACAGCAACAGTATTGCTCCGATTGGAGCACTGATTGCGTCGATTACTTTAGGGGATATCGAACGAAAGTATATACCAACTTATGCATTAGTATTTTTATGCAATAGTGCGTGTGGGAGCAGTCGTGCTCTCGCTCTTCAGGTCACGGATCGTTATTTTAGCGTACTTATCGATATCTCCGATAAGTATAAGCAATTTTCATTGCGAGAACTGAAGGGCTCCTCAGCTGAGAGCATGGCTGTTAAATCAATCGATCAATCAAATCGATACTCGATCGATTCATATATATCGAAACTTAATCGATCAACAGTTATCGATTGTATTTTTTAAAAGCAAGAAGCCACAATTCAAGCGGTCAAATCTCACTTTTTATGCCTCAGTTCAAGTTTATATAGTTAACTCTGTTAAACGAATAGTAAGGAAACATATTAACCTAGTATATATACATACATAATAATGATGATACGCACACATACATATATGTATTTGTGAAGTGAAATTAACGCACACATGCTACGCAATACAACGCAAATTCCAAGAGAAAGGCGAGAGAAATAAATATATTATAATTCTAAAATATTACGATATTATGACAAATAACCGAAGAAAAACCAAAAGGAAACTCGATTACTTTTGCAAAAAATGCTCTTATTGAATTATATACATACATAATATGTACTATACATCTAATGAAATATTTAACTTTTGTATAGTTATCAAGGTATTGTTATATTGCTGATTACTCTTAATCGAAACAGAAAAAGTTACACGAGATGCGCGTAAGGAACGAAACAAAAGAAACCAAAGGTAAAAAACGTAAACGGACCCACAACAGAGAAGTGAATTAAACGAATATAGGAAAGATAGGCGAGAGAAAGGGATCTCTCTCTCTCTCTCTCTAGAGAGAGAGAAGAGAATACACACATGAGTTATTGTAGCTTTAATGAGAACATATATAGACGTAACGTAACGCAACGTTACGTAACAGTTAATCAAATTAATAGAGCAACACAAATTATATTCGTGAATCGTTGTAAATGTTAAAGCAACTATGTGTTAAATGATATTGCGAACAAGCAAACGATAAAATTCTCAACAATAAAATGAAGCTACAAGTTCATAAAAAATGACAAAAACCATTACGAGCATAGCTAAGAAAATCAAAAAAAAAAATTAAAAAAAAAACAACAAAGCCGAAAAAGAAAGAAAAAAACAAATGATAATAATTATACTTATTACAAATTTTTGTGTCTGCATATTTGAAAACATACAACCAAATACAGAAAGCCGTTAAGGTATATATACTATATACATCCATACATACATATATTATTGAATAAACAATATTACAAATAAACCTGTAATCGACAGTCGACAATCTTCTTATTTATTTTGGTCAACGGGTATTTCTAACAGTGGTAGGGTTAGTGTAGGATTTTTTTATTCTTTTCAATTTCAATATTCAACCTTTTAACCTTTTATAGACTTTATTCCAACTAAAGAATTCTGTCCTGAAGCGAGTACGGAACTTTGCTGAATCGATGCAGGTCCCGTCGAAAATTGTTTTTTCCTGATTAGTTCCTTATTAGAATTATGGTAAAATCACTCATGTTATTATCGATAATGGGAGATTTGTATAGTAAAGTCAATTCAAGAATTCATCCTGTAGAATAGAATGTAAAATTGTAATCCAAAGCGCAAGTAAGGACATTATACAATAGAATGATATACGAGGTTAAAAAAGGTTGAATTTCGATATTTTGCTGGCTGTGTAGTTTACATTATCAATTTTTTGTTTTTGTCATAATCGGAAATACCTTTTCGATTAGTATTTTGTTTTAGACAATAGAAAATGTTATTCACGCCTTTGTGTGCTCTTCGATTATTGACTTTTGAATGAAATGGATCAAATAATAAGTGCTGCAAGGGACTTGAAATGTTGACTCTGGCATTCGGTGAATCCACTCTGTCTAAAAACAAGTGTATACAAGTGAAGCAAGCGCTTTGCAGAAGGCCGAGAAGACATTGATGACGAAGAGGGTCGTGGAAATGCGACCATGCCAAAGAGCGATGAAAACTTCAAAAGAGTGAAACAAATTGTTCTTGAAAATCGTGGAATTACTATTAGGGATGTTGCAGAGGATGTTGGCATATCAATTGGTTCAAGCCATTCTATTTTCTCGAATGTTTTTGATAGGAAACGTGTGGCAGCGAAGGTTGTTCTGCTTCACGATAATGCACCAGCTTACACATCATAATTTTTTGGCCAAAAACAAATCCAAACCATGGCTCAACCATCGTGTTCACCAGATTTGGTTCCTTGCGCCTTATTTCAATTCCCAAAACTGAAGAAAACAATGTAAGGAAAGCGATGATTGGAAAAAGCGTTGGCACAGGTGGGGACTACTTTAAAGGGGACAAAATAGATATTAATGAATAAGTAAGTACTTCTCAATAAATTCTAAATTCACCTTTTTTTTTGGAACACACCTCGTACATATTAGATGGCTCCGGCACAATGTCATCATAATTCTCAAACCTAAATACAGCTTGAAGTGTATTCTACGTGGACCTATGTATCTCTATCCATCACTTGCACTTCATCTAGGCTATAGGCTCGTGGGCGACTGTTAGTGGAGCTTCCGTGCATTCTCATCGAATGCCATCTTATATATATTGTTGGTCAAGGAGCGGGAGGTGTTCGCCTGCCAGGTGTCGTAGCCGGTGCGGAGCTTCTGGGGCAGTGCCGTGGCCCACAGGGTCAGCCAGAGGACGCAGCTGCCAATGATGGCGGTGGTGATGCCAAGCATCCAGTACTCGCAGTTGGCAAAGGTGCGATCTTCTGTGACAAGATGCTGTAGGATGCCAACGATGGCGCTGTGGCACAGCCCCTCGATGCGGCACCACAAATTGGTCAGCATTACGTCGAGTGTAACGCAGCACAGCAATGTCTCCACGGCGAGGCGACACAGGATCGAGCTAGTGCACCACCAGCGCGGAAAGATGTGCACCGTGGCCATGGCGGTGCCAATGCTGGCGATGAACAACCAACTCCCTAGCAGTGGGCCCGGGGAGCAGCGGCCAAGTAGGAAGTAGTACGACACGCCCATTACGGAGTGCAGCAGCAAAGCAATGCTCAGAGCGGAGAGCGATACTTTCTCCATGGCCTCGACTTCCAAGATCTCCCACTTCCGCACTCCTTGACTCCTGCTTGGGTATCAGTTTTTTTTTTCTTTTTTTTCCGACTGTCACTCGGTTAACCTTAGAATTTCGATTGATGTGTTGGTGGATGACAATCCTTGACTACGAGCTCGAGGCAGACAGAACGGACGAGGCATGCTGTGTATTTCCCCTGTACATACATATATCCTGTACGCATTGCCGAGGGGTATACGGGCTTGCAGGCAAATACTTATGACAAATTTGTTTCAAGCATCGTAAACTTACTAACCTGACAAGCTTGTCTTGGTTCTACAGATAACATCAGGTGGTATGCCAGAATCATTTGTTTGCTATTGTTGTTCCTAGTAGGAACTTCCTACTTATCGAAGAAACCTATTTCGGTGGCCCCTAAAGATAGTGCCTATCTAACATAAAAGTCTGAATCTTACAAATATATATACAATAGTATGTATTTCTAAAAGAAACATATTTTTTCTAGGTAATTGGCAAATAATCTATTGTTCTTAAGTAATCTATATTACGGTTTCATTACAGTTATTATACCCTTGCAAATTGCTCGAAGGGTATTCTACGGATGAATAGGCCTGTAGTTTCCTTGCGCGTTCTTTTTGATACCCTTCGACCATTGAAAATGGTCAAAAAAGGGTATACTAACTTTGTGCAAATGTATGTAACAGGCAGAAGGAGGCGTCGGAGACCCCATAAAGTATATATATTCTTGCTCAGGATCACAAGCCGAGTCGATTGAGCCATGTCTGTCTGTCTGTCTGTCCGTCTGTCCGTCTGTGTGAACGCACAGATCTCAGCTATTATAAAAGCTAGAGTTACCAAATTTGGCAGGAAGACTCCTGTGTGGATCAAGCAGATCAAGTTTATTTCAAATGTTAGGTGCCACGCCCACCGCCCCCACAAATCAATAATTTAATTTTTGAACTCAATTTGTAAGCGCTGTTTAAAAGATAGAACTTTCTGACTTAACATATACTAAGCTTAATGAAATATCTACGTAGTGTCCAAATTTCAGTCCGATCGGACAATAAACACAAAAGTTATTTAAGAAAGTATGAGCATAAAACCAAGTGCGTCAGCTAACAAGGGGAGGCGGGCGAGCGCGTAGCACGAGCGCCATCTGTCGGGATTAATTTCAAAGCATGTGCATATGCATATGTGTATGAATTTAATAAATTAAACTACACGGGAACATACTAGGTCGAAGGGTATCCCACTGTCGCGTGTTGCGCGACTGTTGCTTTTCTTACTGGTTTTTTCTTATTCCGCGGTCCGACAGCCGGGGGCCCTTCCACAACGCACACCCCGCATACGCCTTGATACGGGCCTGAACATCATGTTAAAATCGAACAATAAATAAAGAAGATATTCAAGAAACACTATAATTATTACTCGAAGCATATTGCCTTCAAAATGAGTTTCAAATAAATGAAAAACTATTTAAAGATACAATTTAGTAGCGGGTATATCACAGTCGGATACGTTCGACTTTCGTGCTTGTTTGAAGGTTTGTACAATAGTTTCTCCTTCATGTGCTCAATGATATCGCAGTTCGGCAAATATTTATGCAGCTCGCCGGGTGGCATTCTATTTATTGATCCAATTGTTCAAAATTTATCACTGTCACTTATCGCTATCGTATATCATATATATATATATCTATATAAGGGGTAAATAGTCGGGCAAATTAGTTTGTTTGTTTTATATCACTTTATTTCAATTTGATAATATATCATTTATGTGTATGCATCTCTATAGAGGGGTGTATATAGTACATACAAACATACATGTATCTAACATATATAAGACTACAATATCGGCAATACGCATCGAAAAGATTACATCGTTATCTAAATACAGTTATAATTATAATTATGTGTATATATTGTATATGGTAGTATATAACTCTACACGTCGATATACAAATATATATATGTATATATGTATGTATATCAGTTATATCAAATACAAAAAAAAATAAGACCACACACAAAATGTTCGAAATGTTCCATCTTAAGTACGTACTCGACTATGCGTAGTATCTGTAAGGATTAGTCCCATGCTAACTCTATATGCGTGAATGGGTGTGTGTGTGTGTGTGTGTGTGTCTGGTTTAGTATACTCATAACGCATATGCTAGTAAGCTTTGCTGTCTCCTAAAATACCCTGTGTTATTTGCATTAGTAGTTTTCGTTTTAGTTTCAGTTTATTTGGTCATGGCATCTACTTTGTTGCAACTTTATTTATTGCTTTCCGTTTGATCGATCATACAAAAGTTGCCCACTTCGTATACAAGTTAATTTGTATATATTATAGGTGTGTGTATATAGGTATAGTCTGGCTTTGATTGGCAACATTCCTTTTCTTTCCCCAACTGTTCCATTTAGTAGTTTGTATATATGCGCTATATATACGTTGATCTCTTGGCGAAGCTATGCTCGCTTCTCTCTCTGGTGGGTTTGTTTCTCTATCGCTGTCCCCGTCACACTGCACACACATCTCTCTCTCTCTCCTGCGAAAGGGGACATCCAGGTGTATGCGATATACTATTCGTATTTGTGTTGGCATTTCAATAAATTATCCAGTTCGATCCACTCTTCACTCTTAAGCTGTTTCCCTATGTCTATATAAAGTATCTGTGTGTGTGTGTGTGTGTATGTCTGTATATAAGTATATATGCATATCAAATCGGTGCAGAGATATATCGAATTCAATTCCAGTTGCACTGCACTATACGATAATAGGTAGTTCATGTTCACGTATAGGTTGGGTTCGGTTTGGGTTTGTAGTTGTTGCTTAAGTGCGTACGAATATCGATTGTGGCTTACCGAGTTATCGATGCCACTCGACAGGTTGCTCTATATTGTTTGCATTCCTTTTTCTCTGTGTATTTGCATTCTCAACTATAAACTAACTTAGCGACTATCTTTGAACTATCACATAAAAGTTCATTCAAACAGAAATTAAAGAGAAAGGGAGATAGAGTAACAGGAGGAGTGAGGGGCGGGGTAGGTAGAGAGACAGATAGAGAGAGAGAGGCAGAGAGAGAGAGAGGGAGAACATAATGCAGCCAATTAGCTACTATCGCTTTTAGATTAAAGTAAAACTGGCGCTTCTCTTTTCATTTTAAGCTAAACAGAGAACCAAAAGAAAGAAGAAAAGGGAGCAGGTATTCGCTCTCTCTCTCTCTCTCTCCCTGCAAAGTATCTAGTTAAGTATTAGGTAGCGTATGAGTTATATTTGTTATATGCTTGATTTCCGCTCGATTCGCCCAATCCTCGCTTGATCTTTGGCCCATCGTTGTAATCACCTACAGCTTGACATCCTGCGCCGCAGTAGGCGTCGCTGTTGTCGTCGTCGCAGCATCCTGAGCAACCTGTGCAGCGTCCGCAGTGCGTCGACGCGACTGAATGAACTCCACAAGGTACTCAATGCCCCAGGCCAAAGCGCAGATCATGATGCAGACGCTCTGTGTGTGGATGCAGATCGGGTAACTATCGGTTATGTCGCGAATAAGGCCTGAGAGAGAGGGAGAGATGGCTTAGCAAAGTGAATGACAGAGAGGGAGAGAGGGGAAGCCTACCAATCAAGGGACCAAAGCTGATGACAAAAAGCGCCTTGCCCACCAGATGCCAGCCAAAGGCCGAGGGCAGCTTCTCCAGCGAACAATACTCGGAGACGGTCAGGGTAAAGTTGCTCAGCGCTGAGCCCCGAAAGAAGCCGCAAATCGAGAGCCACACCATCAGCTGCGTCCAGTCCGTTTGCTCGGCCATGACTGCAAGAGGGGGAGAGAGAGAGCGATAGAGAGAGAGAGAGAGAGAGGGGAGAAATTAATGCATAGTCGCAGGCCAGACCTTGATTGTCTTCTCTACTCACTGGAGCGCGTGATCGCGACAAAGATGATGGAGACCAGAAAGATGGTGCGCTTCTTGATGGTGGTGCGATCGAAGAGCGGCGGCAGGACAATACGAGCTGCGATGTCCGTGATGGCTGTGATGGACAGACAGTAGGCGACGTCCGCCTTGCTGTAGCCCAGGTTGGCAAAGAAGAAGGGGGTGACCATCTTGAAGTTCATTTCGGCCACATAGAAAATGGACAAGCCGAACAGGAGGTTGAGGAACATCTTGTCCTTGAGCATGGCAATGTCGAGGAGATCGGCAAAGCGTCGCCAGAAATTCGGTTTCTTCTTCTTGGCCTCCTCGTCGGCCAGTTCGGTTTGCTGTTTCTCCAGCTCGGTGGGTTTCATCTTGATGAAGCTGTCCCGATGTCCGCCCAGAACGCTGCCCGTGGCGGTGCCGACACGGCGCAGCTGGCGATCGTTTTGCTCGAACTCATCGTCACCCGTATTCAGATGCACCTGCAGTATGGAGCCGGTGAAGTCCATGTACGATAGGTTCGAGGTCACAGAGGCCTTGCGACAGCGCAATTGGGTCGCATTTATCTCCTGCGAGGAGTAGCCCCCCACTGGGACTGCCCACATCGGCCGACTGCACGCCTGCCAGCGACATGATGCGCGGAAAGGTGGGACGCTTGGTCAGACCCAGCCGGGAGCCGTTCATTGTGTTCATGGCCATCTCGGAGTAGTTCTTGCGCATCGGATTGTGCTTGTTGAAGAGCAGCGTATTCAGCTCGGGCAGTGCATCCTCCTCGTTGCCATCTTCCTTGATCACCTTGAATTCGGGTGCACCTGCTGCAGCTCCAGCTCCAGCTGCCCCTGCCCCCAATGTGGGCGCCGTTGTCGTTAGCTGTGGCTGAGGCGTGGGCAGAGCCGATATGCACATCAGTTCCTCGTCATCGAACTCCTCCTTCATGTGCCACTTGACGGGCTGCAGCAGGACCGAACCAACGATCGCATTGAGTGCCACGCCCGCCAGCAGCAGCATCGCCCCTCGAAAGTCATAGTTCTCGAGCAGAATGCGCACCAGTTGCGGCATTATCAGCATCCCCATCGCCGTGCCCGCCATGGACAGCCCCACGGCCTGGCCCCGCTTGTGCTTGAAGTAGTGATTGAGGGCCACAAACGCCGCCGATGTCGAGAGTCCCACGCCGATGCCGTTGATCACACTGTATGTGCTCAGTATGTGCGCCATTGTCGTGGCGGGCGAGGTCAGTGCCAGGCCCAGGCCACAGAGCAGGGAGCCGGCTATGGCCACCTTGCGGTATGAGAATTCCTTAAGCAGTGGCCCCACGAACAGCCCCGAGAAGTTCATGCACACATCCATCGTACTAATGATCACTGCGGCGCCTGTAGTACCCACATTGAGATCGCGTAGAGTATCCCCAAAGAGCAGCCCGAACGAGGGCTCAATGGAGCGCGTGGCCAGCTGCATAGAGAGAGAGAGAGCAAGAAGAGGGAGAAGATCGTGGATTATTAAGGGTAAAGTTCAGATACTTTATGCTAAAGCTGCATAAAGAGAGAAAGAAGAGGGAGAAGATCATGAATCATTAAGGGTAAAGTTCAGATACTTTATGCTGATCCAAGTTGATATTATGCTGACTTTTTGTTTAGCAAGATTGTATGATAGAAACTAGATTTGTTCAGGTTATCTTAAATATATTACATTTATATATGAGCATATGAAGAACTATTTCATTTCTATTCAATCGTATCAAATGTTCTTCACAATAAGAGCTTGATAAAACTGTATGATTCTTATTAATGCACGCTGTAAATAAGTCGAAGCAAGCCGGATTCGACCGATATATCAGTTTAGCTGCCATTCAATCTATCGACTGATTTTAGTTATTTTTCATGATATTGCAACCAAATTTACATTTGCAATTCTCTATATACCATTAAAATACGATTAGTAAATCGTACATTCATTCGAATTGAACCACTTTAACTTACGCTGCTGACTCAGCATTTATATAGTTTATAGGGTCGAAGATGTTTCCCTTTACAAGGGTATACAAATGGTATATATCTAGCAATTTAAGAAACTATAGATGTTTGAAAGTTATCAAGCGTTATATATTAAGAGTATTGGAACAATCGAAGGAGATTCAAGCCAAACCCTGCCCCCCTGTGTTTAGGACCTTCGGCACGCCAAAAGAAATCTTTTTTTCTGGTTAAGATATTGATATTTACAGTTGAGCATTTCTATTCCGAAATCCACAAATATGTTTACAAAATAAACTGATTATTTGGCATTATCAAGCTAATCTACCATATCTAAGGCTATCTAGTGCAGGTATAATCCACAATTAGGAAGCCAGGAAAGGGATTATTTATGGCTGACAATTAGTTAAGTGCTAATCGGGTCTGGGCTCGCCTGATTTATCGGCCAAGCTACAAGGTGCACAACAAAAACACATGTCAAACAAACCATAAACACGTAAAAGAGGAATCGGGAATTCAAATTGACAGTTAGTTGGGCCAGCAACGTCAATGTTGTAATCCTCGCCATTATCACAGCGCGACTGATAAGCCCCGACACTACAAATGAATGTAAGTATCAATGCGATATCTCAATGCACTTCAAGTTGACACCCTTTAATCCCCTCTGGCCTCCGCGGCGTGTCATGCGAGAGCCTAATGATTTCCAAGGGCAGTCGGCAGTGCCTCCCTCTCTCTCTTGGTTCTGAAGGGCGGCATGGTAACCAGCAAAACCCTGAACCGTCAACCAGTTGGCCACAAGGCATTAGGAGGCGAAATCATTTGTATTCAATTGTTGACAAGAGAGCTTTGTACCCCCCTCCCCGTTTGTACCCCCTTTCGCGGCACACTCGAGACCCGTTCGTTCGCCAGAAACCCATCGAGTTATAACATTGAAATTCTGCGCTGTACATGAAATATGCATATCAATTGTGAACTAAGTCTCTGTAGGCGATGCGACTGTCATCAAATGTTTAGAAAACCTTTAAAAGATCTTTAATTTTGTGATACATTGCGCTTGACGATTACAAGGTCTTCAATCGAAGAGAAAGAGGGTCTGCACCTTCTTCAAATGATCCTTAACTTTAGGCACAGATAGTCGTATTTATTTATAAAAATTTAAAATCAAATATGAATAATAATAATTAAAATTTATACTAATAAAAAAATAAATAAATAAAAAATTGACCTCGAGAAAGATTAAAAAAAAATCCTTTTCACATAAATAGGTTGTTCAGCCATGTATATAATAAAATATACAATATAAAAGATATAGGAATTTCATTAAGTAATTCTTATAATTTCCCCAATGTTTCAGTGTAAATACTTTTGATGGTTTCTCTACCTTATAAAACATAAAGAGATTTCAATAGATACTCCTTATCTTTAGGAACATTTTCCCAAAGTTTCGCAGTGAAACTTTCTATAGTTTCTCCGCCTTTTAAACATTATAGAGATTTAATTAGGTAATCCTTATCTTTAAGAACATTTTCCCAAAGTTTCGTTAGTTTCTCCGCCTTATAAAACATATAGAGATGTCAATAGGTAATCCTTATCTTTATAAACATATTCCCAAAGTTTCAGTGTGAATACTTTCGAAGGTTTCTCCGCTTTATAAAACATATAGGGATTTCAATAGGTAATCTTATCTTTGTAAACATTTCCCCAAAGTTTTGTTGTGAATACTTTCGATGGTTTCTCCGCTTAATCACAAGTTTAAACAGTTTTCATGTCCTACTTTTGCAAATAGTTGAAATGAAGATTTCTGTTACGATTTTGACCATCTGAACATTGTTAACAAAGTCTATTGGTTAGTATTATTAATGTTGTTGCTGTTGCTGCTGTTGGGTTTTGTTTGTTCGCTTATCGTTTATAACCTTAAGCGGATACTCGAAAACTGTTGCTATTGTTCTTGTTATTGACGGCGATGATGAAGGTGGTGATGATGATGATATTGAGAAAGATGATGATGGTGATATTGAGGATGATGATGATGATGATGATGATAGCGACGACGACGATGATATTGATGATTCTTGAAGTGCTTTATTTGTGCTTTTGCCACACGATTATATTATTGATTGTGCTGTTATTGATTTGTCGTTTTCGTAGTCGTGTGTATCGCTTTTCATTTTACTTAAGTCGGCCCCCCTCACCTCACCTCACCTCTGGATCGTATACCGTTCACAATTGCTGAGGCTAGATGTTTTATGGACGCTTCATTCAAAATGTTAATTGCTTGATAATTGAATTATCAGCAATCATAATTGAAACCGGGAGCGAGGTAAACAGAGCCAAAACACGCGCTCTCCAAATGATACGGCAAACGCTCTCGAAATAGTCCGCAACACCTCAAACAATACGATAGTTGTGCTAGTTGCCTGGGGCCAACTTGGGGGTTTCTATGATAATTGGTCGCACTTTGATTTCGCGTCGACGATCCACATGATTCGCTCTCTATTTGTCATTCCCCCTCCCGGTTATCGCGCACTCAAATTTGCCGATTTGTTTCCGATTATACTCGCATATGTGATACTTGTACGTAATAAATTCTTCACTATACGATCTTTTATTGTAGTCGCTTATCTCGTCATCGATCTCAATGCCAAACGCTCTTTCCAATTGGCCCAGTTCAAGTTCCGTTTTCGATTTGTTTGTACTTCGCATTTATGATACTATTTGCCCATATATACCAAGCACAAATCACATCCAATAATCTATATACGATACGTCGATACGTCTACTCTCTCTCTCTCTCCCTCTCTCCATCTCCCTTCAATATATCCACTCTTATCATTGCTGTTTTCATTCACTTTCAGTTCTCTAAATTTTTTATATCTTTCTTGAGGCATCCACTCTTATCATTCTCTCTGCCGATTACTTTCCTTGTTCATGATGAGATCTCTTTAATTACTTTTCGAAATTACATCATATTGTCTCGCGATTTACTGCATCTCTCTCTCTCTCTCTCTCTCTCTCTCTCTCTCTCTCTGATATTTTGTCTGGCTAACTTTGTATTCCCCCCATTCGTAAAGTGCAAATTAATTTTGCTTTTCTATAATCACACATCGTTATATAGTACAAATTATATATATATATATATATATAGATATACAATAACATCTCGATATGTATTTCTTGTTTTCTTTTTTTTTGGTTTGTTTCTGTTTTGTTTTCTCTATTGACTTTGCTATTTTTCGATGGTTTTAGCGAAAAACAGCAAAAGGCAAACAATAATAGAGCAATGAATAAAGCAAACCCGATAATCAGGAAGGGGTGCTATGCTGGTGGGGAGGGGGGGGGAGGGGTCACTTTTCAAACGGGGTTTCTAAGCGACAAGGCGTTCTAAATCAGCTTTTGATTTATATTTATTTATTGCCCCCATTTTACGACGAGGTGTGAAAAGAGAGGTGCGAGTAAGCGGGTGGTGCAGTGGGGTGGGGGGGGTCATTTGGAAAAAGGGAATTGTGCACAAGTCAACGTTTTATGATTCGTTAACATTTGTGCAATATTTTCCAATCTAATTTACAGTTAGTCGCGTCGTGTGTGTTGCTGTTTGCGTGAAATTAACGTGACATTCGGATGTTCACAATCTATTATATACAACATATATAGAGTAATACCAAGTACAACTAAATATAGCTAACTATATATTGTACATAGACACCTGTTATATATTACTTAATAGTATCACACCAGGCACGTTGTCCCCCCACTGCCCATTGCCCGCTGCCCACTGTGCAATTCACAATTCACCCCAATCACCCATTACCCTGTGCGCAGGGCGCGTTTGGCCCATTTAAACACGGCTAAAGCAAGAGCTACTATATGTGGTATATAGTCTACAGATATATGTACGTATATATATGGTATATAGTGCAACCAACTGTCGCCAGTTTTACAACTCTCTAGCACTTTCAGTTTTTAGCATTCGCACACCCTGTAAGTGTAAATAGGCCTTAGTCGACCTTTTTCTACTTAGAAATATGATTTATATAGAACATTCTCTGGTATTATGCAATGATAATGCTAATAATATATATGTATGATATAAATAATTATAATATATATAATGCTAATATATACAAAATACCTCAATAGCGCAGATATTTAATATAAATTATTCAGATGCAACTACTTGAACAGACTTTGGTTTATGGCTGACAAAGGAATGAAGCATTGTGAAGCATATCTCTATACTTCGCACTCTTTCTACATTTACAGTTCTTGAAACAAGTCAATAATACTTTATGGCACCTAGAGCAGTTCCTGTCAAAAGTACCTCAAATATGCGCGATCAACTGAATTGATATAGCGACATTATATCATTCAATATGATAAACTACCACTGCATACTATACATATAAGATAAGTTCCAAAAGGGAATGAGTGTTTCTCTCTCTCTCTCTCTCTTTCTCGCTGTTCCTTTCTGTACCTTTCTCAACTGCATTAGTGTCTTCTTGTCTGTACTGCTGATAATTATTGCTAAATTATCGCTTAATTTTTTGGCAGTTGCAAGTTGGCTTAACACCTGCTATCAGGGTTTGCAGTTTGCGTTATTTTAATTACTTTTTATAAGAAATGAAATTGTAATAAGGATTGAGAAAATGATATATTACTATATTTGATCGTTTATCTGTGTGTGTTATCGACAGCAGGAAGCGCAGCATCGATGCACGCATTTCAATTGCTTTGATTGAAAACTATTTCCTTAATGGAATTCGATTGAGACTCAAATAGTTCTTCTATTCAAAGGCCGTGTAGTCTCTGTGTGTGTATGTATGTATATGTTTGTCTATATAGTGTCGTAGTGTGTGCAAATGTGATCACGTGTACGGACGCTGCGGGTCACTTCGATAAGTGTTTCGCAATGTGATTTTGGGATGGGAAACGAGGAGCGCGAGGAGGGCACAGAACGCTGAAACGCACGCGAGCACGAGAACGGCTCGTGTTCGGGATCTTCGAATTGTTTTTAGTTAGTACAGAGCAGTCAGTACTTATCAGGTCGCGGTCTCTCTTTCCCAATTACCGACTCACTGTCTTGCCCAAGATATGGGGGTATTAGTCGACCCAGACAGTATCGCAGTGTGTAGCGCTATCGCTTCAACTGGCTACACCCGGCAATGACGTCGTCCCCAGGCAGTCGATGACGTCGTTGCGTCGTCGGACAATGAAAGTCCTCGAATCATCATAATGGTAAATCAAGCAACCTTCTCTTCGTTTCGTCTTCCTCTTCGTCTTGTCATCGTCATCGTCATCGTTTCCACTTTGCTTTTTTACGTTGTTGTAGTTCTTTTTGTTGTTGTTGTTGTTGTCGTTTTCTATCGATTTCCCATTAACTTTTGCGTGGCATTTTTTATGCTTTTAAGTTTTTGTGTCATGCTGTGTCTCATATATGTATCTAGTATTTGTATAGAGTATATCCCGCATTTCCAGCGAACCATGGACAGTAGCTGCACCTCCCACGCCCTGCCCCCTTGACACGCCACTGTCCTCCAAAACGTGGAATTTAACTTCTTTGTGGTATCATCACTCAAAACTGCGATAAGACTGACTGAGCTGGAGACACACACCACAAGCGTGGGAGGGAGGCAGATGGAGACAGAGAGAGCGAGAGAGAGAGAGGGAGATAGTAGGGGCGTGTGCTTGGCACATTGAGTTGAAGGGTTCGCCCGATGTGGCGCAGTTAGCTATAATTACACCTGTCTTTAGATATTTATACATATATCGTGCACACATAAAGAGTCGCACTTCTTTGGCCCATCGAAAATAGAGCGCAAGCTAAAAATATACCACATACTTCAGATACATATATATATATATATATATATATATATATATATATATATATTTATAATGCCAATGATATAATACCATTTGCACAGCTCGAGTTGCCTCACTCAATCAATGATTGCTTCTTCTGTCCGATTGTCCGATTGTCCGATTGTCACGGGTAGTATCTCTAGAATCGGCACTTAAATTGGAATTAATTTTGTAATTTCTCTATCTGCAGATAGCGATGACCATCGAGATTGCAGTAAACGTAGTCATTTTCCAGTTGATTCGTTGCACGTCTCGAGCCAATGTTCTAGCTGAGGTTTTTGATTCCCAAAGGGCGAGACTAGTCACCCCACAGAGTTACACATTATCATGAATTAGATTACATATGTATTACATACTATAAGGCTGTACTAGTGACCTCATCCCCATCACATGCCCTATTTCAGCTCTTCAACTCTTCTACTCTTCATTGAGTCACTTAAGTAATTCCCAAGTTCTGTATCAACTTGAAGTAATCATATTCCATTGGCGATATTCCTTATAACTCTGACAAATAATCAGTTATAGTTGAGCATCTCATATAAGCAAACTTCGATGTTCTGCTTTTAAAGAACCTTGTGTGCGTCTTCCTCCCAACAATAACAAAACAATCATCGCGGTTCAATGGCTTTGCGGGTTCGGGTCGGGTTCAGGTTCGGGATCGGTTCAATGTTTGATGCTTTGCCGCGAACTTATTCATAATTAAAAGCAAATTTACACATTGTACTCTTGCTCGGTTAACGAGCTTGTACCGATATCTCTCTCTCTCACTGTGTGTGTGTGTGTGTGTGTGATATGCTATATAAAAATAGCCTTTAACTTGAGAGACCCGGTACCCGATACCGATATCTCTTTGCATTATTTCGGTTTTGGTTTTTGTATCTCTTTCGCTTTCTCGTTCTGTTTTTGTTTCTGTTTCGCTTTTGTTTTTCTTTTTCCCCACTTTGTTTTTTGTTCATATTCATTTGCGTTAATTGAAAAATGCGTTTTGTTTAATGGCATATGGCTGGGCCCGGGGGAGGAGGAGGAGGAAGGAGCTCGAGTTCACAAGGCGGCTGTCTCTAAAGATCGATGGTAAATAAATTTGAATTGAATTTGTTGTGTCTGTTCGGGGTGTGTGTGTGTGTGTGTGCAAGTGTGTGTGTGATGGCAATTGAAGCAATTAACTGTGAAGTACATTTCACTAGCGAAAATGTGGCTGAGTAACGGGGAACGAGGAACGAGGAACGAGGAATGCGAATGCGACTTGTGACTTGTCTGCCTGATGCTGCCGCCGCTGCAGCTGCTGCTGTTGCTGTTGCTGCTGCTGCTGCGCTGTCGCTGTCGCTGCTGTTGTCAAACATTTCAATTAAAATGTCGCCAGTTGACCATAAAAAGAAAAAGCATCAACAACAACAACAACAGCAACAACCACAGCAGCCAAATCGAACTGAACTCGAGTTAAATTGAACGCTTCAGCGGATGAGGCGGGCTCCACACGGAAAGAGGAAGAGGGAGAGGGGAGGGAGAGGAGTAGGCGCTCACTCGGGCTGCGCATGATCGCAATCATGTGATTTATCCAGATACACACTCGCACACACTCGCACAACAATTGTAAGCGATCGTCAGTCGATCAGCTTGGGCTGCAAACGAGTTTTGGGGCAGCAGCAGCAGCAGCAGGAAGCGTAATGCAACAATAACAATAACAACAACAACAGTTGCAACAAAGTCACGTGATCAACGGAGATCATCAGCTGCCTCAACTGCTATTGTTGTGCGCTTGTTGTGATACCCTGGAATTGCCTGCAAAAAAGGTGCATGCTCGACTCAAAGGAGACTTGCTGTGCTGAGCAACGAGAACAAAATGAATGAAGTACATTGACTTCAATATATCGTGCCAAATTCCCATTACTATATATCTCTACTATATCTCTTCAAACTTCTGTCGATCTCAGTTAGCATTAGAGGTAAAGTGCTGATAGTAATGTCGATTTAACTTGCCCGACTTTTTGCTTTTTTAGCGCGAAGTTCTTTCATTTTTAGCCGTAAATCAAGCAGATTTTAAAAATATATTGGGATATAATGAACAGACATGCAATCTTCTAAATTTAAGATGATTTCAAGAGGAGTACACACATATACAAGACTTTAACCTCTGTGATTTATGGACATTTGCAGATAAAAAAAGTGATTCTGATCAACTTTCTTCAGTTTAACCTCACAATTATATACAAGTTAATGTTATTGTTTAATTTAGGACGTTCTCTAAATATATTATTATAGTTGCAATCACAATCATAATAAATAAAGAAGTTTTGCAACACTTTATAGAGGCTAACTGATTTATAGGGTATCTCAGCTATCGGTCTTCTGCATCTTTTGTTCTTTTTGGAGCAAAATGTAAAACCTGATTGGCAACAGCAGCGCCACGGCCAGCCAGCAATGTTATTGTTGTTGTTGTTGTGCTTGTTGTTGTTGCTGTGATTGTTGCTGTTGTTGTGATTGTTGTTGTTGCTGCTG
Organism: Zaprionus nigranus; assembly: GCA_018903425.1. NCBI lineage: Eukaryota > Metazoa > Arthropoda > Insecta > Diptera > Drosophilidae > Zaprionus > Zaprionus nigranus. The sequence continues at coordinate 161,520 of JAEIGD010000020.1, forward strand.
TTGTTGACTATGTGCAGTGACTATTGACATTGATTGAAACTCATTGCAGTTGGCAACAGGGAAAAGAAAGAGAGTGTTGTCGCATAGAGGGGGCATGCACAATAGTTAAAGAGAGAGAGAGAGAGAGAGAGAAACAGAGAGTGAGAGAGAGAGAGGCACTGTGCACGTGCTGGCAGCGGGCCAGCAGCAGCTGCCAACTTAGCGCGATGCTGTAAACTGGCACCATAAACGACGCCTAGTCTGGCGCGTGAGTTGTGGATTAGGAGTCGAATTCGCGTCAAGTGGCCGCAACTAAATGCAAAGTGTCTCCTCTCTCTCTCTCTCTCTCTCCTACTCCTCTACTTCCCCACTTCCCTCTTCCCCCCACAGATCATTGCTCATTCAATTAACAAGAATTTGTTTTCACAAAAAAGGAGGATTTTAGCATTCACTTGCGATGCCACGCTGTTTACTTAATTCGCAGCTATCTGCGGCTATTGGATAAACAAGTATACCCTGTACAAAGAAATCAACAGAGAGAGAGGGTAAGCCAAATTAGTTAGCGAACTCATCAGATTATATTCTATTTTATACATTCTTAGAAGTGTATTGCAGGGTATCTCTGCGAGCAGTTTGACAGCTATTGTATTGCTTTATTTTTGGACCGAACGCCTGCAATCTTTGACTGTTGTACCTGGCATCAATCAATTGTGCCAGACATTCGCACCTATTGATAAGGCCCTAATGGATCTTTGAGAGCACGAAATGTGAAAGGATTTATGTTTAGAGGCGAAGTGTGGATAGAATGTGATTCGCAGAAAGTATAAATAAAAGATAAATGTAAACTTGACAACTAGATATGCAAATTGGATTATTATTTAATGACTATTTGCAGTTCTTCAGCTTGCACTGCATAATTCCGAATGCAAATTGAAATTTCTGATTTGATTTCGACTCATTTACAGCGAATTTACAGCGCACAGATTATGATAAGTGGAAGATCTTGACGGCAAATTGACTAATTGCGAATGTTCACAGGGGAATGGGGGAAGATGATAATGTAAATTAGAATAAGAATAAGTTGTGCAAGTAGATTATTTCTGGGAGTACAATGTGGATTATGGTAAATAGAGAAGGGTATTTAGCTATTCAGCTATTCAGCTGATACTGCACTTGCTTTATAAATACAAATTTATATCCTTATATTTTCTTGTTCCTCATAAAATCGGACAGTGTTTATAACGTACTAAATACTCAAACTTATTACGTCCTTTTTGACATTCGTTTCTTTTAATTTGGCTTAAGTTTTTCAACTCGAATATGTTCCACAATATTATATTTTCTTGTTCGTTATGGCATCGGACAGTGTTGAAAAGGTGAAAACTACTTTACTTATGTATTTATTTACTTTTGTTTAACTTATGCTCCCTTTCGCCTCGTGATATCATCAGCCTCTGGCACAGCGGGCTAAACTGTGTGCTATAAATAATTATGGCAACTGTTCATTAGGGAATCGTGCTAATTGACTTGGTTCAATAGACCATTTTGGATGCCACTGCGATTCCCGTCCAGTTACCTCGCCTATCATCGTCGTCGTCGCCGTCGTCTTTGTCGTCATGGAAGCAGACCAGTTCCGCCGTGAGCGCAGACAATGCGCCAAGGTGCTAATTGACGCGTCGCTGATAAGAGCAGCAAGCAGCGAGAATAGTGGGAAGACAAACAGAGAGAGGGACAGAAGTCCAAAGGCAATAGCAAACAGAAAAGCAGAAGGCAAATCAATGACGATATTTGCCAAGTTGCTTTGATTTAGCTCAATTGGCGCAACAACAATGTGTTGGGCAAGTGGGAGTGGCCGAGGGGGAGGGGGAGGCTTCGGGTTAAAGGGGTGAACTTGAGGGAGGGGCTAACTCAAATAGAAACAGCAAGCAAATTGTCAACAGGGCAGGCAGCAACAACTTCTGAGGTGGCATCGCATCGATATAATTTATGGGTAAACAGACGGACAACACAAGGAGGGTGAAGGGGAAGGAGAGGGGGGAGGAATAACATTAGAACTTGGAGAGGTGGGGACAGCTGTAGGCCGAGACAAGGTGAGCAAAGTCCAACGAAAAAAATCATTTTGTTTTTTTATTCTGTGTTACTCAAAACTTGAAGCAGAAATATCTGCGAACCGATAATGAACAGTTATCAATTGAGTAGGTCCACAAAGAGGGGCATCGATAGAAGAAAGAGTGAGAGAGAGAGAGAGAGAGAGGGAGGAGTGGGTAATGCAGGTACTGCCCACGATAATGCACACTCGACTGACCGATAAGTGTCGCAGATCGTCGTATCCATTTGGAAGTCGACGCGACCCGCTTTGTTCCGGCTGAATGCGGCAATTGAACGATGAGCTCAGAGAAACATTTGTAAATATCGTTTGTACAACGAGCATTTAATATTATACGATATATATATAGTAAATCGTATATATACAATATATATATATATATGAATGGATGTATATACGTACATATATACATTCTCTTTTGTTTGGCATGCAAAATGATGCAATTCGCTTTTCAATTTGCGCACTGGCCAAAACTGAATCGAAACCGAAGCAATCCAATTTGAAAAGCAACCAAAAACGATTCAGGGGCTCATCGGGTTTACCATATCCCAAACAATGTATATGTAAGTAGAGTCTGCTTTTCAAGGGCAGTTGAGGCGATAATATGATAGGGGTTCACCAAAAAAAGGTGTTACTATATGTTCAACATACGCGCTTCGCTTTCTACAGAAGTCGCAATAAAGTTCTTGAGAGGGTTTCATTCTTTTTACCTTAACGTCGACAGTTATTTCTCGTCTGTCTGCGCAAATATTAAAGCAAATACGAACAAATTCTATTGTTTGGTTTGCTCTCGAGGCCAACAAGAAAAGCGTTCTCGATAAGATCTATAAACAGTCTGAATAAAATTGGATGCTACTTAACACCCAACTCGTATTTCTGGCATCTTATTACATAATCCACGATCGGCTTTTAATCGCTTAGACAAATGTTATTGCCATGTTTACGAAACAAGTTCAGAACTCGCGATTTGCCAGATATGCTAGATATGCCAGATATGCGTTATTTCATTATTTCTGCATGGAAATGGAGTTGGAAGCTCTTTGTGGATTTATGCCATGCGTGCCATATAATACCATAGTGTCATTGGATTTAGTTATGTTGTGTGCAGGTAATAATACAAGTACCCCCATTGCACAAGGCCCGAGGGCTGATAGGCTAATTTTCCTCGTAAATGATTTAAAGGCGATTAGAGAGTGTGTTCCAAACAGAGGATACACCTTGAGGGAAGGGTAGGGTGGAGGTGGGGCAATTGCGGAGAAGGGAAAGAGGCCGTAAAGCAGTGCGATTAGTGTCCCACTGTTCTCGGTCATATAATCGACTGATTCCCGCTATCAACGGCACCTTCGGCGATTATTCATCGAGCTGATGTCGCCGTTGATAATCTGTGAATAATTCTGTTTTCTGTATGTTGTTTTTCCTCGTTTTTTTGCTTTTGTTTGCTTCCCCTCTCTTGTCCCTCTGTCGCGTAGTATTACGCCCATCAAAATGCAAATAAAAAAAAGTTGCTATTGCTGTTCTTGCTGGACATATGTATAAACGGGGGTAGAAGTTGACATCAATTAACTTTTATGATCGCTTTATTTATTAATTTGCGCATTTCAATCGCCCCGAATGTGAAGCTCTTCTTCCCCGAGATTTGCCAGTGAGAATAGTGCGTGTGTGTGTCCGGCATGGTGTGTGTGTGTGTGTGTGTGTGTGTGTGAGCAGGTCGTCCGACCAATCAAGGTAGCATCGTAAAGCGAAAGTTATCTTATCAATGGCTGCTGCTGCTGTTACCAAGCAATTAGTTTGGATTTCGATTGCAGAGTCAAGCGTCATAAATAGTTCACGATAATTGGGGTGCAAAGGGGGAGGAGTCTATAAGGGAAGTGGCAAGAGAAGAATCCCAAACCAAGGACCTTCTTCTGTTGGAATCCCAGTAATCTATTGCTCGATGTTACAGTACAATATTCACACACTGCCTTCTCATTCCTACTGTTTCTGTCTCTGTCTTTTTTCTCTGTTCTCTGTTCTCAGTTCTGTTTCCTGTTCTTCCTCCTCCTTTTACTGTGCAATGTCGGGCGCAATTTGCTTGCGTTTCGTTGCGCTGCTTAAATGTGTCAGATACCATGGGTTGTTAGATATAAAGAACGCTATGCGAGGGATGCTCGACTGGTAGATGCGCCGTAATGTTTTATTTATTGATTATTGATCAATTCTGCCAATCGAGCAGAGTATTAAAAGTAATCAAACTGAAAGCACAATGCGAATACTCGTACAGATCTATCATATGCATATACATATACTTTATAAGTACGCAGTATACAATTCGCATCCAGTAGGAATTCGGGGGTATCTCAACTGGATTATATAGATCAACAGAAAGTACGCGTCAAGAATGGTTAATGAGTCCATTTGAGTGAATGGGTGTGTTCCAAATGTCAATTCACAGTGTGCTTTATTCACACAGTGCCCTGATCGATCGACCGATCGATCGATCTATCGATACCGATGACAGACAAGCCTAGGCCATACGGATCGACTCTTAATAGTGCCAGATATTGCAGCACTTATATGTTTATTGGATCCATAAAAGTGTTCCAGATCCACATGACATCGTATAGTTTATTTCCTTGTGGGAACTTAACTGAGTCAACAAACGACTTTATATGGGCCCGATTGTAATGCTAATTCACTCCAACGGGGATATGTGATAAGAACCGGAATAGAGTTACACTAGACCCGTATAACAATGTACATTTGACTACATTACAGTCATACAGTGCACTAAGTCTTATCGTAAACAACTTATCGAAGTGATATATAATATCAGAAACGGACACTATGCGAGCGGAACTAACCTATGCCAACTTGGGCAGGCGAAGTCGAAGTTCTTGGAATAGTTTGAGATACTTTTCAAAATAGAACATAGTGGGAAAAGTACTGTAAGTATAGTACCTACATATATAGTATAGTATATGGTATAGTATGTAGTACAGTTTATGGTACAGTATACATATATAGTATATACGTATATTATTTCATAAGAAGTATTTTAGAAGATGTTGGGTTAATGGGAATTAAGAAAGGTTCCACTATAAAGTTAGTTGTATATATCTGGAGAGATCTTAGTCAGTGCTTAGTCATTAGTTTGATCTATATTCTGATTTTTGGAACTTACGTTGACCAAGCTGACGCCGAAGCAGGCGACCCAACCCCAGCCGCCATCGGGTGCGACTTTTCTTGGTTGTTTTGTCGTCATTCTTCCTCTTTGTGCTTCTTCTTCTGCTTTAGTTGTTTTAGTCTGTTTTAGTTATTGCTCCCTTTGTTGCTGCTGCTGCTGCTACACTTCTCGTTTGTGTTTTGTTCTCTTCGCTGCTTCTTCTCCGCTTTGGTGTCAAATGTGCATATAGTGCATATAGCCGAGAATGGAGAGTCGAGAATCGAGAATCGTCTCTATATGTTGCACATGTATATCATATGTGTGTGTGTGTGTGTTCGTGGGGATATTTATCGCGCTGCTCTGCTGCTGTTTCTTCTTCACTTCTTCTCTTGCTTCCTCGCTTTGTCTTTTATTTTCGGGTTCTCTCTTGTGTTTTGTTTTGATTTTCAAACTTCGCGTTGGGATTGGAGAATTTTCGATAAAGCGACGCGACGTGTCGGGGGCGGTGGGTGTATTTTTTGCTTCTTCTTCCTCTTCCTCTTCTGTTTTTTTAGTGTACTTTTTTGTTGATTTATTTTTATTTTGACGTCTTGTCGCAGACTACAGGAACACGCACACAAGAACAATAAGAAATACGAGAAATAAAATTCAAAAAAAAAAAAAAGAGCAACGCAAAAAGAAAACGAGCAGGAAAAAGTTGAAGAATTCGCGGCGCTTTGAAAATGTTTTTGTCAAAGTTCTTAATGCTGCTCGTTGTTGTTGTTGTTGTTGGTCTTACTGATGCCAAGGTTATTTTTTTTGCTTAATTTATTTTTATTTACTTTGTGGTTGGCGTTGTTAACAACAAATCTCGAGGATTCGCGCCGTTGTTGTTCTTGTTGTTGCTCTGCTCCTCCTTCTTCTTCTTCTTGGCTTGTTCTTTTTCAGTTGTTCTCTCTGCTTGAGTAGTTCGTGTAATGTTCGCGTTGTTCTGCTTGTTACTATTGTTGTTGCTGTTGTTTTTGTTCTTGTTGTTGTTGTTTATTGCTTGTTTCTTGTCCCTTAATTCTGATTAGTTTCTTTGTTGTTGTTGCAGTTGTTCGTTCTTATTGAGGTTGGGAGATTTCCCATCCGCCTTCTATATTCTTTTGGATTTTTCAAAATATTCAGTTACAAGGCACGTCGTGGCGTGAAACGCAAACGAAAACAACACGAAAAAAAATACCGAAAAAAAATCGCGCAAAATGTGTACGAAAAATTGTATAAAATTTAAATATTTATTTTTGTGTTCTCTCTTCACTGTTCCTTCTTGTTGTGCCACTCGCTTAGGCTCGCTTTTTGTTGTCAAGTTTTGTCGTATTTTCCAGCTGTTCTGGCTGTATTGTTGTTGCTCTTTTCGCTGTTGTTGCCGTTGTTGCTGTTGTGCTATTGCCTCTCTCGCACGTTGCTGCCTCCGTCGTTCTCAGCGTGTGCTTGACGTTTGCTAGCGCTGTCGCTTCGTGCAACGCTATTTATTACAAACGGGGGTGTGGGGGCCTGGCCGGGCTCTCCGCATCGGTTCGATGTGTTACGCGCGACTGTTCAATCGATACTGACTGCCCGCCGTCGACACTGACTGACGGCCGCCTCTGCCGTTTGCCGTCGTCGCCGTCGCTGACGTCGCCGCTGACGTTGCCGTTTGCCGTTCGCCTGGCCAGCCTGGCTAGCTGGCAGAGAGACAGAGCCAGAGCACGTGAGAGAGAGAGCGCACTTGCTGAGAGGGGGCCACCTGGCTGGCTCTGCCTCACCTCAGCTGAGCCGAACTGAGTCTCATGTTGTTGTTGTTGTTGCTTGTGTCATGATCGCGTTCTAATGCTGAGAGCGCCGCCTGCTGTTACTGTTGTTCCTCCGACGCGCTGCAACCCCAAACAGCGGCAGCGAAACAAAAACAATAAACAGCAGCAGCGCCAGCGGTGACAGAACAAGAGCACCAAACAGCAGAGGCGGCGTTGACTTTTTGCTGCCTGGCTAATTACGCGTCTGGCAACTCTTCGCTGCTGCTCTTCGTTGCTTTCTTTGTTTAGGTTTGCACACATCCCCACACATGCAAGCACCTGTGTGTGTGCGTTGATTGTGTGTTGGTGTGTGCTTTGTCTTGGCCATGGCTGGACTGGCGCAGCTCCAGCAGCAGCGCGTTGCATTGTGGCTGCTTCTTGCTTTCATCACATTGTTTTCACTCCATTTATCCACTGACTCAGTTGCGCAAACGCGTTCTCTGCCTGTGCTCCCCCTCTCGCTCGCTCTCTTACGCAAAACGCAATCAAACAAAAAACAAACCAAAAAGGGGGGGGGCCCCCGCCCCGGGGGGGCCGGCCCGCCCCCCCGCCCCCGAACGGACCGAGCAACTTAGGGGGCTCACCCTCCCCTTTCTTTTGACTATCTTTCATGTCGAAGGGTATAAACAGCACTACTCTCCCGCTCTGACTGCTCTCTCAGTTCTCTCTCATTCCTCTCTGTAACTTGTTGCGCGTTGCTGTTATTGTTTTTGTTACGCCTGCAGATCTTGCGCTCATTTTCGCTGCCAGTGCTGCCAGATAATTTTTGGAGTGTCCTATAAGGATAGGCGCAAGAAGGGCGAACAAATGTGTAAAGGATAAGGAAAAGAGAAAAGAAATAAGACTTTGGTATACCCTGCCAGGAAGATGATGCCCCAATTTAGTTTTATTTATTGCCAAGAGCAACGTGATTTGCCAACAACAAACATCAAACGAAAACAGCAACAACAACAACAACAAATGCGACAGAGACGGGGCGACATTGAGTGTCCGAAATGGAAATGAACATTGAAAATGAAAATGGCACACGGCGCAGCGCGACACATTCGCTCGATTTGTTGTTGTCTTTTTTGCTATTGGGTATTGTTGTAACGCACATGAGTGTGCACTCATTCATGTGTGTGTGTCTGTCTGACAACTCTGCTCCCCCTTTGCAGGGTGTACAGGCGGGTCGCCCTGGCGCCCTGGTGCGTCTAATAAAGAATCGATAATGAGAATACAAAATTCACAACAAGCCTCGAGGAGTTTTAGGCGTATACACACACCCACCAACACATTCATTTGTACATACATACATATGTATGTACATGTATCAACGTACATACAATAATACTTACATACATACATATGTAGATGCATATGTGTAGGGTACATTGCCGTCATTTGCTTCCTGATTCTACTTTTACTTGTTGCACGCTTTGTGACGGCATATGCCGTCACTCACTCACTTTCACACACACACACTGATACATACACATACTGTTGTGTGTATTGTGTTTGTTCATAAATAATATTGCTGAGTAGCGCTTTAACTTGAGGGTGGTTAGTGACGCAACAGCTTAAAAAGTACACACACACACAAACTCACACACACACACCACACGCACAGTCAATACACCCCCTATTCATACATCCAAAGGGGGACAATGAATACCATTTGCTCTGTATTCCAGAAAGTTCTATTGTTTCTCACATCACTTTGCCACAGGGTATTCGATAGTCGGTGCTTACTACTATTTGCTGTCAAATTAAATAGAGCAACTTGTCATCAGATAAAAGCCTAATAAAAGCAAGTTTCTTAATGCACAATGAATTACCAGGAAAATGTTTTACATTCTGCGAGAGAGAGAAAGACAGAAAGGAGTGCCCACGCACTTTCCTAAATGGCCACTGTTGAAAACTCAGCTTTTTTTTCTCATATCTAGCTTTTTCAAAATTCCATGGCAGGACAATTACGAACACAACGTACAGCGGGGAAATCTAGATTTTTTCAAATTTTTTTCCTCACTTTAACCTCCCATACAAATTATAAATAAATTATTTTAAATGCTACATTTTAGTTTTTAGTTAAACTCCTCCAAAGCACTTTGAATGAAGTAAACGAGATCAGTAGATCAAGGCGTAGATAAATGCGTTTAAAGTGTATAAAATAAATAATTATTTTAAGCGGGATTTCTCAAGGAATTCTGGCTGGGATCAGTGGAATCGTATTCTAGGATTGCAAACTACAAAGAAGCTGCCTGCAGTTGATGCAAAAAGTCGACCAGGCGATCTGGCGAAATTTAATTTAAAAATGGAAGCTGGTTGGCAAGAGAGGGGTGTCCCCTCATGCACCTGTTTTAGGATCGTGTCCTGGCTAAACAGTGGTCTATTATAGAAAATGTAAAGTTTTTTCATTTGGAATAACGGCAGGGGAGGGGTCAAAAAATAAATTTAACATAATCCTGTTACCTTTAATATTTTACTGTTATCATGCAAAAAGGATCGTGCACGTGGTATTCGTGAAATTGCATTGCATACTTTTAAAGAATTAGAAAAGTAAAGCATACTTTTATCACACTTTCAGAACACTTTCTCATCACATATTTTCAGGCTGTAGATTTAAAATATCTAACTTGCAGCCGCCATTAAATCAATGCCAAGTCGGACTACATATTTTTTTAAAAGGAAGTACTTTAAGGAGGAATAATGAGTCATCATATCATCTATAATACGATTTTTAAATGTACTTCTTAATATAAAAAAATCATCAAAAGTAAAGGCTAGTACGACAGATTGGCTTAAAGAACTATAATCGCTGGTCATGCAATAAACAATTCCTTGAGGAAAAACTTAATTTCTCTCCGACTGGCACTAAATAAGCTAGAGCACAGACATTTTGGACTCTATATACATACATATATAGAATATACAATATATTCTGAATCAGCATCAATAGGCGAGCCGATTGAGTAACGTCTGTCTGTATGAGCGCCAATATCTCTGAGACTTGAAGAGCTAGAGTCACAAATTCTTTCATCAATACTCATATGTATTGCAAGCACTTTAATTAGTATTGAACATTTTGCTAAGCCTCTGCATGACAACTGTAATATAAACTAGAATACCACAATTGTGTGAAAAACGTGACAAACACTCTATTGTGAAATTTTTGTGATATATTAAATAATATTTGTCAGAGTTTCTGATATATATATGTATATATATATATACACTTGGCAGATAGTTTAGCATGGTGGACTACTATACCAAAAGTCCCGGTATGTGAAATTAGAATATTGTAATTGTGTTTTCCCTTTATACCTCGACTTTAACATGCGTTGCTTGGGTATGATATCTTTTCAAATTATATATAAGAAATGTATGTAAATTGAAAATCCATGGCCTTATACACAGTCAAAGCTTGACTGTAGCGTTCGACTGGTTTTACTTGTTTCTTGTTTAATTGTTTCATTACATATTACATAAAATGTACAGTAAATATTTTAAGATCGCATAAAATTAATTCATAATAATTAAGTAAAAAAAAACGTCGCAGAGTTAGGTCAGCAATTGAAGGGGTTTGCACACAAAAATGGAGAAGAAGGCGAAGAGCTTGACGAACTTGAAGAATGTCCTCGAGCGAGTTTTTCCTCGTGGCTCTGCTCAGTTATCCCGGATGCCGGTGCCGTAGTTGGCGCCGCCGGCACGATTCAACGCCTCGCGGAACAGCTCAATGTCCAGCTCGGCCTCCACGCCAGCCTGAAGCTCCACGGCGAAGTTCTGCAGAGAGAGAGAGAAGAACAGATGTATAGACTCAAGAGAAAGAGAGAGGGAGAGGCTCGCACTCACGTTTAGCACATCCTTGATGAGGGCCTTGTCGGTGGACATTTTGGCGCGCTGTATGACGCCAACCTCCTGCCCGATCCAGGTGAGGAAAATGAACTTCTTGCGCTTGGACATCTCGTCGCCCATCTGGATTCGAATGTAGCCAAAGGCCCGCTCCGAGTCCCCGAACTGCTGGCGGAACTCCTCGAAGCACTGGCCACGCTCGTGGACAATGATTTGCGCGCCATCGAACTTGAACACCGCCCACTCGGTGTCTGTGAGATCGGAGCGCACATCCTCGTAGGCCTCACGGATGGCGTCCTTATCCAGCGACGTCGCCAGTGGCATCTGCAAGTAAAGAAACAAACAACCCGTCAAATAAAGTATCTATAGGCTTTGTGAATAATCCGACAATCTTTTGGTCAGCCGGAAGTGACGAAGCAGACAACGGACAAACCCCTTCCCCTTCACCACCCCCGCCCGCATCCTCAGCCCCGCCCCCTAGTGCTGGGTTCATTTGCCATACGAATCCGTGTCCATGTTTAATGCATGCAGCGCATTGAGGCAGCGCCAAGTATCCGTCAGATACGCGCGCGCGCGCTCCACTCACAAGCTCAGATACTTTCGATTTCGCTTTCGTTTCATTTCCGTGCCATGAGCCAAAATAATAAACAAACCGAATATACCAACAACAAATGCAATTACAACAAAGTTAGCAACAATAATAATAATAATAATAATAACAACAGTCGGAGCAATAAATGCATTTTGCACAACGAAAACTCTTCAATTTGTTGCATAAATTATTACAAATTGTTGCCCGTTTCTCATTTGTCGAATTTCCTTGAAAATGCAATTCAATAAACTACAATATACGATGTATATGTTCATTAATATTGATTATATACATTACATATATATTTATATACTGGATGAATGCCGCAACTGACTCACGCTCGAAGGTTGCACCTGCGCCTAAATGAGTTCAACTTATCGAATCGCTCAGGGAATACTCTGAAGAACTTCGGATTTAGTATATATTATTATTATTTGTTGTAGGGAAGACGTACTGCGACCTAGTAAGATCTATTATACCCCCTTTTTGGGGCTATAGCTGCCTATCCAGTTCAGTTATTTGTAGCCTGGACTAGTCGATCTTATGTCGTTCACCTCGAGCAGGTGTTTGCCAAGCGATGCCAGACATACTGTAAACATGTGTTTCGGTGTTTCGGGCTCCATACATCTTGTATAGTTTATACATATATATTCTACATACATACATATAGTACATGACGTATGTTTCAATCAAAATGATCCACTCTATTTGCAGACTTTGGTATAGTTGAGTATTAAGAATTCTATCAATATGAAAAGAATGATCTTTCGACGACCTTTGTTAAGTATCATTCATGCAGCTATTCTTGAGCCAGCTCTAAGGTTGACAATAAATATATATATAAATATATATATATATATAATATATGTTATTTAAACACAAAATTAATCACTTAATCACTATTTGCCGACAATACTTGGGCAAATCTTTTCTCAGTTCGGCAAAGAACAAACGCACAAACAAATAATGGCACAGTTTGAAGCACTAAATATATATCTATATTTATATATGTAATATAGTATATGTGAGTGTACATATTTTTTGTAAAGAATCGTTAAGCCAAACTCTGCAATCAGATTAAAACGCCGACATAAATAGTAAAGCAAAAACAAAGGCAGCTGAATCAAGAATAATTGTGGGAAGCTTATCATACCGATCAAGAATATACATATTATATATACGTGTATGTGCATATTTATAAACTCTATAAGTACCTCTCTTTCATTCTGGCATGCTACAAAAAAAGTGTTTTCAAATGAAGTTGGGACTCATGTATGAATCAGCGATAATACCACAACATACTTATGCTTGATGAAGAAGTTAATCGAAGAGCATTGCAGCGACAATTTATCGAACCCCAAACAATTGAGACAAGACAAAGCAGCATAACATCAATTTGAGAACAGATGAAATATGAATCGTTTCGTATCGTATCTATGTATGTTTGCTGACTGTTTATATAGCTTCACTTTCGATATGACTGTGGAGTGTGTTGTGGTGTGCGGGGCAACTTTTTTCGAAAGTATCTGCGGCTGATCTGGTCGACTGCAATGGAGATTTATGTGTGCTCTGCTCTGCTCCATTTGAAACAATTTAGACAGCACAGTTTTCAATCAGCAAAGGAAAATGAAACGGAAAAAAAACGGAGAACAGAGAGCGGAAAACTGGAAACTGAAACGAAAATTGAAAACGAAAAACGGTTCACAGATACATTTGTGTTTTTGTGCTGCGACAGACGACATTCGCAGTCGCAGTCGGAGTCGGAGTCGCGTCGGACACGAGATGAATGATGATCTATATGTATTGTATTTGGGTTGCTTTCAGCTTGCTTACGGAAGAGAGGAGAAAGAGCGAGAACAACGAAACTGTCGCCATGAAGGCAAGGCGAAGGTGGACGAGGAGGTCTGGGGGGCGTATTGAGGGGAAGCTGCTTTCTGCCTTCTGTCTTCTGTCTTTGTAATGCGTTCATTGACCGATTTTGTAGCGCAAGAGTTGTGAGAAAAATCAATTAGAAAAGCGATTTAGAAAAGCGAAAAGCCCTGAAAAGCGAAATATCCAAACAGAAGAAGACGCAACAACAATTAGAAATAAAGACGAGAGAACCGAAATTATTTAAGCGATGACTTTCACGACGCTCTCAATTAATTAACCAACAAAAAAAATAATAATAAAAAAAAACAAAAACCGGGAGCATGCGAAGAATTCTTGGGGCTCTGAAGAATTGTGCGTTGCGAACTGTGCCAAATGTCAAGAGAGAATGGAGTGGAGCAGAACTGAGAACGAAGAACGGCGCACGTAGAGGAACGAGGCGAAATTTAACCGTTTTGCGGCAATTTGTGCGCTTGGCCAATTTGCAAATTTGCCGTATGAGAAATGAAAATGGAAATAGAGTTGGATAAGGCCGACAACACATAACATGACATTATACTACTATATATGTCATTTTCGGCATGTTGACGATATCATAACGGCATTTTTGCCGGTTTATGATAAGAAAGAAGAGCGTTCCCGCTTCAGGTTGCCTCTGTTGGGGCGTGCCAAATTCACCTTCAATCGCAGAGGGGTGGGGAAGGGGTGCCGGGTGTGGTTAGCGGGTGCAGCATTGACGCAACGCGTAATCACAATACAATATTCTCCAGATAAGCCAACACATCGAAATTGATTTACAACCGTCAACGACACTTGTTTGTTCTTCTCGCCTTTCTTCCGAATCTGCCTCTGCCTCTGCCTCTGCCTCTGCCTCTCCCTCTTCTCTCGCTGGCTCTTCTTCTCCTTTGGCTTCACGGCAATTAGTCTCGGCCAAATTGAGCAATGCCACAACTGTAGTTTCTTTCCGATCCCCCCTCGAGGGTATGTTTTCCAATTAAGTGTACGATAAACTTCCAAACCGAAGTCAAGCCATACAATGTGCCGTTAAAGCGATAGATCGATAATACTCTTCTTGTATCTCGACAAGACATTTCTCTTCACTGATTTGCCGGCAAGTGCATTATACATATACGTATGTAAGTATGTGCAGCACATCTACAGTTGATATGACCTCACAGCACTGCGTTAACTTTATCTAATCTCCATTCATTAGCTACTGTGGTGAGTGGCCTGATCCGCGGAGCGTCATTAGCAACTCGACAAACACTTTTTTGGAAATCGCATAGCAAAATCTCATAGAGTGATCTTATAGGTATAAAGAAGAATATTATGAAATAGAAGATTATTAGAAATTATATATATAGTCTGTTTATACACGATGATCCGCTAACTAGATTGTTTCACTCTTTACTTTATATTGTAGTTCAAAATATAAACAGAACTCATCATATTTGTATTTCCATTATTTCCATTATACTCCATAACACTAGCATTCCTTTCATGTTTACTGATTAGTTTCTCAGCTTTAAGGGGTAACTGTATGTCAAGCAACATTGATTGATGTATTCTCGCTTTAATTAAACATTTGTTGCCTTTGAAACGGCAGGCGATAATAAAAACACATGAATTATATATAGTACCGGTATCAGACACACTGTAAGTAACGCCTTGTACGTATATATATCTAATATATATGTATCTGCCTGTGTGTGTATATGTGTGTGTGTGTCAGCAATTTGTATGGCCGGTGCTTTAATTGAAAATTGTGCAGCTAAACTGAAAACTGGCAGCGAAAGCAGAACTGCTGGCACGATATATCATATATGTACATACATACGAGTATATAACGTATACAGTGTATTTAGTGTGTGCAGTAAGTATGTGTACATGAACATAATCCCATGGCATGCCATGCATAAGTACCGGGTCTATTTTCCTGTTTCATGTTTACTAATACTCTTCAGATAAGCGTCGAAACAGTTCAACGAAAGTCCGCTTCGAAGGAAAATGGCCAAGCAGTTGTTGTTGCTGGAAAGGGTATGTAACAAGTGTTATGAGTGTGATGGTGAGGGGTGGGATGGGGGTAGAGATTCATTTCAGAATCGAAAGTGAGTCACAGCAGTAAAGGCTCGAAAACATAAAGAAACCCCAAGTAGTCTTGATTTATTTCCCCATTCGATTGAACATTTATCGAATATGAGTAATGTACGGATGCCGGAAACGGAACACACCTACCTATGCAGGCATGCAGGCAGTGTGAGGTTATGTTCATTTGAGGTATAGCTGCATTGCATACCAAGTAGCTTTACTTTTTTTTTATATTATACATTTGCCATTTTGTTGGTGAGGTTATGTTATCGGAAATGTGTCGAATTCTCTTTCGGTTATCCGTAAATTCCACTGCATTTAGTTGCCACACAACACGGAACTATCATATCTTCAATTGATAAACGCCGATAACAATGTCGATTATATTGAATAAGTGTGTGTGTGTGAAGAAGGTATTCAGTATCAGAACCTTTCCAAAACACTAAACGATCGCAACACCCACAGGGTTTGGGCTTTGGCTGCGGGTTGTGGGTGTGCCTGCGGGTGTGGGTGGCCAGGAAGGGTATACTGCGGTCGGCACAATGCGGTCGCCTGATCGGATGGCCGGGTGGATCAACTGTCGTTGACTCGTTGGCGCAGGGCGACATCTGTTTCGGTTTGTTTTGCGCATATTTATTTGCGCGCGCTCGAAAACATTTTTTAAAAATGTGTGCGAGAAAAATAAGGCAAATAAAGAACACATCTAGAGGAGCCAAGCGTGATCGACTGGGAGATACCCTGCAGGAGAGTTGCAAAAATACCCCGAGAGCTCGTGAAACAAGAAAAGATTCTTGCATTTACTGAGTTCTCTAAGATCTCTTAGAATTTGTTAGTTTTGACTCGACTTCTGGGCATAATATATGAGTATATATAATATATATATGTTATACCTTATAACAGATATGCTAGATGTGCTAGATATGCACTAGATGTGTGAATGGTATGCAATAAGTTGGTACATATCACATTGCGTACTGCTTGTAGTACACGTACTGCACACATTAACGGAGATTTGGAACATTTGATTCGTCAGTTCTTATTATTGAACACGGCACGCCTTTCTCTGACCATTCCCCTTTGCAGGGTATATGCAACACTAACTGCAACTGGCACCAAATGCTGCATGAATCATTTGCCTCGTGCGACGAACTCAAAGGAAGTCAAAACATGAACGCAGGCGAGGCCAAGGCGGGGTTAGGAGCACTGGGTGGGGAAGAAGGTGGAGGACGGGGTAGAGGGTAGGAGGTTGCTTGCAGGAGGGGGTATCAGTGTTTTCCCTTTTATTCGTTGTTTCACTTGCTGCTGCTGTTGTTGTTGTTTCTGTATGTATTAATAATTCTTGGGCTTTAGCGCGTTTTTGTTTTTAGCTTATTTTGCAGTCGAGCACAAAGGAACTCATCATGTTGTTGTTGCTGTTCTTCCTCATGCAACTGACGCTTGTTGATTTATGTGTGTGTGCGTCTGTGTGTAAGTGAGTCACATTGCATATTGCAAGCACTGGAAACAAATCGCTACCCAAAACTGGCGCATCAGGAAGCGCAGCCAACTTAACTAATAAGCACGCGTTACCCCAGCGCATTATTAAGTTGGCTGCGCCTGCCTCCGCCTCCGCCTGCACCTGCTGCCGCCCTCTTCCTCTCTTGCTTTCTCTCCTTCACTTCAAGCAAATCACAGTTAGTTGGCGCGCAAACAGAAGTCGCCGCAATTTGCGTCCATGATTTGAGGGGCAGACACGATATTTAATATGTATTATTTGTTGGCATTGATATTAATTGTTGTTGTCGATATTATTGTTGTTATTTGTATATGTATATTATTATTTTATTGTTGCTGCTGCAGCCGCTTGAGCGCATTTCGCATTTCGTTTCAATTTTCATGGCTCAGCACATGCCGGACTTATTGATTAAGCTGCAGCCGTAAATGGTGCGTTGCAATAGCCGATTTGGCCTGAATATACATGCATATATACAATATACAGTATGCACACATGTATAAATGTATAAATGCATAAATGTGTATATGCTATATATGCTATATGGCTGCCAACAACTGGTAAACTCAGGGGCTCTCTGATTAAGTCTTGAGTCACGATCTGTGACGCCTTCGCAGCTGCTGTGACTCAATCGAGTAATCGAATTGTTCAACTCGATGATCTCTCGACAGTTCAAATCGAATCAGAAACGTATCGAAGGCAAAAGGTCCTTGCCGCGGCCAAGAGAGCGCACTTTAGTCTGGTCCCACTGTGCACGCAGTCAGTCTGGGGTTTTGGCATTGATAGTGCCAACCACAACAGTTGCTCGATAAGATATAGATATACAATCGTGCCTGCACATTATACTGATAGATATTCTATATACATATGTACATACATATGTGTGTGTGTGTGTATATGTGTGGTATATATAGAGCAGCGCTTGAACTTGATATGCATCGTCATGCGGCGGCGTCGCGCCGCTGTCCCGAAAACTCAACCCTTGCGCGCATGCTGCTGCAGCCTCCCCCGCATACCAAATCCATTTTTATCTCCCCCGCTCCCTCTCCATCTTCTTTCTGCCCTACTCTGCGTCTGTTTTATTGCCTGCCGCGGCAGCGCGACCGAGGCCGAGCATGGCTATTGGCCCTGGCCCTGGCCCTGGTTCTGGCGGCCGGTTCTTGTATGTGGAGTGGAGTCACAGTTATTTAAAGTCCAACACTTGCACACGCACACACACAAAGACAAAGAGAGAGAGGAAGAGAGAGATAGGCAGACAGACGCACACTTGACTTTGGGTTTGCGGCTTCAACTTCTTCTTGTGCTCTGCAGCTCCCACTGGCGCTCTCCCTCTGCCTCCGCTCTGCTTGCGCCTCTGTCTCGGGCTCTCGCTCTCTTCCTCTTCCCTTATACTGTTTGGCTGCCCCTTTGTCGCATCTTCTACAACTCTAATTCTTTTTGCTCGTCTTTGGCCGCACTTAATATTTCTTACACACACACACACACACAGACAGGCATAAAAGAGAGTTCGGTATGCATGTGTAAAAGTGTCTCTCACCCTTCTCGGCTTGCTCTCGACGATTTGTTCAACTTCAATGCCGTCTGACATGTTGCTGGCTGGGATTGGGATGCTGTTGGTGATGCTGCTGATGCTACTGCTGCTGCGCTGCTGCTGTTGCTGCTGCTCTCGTTGTTGCCTCTGCTGCTGCAACTCCAAGTGAGAGAGAGTTCAATGAATTTGTTCTCCTTCTTTGGCCGCTTGGCGCTTTGTTTAATGCGTTTTCGGCAAGTGAGCACACAGTGAGAACACACAAGGCGCGACGTAACGTGTAAGGAACAACAACGGGAAAAAAAAGGAACAAAAAACGTAGTTAAAGCAGACGAAACGAAGGCCAAAGGCAAAGGCGAAGGCAAACAAGGCACAGACAGGCTAAGGCAATGCAAATGCTTTTTAATCGGAGTGTCCGACTCCGTCCGACTCGCACGAAATATTGCTCACGAATGCGGGCCGGCAGCGCGTGTAACTCTAACGAAGTGCCTGACGCAGAAGCAGCGCCAAGCCGCGTCGTGGCGTAGCGCAAAAGCAGAACAACGCGACGGCAAACGAAGCGAGCAGCGCAGCGCGGCAGCCGGCAAACTGGCAGCGCAGCCCAAGTGGGGAGCAGAGAGCAGCAGCAATATTGCTGCACAGTGAGAGAGAGAGAGATAGAGTTAGAGACAGCCGGCTGTGAGAACGACTGCGACAGCGACGCGGCAAAGGCGATGGAGACAGCGACGACGGCGGCGGCGCCGCCACCGCATTTGGTTTTATTTTCAGTTTCAGTTTCAGAGTTGAAAGTGCGCGGGCAGCGGCGTCGACCGCGACGTTGACAAAATGTGTTTGGCCACTGCTGTTGCTGCGCCTGTTTGTCTACGTGTGTGTGCATACGTCTGCCCGTCATGTCTGTATGTGTGTGAGTGTGCGTGAGCATATTGAGGATGCGGCAGCACTGTGCAGCAGAATTGCGTTACTTACGAATATCTTGCACTCTCTCTCTCTCTCTATCTCTCTTTCTCTGTCCCCCGTTGTCGAGTGTGCATTCCCTTCCACTCAAGCATGATTTATTGGCTTAGACCGCGCGTTATCGATAACAATTAACATTAACATAATCTATTAGTCGAGTGATTGCCCCCCTTTGTTCCCTTTGTGGGTTTTTCGGAAATTCACTTTATTTTTATTTTTCCTAGCAATCAAAGCAATTTTTCCTACAATTTGCTTTGTTTTTTTGATGCAGATAACCCAGTTTTGCCAGAAGATAGCTCATGCGACCGTTTGCTCACGAGTGTGTGCAAACATATCAACAATAAAATCATAAAGTATGAATCAGCAGTCACGATAGTTCCAACGGAGCTATCAATAAATGAAAAATAACTGTAGCATACCCTTGTTTGTTTTACTTTATGGCTTTTAAGTTTTCTGCACCTTCAAAGATAGACCTGGGTCGCAACTCTTTGTAGGACACTGTCGGCCGAGGCCGAGGCAAGTTGCCAATCGAGAATCGGGAATCGACCGGTCGGGCCAATCGCAAATTCAGGTGTAGGCTTAACGGCATCTTCGGCTGGCAATCGGTGCCGCATCAGCCTTGACGGGACCAGCTCAGGAGAGAGAGACAGACCAAAAAAGACTGCAAAGTTGAAGAAGAAGATGGAAACGGAGAAGGAGAAGGAGATGTGGAGACTGGTAGCAAAGCCGGGCACGTTGCAATCAAGTGCGCACGTACTACATATGCATATGAAAGTGTATGCGTGTGTGTGTGTGCGCGATGCAATTCGGGTCGCTTGGTCGGTCGGGCTTATCCGGTACAGAGCTTATCGTCGTCACCGTCATCCACGTCGCTTTATCAGGGGCGTCGCGTCCGACGCAGCGCGAATCAAGCAATCAAATTCGCTGTACAGCGCTGCCCGCTGGCGAAAAGGGAAATATGCATAAGGAAGGGAATAAAGATTAAAGACACAATAATTCATTGAAAGGAGAGAGTCCGGTCAAGACAGAGAGAGAGAGAGAGATAGACTGGACAGCAGAAGCAATATTTATGTATGAGATTTTCTCTCACTCTCTCTCTGCTCTTTATCTTTATCGCTTTTCGAACTTATAATATATCTCTTTGATTATGTGGATAAAGAGGAATTGAACATGTATCTGAAAGAAATCTGTTATATATTGACATATTTGTGTGCCAGCAATGTCGACCTAATTGGGAAACGAATCACAAACACGTAAACAATCAAAGCAGTTCGCTGTAGTTTGTTGCATTTCTCGCATTTTTATCTGGCAGTTCTATTTTAAATCTAACAAAGCTGTATTCTACGGGCCTTATCACAATTCCTGGGTATACTGCAGATAATACACACATTCTAAACAAACAGTTGGCATAACACTTGCAGAAATTAACTCGACCCACAGCTCTAACTGTCGCTGGTATTGAAAGGGGGTGGGGTGGGGAGAAAAGCAGTGGGTTTGCAGTTTTTAACTAATGATCGACAAAGAAATGCCCTGTAAATTAACAAAGCTGTATGTATGGAATATTATTTCATATGGCACTGAACACTTTCCGTTAGGAAAAAGTTTTAAATGTTACGTCAGGGTTGCCAACAAGCTGCAACTCACAAAAAATCATTTTGGTATTTTTGTTAACATACCGCAATGCTATCAATTAAAAAACAATGTTAACATCTTGTAAGTTGTTTAAAAAGTGCAAAAATTATACACCTTTTTAACAGTAGCTCATGTTTGTTAAATTATATATTTTTGCATTTGTCATAACTTATGCATTAGCCCGACAAACCACAAAATTAAATCACTTACCGCTCACGGTCACACTGATTAGCCACTGTTAACTTGGGTTGTCTGCTAACCTAACAGTGCACTGTTACCATGACTATCAATCGGCTATCGATGTCTGCAACAATGGCGCACACTTTGAATTCGAATTTGAAACTGTTTTTCTACTGTTTAAATAGCGCTTGTATTTCTAAATCAAAGCAAAAAAATATGTAATCAAACAAATAAATAGACAGAAATGCACACTGCCATCACACGTCTGGCCTAGTGCACGCCATTTGAGCCCTGCGGCTGAGTGCCCGTCAGAGTTGTTGCCTGCTGCTGTTGCTGTTGTTGTTGCTTGTGTGAGAAATCAATGCAGGCACCTGAAGTCAGGTCAATCTCCTCAGAGTCAGAGCCATCGGATCCCTCATCAGAAGTGGGCGCCAGGGCAGCCATGCCCCCTAAGTCCAACTGAGAGACCCCGTGCGCCGGCTCCTTGTACAGCTTTAGTTCTGTGTAGGTTTTCGACAGCTTCTCGTGCTCCGACTGTGGATGCGACGGAGGCGGCTGCTGCTGCTGGAAAGCCGGATGCATCATGGTAAAGTTGCCAGCGCCTTGTCCATTGCTCAGTGGCAACTCGTTGACGCCCGCGTCGAGCGACTCCTTGCCGGGCGTTCCACTGTTTGCCGAAAGATTCTCTGGATTCAACTGATTGCTGCTACTACCGGATGCTCCGTTTGTGGGCCGCTGACTAGGGCCGACAGCAGCTCCACCGCCACCACCAGCACCGGCTAAGACAGGAGGCGTGCCCAGACTAAGACAGCGCATCCGCCATGCATCCTGCAGCAACTGCAGCCGTGCCTGCTTGCGCCACTTGGCACGTCGGTTCTGGAACCAAACCTGCGAAACGAAACAAGGACAAAACAAGGTGAGCAAGTCTCTGGCAGGAGTTGTCGCAAATGATGCACTTGCATCTATTGTGAAAAGAAGGCGCAAGGAATAATCAATGTTTTCAATCAGTAATGCGATTTAACTATAAATAAGTTGAAAATAAGAAAAGTAAGGTAGAACCACCAACATTAGGTTAAGCTCAGATGACACTGAACGATTCCTACTGATTATAACAATAATAAATAATACCTATAAAAAAAAGAACCACCAACGATTAACATTTTCTATAGTATACTTATTGGGGCTGAAAATATGCACACTAAATCTTTTTGATATAAATCGAATAATATTGAGAACTCTTTTACTTTTGCTTTAATTTCCGCTGCGAACTTGCATTATTATGGCAAATTTTAACACCTCAGCAATGCACTTTCAAAATGGAAAATCTTTGGGTTTTACAGATTAATGTGTTCAATGTATTTCATTGTATATTTTATCAAATTAATTATTTAATGTCAACTAAAATCAGTCAGTCGATAAAAATATATTATTAAATTAAAATTGATATTCAAAAAAAAAATTATAAATTATTAAAAATAAATTAAAACATTTGGAAATTAAACAGGAAACAGAAAAAATTCATTTAAATTCACGTTTATTTATTTATTTATTCATCGTCAACTAAGACAGTCGACTTGAAATTAAAATTATGAATTACAAAGTAAAGTTAAATTAAAATTAACAGTATTTAAAAGTTAGAAACTAAAATTAAATATGGAAAACAATATGAATAATAATTTATTTAAAGTGTAGTTTAGTTTTAATCTGGGATAATTAAGAACTAGCCGATTGTTAACCCTAAAATAGTTCTGTGAACTTACAAATCAATATTAACACTATAAATTGATTTTGAATGAATGCATAGGTACTCAAGAACTGAACTTGATCTGTTGCAATGTCATCTGATCTATATATGATCTGATCTGATCTATTTGATTTCTAGCTGGCAAGGAAAGATTCTTTCATACATTCTTCGGCCCACTCGCTGTGATTCACCTGGACGCGCGCCTCACTGAGGCTGATGCGCAGGGCGACCTCCTCGCGCAGAAAGACATCGGGATAGTGGGTCTTCTGGAAGAGAGCCTCCAGCTCCTGCAGCTGCTGGGGCGTGAATGTGGTGCGATTGCGTCGCTGTCGTCGTCGACCGAACATGTACTCCGTGAGAAGATCGCCCGGCAGCGGCGATATAAACGGTCCGGCCATCGGTTTGAGAGATTATGCAATTATTTCAATTTCTATACAATTTATAACTTGTTCAATTTCACACACACACACACACAATGATAACAATGGAAATTGTTTTAAAAAAAAATATTGTTAACGCGCGACTGAGCGAGAGAGAGAGAGAAAATGTATTTGACTTGTGTTTGGTAGCGACCTGCGGGCTGCACGTTTGGCCAGCGACTGCGGAAGTGCAAGCAGCATCCTGTGGCTTTTATGCAGGCGCTGGCAGCGCAGCCGAGCCACAGTCACTGCCTCTGTGTGTGTGTGTATGTGTGGGGGAGTCTAGGTGTGTGCGAGTTACATGCCAACTGCGACTACGACTCGTGCATATTTATTCTAATTTGCAGCTGCTTATTTATAATTCATTTGTAAATAGTGTAAAATATTTAAAAAAAGTGCAGTGCGCTTTTCGGCGCTGATTAACATAATTCACTGCTGGGATTAACATTGCAAATCGCATTAACAGGTCGCCCAACTGTTAAACAGCAAGCCTCTGTTCTCTCGTGCTCGCTCGCTCTGTAAACGAATTCGCCACTCGCCATCTCGCTCTCGACGGCGACCACTTAGAACGGCAGGTGGCAAGGAGCGCGCGCAGCCTCTGTGCGCTGCGCTCGCTCATTCGCTCGTTGTGAAACGTTCGTTCCATAAACAAATATAACACACAACAATATGCTGGCTAAGTAGTACACACACACACACACACACCCATACACACGTGCTCGGCTGCTGCGTCGGCTTTTATTGTTTTCTCGTTTTGACTTCGTTAAATTACGGCACAAGCACAAAAACCCTCATAAGCGTTGTTTCCTTTGCTAAGGCGGCCTGTGGTAAGCATTGCCTCGCACAGTGGGTTGTTTTGCGCGAGATTCGGGGATATTGCATTCTTTGAAAACTCGCCATTTGTCGTGGCAAATTTGACAATTATCGCGGACAATCCCGAAAAGGTGTGTCTAAAAGAAGACACTTTTAAAATCTTATCAACCAACAATAAATGGTAAATCTGATTTCTTATGGAATAATATTAATATTAATATTAAAAACAAAACTCGTAATTTAAGAAATATAAATATTTGTATTCATTAATATGAAAGGGTTAAAAGATTCAAAACTACTTGTATTTCATGTATTTATTTTAACGTAGAACAATCGACTTAATGATTCAACAAATAGTTTAATAACTATGTTATGATTGTTGTATACTAAAAACTAGAAAGAAGGCATCCCGATAGTTTCAGGTTCTTTTATATTCTCCGATCGTTTCTATACTTGTTATATATTATGGTGTAGAATTTAATGGTATTGTATATTTATATTTGTATACGAGTATATATGTCTCACTTTAATTGAGACTGATAAGTTAAGTTATCTCTCATATCAAAACTAGTCTTTATATAAGAACCTGCATTTCGTCCGATTGTTCCTATGGCAGCTATATGTTATAGTGGTTCGATTTTGATTAAATTTTATGTGTATATTATATGTTATATGTATGTATAGAAATAGTCTGATTCATTCGATTTTATGGAATATCTTCACAAATAAGGGTATATATAAAATATACAATAATAACGAATACAAAATAACGAATATTTCTTTTGTATTTAATACTTATTTTTTAATAAATAATGCTTTTCTTTTATACATATATGATTTTAATAGTTACAAAAAACAGTTTACAAGTAAATTATGAGTTATTTATTTCTATAACATTTCTTTAACATATAATACTTATTTTATAATTAATTATAATTTTCTACGTAAAATTTATCAACGTAACTAACTATTAAAAATTGCAGACATTTTATATTATTAATAAATGATATATGTATATAAATAAAAATAAATATAACAGTTGAATAGTTGATTATCAATAAGATATTAATTTATTTAATTTAGAATTTAATGTCATTAATCTCTGGTAGAATGTCATAATTTCATGCAAGTTTCATTGCTTGTGTTGCACTGTCTCGGGTTGCTTTGCTGCTCTGCATATGCATATGTGCCTGCATTCATTCCCGTGTGTGTGTGTGTGTGTGTGTGTGATGCACCTGTGAATAATAAAATTCAAATCACTTAATGCTGCCAGCAGAAGCAGCAACAGCAACTAAACAATACGGCAACACCCCGTCCACACACACACAAGCACACGGGAAGGAGAGAGTGAGAGAGAGAGAAGGACAGCGAGAGCGAGCGAGCGAGTGAGCGTCCGCAAAGGAGCTTTCAAATGAGGTTGCCACCACAGCTGAAGCAGCTGACAATAACAATAACAACAATGCGCTGCCAACACATGCAGAGCCTGTGCATGCCAGTGCCTGTCTGTGTGTGTCTGCGTGTGTGTGTAAAGCACAAATGAAGGGATGTAATTTTCTCATTTGCATTGCATTGTTTCGCCTGCTGCTTTGTTGCTGCTGCTGCCTCTGCTGTCTTCGCTGCTCGCGTCGCTGTTGCTGTTTGCCTGCGCTTGCGCTAAAATTATATTTATTTATTAATACTGAGGCATAGGCGTGGCAGCAGCAGCGCCCCCTGTCCCCTACCCCCCACTCTCTCACTCCCTCCGCTCTCCTTTGCCCACTCTCCTCTTTCCACTTTCTGCTACCCCTCTGGCAACTCTGCTCGGCTGCTTGCATTATGCTCTGTGTGTGTGTATGTGTTGTTGTTGTTGTTGCTTTATTTCATTTGCTTCTTTTGCGCCGAAGCCAATCATAAACGAGCTCAGCTGACAGTCAGAGGAAGACAGTGTGTGAGTGAGTTGCAGGTGTGTATGTGTGTGTGCCTGTCTGTGTGTGTGTGAGGGTTGACCAACTAGATGAACGTCAGCGTTGACAGCGTCTCATTGAAATTATGAAAATGATTTCATGTTGTTGTCTTTTGTCTTCTGCTTCCCTTTCTCTCCCCCTACCACACTCCCTCTCCCTCTCCCTCTTGCTCTGCTTTGCCCACGGCTCGCCATTTTTAATTTTGTAATTTGATGCTGCTGTCGTTGTTGTTCTTGTTGTTGTTGTTGCAGCAGGAATTCATTAGGCAACGCGTTTCACCTGAGCTTCCTCTGCTTTTGCCTACTGTCCCATTCTTTCCACTCTCCTCCTTCTTCTCCAACTCCTCCTGCTGTTGTTGCTAATCTGTGTTTATATTTCTCTCTTCATCTATGTATGTGTGTGTGTGTGTGCCTCTGTGTGTGTGCGGGTCCATTGTTTTGTCGCGCTGATTGGTCTTTCACTTGCCACAAGTGCCGCTGTGTGTGTATGTCTGTGTGTGTGTGTATCTGTGTGTGTGTGTGCTACTTTGTTTCGCTGCTGCTGTCTCGCTCGCACGCGCCACTTTTTGCCTGTTAATTATTTATTTTAGCTGCCATTGTTGTTGTTGTTGTTGCTGTCGCTGCATTTTGATTAAATATGTTTGCAACACGTGCAACAGAGATACAAACACACACACACAAACAGAGAAGCAGCTGTGTACAAACAAAATGGCGGCTAGCCTGAACAATTTCCATTGCATACTTCGGGGCGTTTTCATGCACTGCAAACTAGAGCTGGAAGTTAAATTGATTCTCGAATCGATTAATCGATGTTTTCCATTTTCTGTCTAAATTACTCCAACTAAACAAGTAAACATGTCTAGTGGTGGTATACAATTTGGTAAAGGTTAAATATGTGCCCTCTTCACGGATTTTTTACAAAAATCCCCATTTCGGTTGATTGTTTCTATGGCAGCTAAATGTTATAGTGGTTAGATTTTTTTGAAACTTTATAGGCATATTAAATATAAACCGAAAAATTGATCATGCATTTGAAAATGTATTTATGTAATTTCTTGAGAAAGAATAAGGCTTGAGCCTTATCGAAAAATATGTTATTCGGACAAGTTTCATTTTTATGATTGGAAATCGAATCGAAAAACTGGAATAACGAGTTGTCTACGTCGATTTTAAGAACTATTTTACCAGAAATATCAAAAAAGACGTTTGGAGGATTAACCAGTAAGAAAAGCAACAGTCGCGCAGCACGCGACAGTGGGATACCCTTCGACCTATGTTTCCGTGTAGTTTCATTTGTTAAATTCATACACATATGCATATGCACATGCTTTACAATTTTTCCCAACAGATGCCGCCTCTCTTGTTAGTTGACAGAAGCATTTGGTTTTATGCTTATTCTTTCTTAAATAACTTCTGTGATTATTGTCCGATCGGATTGCAATTTGGAGAATACGTAGATAATTCATTCAGCTTAGTATATGTTAAAAAAAGAAAGTTGTAGCTTTTATACAGCCCTTACAAATTGAGTTCAAAAATCAAATTTTTGATTTACGGGGGCGGTGGGCGTGGCACCATTTGAAATAAACGTGATCAGCTTGCAGTACACAGGAGTCTTCCTGCCAAATTTGGTAACTGTAGCTTTTATAATAGCTGAGATCTGTGCGTTCATACAGACAGACAGACAGACAGACATGGCTCAACCGACAGACTTTGATCCTGAGCAAGAATATAGACTCGGCTTATGGGGTCCTCCGACGCCTCCTTCTGCCTGTTACATACATTTGCACGAAGTTAGTATACCCTTTCGAAGGGTATAAAAACAGCACAGATTTCCGGGTAGTAAGTTTTAGAGATGTTTTCAGGCCAGACAAATAAAAAGGGCAGTTCTGTCCGGAAAAAGGCTGATCTGGCAGCCCTGCTACAGACAGACCAATTTAGAATACATACATATACTTGATAAGGTCTGAAATGTCTCCTTAACTGCAATGAACAGCACGAAGAGAAGAATTAATCACGTCTATTATATGAGGTGAACATACATATGTACATATGAAGAACATACATATATATTCTTAATCAATCGTACTTGTAACTGATTATTCGTCTTAATTCAATTAACTTCATTCGTCATCTTCTCTGCTTCTTTTATGTACTTTCTGCTATATGTTTATGGAACTTGGCAGATCTATAGCACATGAAGTTCGCCATTGAAGCTTTGAGTATTCTCAATTCTCTCGACCCTTTCACTTCAGGGTCATCGGGGGTCGTCTACTCCTCGAGGGAGTCGAGGGGAATTGCCTGTGCTTCTGTCAGACAGTTTTCCATATGCATCGGGTTGCTTGAGTTGGCGTTGCAACGGAATGTGGCAAGCAGCGGGCTGCATGTGGCATGTGGCAAATTAGCGCTTAATGTTAACATTTGCCCACATTGTTGCGCTGTGTTAATGCATTTGCATTTGTTCCTGACCCTTCTCTCCCCCCTCTCTCTCTCTCTCTCTCTCTCTCTCTCTCCCTCTCTGTCTCTTACTACCTCCCTCTTTTCTCCCCGCCTTGGCGTATACTGCATTGCAGCTGAAACGCTGCGCTACACGCAGTGCGCCTTGTGCAACTGCCTGGGAGGCATGCAACTGTCTGCAGTGCACCTCTAAATTGTTTCATCTACTTGTATTTATACATATAAATGATCGAAAGAGGGTTAACTAACCTTGTGCAATTGTATGTAACAAGCAGAAGGAACCCACACATATCTTTTTATATATATATTCTTAATCAGGATCACTAGTCGAATCGATGTGTGTGTGAGCACACAGATCACATCTATTATAGAAGCTAGAAACACCAAATTTCATGTATACTTTATGCAGTTTCAGCTTCAGTAAGGTTATGTTTCGAAGATTCAACTCTCTGCTTTGGCATATAACGAGTTTATTCGATTATAAAAATAAATATATAACTACTATGAAAGGTTAGAATAAGTTAGGTAGGTGGGTTGGTATATAAAAAACACTATCTATTGTCTTTAGGATTTGTTAGCAAAGAGTTCCTCACTTTTGGATGCACTCGACTGTAGCTTTTGCCTGGCACTTTATCTTCTTTATATCTTTCTTCTGTTGCACTCTCTTTCCTTACTCTCTGTTTTCTTTTTCCAGTATTCCTTTATAAATTTGGTGTTGGTTATTTCTTTATTGGTCTATTCTTTATATATATATTTTCTTTCTCTCTCTGTATACCTTTCTACATCTTGTTTTGCTTGTTATTTGAGTCTTTCTCTCCATTGCTTGCTCTCTGTTCCTCTTCCTTTTGTTGTATCTCTCATTGCTTTCTTTATAGCTTCTTCTCGTGCGTAGCGCATCACGTACTGCGGCTATGCCTCCTTCTTTTGCTCTTCTCTCGCATTTGTTGGCGCTTCTTCCTTTTTTAATTACTTTTTTCAACTCATTTTCTTTTGTGGGGCCACAGTCAGTCAGCCGCCTGCCAGGACAAGTCCTTGCGTTCTGTTGTCGTCCTCCTTATCGTCATCATCATCATCATCATCATCATCATCATCATCATCGTTGCAGTTGTTGTTGTTGTTGTTGTTTCTTTTGCTTGGCTGCATTTTAGCATAAATTCAGTTTCATCTCAGCTCAGCTCGTTGTCCTAACAGACAGCCGCCATGGGCATCTCACTCTGCCCCTCTCCCCGTCTCTCACCCACCCCCTGCTCCTTCTCTTCCTCTTCCTTCTCTGTTGCTGCTCCACCTTCTCATTCTCCGACTGAAAATGACATTGTGACGATGCAATTAGTATTATGAAAATATTTCTCATGTTGTGTGTTTTCACTTTTCTCTTTAGTAGTAAAGCTGATACCCTGTAAAGGCAATGAAAGGGGGGCATATACACAGCTGCTGATACAACGACTGGATGTCATCTTAATTGTTTACCCAACATTCTTTTAATTCGTTTGCTACCCTCAATTTGTTTTCTGTTTTTTATAGGGTATCTGTTAGTCGCGTATTTCGGCGCTTAGCTTATCTCTCGACAGCAAATGCAATGCAACCATGTATAATTGCAAATAATTTAAGTAGCACACCAAACTGCATTTTACAGGGTATTCACATGTCAAGCAACACTCAATGAGAGGGTATAAGCAGCTGCGTTCACTCTACTGTAGAATTGGCAATCCATTTGGACTGCTCTTTAGTCTCTTCTCTTTGTCACTATCAGTTTACAGGGTATCTGTTAGTCGTGCATTTTGTATGCCAGTAAATTGTGTAGTCTACATCTAATAGCCTCAACTACATTTGTTCTAAATCAGCCTATTTTACTTTTAAGGGGTATCCCATTAGTCGAGCATCTTTTTGGCTTGCAACGTACTTTGTTGTTCTCGCTGCAGCTGCCTGCCCTGACCACACCCTCCTCCTCCTCTACCTCACACACACACACACATAGACAGATACAGAGGAAGGGGGAGAGGGACAGGGAGAGAGGAAGAAAGAGGGAGAGGCAGAGACAGAGACAGAGCTAACTGGTGGCGCGCCGTGTGCTTTTGTGTGGCGCTCATTATAATTTTGACGTGTTCGTTCGTGTTCGTTCGAGTCTGTTCGTGTAAATGCTGCGCTTTTGCCATGCACCTGTCTCGCTCCCCCCTCTCCCCTCATCTCTCTCTCTCTCTCGCTCTCTCTCTCTCTTTGGCTTTCTTTATTGCTGTTGTTTTAGCATCGCATTCGGCGCGTGCAAAAAAATGTAATTAACTTAATGATTTCCATAAAGTGCGGCCCCGTCCAGGGGCGGAGCGCGTTGGTTGAGGTTCGCACAGAGGGGAGTAGGGAATGAAAGGTGGAAATGGGAAGGGGGGTGTGCGGGATGTGCGGGGAACGAATTTCCCTTCGCCCACGCTACCGCATTATTGGGGCAATTAAAATGATTACAAAATGCTGCAAAATTTATCCGACTTTTTGCCCATTTACCTTCTCTGTCTTTTCTACTCTCTCTCCCTTTCCCACCCTCTCCCTCTCTCTTTCTCGTTGTAGTTGTTGCTAGTCCTAGTTTCGTGCGTAATGCGTTCTTGGCTTGGCTAACAAAATTGGCATTGCAATTTACCTTCTCCTCCACCTGCCTGCCTTCCCTTCTTCCCCTCCATCCCCTCTCTGCTGTCCTTCGCCACGCCCCTTTTCACTGTGTTTTGCAGTTGTTTTTCATTTTTGTCTGCTTTTCATGCGCAATGACAAATCATAATTAAAAATTCCAATTAACCACCGTCTTTAACCACGCCCCCTTCTCTGCTAACCCCCTCCCCCCTTACCCATTTCCCTTTCCGCTTGG
The DNA here is from genome assembly GCA_018903425.1 of Zaprionus nigranus. Classification (NCBI taxonomy): domain Eukaryota; kingdom Metazoa; phylum Arthropoda; class Insecta; order Diptera; family Drosophilidae; genus Zaprionus; species Zaprionus nigranus. The sequence continues at coordinate 192,927 of JAEIGD010000020.1, forward strand.
AGGCCGCCCCTGGCAGCACTCTATCAGCAGCATCAAACGCAAATTTCATTGTTGATTTCGCCATCCAAAAATGTTCGACTTTACTTTCGTGTCCCCTGATGCATTAACAAAGGCAAAGCCAGTCGATGCGGTGAAGTGGCAAGAGGGAGAGAGAACAAGAAGTGGAAGAAGAGAAAGGGCAGTGTGAGAACTTAAGGAACTCCAAGTGTGAAATATCATCTAATCCATTCTTCGAATAATTCCCAATATTTCTCTATGTGGAAGCTGTTAGATAAATTTAGAGGAAGTACAATTGAAATAGGTCGCATCTGGCCAATCACCAGTTCGATCAATTCCAAAATGATTACAGAAACCAACACTAGAGAATTAAACATAAACGGCTCCCCCAACTTCGTTGACGACCTCAGGCATCTCAAAACGAACACGAATTGGACAAATGGTACGTTAGAACTCTAAAAAGGAACCATCAAGATTAGCCAGCGCAGATCGAGGCAGAAATGGAGAAACTGCAGGAATAGCTGGAATTACGGAAGACCAAAGGCCACCTGGAGAAGAACCATCCTCCAAGAACTGACCCAATCGAGCACAACATGGGACAGAGCTAAACATACGGCGCAAAATAGAGTTCGATGGAAGGCTCTAGTAAGTTCCCAAGCGGAATAATAAGGAATAAAAAAAACGAGAGCAACAGTCGCGCAAAACGCGACAGTGGGATACCCTTCGACCTATGTTCCCGTGTAGTTTAATTTGTTAAATTCACACACATATGCATATGCACATGCTTTAAAATTAATCCCGACAGATGGCTCGGGGGGGACGGTTTTATGTTCATACTTTCTTAAATAACTTCTGTGGTTATTGTTCAATCGGATTGTAATTTGGAGACTACGTAGATATTTCATTCAGCTTAGAAAGTTGTATCTTTTATACAGGTCTTACAAATTGAGTTCAAAAATTAAATTATTAATTTGTGGGAGCGGTGGGAGTGGCACCTAACATTTGAAATAAACTTGATCTGCTTGATCTACACAGGAGTCTTCCTGCCAAATTTGGTAACTCTAGCTTTTATAATAGCTGAGATCTGTGCGTTCACACAGACGGACAGACGGACAGACATGGCTCAATCGATTCGGCTTGTGATCCTGAGCAAGAATATTTAATATACTTTATGGGGTCTGCCACGCCTTCTTCTGCCTGTTACATACATTTGCACAAAGTTAGTATACCCTTTTTGACCATTTTCAATGGTCGAAGGGTATAAAAAAAAAAAATTAATATACCCTCTACAAGGGTGTAAAAATAAATCTCCACAACAGAAATAACCTCGCTAGTGCTCCTTGACTTTGCCTTCCGACTTTCAGAAGCATTTAGTAGTCATCGTTATATCGTATGCTTACTTCCCTAACAGTTCAGAGTTTCTAGCGTGTTTTTTTTAGTTTACAGTCGAGAATGGCGAGCGTTAGTTTGTTGAATCCAAAAGCGGAAATTGCACGTGCTGCTCAAGCTTTGGCCATTAATATTACTGCGGCAGTGGGACTAAAGCGTCTGATGGCTACAAATCTAGGACCTAAAGGTACCACAAAAATGCTTGTCTCGCCGGCTGGCGACATTAAGATCACTAAGGATGGCAATGTGCTGCTGCAGGAGATGAACTTCTGTCATCCGACAGCCTCCATGATTGCTGACTTAGAAAGCATATTGATACAAAGAATTATTTTAAAATTTAAAATAAGTAAGAGTAAAGTATAAGTTTACAAAAGTTTAAGTTGATTAAATAAATTAAATTTAATTTAATTTAATTTAACATTACATCAACTCAGTGAACTGCTAACCTTAATTTGTTTATGTTTAATATGATTATTTAAAGATATATCTAAACTAGCTCTCGCACTATCTCTCGACTGATAAATGCACCGTCAAATGAAGTAATGCATATACCATATAAATGCCTATAAGGAACCCCCCAAGATATATCACCAATTACAATCCAGTTTCGTTAGTGTACTAATCAAATTCGCCGTTATTCCTGTTACAATTTACCGTGCTTTCGAAAAAGGCACCATCCACACACGCCTGAGCGAACATTCTCTTTGGCATTTTGGGCCAATAAAACGCAAATTTCGCCACTCAATCAAAATTGCAACAAAATGCATTTTCATTATGCTCCCCGTGGGGTGCGGGGGTGAAGAGATGCCGCAATGCAAATGCAATCAATATAATTGATACGAGTGTGCGTGAGTCCCTTTGTGTGAGTGTGTGTGTGTTGGCCTGGTTGAGAGTCCGTTGCGGATTGCGTTGAGAAATGCAAGAGAAAACAAGTAAAGAATGCAAGAGAGCAGGGCACTCGACTGTGGAGCACCCTATCGACCAAACTGATAAGGTACTCGTAAGTAGAAATGTTAAGGTAAGGTATTGTACAGCTAGTAAGATAGTATACAGTTAATACTCCTTAACGAAGGCGTGAAAACCGAACTGTACCTACCTAGATCGAGGTCTACCTTCATGTCAAATTTGATTTGATGAGTCCAGAGATTGAAGCATTTAAGGACTGTTGAATGCGTTGACAGAAAGGCAGATGAAGGTGATGGAACGAGGTAGAGGTACTGCCACGCCCACAGCCTTTAACAGAGCATACCCCATTTGCTATGCCTACAGGGTATGCTGAATGCAGAGAAAACTGTGCAAAATGCGTTATAATTTACAAAATTGATTTGCAAAATGGAAAACCGCCGCCTTCCCCACAATCTTCGTCGCCCCCCTTCCTCCCTCATTCTCTCTGCCGCCATGTTGATTTATTAAATCTCAATGTGGCAACGTCTCTCCACAACGCCTGCCACGCCACACTGCCACAACTGCCCCTCCCCCCCTCTCGTGGAGGAAGTAACCGAGCATTATTACCATGGGCCGAGACAATGCACACCGTTCGTTCTTCATTGTTTACCGAAAGCGAGTCATAAAACTACTAAACAAAACAGAGCAGAACCGAGAGAGAGAGAGAGAGAGAGAGAGGGAGAGGGAGGAGAGGAATACGCCCCCCAATATACCCCACCTCCATGCCACCCCCCTTCAGTTCCCTGTGCTGCCCCAATCCCCAGTCGAATGCAGTCAGGCAAATGCGCGACGAGATGGGGAAGGGAGGGGAACTCGACTGCAGAGCATGTTTAGGTAGTACGGGGAGGCAGGCAGGGGGTGACCAAGGGGGGAGTGGGTAGTGGGGCGTGTGGTGCGGCAAAAATTAATCAAAACATTGCATAAAGGCAGCAAAAATAATAACAATAACAATGTAGAGCGTCAGGCGAAAAGATGCCGACAGCGCCGAGCGTTGACAGAGCGCACCAGCACCCCTCCCTTTCCCTCCCTCACCCACTCTTGTGCTCTCTCTGTCTCTCTCTCTCTCTCTCTAGCTGACTTTCATTGTGATGATGATGATGCCACTGACACAAAAGCAGGCAACAACTGTCGACAAGGATCTCATTTGTTATCCTGATTACGTTGGCGCCTTGCGACAAGCAGCGCGACAGAGAACAAGACAGAGCTAAAGAGAGCGAAAAAAGAGAGAGTGAGAAAGCGTGCAAATTAGAGTGAAAGAGAAGGATCAGGCAAAGGAGCAGGGGCTGGAGGGGCAGACATCACGTGAAGACAACAAGAAACAAACAGAACGAAACAAGCGATAGACAAATGCGGAAGCGAAAGATGCTCTTGGAAGGAATAATATATAGTGTGCTGTAACATGATGGTATAATCTGGGGAAACATATATAATGCTAACAGAACTCTGAGTAACACCTTTTATATAAGGTATACCTTATCATAATAAATCAAAATAAACTCTTAACTACATCATTTCTTCCTTAAATATAACAAATAAATAATAATACAGGTTTTAATGATCTTTCCTTCATATATTTTATTTGAAGCCAAATAAATAGATAGCAGTTCATTTATCTTCAATTAAGAAATCATATTAATTTATTTATTATTTTGAGCCAACATTTTAGCAGTATATTAATAAATATATTAAAAGGTATAAAACAGTTATAGCATCTTCAGAACACATTAAAGTATGTAAGATGGCATCACTTTAAACTTTAAGAGGATTATGTTATGAAGGTATTGAATTATTAACTACACTCTGTCTTTATTTAAAATAAAATATATAAGAATAAATTAATAATACGTGTTAACATAGCACATGTCGGATAATCTCTTCTGTTCGTGTATCTAAAAACTTAAGTACAAATAATTGCCTTTTCTGCCGTAGAGTTCCTTGAGCCGAGACTGCTGTGTCGGCTTTGCTTACCCACCTTTGCGGCATTCCTTGAGCGAAATATTTACTTCACTTGTGCCAATAAAGCTGGCCGAGTGACCCCAGACTCCTTAAACCCCTTAGTCCCCTACTGCCCCACACACTTCTCTCAACTTTCCCTCTTTCCCTCTGCAAATTAAGTGGGAAGAGACAGTTAAGCAGTAGTTAGCGCAGGTCTCTGTCTCTGTCTTTCACTCTCTCTGTCTCACTCACTCTTTCGTTCTAGAAACATCCGTATTTTCTAAATTTAATGGCATCACAGCAGGCGATGATGTCGAAATTGTGAGACCTAGGCTTTCTCGTTCCATAATATCTTCAGTAAACAGTTGACTTCTAAATCGAAAACACCAAAAAATTAAAAAAGTTTTTAAGTTTTATTAATAGTGACAAAATTTTAGATATATATTTTCTTACGAATTTGTAATAATTTTTTTACATTTCGATCAGTTGATTTCTCCATTTTCAAACAATGACGACAATAATATTATATATAAACCAGTAAGAAAAGCAACAGTCGCGCAGCACGCGACAGTGGGACACCCTTCGACCTATGTTCCCATGTAGTTTAATTTGTTAAATTCATACACATATGCACATGCACATGCTTTGAAATGAATCACGACTCGTACTTAAATAACTTCTGGGGGCGGTGGGCGTGGCACCTAACATTTGAAATAAACTTGATCTGCTTGTAGTACACAGGAGTCTTCCTGCCAAATTTGGTAGCTCTAGCTTTTATAATAGCTGAGATCTGTGCAAGAATATATATACTTTATGGGGTCTCCGACGCCTCCTTCTGCCTGTTACATACATTTGCACAAAGTTAGTATACCTTTTTTGACCATTTTCAATGGTCGAAGGGTATAAAAATATATAAGAAAAAGTCCATTGTAGTAAATTTGGTTGCAATATCCTGACAAATAACAAATCGGCCGATATTTTGAATGGCAGCGATATAGCGGTGCGAAGCGGTTCTTTCCGACTTATTACAAAAAGTATGTGTGCAAAATTTCATCAAGATAGCTCTAAAACTGAGAAACTAGTTTGCGTTGCGGACAGACGAACGGACAGACAGACATAGAGTTCCCTGGTGATGCTGATTCAGAAAATATATACTTTATGGGGTCTGAGTCGTCTCCTTAGGTGCGCCGCAAACTCCTGGCCAAAAGAATATAAGATGAGGGGCAAGTAGCTGTGTTCCATTTAACTATTGCTATCTTTCGCCCACTTGAACTCACCGATATCCTTTTGCTTTCGCAGCGCTTAAATGTTGCGCAGTATAGAGAAGACACTGCGGCGCGTTTGGTACTGAAGGCGGAGCATGTGCTGATGGAAGCGCTGACTTGTCCAACAACGATGGGATTGTTGCGCAACTGCCATCAGTGTTCTTCATTAGGATTTATCTTTGGGCTGGAAGAGAAACAAAAGCATGTTGATAAAAGAAGAAATACAAATAAAATTGGATAAAATTGGAAGTGAGCGACGAGAAAGAGAGAAGAACCAGCCGAAGTTGTGGAACAGTCAGTTGTGGAAACAAAGTCCACCCCCAAGGTTGACAAAGTCTTGTCGGACATTTCTCTTACATCGTCGAGTTCGGGACGTCGTTCAGCTACGCCACTGAACTCAGAGAGGCGTGTCACGCGTTCCATGTCTAAAAATACCACCAGTTGTTGGTAGCCTTGTGGTAAACAATATTCCACAGCCGCAATTCGATATGGATAATTCGCTGGAAGAGAAACAAAAGCATGTTGATAAAAAAGAAGAAAAACAAATAAAACTGGAAGTGAGCGACGAGAAAGAGAGAAGAACCAGACGATGTTGTGGAACAGTCAGTTGTGGAAACAAAGTATCCATATCGAATTGCGGCTGTGGAATATTGTTTACCCACAAGGCTACCAACAACTGGTGGTATTTTAGACATTGAACGCGTGACACGCCTCTCTGAGTTCAGTGGCGTAGCTGAACGACGTCCCGAACTCGCACTCTTTGGGGATTCAGTGACAGATTTCGGCCTCTCATTGCTCAACCTTGGCTTGGGTAGCTCCGTCTCCTGCTCGGCAATGTCCTCTTCCTTTATTACCAACTGTTTTCTAGCGGACTTAGCTGGAGTGTGCATCGCACGATTGGCAGCAGACAAAGCGATGGGAGTGACAGTATCCATATCGAATTGCGGCTGTGGAATATTGTTTACCACAAGGCTACCAACAACTGGTGGTATTTTAGACATGGAACGCGTGACACGCCTCTCTCAGTTCAATGGTGTAGCTGAACGACGTCCCGAAAATTTTTTAAACGACACTAAAATCGAATCAAAATGAACTTTAAATGAGATTCCCCCAATTCGAAATCATGTCAAAAAACTGTCCTAGAGTTCTTCAATAACATTGAGTACAATTTATTAAACATAATTAAAATAGAAAAATATATGAACAATATAGAAATTAATGATATGTTGTTCTACAACATATGCACACTACACTACAAAAAATATCAGCAATATTTCTGACTACCCTTGCCGTATGAATGATGAAAAAAAAAAAAAAGATCATTTGACTTCCTTTTCCATTCCTTGTCCTGGAACGGCCTTGCCAATGTACATGCCGGAGGCATGTTCAAGTGATCTCTAGAAAACAAAGTCCACTCTGAAATTGAAAATGTATATATAAATAATGTATATATATCTACATTTTCATGTTATATTACACTATTAAAATCTTATAATCTAGTAAGTGTACTTAGAGTGTACGCCAAAATGTTGCAGAAAGAAATTCAATCCGTAAACCATTACATTTATAGGAACTCGTATTAAGCCCAATAAAAAAACTATAGCCCTGAAAAGTATGCTACACTTTTACATATTTTAAAAGCTAAATTTAAATGCAAATTAGCCCTAGATCTGTGCTATAAAGAGGAAATAGATTGCGCTTGTTTAATAAATGATTCAAATCCAACACGCAGTTTGTGTTTTATTCACTTCCCTTGGCGTTACCAATAACCTGTTGTAGATAAGAGAATCAGCGCTACAAAGGGCATAAAAAACACAGCAGACAGAGAACGAGATACGGAGAGAGAGAAAGAGAAGCTGTGGCAGCATGAGAAGGAGGCAGTCAAGTTGCCGCTAGTTGGCAGCCCCATACAGTACCCGCAACAACAACAAGGCTTGTGCTCGCAGTTGGCAACGTCTCCCCAGAACACCTTCCCTCTCCCCCACCTTCCCTGACATGTTCGAAATGTTGCCACGTTGTTTTGTTTCTTTGGCTGAGCTGCAGTTGCTGTTGTTGTTGCTGTTGCTATTACTGTTGCTGATGCCTGGTGATATTGTCTGTTTCAGTTGCAAAATGAAATCATAATATGTAATCAGAACTGCGTTGCCGCAGCCCCCGCAAACCCCCCGACAGCTGTCCGAACTGTTTATTATCCCTGACAGATCCCGACGACAGTTTTTTGCCACGCGGCAATTACGAAAAGATTGTACAACTCGAATTTGCATCAGGTGTTTTAGACATTCAACTATATAGTATACCAAATAGTTCCATTCCATCTTATCCATAAAATAATAGTACTAATAGTTCGAATAGTCCAATTCCATTCTGTCTTCTGCACTAATAGGAAGAGAGTAGACAAACTGAACAAGTTCAATTCAGCTTAACATATGGAACAAGTTAGAGTCCACTCAAAAATGTTTGAAATGAATGTAAATTGAATGGAATGCATGCTAGGCTTAGTATGATCATAATATTGGTACACATTATGAGTTCATGTTGTACTCAATTCATACAGCATGCTCTGATAGTTATGTGTATGAATAAATAAAACAAAAAGGCGATTTGAGTCTATTCCATTCGAGTTAACAATAGCTTTTTGGAACTCTAATTTATATCATTATAATTTGTATATCCTTGCAGAGGGTATATTAATTAATGCCAGGAATTTTTGAAACATCTCTGATCTTATAAAATATATATACTCTGAGTCAGCATCAGCAGAGGATTCGAACTGGCTACAGTGAGTAAAGTAACTCTTTATGTTTATGTTATGTACTTATGTGTAAAGAGTTACTTCAGTTATGTCAAAAACATTCACTTCGGCCGATTGTTCCTATGTCAGCTATATGTAATATTGGTTCCATTTAAACTTTAGATACTCATTATTTATATAGAAATAGTCCGATGAACTAAATTTGAATGCAATATCTTGACAAATAACAAAAATTGGCAGACAGTTTGTATGGCAGCTGTACGATATATCGGTCGAATACGGCTCCTTCCGACTTATATACAGTTTAGTTAGCATAGATTAGTTAGCATTGCAACAGACGGACACACGGACAGCGCTAGTTCGATTGCCTTGGTAATGCCGATTTAGTCAGCAAGATGCTTTCATACTCGATCGAGACAGAAATAGACTGTATCGAATTGCGTAAGGCATGGAAAACTGATTAAGCCTGGTTATCATTCGACACGATTGAACAGATCACCCGTAGAAGAAGTAGTAGAACGTATATAACAGTTTTATAAATACAGGGGTAATAGCAGAGCACAGTTCCACTATATTATTGGTAGATAATGATTATACCAATCATCATTAAAATCATTTGTTCCCAGTGAGTTTATATATATATCTATTATGGATATCTATATGTATGTTGGTATGTTACGTTGGGTAAAGTTAAGTTAGGTTAGTTTCGATTCGGTTGCTTTGTATAAGCTAAGACAAGGTAAGGTTCGTTTACTCATCATTATGATGATGATGTTCATTGGCTAAGCTATATATAGATATATATAGCTTCCCATCTTTCTATAGTAGAATTATCCTCTATATGATATAATATGATATGATTGTCAGCTGTGTCGACACCTTGCTATAAATTTGGTTAAATTATCCCAATAAACACCGGCAAGTTCAGAGAGAGAGAATGAGAGAGCGCGAGAGACAGCGGAACGAGGGGGAAGGGTAAAGGAGGAGGGGGTAATCGCCTTGAACTTGAGCAACATTTGGTTTGATAATGAAATCAGAAACAATAAAAAACAACAACGAGAATAGCCCGAAAAAGAGAAAGAAGCGAATTTAATAAAAAAACAAAGCCGAGGCAAAGCTCGACAAGGGCAAATCGGGGGGGCAAGCCAAGGGGGCAAGTTGAGGGGGGGCAAATGTTAGTGCAATTAATTAAAAAACTAGAGGCCCGCACACACGCACACACACACACACAGTCGGACACACACATGTGGCATATGTGCATAAAAAAGACGAGAAAACTTTTAAGTGGGTATGCACGACTTGCAGATATTCTGCAATTGTCAATATGAAAGTTTAAAATGCAACACAAAATAATCAAGCGATTATGCACGACTTGAAGATACTCTGCACTTGAAGCTCAACTAGTTTAAAGTAAATAGATAAATGAAGAAATTGAATTTGCAATACTTATACCTTAATTATTTCTGTGTAATTTCTTTTCACTTTCCTCGCACATACCCCACTCACTGCCATCTGCTGCGCGGGGTATAAAACAAGCTGAGCACAAATTAAAAAAAAGTTAAGCGTGGTCGCTGAGGCCGATTCTGATGGTGATTCCGATTCTGACTCTGATTTAGATTTCAGTTTCTGCTTCTCTCCCCTCGCCCTCTCCCTCTCTCCCTCTCTCTCTCTTTCTCTCCCTTTCCCTCTTTTGTATGTTCTTCGTATTGAATTGAAAACATTTTATGCATTTGATTTAATCAAAAGAGAAATTCAATGCGAATGCGAATGCAGGCACTGTACAATGACAACAACAACAAGAACAAGAACAACAACGGCAGCAGCAACTGAGCAGGCATTGAAATCAAATGCAAAATGGCATTCACCCATACACTCACTCATTCACTCACCTACTCAGTCGTTCATTCAGTCATTCACTCATGCAATTTGCATTGTTTGCGGCTCGAGCAGTGCGACATGTGCAGCGCGACCGACCCGACCCCATCGCCGATGCTGACCGATAGCAGCACCCTCCTGCTACCCACTCTGCCCACTTCTCCCTCTCCACCAGGCCGTAGAGGGCAGCACCTTCAGCGGGAATTGAAAACAATAATACAACAGAACAGAAACAGAAGAGAAACCGAGGAGAAGAGTAGAGAACGCTCCACCGATTCGACGAGTTCATTTTCACTTCATTTGCAGTTCTGCGAACCACGGTGTGAGGTGCGAGAAGAAAGAAGTAGGAAGTAGTAGAGGAGAAGGAACACGAGTTGGAGATGCAGTAGTTGCCTAGTAGAGTAGAATGAAGTAAAGTGAAACTAGGAGGTAGAAAGAGGAGTAGTAGAACGAGTATAGACAGAGTAGAAGTAGCTTGGCAGAAAGAGTAGTAGAAACAGGAGAAGAACAAGTAGAAGAAGTGCAGTGAGAAGGGCGTGCTCGACTGTTAAATACCCACTAGCACTACCAAAAAGATTCTGATATAATCAAATTTTGTGCCCTGCAGGCAGCGCATTGGAAATCTTAAATAACTTCTATACTGATTATACGTTCGAAATTTCAGACAGAATACATCGACTTTCTGTTCATGCTGATCAAGAATAAATATATTTGTGCTCCTTTTTTTTAGTTGGCATAATGTTATAGCTAATACTCTTCATAATAGTAAGAAGATGAAGAGTGATAGCAATAGTTAGAAGATAAGAGAATGTTAGTATAGCAAAGAAAAAGTAGTAATATTAGAACGAGAGCAACAGTTGAGCATCACGCGACAATAGGATACCCTTCGACCTATAATTAAACGTAAAGTAAGTATTGTTCGATACCCTTTACTCTTTAATACAATATAATTAACGTAACATAAGTCTTCACATGCATACATACGTTGGTGTATGAATACCATTGCCAAGCTCATACATACATATGTTTGTACGTATGTACATATGTGTGTCATTGTTACTGTGTTTGTGATACTTTTCGTTGCAAAACTGACTTTATGTGTCATAATTTGCCTGTCGATCGACTACCTGTGAATTCCTCTTGTAAAGCACTTCATTATATTTCGAGCATTTCATACCTTTTAACTTTTAAATTAAACTCTAAATTGCACGATCAATTGAGGTGTAGAGAGTGAGGTATTTGTAAATAAGGTAAATTTGTACCAATGAGTAGAAGAAGGTCATTGATCAAAGGCCTAAACAGAAGGGAAACTAACATAAATGGCTGCCTCAAGTACCACCAGATAAGAAATATTGTTTAGGTTCTGCTTATGTGCATGAAGGTGTTACAAATATATAGTAAACTATTATAACTATACAATTTTTAGTTTATTTTTCGTTTTGCAAGCATATCTTCTGACAGAACATTATTTTTAAAATCATCCAATTTACATTTAGATATACTGCAACAATCTATTAGCGAATTGTGCAGCTTGTAGCACAGTGTTGCATTATAGCAGTGACAAAGCTATGTAGCACACTTTTAGCACACATTAGTACAGTGTGAGTGCATAGCAGAGAAGTCAAGATATGAGATCTTTCTACTCTGATTCCTCTACACTGGCCTCTGCCTCTGTCGCTGTGCCTGTCGCTGTCCCTGTCAATGCCTCTGCCTATATCTCTGTCTGCTCTATCTTCTATTCCGATGTTCCTGCTTCTTCTTTCACTTTCAATTCATTTGCAACTGCTAATTAACTTAATCAACGTGATAAGCCATGCACATGTTGCACGCTAGCTCCCACACACAGAGAGAGAGAGATAAAGAAAGAGTGAGGGAGAGAGATGTTCTCATATGCGGACACTGAACTCCATCTCATTTGTGGTTAGTGGGGGGAGGGGGTTGCTCATTCCCATCTCCATTACAAGGCATTTTTTTGCATTCACTTGTTGTTCCTTTTCACCATCTTCTCTCTCGCTCTTTCTATTTTGTAATTTATTTGCCGTTCTGCTTGTAATTTGTTACAGTTTTTAATCTCGCATTGTTCTAAGCAGCCGCTGACTGACAAACTGACGGACGGACGGACAGACAGACAGACAGAGAGATGGACTGACAGACAGACTGACGGAGAGTTGGTCAGTGGGCGGGGGAAGCGGTGGGCGCGGCCGAAATGTAATCAACGTCATAATCAGCGATGAAGAGCATTCGCATCTGCATTGTCCTGCTGCAGCACAGGAGTCGCAGTCTGCAAGCCACGCCCACCCACTCCCACTCCTACTCCCACATACTCTCTCTATCTCTTTCTGCCCCGCCCCCTAACCAACATTCCTTGGCATGTCCGGCAAAGAACGCAACGCTTGAGAAACTCATGGCAGGCTTGCAACATGTGTGTAGACTAGAGAGGAGCCAGAGAGCGTGCGTGAGAGCTGCACGTGAGTGTTGTGCGTCACGGCGATGAAAATTACAGCTGCGTCTTTGAACTTGAGAACTCTTTAAGGCAACTTTAAGTCTTATATTCAAGTATAACTTGACATCATTTCTATGTTTCTAAAACTTTGACTTCGAAACTACGAGTATTCAACGACTGTTCTTTAATTCATTACAAAGTGAACCTGGGCTGGACTCATTTTCACATAACGAAAGCATTACTTTCTTAACTGTCTGACTATATGAAATATGATGTCTGAGTTGTTTGACTCCTGTCTCGGATTAGAGAAGATATCACGCACAGTTGTTCTTTCTGCAAAGGTCTCATCCTTAGCTAGGCTACTCAATGCATGAGCTCTGACTCCCGACATTACTAAGTGCATATATACATAGTTAATATATATATATATATATAATATATATATCTCTGATTTATTCTCCTTGGATAAGTCACTCGTTGTGCTATCATCTACAGTGTTCTCCCTCTTCCAACACTAAGCTTGCCTTGCACATTTTTTAATTATTATAATTTTACATAGTACCCACTCACACACAGACACACACATGAAGAGAGAGAAAGAGAGAGGGAGAGGGAGAGTGGGAGAAATGTGGCAACAATGGGCCAAAGCGGCGCTTCGCATAATTCATTTGAAAGCGCACAAAAGGCGCACATGAAATTGAAATGAAATTGAAAAACATAAAATAATAATAAAAGAAATAATAATGAAAAGCGAACTATGTGTGCGAGTGTGTGTAAATGCCGAATACAATAAAAATAATAATCAACAATGCCCTCACACACACACACACACACACACATGAGTTCACATTTCAGTTTTGTGCTTTTTAATTTGCTCTCAACTTATTCTTCCCGAGCTTGCATAATGGACGAGGGTGTAAAATATGCGGGTGTTTCTGGTAAAAAACACATGAGAAATTGAAAACAAAAATAAATCACACAAGAATGCGCCAAATCGAATAAGCGCAACTAGCAGATACCACGCGTAATTGAAGTGATTGCTGAAATCAGCTTTTTTTGGTACAATTTGAGATGCATTTGGTACAAATTGAGACAAAATAGGTACAGTTTGTGCTGCATAGAAAAGAGAAAACAGAAAACATTTATATACATTTGTCAAATAAGACTGAAAATGTAATGGAAAAGTACAAGGTAGACTAGTTTACATAGATATATATGATGTATGTATATATATAGTATTATCATCAAATAAATATGTATACAAAATATTTTGATACCTACGTTATTGATCGTAGCAAACTGCCCGAATGGCTACAATTTACAGGGTACAATCAAGCTCGATAATGAACTGATTAAACCAAAGGCAAAATCTTTGTATTATGGGTACTTTTTCCAATTCCAATTTGGCAATGGATTTTAATACCATTTTTTCCATTATACATATACATATATAAACCTATTCAGGCAAATGTTTTAATTAATACATATTCCCAGTTGTTTTTTTTCAACTTAATCAGCATTTAAATAAAAATGAGGGGCGTGTGTTAATCTGTCTGTACGATATTATTGCCTATATATGTATATATGTCAATGTGATTTATCTATCATCTTATGCACTTTCCAGAGAAAGCGGCAGAAAGGAAAACGCTGTGAGTTTGTTGCGTTGCATGCAAATGCGAATTTCTCACTGGATTGACTTTTTGGCATTCGATGCGCTTTAAACTGTTACTTGCTTAGCTGTCATTCTCGAAAAGCACCTAGCACAACGAATAAGTGATGAATAATTAAAAAGCAATTACAATTTGATTGCATTAATCCATTTAATTTTTACATTAAACACTTCATTTTCGCAAGTGTCAGCAATATGTGATTAACAGAACTGAAACTTACGCAGGGTGAAGAGTATTCGAAATTCGAACTTGCTGTTAATGGAAGACTGTAATCGGGTCGCCCCCTTTACAGTTGGCCAGTTAACAGCTGCAGCACTGCCCCACATAACCTCTAGCTCTGTACAGTTGTTACATTTGGTACATTTGTACCGCACATGACATATGTGACATTTTAATTATGTTTTATTTCGTACTATCCCGATTGTCTATTGGCAAGCGCAACGCTTCAACGCGGACAGCGCAGCGTCAGTGCGCCGCTGCCGAAGCCAGCTGCGCGGCTGATAAGCTAGCATTTTCAGCATTTATTTAATTTAGTTTCAGTTCGGTTTTTGTGCTGCGCCCATCTGCATGCGCCGCTCACGCTGCATGCGGCATTCGGCATTCATACGGAACGCCAGAAGACGTTGACATTTTATTTTTTGTGTTATTTTTTGTTTTGTTTTACTTTCTTTTCGCCTTTTATACGATTTAATTGAACTTAATTTGATTGGACTCTTGGCTGCGTCGCTTTATCAAAACTGCAAGCAGGACAAACGGGTTAAAGCGCGACCCATTTCAGCATGCAGTTTAACCGTTACACTTGCTGCGCTCTGCTCGCCCTGTTGCTTTGCGCAGCAGCCGCACACTCAGTGGCCGCCGACAACAGCAGGGAAGCCAACAGCGGCAGCGAGAACAACAACAGCAGCAGGTTTGTATTGCAGTCTAAGGAGCCTTTAACAGACTACCTAACAGCTGTTAAAGGATCACCGACTTAGCAGTAGGTGTTTTCTTTTATTTGAAAGGATTAGCAACTTAGTGTTTAACAGATGTTAGAGATCATTTGCAACGTTTGTAAAAACATATTATACTGTTAACTTGCGTAGTATGTCAACGTGCAGAACTATGTATGTAAGTGTATGTGCTGCATGTACATATGTACATTTAATTATTCCCCCCACTAAAACTGCGTAGTTAATGTAAACATCAAGCAATGTTTCCATTATATATTGTCCACGACTTACAGCATAGCTTTATTCAGCAAGAGATTTTCCAGGGCGAATATACATATGTTTAAACAGTAAACTGTTTATGTATTCCTGAACTCTTTGCATATTTGTTAAGTCAATGTGGACATACTTACATAAATTGAAACGGAACTTTACTATCTGTTTCCGCATACAATTTGCTTTGCAAATTTTATCCAAGAATTCCCAGTTGGGGTCTCAGGGTATTTCCATTGCCAGTGAACTCTGCCCCTCTACGGGTGTCAGCACTCTTCCCCTTCTTATCTATATAGATAGATAAAACCTTTGGGTAATCCCCTTCCACTCCACTCATGACTCTCTTCTCTTCACTCTCTCTCGCTGCAGCAAATGGGTCTGCGATGCGACAGATCTCTGCCTGCCCGAGGGAGAAGGACCGCCCCCGGTGCCAGTCACAGCCGGCCAGCAGCCGCAACGCTTTGAGAGCCAGCGTGACTGCCGTCTCTCATGCGGCAAATATGGCTCCACTTGGCCCATGCCCAGCGGCGAGTGCAGCCTGTCGCACGAACGTGTCCACTTTGATCCGTGGAAGGTGCGCTTCAATGTGGTCGCCCCAAATGCAGTGACGACGCAGTTCCTGCGCGAAACCAATCGCCTGTTTGTGAGTAATCTCCTCAAGGAGTGCATCCGCAACTGCACTCTGGGCGACGGAAGCAAGGAAATTCTTGTCAAGGCCACAGTCAATGCCAGCAGCCTGGTGCTGGACTGGAACACCGACGAGAGCTATATGATAGTGGTGCGCACCACAGAGACGGCCACCTTCGTGGACATCAAGGCGCAGACAGTGTACGGGGCCAGACATGCCTTCGAAACACTGAGTAACCTGGTCACTGGCAGCCACTCGAACGGGCTGCTCCTGGTGAGTGCGGTCCGCATCACAGATGCTCCCGCCTACCCGCATCGCGGCTTGTTGCTGGACACCGCTCGTAATTTTCTGCCCTTGCGCCAAATACGCAGCACACTGGACGCCATGGCGACATCCAAATTGAATGTGCTGCACTGGCATGTAGTGGACACGCACAGCTTCCCGCTGGAGATCACCCGCGTGCCGGAGATGCAGCGCTATGGCGCCTACTCCAGTGCCCAGACCTATTCCCGGGCGGATGCCATCAATTTGGTGAAGTACGCACGGCTGCGTGGCATCCGCATCCTGCTGGAGATCGACGGACCATCGCATGCAGGTAACGGTTGGCAATGGGGACCGGCTGCGGGAATGGGCAACATGTCCGTCTGCCTGAACCGTTCGCCGTGGCGCAACTTCTGCGTGCAGCCACCTTGCGGGCAGCTGAATCCCGTCAACGAACACATGTACGCAGTGCTCAAGGAGATTTTTGAAGATGTTGCCGAGGTGGGGGCACCCGAGGAGACCATCCACATGGGCGGCGACGAGGTGTTCATACCGTGCTGGAACCACACCGAGGAGATAACCGCCCAGATGCGCACACGTGGCATGGATCTCAGCGAGGCAAGCTTCCTGCGACTCTGGTCGACATTCCATCAGCGCAATGTGGAGGCCTGGGATGACATCAATCATCGTATGTATCCCAGTGTCAGTGCGCCGAAGCCAGTGATCCTCTGGTCCAGTCGACTCACTGATCCCCAGCATATCGAACAGCTGCTGCCGAAGGAGAGGTTCATCATCCAGACCTGGGTGGGGGCACAGGATTCGCTCAATCGAGAGCTGCTGAAGCGCGGCTATCGCCTGCTCATCTCCACCAAGGATGCCTGGTACCTGGATCATGGCTTCTGGGGCAACACCAGGTACTACAACTGGCGCAAGGTCTATGAGAACCTGCTCCCACTTAGCCAGCCTGCTGGAAACATTCGACAGGTGCTCGGCGGTGAGGTGTGCATGTGGAGCGAGTACGTGGATCAGAACTCACTGGGTAAGCACTCTACACACTCTACGTTTCCCACCTTTGTCACTCCCTTTTGACTCTTCTCCTCCGGCAGAGGCTCGCGTCTGGCCCAGAGCTGGTGCCGCTGCGGAGCGCCTCTGGTCGAATCCCAAAACGTCATCACACATGGCCCAGCGTCGCTTCTATCGCTATCGGGAACGTCTTATTGCTCGTGGCATTCATCCGGACGCTGTGATCCCCCCACTGGTGCGTGCTGCACGAGGGGCAATGCCTCTAGTAGGGGAGCAGCAAGCATTCTCAGACATAGATAATTAAGTATTTATGCCGAGCTTATGTACTTGATGCGTCAAACTGAAATAAACCCAAAGATTCATATTTCTATTATAATTTTGTGGGTTTGTTGAATTCATTTTCAATTTGAAAGTCCGCGCTCTAGTTGGCGCACTGTTAAAATTATCATTTTGTTTGTTATCGATTACTTCGACGCTATTTTTCAATGTAATACGATTTCTGGAATTTCATTGAAAAATAACGTCCAATTCGAGCACTGTTAAATTAACATTTTGTTTGTTATCGATTACTTTGACGGTATTTTTCAATGAACAGTGCGCCAACTCGACCGATTTGTGGGTCGAGCACTGTTAAAATTAACATTTTGTTTGTTATTGATAACTTAAATGAAACACCAGAAATCGCATGAATGGCAACTCTTCGCCGCCTTTGGTGCGCTATGCAAACTTTGTCAACTCTGGAGCGATCACAAAGGTAAATAAAAATAATGAGTAACCGGGCCCAACAAAAACAATAGAAACTGAGCTAAGCTTTAATACATCTACGAGATGCATTTTATCAACTGCGCGATTTATTTGCTGTGCTCTCTGCTGCTGCCCTTTGGACAGGCCAACAGCGAAGGGAAGTCGGAAGGCGACAGAGCGGAAGATAATGTCAACAACAATGCCGCCGTGCTGCCTGTTGTACTCTGGCACGGCATGGGCGACACTTGTTGTTTGCCCTTCAGCCTGGGCTCCATTAAGAAGCTCATCGAGGAGCAGACTAATGGCACCTACGTCCGCTCCCTGAAGATTGGCAGCAACGTTGTGCTGGACTACGAGAGCGGCTTCTTCATCCATCCCAACAAGCAGATTGACTATGTGTGCGAGCAGCTGGCCAAGGATGAGCAGCTGACCAATGGCTACAATGCCATCGGCTTCTCCCAGGGCGGACAATTTCTGTAAGTTGGGAGCAGGATTGCCGATTGGCATAACTTAAATATTCTTATCCATCCTTCTTCTGCCTAGACGTGCACTGGCCCAGCGTTGCCCCAATCCGCCAATGCGCACGCTCATCAGCCTGGGCGGACAGCATCAGGGCGTCTTTGGGCTGCCCAAGTGCCCCACGCTGAGCGTCAGCAGCTGCGAGTACATCACCAAGCTGCTCAACTACGCCGCCTACGAGAAGTAAGTGCAACACACAGTGCCACAGGCAGCTTGGTCATTCATTCATTCTGTTTGCAGTTGGGTGCAGCAGGCCCTGGTGCAGGCCACCTACTGGCACGATCCGTTGCACGTGAGCAGCTACAGGCTGAAGAGCACCTTCCTGGCCGACATCAACAACGAGGTGTACGTCAACGAGGGCTACGCAGAGAACCTTAACAAGTTAAAGAAGTGAGCAGGCAATCTGAGGGAGTATCACAATCCTTCTCTTATGCCTGTGTTGCCATTGCAGGTTTGTCATGGTCAAGTTCCTCAACGACACCATTGTGCAGCCCAAGGAGTCTCAGTGGTTTGAGTTCTACGGGCCTGGACAGGACCAGCGCATATTGCCGCTCAATCAGAGCAAAGTCTACAAGAATGTACGACAAACATTGACAAATGCTATGAAAGTAAATGTATCTATGTTGTTTCTATGCAGCTCGGTCTGGAGCTGATGGATCTGAACCACAAGCTGCAATTCCTCGCCGTCGAGGGGGATCATCTGTCCATCTCGAGGGAATGGTTTGTGAAGCATCTGGTGCCGTTGCTACTTGAGCGGCACTAGGGGACCATGCCCCGAGAGCAGCGAACAAAGGAAAGCTTTACTACCGATTATATAAATCAAATAATTCTCTAAACAAATCTATATATACATAAATAGCCGATATACGCACGAGGAGAACATACAGGCGATATATAGTTGTAATTAATCATTTCGATATTCTGTTTAGCATACAAAAATGGTTTACCTAGTTTAAAACGCTTTATACATTGGTTTTTCTGTTTTCTGTTTGTTTTTTAAGGACATTAAATAGCAATTAAACATTTCCGAGAAACATTCAATGCAAGGCAACCGCGTGTTCCGACTCGACATCTACATACATATAAATATAGGTATATATATATTATTTATATATATTTATAGTTCTATAAAGAATATATATATATATACAATATATATATATATATATATATATAGAGTACGCATTATGTGTAGTAGCTATGTACATGAGGCAATTAACAAGAGCTTATCGACAACCGTAGAATTCTAGGATTACAGGAGGATTTACATTGGACACAGAGTAGTATAGATATAATAGATAGAAACAACTTGATATATCGTATAGCCAGAACCAGCGAACCGAGCAAGAGAGGAGAGTATGTTGTGGATAGATAGATCGATCGGGGCAAGCACATCATAATTTGGACTTGGTATTCGTATTGCGGGCAAAGAAGATCTCTGGATCCTTGTGTGGTCTCTGGATCTCGCGATAATTGTTCACTATCTTCTTGGACCTGTCCTGGGGACATGATTGCAGATTGCGGAACACGCTGACCTGGAACGGAGAGAAGTATATTGATATTGAATGATGCACACTTGGTGTCCCTTAGC
Organism: Zaprionus nigranus; assembly: GCA_018903425.1. Classification (NCBI taxonomy): domain Eukaryota; kingdom Metazoa; phylum Arthropoda; class Insecta; order Diptera; family Drosophilidae; genus Zaprionus; species Zaprionus nigranus. The sequence goes on from JAEIGD010000020.1 coordinate 213,163, forward strand.
ACAGCTACGCACCTGACCGCGCGACACGTAGATGGGTGTGCGATAGATGATCCATGTGACGCTCTCGAAGTAAGGCGCCGTTGTCAGCGATCCCTTGTACGTGTAGTAGTGTTTGCTCAGCTCCTGCAGGCCAATCCAGGACAGGCAGTCTACGAAAAGGAAAAGGGATAAGTTGTTGCTTCTTCTCAATCTAACCCTTTGCTGACTACTCACCCGAGTCGAGCGATGCACTCGTGTGTATCTTCTGGACAATCCGTATGCCCTCGGTGATCTTCTTGAACTCGGGACAGTCCTTGTCGCCGCAGGCCTGTATAAAGAAAGCGACTACTGCGAGTCCATCCGGCTTGTTCTTGGCCTCGGCAAAGTCCTTGTACTTGGCATTGTAGTGGACAGCGTGCGCCTCCATCGAGTACTTTATGCCCTCCAGCGTGTGCTCGCACCCGGACTCATCACTGTCGGACCAATGGAAGTGAAGCTGTTCGAACACATACATGTCGGTGTCCAGGGCACCGCCAATGATATACGGCTGCTGTTTGCGCTTGCTGAACGTTACCATGGCCGAGGTGCCGGTGTTCTGGACACGGGCCACGCCCACCGGCTCCCAGTGGCCATGATATTCAAGCGGATCAACATCATCAATATGCTCGATGGCACGATTGCTTATCTCGATGGGCGACTGCACGGGCATGCTATACGCTAAGCTAAGCTATCTACGCTACGTGGTCTCCTCCGCCTCCTCCTTCTCCTCTGACCGCTGAGCTGTGCTGTGCTGTGCTGCCTGCCTGCCTGCCTGGCTGACTACAATGGTCGATCCTCTTGTTGCCTTGTCGTCCGCCTATGTAATGTGGACGTCGTTAAGATATTTCTTCTTCCTCAGCTTGTAGACACGCCCGCGATCGTCAGCGCTGGCGTCGTCCAAGTGCTCGGCTGACAGAGGTGGCGCTTGCGGCGGCGACGTCGTGATGGCGACTGTTCCTCTCGACGCCGGCGTGTGTAAGCAAATGTGACGGCTCCTGCTTTGGGTGCCGTCTCTCTCTCTCTCTCTCTCCCTCTCACTCTATCTCGATGCCTGCAAGAAGGATATGATGAAATTATCAAATTGGTAATTGAAAGTTGCAGTAGCGAAGGCAAAGGTGAAAGGATATCGTGTGATGGGATTGCCTTAAGGCTTGCGTGACCATGCCATCATCAGACTGGGGCAGCAACAGCTTCGTCTCTCGTTGTTTGCCATTGAAATCGACACCTACAATGAAACCGCCACCCCTTGCCACGCCCCTTGCCCCGTGCTAAACGACTTGCTTGATTAGCGCCTCGAGAAATTGAAATGCGTGAGTAAATATATTTATAACTCAACTACACCGGCCCCTCTTTCCCAACTGCCACTCCCCTCTCTCTCAGTCTCTGCCCTGCAGTTCAAAGTTCACGCAATGCGTTTTAAATATTCAACAGAAACCTGAATTTGACCCCTAAACGACGCTTTAATTTGTCTTGTTTGCACCTCCATGCGGGAATCGTTCCCCTCCCTCTCCCGTACACATCTCACTCTGGAGCAGGACAATTGCAGTTGATATCGATTTGTTATCTAATTGCCGCTTCGTGCATGTTTCATTAGCGACAATTGACAGATTGATGGAAACCACAACAACCAAGCAAGCGATGGTCGCCTGCTCCGGCAACGTTTTATGGCTCAATTGAAGAAGGAGAACAAGAAGAAGAACCAGAAGAAGAAGGAGGAGGAGACAGAGAGAACTTTCCTCGACTCGGCTGGCCTAACGTGAAATGAATAAAACGTTCTTTGGTTTTGTCATTCAATTGAAAGATATCAGACACAAATTGGCGCTTTTTTCTTATCAGTTAATCACGTCGGCTGCGTTTATGCGGTGCTAAATCGTGATAAGCTTGTTGTGACTGCATTTAATGTTCAATATTGTGATTTATGCGATGGAATAAAGCTAATAACACCTCTTGCGAACCAACTGATCTGTCTTGATAAAAGAAATTATAATCGCATTTGCAGATCTGCCCAAGATTAGCAAGGTGTTCAAACTAAAGGTATTTCACTACAAGTTAAGAGTGAATATAGCACTTGTTATGCTATAAAGCTAACTCTTTATAAATGCACAATATATTATAATAAAGTAAAAGTAGTGAGAAACCCATATGAGAAGAACTAACAGATCTATTAAGTTACAAAATATACCAAACGATCGCAAACCGTGAATTAGATCACTTTGTACGTTAACTGATCTATTTAGTTCTAAAATGTACTATACGATAGTTCAGATTTACCGTAGATCAGCTGGTTTTTGAAAGGTAACGTGATTATAACACAATTATAGCACTTAGTTTGCTATAATGCATAGACTTATACAATATAATAGTAATATAATAAACAATGGCAACTAACAGATCCATAGAGTAAGAAAACATGCTATGCTCTTGGCTTGATCTACCCAAGATCAGCTGTTTGATAAGGAAAAGGTGATCAAAGGGATAATACAATATAAATGTATCTCTTATATAATATTATAATAAAGTAAAAGTATATAAAAATACGTAGAGTAAAAAAGCATACTATGTATTTGTTTTGATTTATCCTAGATCAGCTGGTTTAAATGAGGAAACGTTATCTCACAGCACATTTAAAGCTATGATACAATATAGAGCTCTTATATAATATTATATGTATTATCATAAAGTAAAAGTACCTATTAAAGCCAATGACAACGAGTAATAGAATATGCTATATTATTGTTTAGATCTACCGCAGATCAGCTGGTTTATAGAAGGAAACGTGATCTCAGAACACGTTGAAATTGATTATAGCACATTATTATGTCATAAAGTTTACTCTAATATTACAATAATATACATACATTGGTATAAACCGTTTATGGATCGTAATAAAGTACTTAAAACTAGATAAACATAACGATTGCCATGCAACAAACACACACTGACAAACTGTAAACTGTTCATTGTAAACTAAAACTGGACTTTTCTAGTCTATATGGAAAAATGAGTTGTCCAACTTTTGAGATTCACATTAATTAACAAGTGTTCCGGTGGGCGGGTAGAGGTAGAGTAATTAACAAGTGCTAATGGCAGACCCACAAGAGTTGGCCATAAAACATTTCTTTATAGCACCTGAAGATTATGGCACGTCAGGCACATACTTGTATGCTGTATGTACGATGTATGAACATGCAGAGACATGCACACACAACTGTAACTGTGCATGTGAATCAACTGATATGGGGCGTAAAGCAAAATGCGATTTTAATTGACATTTATACAATCCCCCCGAAAATTGCCCACTCAGACATTATCGGGCGCAGGTAAATATGTACTATATATATACATATAGACGATAGCCAACACCGGGTTTACGGCAGACACTGATATCGGGGGCGAATAGGAATAGAAATAGGTATAGCCGAAGTGTGTGCGATAAGCCAAAGACGCCGATTCTGCGGTTCGATGTTTTAGCCTAATGCCAGACTAGCCGAGATATATATACATATATATGTATATATACTGGTATATGTATAATTAAGATATATGGTATGTGTGGCAGTCTCTTGATAGGTTTCTCTGTTTTGTGGGTGTGTCGTGTCGGCGAATCTTATCTGCCGTTCGGCATCTAGAAAAACTGCAGGCGCAGATGATTATGGAGTTGCCGTGGCACGCCTGTGTCGCCACGTGCGTCACGTGGAACCTTCGAACGGTAAATTCGCATATCGTATCTGTGGTAGTTGCATGGCAATTTGCCATAGCCATTGCCATAGCTCCGATTTCCGCAAACAAATCTTTTCTATTCATTATCATGTTTATGTCTTCAATAACTTTCCATTCTATTCCTACATTTCCACTCGTTCTCGCTCTCTCTCTCGTTATCTTTCTACCTTATTACTCACCGCGAAATAGATGACAAAGTTCAGTCTCGTCACATTCTTGGAATTATGTAAATACCTGCAATATTTACCCAACACATTGGTGATAATTCTCAAGTTCGCTTTAAATCAGTCGCTCTGACAAACTATGTATAGTATTTAATTATAAACTTGCCATTACCGATCCGATTGCACTGCGTTATCGAATGCTTTACACACTTGACGATTGAACGATAGTTGGCACGATAGTTCCAGTACAATGTCCACATATAATGGACCTGCATATCTTTCGCCACACTCTCTCATACCTCAACAATTGATTCTAATTTTGACATTATGTTTTATCGCATATCACACTAGATATTTGTATAAATACACTCCACGCATATTTATCTATGTGTATGTGTGTGTGTGTGTGTGCATTATACATCATAGATAGGGCAAATATGAGCACAGAACAAATTGGAGTGCAGACCACTTGAGAGTTAACTGGGATACGTCAGAGCTCTGAGATCATGCGTTTCCCAACCTGATTGATGGATCAGCCAGGGGCGATTTTAAGAGCAGTGTGAAAGCGGATGATAAGAACGCACGCTCGCTTATCATGCCGAACGGGAGACATTCTCTACTCCAGTCCCAGCACAGCACCCCCTTGCCATGCACCCCCACCCAGTTGCTTTGTGTGTGAGCGTGTAATTACTTAAGTGCGAGCGTAAATACTATGATAAACCTTATCAGATAGATCAATGCTGCAATAGCCATGTAAACGAAAATAAAACAACTGCAAGGATAGTCACAGGCAAAGAGAGAGAAGGGGAGAGAGAGAGTGGGAGTGGGGGCGAGAGTAAGAGGAGTGTAGGGTGTCAGCCAAGAATAGAACTCGAGACCTGGAGGTGGCATGCAAATTGCCTTGCTACGCAATGACCTCATCCACACAAGGTGTGCGTTATGAGAGAGCCGCAACAGAAGCAACAGGAACAACAACAACAACAGCAGCAACGAAGCATCAATCGACCAAATAACTAATCCAGTCGAGCTTTGGCCACAGCCAGGTCGGCTAATGCTCTGTAATTGTGCTGTTAAATTCGAGACTGCATCTGCGAATCAATCGATAAACAGCTGCTAAACAGCAGCACCAAATGAGCACAATATTTTAATTCATTTCATAATTCAATGTTGTTGTTGTTGCTATTGATGTTGTTGTTGTTCCGATTACCACAGTATAGAGGGTATTACGACGAATGTGATGTGCGACAGCTGTTTTTTGCCGCTGCCGCTGCTGTTGTTGCTGCGACTGCGACTGCTGTTGGGGCTCTGCTGCTCTCTAAGCAAATCAATAATTTAGCGGCAAGTGCAGGGTCACACATACAGAGAAATGACCTTCGCACAGGCGTATGGTCTGGGAATTGTGTGTGATTAGCGCTGGTAAGGGGGACATTCAATTCCATGTATTTTTTCCCTATGGCCATTTACACCTTGTGCCTCAGAGCATTCTAAAATTTTGAAGCGCAATTAAATTGCTTGCAGTCACTGTGACAGTTACTGTTGTTGTTGCTTTTACTGTCTACGTAGCTGTCACTGTCACTGCCGGCGTAATGTTATTGTATTCGCTAGAGTTGTTTTTGTTGTTCAAGTCTTCGACAGACATTTTTACTAACTGCGATGCTCACCCGACACACTTAAAATATAATACATATTTACATACATACATATGTACCATGTATGTCAAGCAACTTATCTGCACACACACACTAGCACGCGAGTGTGTATGTATAGTACATATGAGTAAGTCTCATCTTATTGTTGGTATTTACCTGTTGATTTTGATTTGCCTTTGCGTTTGCCCTTAGTCCACTTAGTTCTTGCTTTTGTTGTCGCTCTGCTTTCAATTGAAGCTTTAAACTTAAAAAAAAAACAACTACATATAATCTATGCAAATTGAATTGCAAAAAACAACTATGTTGACACTCGCGCACCCAATTTCTGTTGTTGTTGTCGTCTGCTGCTTGTTATTTGTATGTACTCAAACGAGCATGTATGTACATTTAGTGTCGTATTTATTATGGAAACGCAACAACTATTACCGCATTGCCAGCAAATGCGTACGGAGTATAAAACCGATTTAAAAAAATATATTCACTGAGCGAGGACAACGAGCGACGTAGTGTTGACAAAAACTGAGAGCAACAAAAATGGCATGTTAACTATCAGTTTGAAGTACTGCTATTAACAGCAAAATCTATTAATGTTAACTTAACAGAGAGAATTGCTAACGTTTTCTAGTATACTGCAACAGTGACAGAAATATGTATCGATATTATTTTCATAGCTTTTCAGAGAAATTCAATTTACATTTTCGGGAGTAATATTAATGTTTTTACAACAGCAACAAGATATTATGATTTTCTAATTTATTTTAATATTTTGTACTTTTCCACTGAATTAGGAATGCACAAATCTAAATTTTAACACTAACGTCAAGCAGACAACTTTGTTTTGACAGTTAAATTTTTTGTTACGTTAAAAACGAGGGAGGTGTCATTGAAATTAAAAAAAAAAGATTAAATGCATTTTTAGTTACAAATTCATGTAAAGGACACAAAAATGTAATTCATGAACTCAAATTTAAAACTATGGCGTCGTTGTGCAGCCATGTCCGTAATAGCGAACTTATCGATTACATGATATCGGCATACAACGCAAGTCTGGATTTTAGTCGCGTATTTTTCACTTTACGGAAGCATTACAATTTGTATATTTCCAAGAGAAACTTCGCTCCGCTTCTGCAGATCATTAAAAAGTCTCGATCAAAGATTAAATTGATCAGACATTGTCCAAAAGGTTTAACACATTCACAACAGCTTCCAGAGTCTTCGAGTTTATCAATAACTGTGGTAAGCATGCGTAATAAAGAAAATGGTTTCATAGGGAATTGAAATTGAAAAAAGACGCCATTGTCGTCAATTGCAAAGTGCGAGACATCGTTTCACGTTCGTAAAAGAAAGAAAAACAAAAGTGTGTGTTTAGATGCAGGTAAACAAGCCGATTAGAGTTATTAGAGTCTTCTGCATATCGTAAAGTTATTAAATTAATGAAATGTACATAAATCTGTGAATAATTTACCCTCTTATACGTACCCTCATGCTACGTACTCACACTTCTCGCAAGTGTGCACACATACACATACAGAAACAGGCACAATCATGCAAAATGCCTGTGCCGCCAAATGTAATTTTTACTGACTGATGTGGTTTATTATCTGCTTACAGATCAACATGCCTACCATCCGGTTGCAGTCGTCTGATGAGCAGACCTTCGATACAGATATTCAAATCGCCAAGTGCTCCGGCACCATCCGCACAATGTTGGAGGATTGCGGCATGGAGGAGGAGGAGAACGCCATTGTGCCCTTGCCCAATGTGAACTCAACCATCTTGCGAAAGGTGCTCACTTGGGCTAACTATCATAAGGACGATCCGCAGCCGACAGAGGATGATGAGAGCAAAGAGAAGCGCACCGACGACATAACATCGTGGGATGCTGATTTCCTCAAAGTTGATCAGGGCACACTCTTCGAACTGATACTGGCGGCCAACTACTTGGATATCAAGGGTCTTCTCGAGCTGACCTGCAAGACCGTGGCCAACATGATCAAGGATAAGACCCCTGAGGACATTCGCAAGACGTTTAACATCAAGAAAGACTTCACTCCCGCCGAGGAGGAGCAGGTACGCAAGGAGAACGAGTGGTGCGAGGAGAAGTAGAAAACACTAGTCGCACAGCTCGGCGGGATTATCATATGCTGCAGGAACAGATGAATATGGATTAATGCATTGTATGAGCATGCCGGGCGCGCTAGATTCGGTCGCTTCGTTAACTAAGATGAAACATTTGTAGAAAATAAAACAAAATGTAGAAAACAAAAAGAACAGCAACAAAACATTACAATTATCAATTATAAATAAACTAAATGATAAAATTGTATGTTCAAATAAGCAAAATTTACTTACAAAAAAAAAATATGGAATAACCTTTTATCTAGAGGAACCCATGAAGAGGTTGCACACATATATACATACATTAACACACTTTTTTTCATAATATAGCGGGACTCACTGCTTGCCTAGAAGAAGACAGACCCTGCGCCTAGCTTTAAGGTACCCGAAAGAGTATTCAAAACACAAACTCAACAGCAACAACAGTAGCACCCCATAAAGATCAGAGTTAACATCCAATATTACATCAGACCTTAAATATGTAGAATATAGTACATAGTATAGCACATATACAATATACATATATGAAAAGTAACACCAATCTCTAGTAATAGCATCCACAAAGTGCTGGTAATAATGGATAGCCCATATTCGACATATGCGAGATATCTCAATAAATAATTAAAACACGAAATCTCGATCTGTAGCGCCTTAATAGCAACTTAAACATCCACTAGCTTATCTAGTAGTCTCAGCGAACTTATTAGTAATCAAATCACACATATTTATACATATGCCTCTACCGGAGATGCTTTCTGTCAACTGTTAAAAAAATGCCGCAAATTTTGGTGCAGGGTCTTCAAAACCAAATTTAATATTATGTATATACTCAAGAAACAATTAAATAATAAAAAACAACAAGAAAATGAATCAAAAAGAAAGTAGTTTTGAAAGGGATAACAAAGGGTGTTTCCACATTTTCTATTCGGGGCCACTAATAATTATTCAATTCATTTGAATTGCAGGGTTTCTATTTGATATGTAGTATACCTCGTCTATTTTAAGATATGCTCATTGACAAAGGAAGGGAATTAATTAGTTTTGGACCCCACTTAATGCATTCATTGTATTCGGGACTATATAAGGCTGAGAGACTGTAACAATTCTGTGCGTCATGCGGGAGTTTTCCGGCTAAATCGTGCGATTTATTGCATCATGCTACCGTTGTTATGTTTAGATACATTTGCGCCTTGATTCTTAGGGCAAACTCAGCTCATATCATATGTAATCTTTGGTGAATCATGCGAGGGATTCCCCAGCCAGATTGCAATCTTTTGCATATAATCAAGCCCAAAGCTAGGCAGGTGCAAGGTGTACTGTGGACAAGGGCCCCCGCCTGGTTATTATAATTGGCAATATAATCAATCAGTAACAATAGAGTCCGAAATTTAGATTTCTCAAAAACTATACTGACTGTTTCTGTCAGTATAAAATTGAGAAAAAGTCGATGTATTAAATAGTATTAAGTTGCTTCCTTTTGTAAAGTATTTCAATATATACAAATGCATATCATTAATAAATATTATATTTCAAAGCAGGGCAATTACACTAGGTTCCCCGTGACCGTTGCTATACTGTTATAATTATAAAATACAGATAGTCAAGACATGCTTTACTCAAATGTTAATGTAATGTACTTATTTGTAAAGAATAACTCGTTACTCAAATGCACATGTCAATGTATTGAGAGTGAGAGTTACTTGACAGACTGTATGTATATAATTGGGTGATCTGTTCGGCAATCTGTTGTACCCCGGCTGAGCTTATAGCTCCCTTACCAATCCAAGTTTTCGATGAAAATCATAGATTTTTCTGCACCTCTCTCCCTTATCTCTTCAATTTCGAGAATGATTCTTTCTCTTTCTGCAAAATGCCAGATATACTGTAAGTATGTATGCAAGGCTTATCATAGAATATGTTCAGTATAATACTAAGCACGGCTTGCTCTGAAAAACGATAGAATTTCAGAAATACATCCAGTAAAAGATTTCATCAGCTAACGCTGGCATCTCATCCCCTCTCGCTCTAATCGCTGCAGCTGTCCTCGTCTAAGCCATGTTACGTATCTACCTGTTCACTTTAATGCGATATCAGTTTTTTAATTTTTTGTTTTTAAATTTTATTTAATTGTTTTAAACACTACAATTAATTTGTTAAAAGGCCATAAACAAATGTTTTTGTTTAGTGTGTTTTGTGTAGGTGTGTGTGTGTGTGCGTGTGTGTAGTCGTTTAGATGTAGCTGTATCTGTATATGTATGTCTCTGTATCTGTATGTGCTCTGTTTATGCGCTCTTTACATCAATTTTGCAGTTGTTTATTTTATATTTTTTGCATTTCGCTTTTTGTTTTCTTTTTTGCAGTTTGTTCTGTTTTCGCAGCTGCGGGATTAATGTAGACAATAATAATTTCCTGGCTCTTAATTATTAATTACAATGGCAAACGATAATTACAGTTTTAATATGTTTTCACATCATCATGCATAATGCTGTTATTATCTTTTTGTTTTTGTTTTTCTTCTTCTTTTGTTGTTGCTTTACTTCGCTTTCAATTGTTGCTAAATCAAATATTCTTTGCATACATTTTTCTATGCATTTCTCTTGCTTCTTGTTGTGTGTTGTGTATGTGTTCGGTGTGTGTGTTGTGTGTTGGGTGTGTGTGTTTTAAGTTGTGTTAGTTCTTGCTCGTTCTCTTTTTTTCCTTTTCCTTTTGCTCTTGTTTTTGTGTGTAGCATTTTTAAATTTTTTTGTTTTCATCTTGTTTGCATTTTTTTGGTTGTTTTTAAAACGTTTTTCAATAAATTATTAATAAACAATTGAAAGGTGTTTGAAATAAAGATGTGCATGGCAAACGATTTGCCGCTACGTTTTCTTTTTTTTTCTTTTCTTTTTGTTTTCTTTTTTTGTTTTGTTTTTTTTGTTTTCTTTTTTATTTTATGTTTGCTCTTTTGTAGTTGTTTTTTTTTTCTCTTGGTTTTGTGTATTTTTCTTTTTGTTTTTCGCTTTATCGCTTTATCGCTTTTTTTTTTTTTTTTTTTTTTTTTTGTTTCTATCGCTTTCAATGAGGACGTCAATTCAATGAGGGCGAATGCGCATCATGCCAGTTGATCTCGATGTTGGGCCACTTGGTCTGCAGGCAGGTGACCATCGGGTTCGAGGTGCATATCGACTTGAGATCGCCCTCCAGTAATATGGCCGATCCGCTGTAGTAGCGCACCTGGCGGAGAGAGAGAGTCCGATTATAATGGAATTAATATGATTTATAGTTGAGAACTTATCACATCATAAGGTATAAATATGTTGTATATCGATTAGGCACAACCATAAACATGATATTGCCTGCAAGTGCGATCCTTTGGCAGACCTATCTGGGTTACTTAAAATCTTCTCATATGCAGTTAAAACTATTTTGCATTGTGATGCAACTAATTCTTTGAAACTGGTGCAAACTCATCGATATGATGAATAGATTCAATTGACGCAGCTGAATATACATACATACACAATATATAATACATATTCTTATTGAACATAGTTTAAGAGACGTTACTTCATCATAACCATGATGGTAAGACTTTTCTGTTGGTAAGACTCTTTCTGATTTTAATACTGCCTAAAGTATGTAACACAAAATACGCTAATGATATTAGTATATTTAAGATATCGCTTTGGTGAGGTGGGTAGCGGGTATATAACAGGCGAGCACACCTGAAAAAATTCTTAATTAACGACTGTTCCTAAAAAAGATATAGGGCATAGTCGCCCACGAATTTGACGACATGGAAAAGTACTACGTACAAAGATAACTTTAATTAGCACTGATAAGTTGTATTATTTCAAAAATCACTACTGGTTTGTAATTGTTATAGTTCTGACTTTGATGAAAGTTGAGAAACATTTGCATAGCAGAATACCGATGTAGTTAATTTGGTTGCTATATGTTGTCAGGTTCCATCAGGATTACGCTTTCAGTTAAACGCTACAAAATAACTTATTTGTCTTGCGTTTATGATTCATTTTATGTAGTTTTTACTGAGAAAAGGTCAAGCTGTGGACCTTTTCATATCCCATTTAGATAGTAATAGAGCACAAATTTCTCTTTGAACTTACAAATTCATCAGATTTGCAACTACAATTTCTCTACTAAAGCCTCGTTGACTCAGACTTAATATGGTATTAACTGTTTTACTGGGAACACCTAATAAAATCCATAGTTATTTGCAATGCACACAGGTTGGACCTATTCGTAGCTACCCTTGCGACTTTCCTACCCTATTTAGGAAAGTACTTTCAAGTTTTCTCAACGTTTCAAGATATGCCTAGGCTTAGAAGACTCAGTTCCTACGTAGTCCTCACCTTATTGTTGTCATTGGAACCTGGTATGCCATTGTAGTGCATCAACTCAAATGTGTCCGGCGTGGAACGGCGTTCCAGTGGGAAGAACTCGTCCATGAAAGCATTAAGTAAGATAATGCCGAGATTCTCTGGATCCAAACGCTTTTGCATCAAGCTGACACTGTACAAAACAAAAAGAAGAAGGCATGAGTGGGGGAAGTAATTGGGATAGAGATGTGAGACAACTTACTATCCTGGCTCGCTAACCAGGTTCAATGTGGCCAGCACATCGCGGAGCAATGTACTCGATATGAAGTTATTGCCCTCCGGATCGTATGACTTGAAGATACGGCGTCCCGTCTCCGATGGTGTCTCTGGCGAGACGAGCCTCTTTTCGTTGCTAAACAAAACTGTAAACGCAGAACGGCGAATGGAGAACGCAGACCGGAAGGGAAGGGAAGGAGAGAAAGTGATGAATGTTTACATTAATGAACAACTCGATAAGTTGGAATTATATTACGCACCAGTTAAATGCGTATCGGAGCCCATTACCCAGACCGGGTAACGTGGATTCTTGAAAAAGGAACCCACTGTACAGTAGCGCATCTGTTCCATTAGGGTGATGAATCCAATGTCGCTCTGCTCGCAAATGCCGCGCAGCTTGAGGCCGCCAACGTCCTGCTCATTGTCCCAGACATGGGCGACAGCGCGTCCTGTTAGCATCAGATTGATAAGCGACTGCGCTCCATAGCCATATGTGCTGTGTATTAGCGGCTCCGATGTGTCCGATATATCGGATGTCACCTTCTCTGTGCCCTTGGTTAGGAATACCGAATACATAAACAACAGCACGCCATATGTCTTCGATAGCTGCTGATAGTTTTCCATGTAATAACGCGCCACTTCGCCGATGTGCTTGAAGTGCAGCGTGTGCAGGCGCTCGTGAAACTGATCTGGTGTTAGCTCCAGCAGACCCAAGCGACTTTCCAATGTGGCATCTGACTCGGTTTCACCAGCTCCGGCTCCATCTCCAGCTGCAACTGCAGCAGTCTCAATTCCAGCAGGAGCCCCGGCTCCAGCTCCAGTTGGCACCTCCTCCTCTGCCGCCTCGACGGCCGCTTCGACCGCATCTGCATTAGCAGCAGTGGGCGGTGTGAGGCGTCGCTCTTTGGTTGAACGCCGTTGCAATGTGACAATCTTATAGCGCGGCGCACGGCAATTCTTCAGTATGTTGCACAGTGCCTCAATCAACAGGCTCTGGCACTTTTCAGGGGGCAGCTGGCAAAGAGTCTACATTGAAATCATATTGCAACTGAAAGGCCGAGTGATAAGGATGCTGGTTGTGGGTGGGGGATGTGAAGTGTTTTGATGGGGGGGATGAGATGGGTTGGAATGGGATAGGGTGGAACGGAACGGAACAGATGCTTACCTTGGTCAATTGAGTGCCTGGCATGTCCATGATAATTATCTTAAGCAAATACGCCTGAACGGGCGCTATCACAGCACAAGGGCCGCCCTGTTTTTGCACCAAAGCCGACGGCTCCACATCACTAAAATCAAAGCCTACAAGAAAAACACACACACATAGAGAGACAGACGCACACACAGATGAGTACAGTGGGTACACAATCGCATACAGATGCAGGGAATATGCACGCATGCATACACACACATACATGACCAACACCAACACCCACACACAGGCGCGCACTCCCACTCAATAGGTATGTATATTGAAAAGCGCGCGCACCAAGTATTTCGGATGGTGCTGGCCATGGTGGTGTGGGTGGTGCAACAGCGAGAACTTACCTTGAGACCAACGCTTGAATACATCTTCGCGCACACTGTCGCCCCACAGCAACTGCTTAATCTCGCGCAGCTCACGCATGTCGCTCTCGTTGAGGAGCTGCTGCTGCTGCTGATGTTGTTGCTGTTGCTGCTGCCGCCCTGCAGCAGATGGGCTTGTTGATGATGGTCCACTGCCACCGCCAGTCGCCATGGATAATATCTCTTGCTGCTGCTGTTGTCCTGCTGCAGAATTGTGTGTTTGTGATTCCAAGGCTGCTGACGCCAACGTCATCGACGGCGTACCTGATGCAGTTTTCGGCGAGGCGCACTTTTCGCTGCGCTGCTCCCGTTCGCATGCGTCGCTCATCTTCGAGTCCAATTACTTTGCTGAAGGACGGGCGGGGGATTCTGGGTACGGGAACGGAGTCACAAAATGTATTCGCCTTTATCGAAATCGAAATACAAAAACGCAAAGCCAACTTATTTTAAGGTTGGCATTTTTTTGGGTATGCAAAATGCAACACTACTAATTACATTGCAGCTGTGTTAACAGTATGTTATGCTGTTCGGGTTCTGTTAGAAATGACAGTTATGCCCGAGTGGTTCCGTTCAGTCGGTTAACATTCGAATTGAAGCCCAATAAGAAATTATTCTTAAACGGGACAGTAGCATGGCACAGTTCAGATTTTAGTAATTTCTACTTACTCTAGCTTCAAAATTAATTCCATGCAAATGATCAAACTTAATGAACAGGTTCGGCATTTTCCTAGCACAATGACGTCACTTTGCCGATTAATTCAAATGAAGTTCCGTTCAGACACTGCCTACAGCACTGGTCGTTCAATTGAACGAAAAGTGCAGCTGTATTTAACAGAAAATACTAAACTTGTTATGATAATTTGAATAATGCTGGAATATTTAATTATTTATTTTGGTAATCGTGACATAAGAATGGTTAACTACACACAAAAACACATAATAATACTGATTTTAGTGAATTGCAACAGTGTACACGGTAATGCATGAAATTATGGGTGCATCAAAACTTATCGATAACTGTACGTATAACAGAAATGCAAGGGATGCAGCTGCATGCAAATGTGCATCTATTTTTCAAAAATTAATCGACTCATCGGTTGGTCACTGTAAGACCTGGTCACACTTTCAAAAAATATGGCAAAAATCACATCTAGTAGCAAATATCATCTCTTAAGCTATGCAAAAATGCGTTGGCTTTTTACGCTCAATTATCGATTATTATTAAAGTACAAAAACTACAGAGTCAAATCCAAAAAATGCATTCCTATTTTAAAAATATTTTAGAATATTGTCCGGCAGCAATGGATGTAAGAATATATAAATTACAAGAACTTTAAGGAACTATATCTCTATTTTTTGGAATTAAGTCCCAAACTTTATTTTTTGAAAGTCCTTACATCTCAAAGGTAAGAAACCAATAAATGTTACTCATTGTCAGTTACAAATCGAATACGGACTGATTTATAATTCGATTGAAGTATCGATTGTTCGATTGAAGTATCGATAAAGGCAACTCTGCGATATCGATAAGCAACGAATATGTTTGTGTTTACGGCGGTAAAAAACATCTGTGCGCGCAATGGAATTAAAATTGATATTACCAAAGCGACCTCTGGATAATGATACTGATGACCAGGATGACCAGGGACTCGACTCCAGCTTAAGGAAACGTCCAACAACACGCCTCTACTACTGTCGAACGTGCCTGGTGGCCTTTCCGCGCTTCCTGGCCTGTCGGGCGCACGAACAGCTGTGCCTCGCTCGCGTTGCCCAGCTGCATATGTGCAGATACTGCCTGACGCTGTACGGGGGACGAGCAGCTGCTGTTGCGGCACATACAGCGCAAGCACGTGGACAGACGCTACTTGTGCCTGCAATGTGGCACGGCGGGCAAGCGCTACAGCACACCGATATTTCTGTACAAGCACATCGTCTCCTGGCATGGCGAGCACTCGTTGTTCTACTGTGCTATGTGTGCAGACAACTGCAACGATGCCAAGGCCTTCAGCTCGATGGGCGGTCTTGTGGCACATGCCGAGAGCGAGCACAGATTGCGCCAAAACGATGGCAGCGTTGTGGATGACACGGAGGATCTGGAGATGCTCGAGGAGAACATCGATGAGCTGCTGCCCACCGTCGACTGGGACGATGATCTGACATTCGGCTGGCCCATGGACCTGGACAAGGAGTCCTGCATAGCGGATCCCAAGCCCAAGCCCAGCGCCTTTGTTTGTCCAATTTGCGCTAATGGTTTCACCGGCAGCATCAGCCTGCTGAAGCATATCGAACATTCGCATCAGCGCAATCCTCTCGACTGCATCTTCTGCGGAAAATCACATAAGAATCGCGAGGCCATACGAGTCCATCTCCAGCGTCAGCATGTCCTGCTCCGCGCGCACATCTGTGAAGTGTGCAAAGCGGATTTCACTACTGCCGACCACCTGCTGAAGCACACAAGGAGCCAGCATTTGGAGCGATCCCACGTATGTCCCGAGTGCAGCAAATCCTTTGCCCAAGTCTGCCATCTAACGGCGCACATGCTCTCCGAAAGGGGTCACGTTAAGCACATTTGCAGCCTTTGCAATGTGCAGTTCTTTCGATCCATAGATCTGACGAGGCATCTGCAGCAGAAGCATCCAGCTTTCCACGAACAGGTGAATCCTAACTGACATGACTTACTAGAATTAAATATTTATATATTCATTAGCCTGTCAATTATTTACAACTAAATATTTAACATACATACATATGTATATTCTTCAATTATCAAATTGGCCATTATTATATATATTTATATTGGTAGGAGATCAGAGACGCTTAAAGAGAGCAAACATCAGAATCTTTATTGGTTGTTCTCTGGCAGAGGGTGTATTCAACTACCCCTTCTATACAAGCTTAATGTTGGTTAACTCACCTTCTTCCAGTTATCTAGTTAAATCTAGCTTTTTTAAGCAGCGGGCGGCGTGAAATCTAGCTTCATTTTATAATATTTCTCTACCATTAGCCTGTACACACGCACTGTTAATTAACAGCGCACCTGCTGCACCCACCACGCGCTCTCTCTCGCTCTCTGACATTAACAGTAACTGTGTTGTGTGGAAAGAGAGTAAGAGACGATTTGATCGCACAGCAGCCCGGATAAGAGAGTGTGTCCGTTACGCACTGAGCACGTCAGAGCGCAACAGCGTCAGCAGCAGCGCGGTGAATAAATTAAACGTTATTATCATTTAAAGTCGCGCACTTGGCCCACACAGACGACAGTTTTGAACGAAACATCGCCAACATCGGCGACATCGCGTGCGGAGTAACGTAAAAACGAAAGATCTACGTGTTTTTTTTAGTTATTTTTGTTATTGTTACCAATAATGTGCGCACTCTGTTAACCCGTTAGCTCCGTGTGCCTGTATGTGTTTGACATTTGTTCTGGGCCAGTTTTTAAAAGTTATTACTTAAGATCGCGTAAGTGCATTCCAAACAAAATCAACAACAACAAATTGAGTCGAACTGAGAGTGTAGAGAAGTTAAAGCAAGCAACGATCGCGACCCTCAAAAGCCAACAACATTTTGCTATTGTTTTTTTGCTCTTAACGTTTTTGTTTTTTTCTTGTTGTTATTGTTTTTCTTTTGATTGCGTTTTATTTGTTTGTGTTTATTGTGTTTTTGTCAATGTTTTCCATTTGGTTGCTCACTGACGAGCGGGCCCAAAAGCTTTTGTGCTGCATTGTTGTTAGTTAGTCGAATCGAGAACACAGTTTTATCAGTCCAGTCATCGGGTAGTTGTTGTTATTGTGATTATTGTTGCTGTTACCCAACGATCTGTTACCCGATGATGATGATTGTTGGATTGGAAAAAAAAATCCCGTGCACAGTGTTGCGCTTGAATAACCCTTGTGCGTGCATGTGTGTGAGTGTGTGTGTGTGTGTGAGTGAGTGTGTATAAACGTGGTTAAAAAACTCATCGAAATGTTTTCATTTATTTATAGCCAAACCCGCCAAAAGCCACATGCAAATTGAATTAGCGAAACGCGCACAATGTAAATGAATTGGAATGAATGTGTGAATTGCAATTTGAATAGTTTTCTATTATTCAATAACTCGAGCTGAAAAGTTACAATGTTTACGAGTGAAAATACCTGTAAATACCTTTAGTTCTTGACGTAATTTGTTTTCGTTTTTATGCGATCAAAAATGTGGAATCTAAAATCAGAAATGCGAAATATCGCGAACCAGTTATTGAGATTGAAACCAGCTTGCACCTGAAATGGAACGGGCTTCCCTGAATGTCATTCACATTTCTCTAATCGACTCTCGAGCATTGAGTTCTGATTGGTTGAGACTTGGATTCTCCAGTTGAAAGTTACATAAATACGCTCTCGCAGCGGTCTCCTCTCTTATCTTCTTTTTTTCCCCTTTTCGCAAATGTTTTCCTGGGCTTATGCCCTCAGCCCCGGTCACCCACCCACCAAGCGAAGATCATTTTGCTCTAATACCCTCGGGGGAGAAGGAGACGAGACATCGAATCCATAAATTATCTTATGAAAATGCCGCGACAATGTAATCCCTTCCCCATATTCCCTTCATCTCTGCCGTTGCAGCCTCTACCTCAGCCACGCTTTAGATGTTGCAGACATGTTGTTATTATTCTGCCCCCCTGATAGAGAGAGAGAGAGAATGAACAAGGAATGCCTGCTGAGATACCCTGTAAAAGTGTAATGGATCTGACTAAATACAATATTGTCTATTCAGTCAAGTTTTGAGAACCGAAAAAACTGTTTTAAACAAGAAGAGATTAAAAAAAGAAGCCGAAACATTATTTTTAAAAGAGCATAAAAAAGCTAAAATTACAAAACATACAAAATTAACTGCATCAATCTTTATTGAAAAACCATCAGACTACATAGCTATCAGCTATTTAATACTTATTTTTGAGTTCAATATGCTTTTATCAAAGAAATAATGAGAATTTCATAGATTATTGTTCGCACTATCAAAATAAGCCGAAAAGCAGCTAAAAAATAAAAAATTCATGCTAAATTTAAACAAATAGCCAGAAAAGGCAACACTGTTTACCCCAAATTGTGCTTAACAGTCTGTGGATTAACATTGTGTTGCATTACAGAGCATCAATTAGTCCTGGTCCACGCAGACTCAACAACTTCTACTTGTTTTCATAATTGTAATTGATTTGCATTCGTTGTATTATCTGCCTTCTCTGTCTGTGGCCCTTTCTACTGTTGTTGTTGCTGCTGCGGCTGCTGTTATTATTGTTGTTGTTGTGGTGGTGGCATTCTGCGCATAATTGAAGCTGCGCTGCCGCCTGGCACTCCTGCGAAATGTGAAATGACGCTTGAGGCGCCTCTTACTTACCTGGCAACCAACTGTGCGGGATGTGACGCACCTTCAAGCGATGTCGCAGCCGGCGACGGCGCCGCGTCGCGCTTAACCGCAGTAACAGGCAGCAGCAGAAACAGCAACAGCGATCGGCGGGGAAGAGACAACAAATTAATTAAAACGTGCTTAATTTGTAATCTGTACGCAGAGCAGGACAGCAGCAGAGCCAGTAGCAGAGGCAAAGTGAGGAGCAGCAGCGTCATAGGCAACGGCATTGGAATGCACAGCATGATAAGCACACACACAGACATTCATACATATGCAAGTGTACGTGTGTGTACTTACAAGTATGTGCACGTTCATATGTATATACCTTTTGTCTAGCTGAGCATTGCGAAAGCAGAAGACAAAAAAGAGACATCGATTGCATTGCAGTTAACAGAGTGTTGCCTGCGACCTCCTTGACTAGGGTTGCCAGATGGGTCTGGTGAGCAATCAGTAGTTTGCCTACAGGATAAAATCAGTAGATATGGCAGCCCTATCCTTGACAGCAGTAACAGCAGCCTGGAATCATGCTAACAGCAGCAGAAGCAGAGGCCGCAGCAGAGGCCGGTGCAGCGCGTTAACAGCGAAAGCTTTTGCAATTCAACTCCGCTCTGTACTTCCTGCAACCACCAAAATGAATCACTCAGGTGTTCGATTGGCAACAGACGACGACGAATTGCGAACAAAAAGAGGCAACAATAACAACAATCATAATAACTTTGGCTTTGTCATATCAATCAGCATTTGTTTGCTCAATGGGTGCAGAGAGAATGCAAGTGTGAGTAGAGCAGGTGATAAAGAGATACAGATGGAAGGGGAAGAAAGTCTGACGTGTGCCAGCACCGTCTGTTGTTGTTGTAAAAATAAACACTTGTACGCGTGCGTCTCTGCTAACGGACATAATTATAACTGTTTGCATTGTGCTTTAAGCTAATCCGCACCGTTAGCTCTGCGACTGCGGCGGTTGCTGTTATGCTGCAGCATCAGAGCTTAAGCTGTTTTTAAGACAGCCACATAGAGGACAGACAGTGGGAGAGAGAGAGAGATCTCAGCAATATAAGTACACCCACAAACATGTGCGCATGCTATCAACCATTTGTTTGTGTGTGTGTGTTTTTCACTTCTGGTTTTTTTCGGGTTTCGACACCCTCTGCAAACATATTTGCCGACAGCGGGTATATTCAATTTGTGCGTGTGGAGGCGTGACTGAGTAGGCTCGTGCTGAGTACTTCGTTTGATATATCCTATTGAAAATGGTCAAATAATAAACACAGATGTTATGCAAGTCACCTAAGTGTCCAATGTGTGTAAGAGTGAGAACAACATAGCTGGCAGGTGACTTTGTCTTTGGAAGGGTATCTTACTGTCGGGCACACGCAACTGTTGGGTTTGTCTGGTTCCTTTTATTATTGTGCGTGGTATTCTTTGGCTCGCGCGAGCTTTTTAAAACGATCGCCCCTTGTGGGGGGCCATTTTGCATATTGCTGCAATTTATGAATGAATTGCAGCGCATTGTTGTTGCTGCTGGTGCTGATGCTGCTGTGACTGCTTGGCTGATAAACTGCCTTGAGCCTCGCTATCAGCGTTTGCAATGTTTTTGTTTCTGCTATACGCGAGCATTATCGGCAATCAACAGCGACAGCAGCAGCAGCTGAAAGTGAAACGCGCTCACTGACCTATAATAAGAATTTTCATATTTATGCATCGCAATTCGCACAAACACACATATTTGCAGGCACAAACATACACTCATGATTATAACAATAGGTACACTTTGAAATGGAGCGAAAAAATGACCACTGATATTCTTGCGAATGATAGTGAAAGCAACGTGCGATTACCTACGATCACTTCCAAGAAGTGGACGCTCTATTTAATTGATCACCCATTTTTCTCACCCCGGTGAATACTACTTAGTCAGTGAAAGCATATAGTAAAAGTTACGCCATTCGAATATTTCTTTGACAAAGAGATATTTATTTTTTTTGCTGTTCTCCCAATCTGGTTAATACTATTTTGTAGTCATCTACAGGTTGTGGCATGGAGCCAGAGTCCATTTCCCAAATAATTCCCATATATGTAAATTCCAGCAGAAATCTTTTTCACTATATCACATTTTATCGGCGTTCTCTTTTAAATGGGACTTGACTTAAGTTATAGGAACTTTACATGAACTTAAACATATGTATAAACGAAAACTAAAAACTTGAAATTTACCTATAAGCATTTCGCAATTATATGTATGTATATTCCCAATACTAAATAAGAAAAAGAAAAAGTTTTATACGGTCAACACGGTTAAATGGGCTCCAAGTTGTAAGTGTACCTATTGCTATAATCATGAGTGTACATGCACTTTAATTAAAAATCATCCAGTGCAAATTTTCTCGATCACAATGGAATACCCTCTTGGATGTTCTGCCTGTGGTAGGTCGATGAAGTTTCAGGTTCACGCTAAATTGGATTTACGCACCGATTTGAAGGATTTCAGTTCCATAGAATGCCATTTAATTGGTTTAGCGGTTTTCTGGCTAAGTATTTACTTTTTAATAGATTTTCTGTTGAGTAATCGTAATCATTTCACAAGCGAAATCGGAAATAAGTTATAAATACCATGATTCACAAAGAAGTGTAATACATTTGAGTTTAGTTTATGATATGCGTTGGTTTTTTTCATGAGACAAGCCAGCATTTTATGTGGATTCGATAACAAGTAAATTCAATTAAGAAATCAGACCCGGTTTGGGGTAAAAGTTAAAAATAACATCACTTTCTTTGTTTCTGTCGAAAAAAATAAATGAATTGCCGTTTATTACTATCTTCGGATTATTCCAACCGCGGGCCAAGAATGATCTTGGAAATGCAGATAAAATGCAGACTGGAAGTGGGGAAGCCTTTTCCCTTTTCCTGTTCTCTTAAAAATACCCTAACAATCGAGCAGGTTATAAAAAAAAAGAATTTCATATTTATTGAGTCAAATATGGGATTAGATAAGAACCCCGTAGAACTTAATGGCGTCGCAATCCAAGGGTATTTAATCTTCGGCGCCTTGAAGATAGAAGCTATTCAGGGCTTGAGATTGTATATACCATACTGGCATATTTCACACTACGCCATGCCTCCTTCCACCGTTTCCTGGCAGCGAAACAAAAGAAACGCGTAACTTTATCGGGACGATGATTACATTAAACCCCGTCGAAAAGGGGAAGGAGGAGGAGACCCTCTTGGTCAGCTTATTTACGAACCAATGCAAACCGGCCAAGAAAACAAACATTGTCCATTCATAGCCGAAAGCAATTGAGCAATACCCTGTACCGGAACTGCTTGCGATGGGTGTAATGCGGTCGATTGAGAAACAATTCTAAATCATCTGTACTATTATTCACCACATTTGTAGTTTATAATAAATACAAAAAAACCTTTTATTAGTCTCGACTAATCGCAAATTACAGTGAGAAGTTTAGTG
The DNA here is from genome assembly GCA_018903425.1 of Zaprionus nigranus. NCBI lineage: Eukaryota > Metazoa > Arthropoda > Insecta > Diptera > Drosophilidae > Zaprionus > Zaprionus nigranus. Next base: position 235,832 of record JAEIGD010000020.1, read on the forward strand.
ACGATTATTGGAATTAATTCAATTAAAGTAATTCAAGATTTGCAATTTATTGCGAACTTGACGATAGTCGACTATGTACCTGAACACATGTCGTAGCTTAGTCATGGCTTGTGCTACCAACTCTAAACATTCCTAGAACACGAGGTATGCTCGGGTCGAGCAAGTGTGCGCTTTCTTTATGTTTTGATTGTCATGCAATCGGTTTGATGATATTCCGATTGATATGCCTGACGCATAATTGTGCACACACACACAGCCACACACATACACACATATTAATGGGTATGCCGTGTGTAATTTTGATAACGCTGCACTTGTTGATGTTGTTGTTTCAGTTCCATTGTTTACTTTTATATCAATGTCAAGTTAACCATAAAAGGTTTTGTCATTTTCAGTCAACAACAGAAACTGACCCCAATTCGTTCTGCCGCTGAGTGGGTGGCTGTCATTGTGAGTGTGTGTCTGGATAGGGGAGGGCAGTGGGGGAGGGGTACACACACCTGACTCTTCATAAATAAATCAGAATTAGAAGCAGAAGCAGAAGAAGAGCAGACAAATCTCCAGTGACGTCTTCTCACTTGCCATAAATTTTGGGCCGTAAATCATCAATGTCGCGACAAGTGAAATGGTAGAAGAGCAAATAAAAAGAAGCTTAACTTACTCTCATTCTCTTTTGCGCGCTCTCTCGTTCTCTTCTCAGCACTGTTGTGAACTTAGCTCTTTTCCGTCGAATCTAGCTTTTTGTCTCATTACGGAACAAACAAGAGTCATCTGGCTTTTCTTTACTGTGGCAACACTGTTCCCCATGTTAATTTATCCTCTCTCTCATTCTTTCCTTTCTTGCAGGCGAGCGACGTTAGTTAACAGTACGTGCATGCGTTAACAGCGGACTTACAGTTCACAACCCCCATCAACATTACCAAAGATCCAATAACAGCAAGCTAACAGTTCAGCTCTTAGCAATGACACAAACCCAGCACACAACACGCAGCTGCAGCAGCAGCAACAGCAACAACAATTTGCAGCGAAGTCACCTGCAAAACAACAACAACAACAACAACAACAGCAGCAAATCAACAAAATTCGCCACATTGTTGTTGCTACTTCTAATCAGCTGCCACACAGCCGCTGCCGCGACTGCGCAGTCGCGTTTCTTTTATACAGGTCAAGAGACACAGGTCAAGGTGCGTGCGCAGCGTGAGACAAACGATGCAGCAGCGGCAGCAGCAGAGGCAGAGCGGGCAGAGGTGACGAGCTGCTGCCAAGGCGCAGCAGCTGTGTCCGTTGAGCCTGTCACGGTGAGTAGCAACATAGCACAGCATATCACCCCCTACCCCCTCACCCACCAGCCAGACTTGGCGCCGTCGAGACGTTGCATATTTGGGTCACAGCCCCAGACCCAGTCCCAGTCCCAGTCCCAGTTGCAGTCACAGTTGCAGTTACAGTTGACAGCGTCAGCCTCTGTTTCTGTTTCAGCTCCAGCTGTCTCCCTCGCCTACCCCCTCCCCCCGACCCACTCATTTGACTGTTGACAGTTTACTCTTTGATAAGGCGCACTGCGAATGGACAGCGGCGCCGTCTGCTGCCTCTCTTCCCCCTTCTGGTGCTACTCCAACCTGGCATTGATAATGGCCGAGTTGATGCCAAAGCAAATAGCTTGAATTATGCTTTAATTTGGCGTTACTCATATGCCTGCGTTGCCTTCTATTTGCTCTCGCCCGGCGCCAACGACGTCAATTAAAAGATAAATCCCCCCTGCCTCAGCCTCCCTCGTCTACCTCGCCGCCCATAGTTGAAAGTCGCAGAGGAAATTTGGCATGAGCAACCAGTGTAAACAGCGACAGTTCTAGATACAAATGAAAGGGCTGAAGATACAAAGATACAAATACAAATACAAATACAATTAAAGATAAAGATACAGTTACATTTGCCGATTCAACTGCAAAAACAATTAGAAATACAAACAGAGTTGCCTTTGGTAAATACGATTGGAATTTATTGGCCTTATCAGGCTTCCGCCTTTTCCAGAACTGCGGCAAGTTAAACAACTGTGTGCACAAGTGGATCGCAAGTTCTTAGCCAAGTTCGATCATGACTCATCCTTGAGTTCAGTTAGTATACTGCATATTATCTAAGTATAATGATTACGATGTGAAGGAACAAAGGAAAATTTCAATGAACTCTGCCTTAACCAAATTCTTGGCCAAGTTCTCTTCTTATTGCAATATATCAACTTAAAATCATCTATCTATATAGAACTATACGATAATCCTGATAAGTTTAAAGAGATTACGCAAGAAATAAAGAAACTCTTCAAGAGATTAATAGAAAGGCATTACGAGGTTAAGGAATAAAGTTAAACTTGAAATAACTTTGAACTTTAAATAAATTTACCAAGTTTCCCTATGACTCATCATTCACTTAAATATACCAACTTGATATCATCTATACATATCGAATTATACAATTATCTTGCTAGGTTAAATAACGAAACTCTTGAAGAACATTGACTGATAACAGAAAAGAATCAAGATCAACGAAATACAGACGCTGAGGCCCGATAGCTTCTTGGTTAAAGGTTCCCTGACTTCTATATAGTATTCAGTATATAATATTATATTATGTCTGTATAAACATCCAACAAGGAAGGTCGCAAGGGATTACCAAATTAAATAAGCAGCGAAAACTTGAATGCCTTTGATCGATAACATAAATGCAAGCAACATCAAGTTCATCGATGGTACCTTGCAACACCTTCACCTTAAACTTAGGCAGCTCAGCATACCCCTCTAATAGGATATATCCAATCTTCAATCAATCTCAGTCTCGGCATACGGGTATATCCAATCTCAATCAATCTCATTCTCAGCTTAACAACTTCACGCAACGCTTTCTCTGGCGCCCCTGAACTTTATAAGCTGAGTATATAGTACATATACTATGTATATAGTTAGTATACATATGTATCTATGTATGTATTGTGTGTAACGTATATAAAGCTTGATTAGTGAGCCACTAACTGGCAACACGGCGACACGTAGTGAATCACGGCCACGCGAAGCGAACAAATCGTTGTCCGACGTCAATGCCGTCAACGGGGACGTGTCAATTGGTCAATCGGCCAATGAATACTCTATACATATGCCATATACAGAGTGAGGTATGTTGGTGTCGCCCAGGGATCTCGCGCAGTTGACTCACCTCTCCCAGCGCGTGGCCAAAGAATATTCAAGCATTTCTATGCGCTGCGCGTGTTTCTCCGAAATTCCAGCTACAAGTATAATATGACTAATCTATCGCATCGTATCGTATCGCCAACGTCAAGAGACGCACAATGGCATCGTAGTTTTCATTTCCCTCTTCCCTCTTCCAGTTCCGCATTCTCTGTTGTGTCAAGTGTTTTGCCTCTGAAGTTTTCACTGTTGTTTTCTTTCTCTGTGTTCTGTTTCGCATTTGTTTTTTCTACTTTGCACAAGTGTTCTGACATACTATCGTTTGACTATCGCCAAGATAAACAAGCTGAAGTTTGTTAGTTGCCAGTGAAGTTAAGCTTCATCTAGATCGGGTTCATCTAGTTTGGAGTTACTTTTACTTCTAGTTTAAAGTTACTTCTCACGTGGAGGATCCTTAGCTAAATTGAATCCAAAGAAAACTACGATCTGGCATCTTTCTTCTGCTTTCACATGATATGATGCGCTGATGATCCTTGATATATGAACCAATCCCTTTTTTTTTATAGTCCAAGAATATATCTTCTTCCTTTGACTCCTCCTCCACTTAATAGCTAACATCCTTAGCTATATAATTTAAACTAAACTCTGTCGAACCCACGATCTTGTGTGTATATTCCTTCTTCTTGGAATACTCTATCATATTGCCGAGGATTTTAACTGTGTCACACGATCTGTCGTCATCTTCACTCGTTTCTCTGTCTTTCGTTTGAAAATGATATATAACTATAATAAACCACGATCTCCATTCCTCTTTACAGCTCTCACTCGAGCTGAGCAATGTGACATCGGAGTACAGCGAGAACGAGGGCTCTGGCGAACCTTCCTCGAAGGGTAAGTGAGAGCTGTGGAGAGTTTCCTTTGGACTTGGTTAATCAACGATTTCTTTGCAGAGAACTTCAAGCGCAGTGTGGCACGTGGTAAGTGCAACTTGTGTCCCTCTTGAGGCTTCACTTGCTAATCATGCCTTGTTCTATTTGTAGCTGCCATACGCAATGCGACGCCAGCGAGCTGCTCCCCCCAACCCACCATCGTGGAGCTGAAGGCGCTGGGAGAGGCACAGGGCGGGGAGCAGACAGCGGGAACCGTGTATTACTCGCCCGCCTGCACGCGCATCAATCGCTGCAACGGCTGCTGCGGCTCGACACTGATCTCGTGCCAGGCCACCAAGGTGGAGACGCTGCAGTTGCGTGTGCGCAAGACGGAACGCCTGGGGGCGACGAGCAAGCGCGGCTCGGCGATTGTCAGTGTGGAGCAGCATCTGGAATGCAAGTGCGATTGCCGGATCAAGGCCGAGGATTGCAATGCGTATCAGGAGTACCGCAAGGACCTGTGCCGCTGCGAGTGCCAGAACACAGATGCGCGCGACAAGTGCCTGGAGCAGTCGGAGCACAAGTACTGGGACGATGCGAACTGCACCTGCGCCTGTCGCTACATTCAGAGCTGCACCACCGGCACCAACTTCGATGACACGCAGTGCAAGTGTACCGATGTGAGTGGCGCATGACTCCAGGTCCCCACCCATCTCGACCCTCGACCCACAGACCCGGTTGCGGTTACAGTTACGGTTTATGGCGAACCCATCAACGCATCCCGACTGTTGATCCTCTTCTTGTAGTTACTTCCTTGTGGTTGTGGTTCAGTCTCTTCGTCCTGGTGCTGGTTGTGGTTGTCCTTTGTCCTGTTGACGGATTAGCTTTACAATTATCAATAATCTCATACAAATGGGAGTCCATTATATAGTTTCTATTTGTTTTATCTCTACATTCGAGTTTATATATCCGACAGGAACAATTTCATTTTTTTCACTCAGTATTATTCATAACAATTTGTTTCTATTATTTACTATATCTCTTTATTCCTAACTCCGAATTTAAGCTTGTGTTTTATTGCTAATTCGGAAACTCATGTAGACTTGTAGTTGAAACTTTAGAAAGTGAGAAACCTTTTGAGTTATGATATACCATGAAGACTATATACACTTAATCATTTGGGAAACTAATGCAGACTTATAGCTGAAACTTTAGAATGTTGCACTTATGATATACCATGAAGATTATACGTATACAGTTAATCGTACGATAGTTGCTTAGCTTAGTCAGTCCCTCCTTTGCTGTCTTGTGTCCCTTGAAACTGCTGTTGTTTATTTCTTTTGTTCTATTGTTTATCTTTTATGTTTCATTTTAGATCAAGAGTTTCGAGTATTATTCCTAAAATCACACACACACATACACACACAGCACACACTAATGCAGTTTGTTGTTGTCTTAGGCAGCTTTATTTCAAAACTTAGGATTTCAATTGGTTCGTTCTATAAAAAAAAATGAAACGTTACTTAAACTTGCTTTGTGATATAAATTGGTAATGAACAGTTCGGCAAATTGGTAAGAGAATGTATGTGCATTTGTACATATAGTGCTAAGGGATATATAACTTATATGCTAGCTGAGTTGAGGCCAGACATAAAACAACAACAACAACAGCAACAACGTTGTTTATTGTTGCATTGTGTGAGTATTGTCACGTTTTACGTTTATATTAACCCTCCCCCCTATTGCATGTGCTTGGATATGGCTTCCCCCTCTCTATCTCCCCCTCTACCTTTACACACTCTATATCACGCAACTAATCCCATTTCATTCCATTCCCAGATCTGATCTATGAGTATTCCCCATTTCTATAGAGAATCTTTCATTCCTCTCTCTCTTTCTCTTTCCCTTTAGCCATCGACACCCAGCGATTTTGCAGATCGTCGACGCTTTATCGTGCAGGCTGTGGCCGTCGAGGAGGACAACAGCACCCTCTATAGCGTCTAGGCGTATCGACAAAGTGTAATAGGGGCAAGAGGATGGGAAGGAGAGCAGCTTCCTCCTGGCGATTGTACTCAACCCAACGCAGCATCCCTTGAAAGTGCGTTTAAAGCACTCTGATGTTATATTTATAAACGATCCAAACTATAGCTTTACAACCTAAAACCTAAACCCGATTAACCCCCCCCCCCCCTCGATCGCAACCATATACAGTATTTTTTCGTAGCTCGTTTGGTTTGTGCGCTATTTTTTAGATGATTATGTAAACTATTTGTATATTTCATATTTACATTTATTGTTATACTACTTGAGAGAATGTTTGTTTCATTTCTGCTCTTCGTACATTCCGTTCTGTGTTTTAAATAGTTTCAAATTTTAAACATTCTTTTCACATTCCACGAATAGTTTTAAATCCTTTTGTTGTTCGCCCACGCATCGCACGATCGCAGTTCATATTTGTCAGCTTTAGTTCTTAAGCTTGCTTATATTGTATATCTTAATATCGTATATAATAATATAATCTATATATGTATGTATATTAATGCAAATTGATGTTGTGAAATCAATAAAAGTAATTCGAAATTATGCGACAGCTTTATTGTAGATTTATTTGTAGTATATATACACATTGATATCTGTATGTGTTTATAGTAAGCAACTCTTTATAAATATATAGATCTGACATTCAGTAGAGATGGAGAGAGAGAGAGAGAGAAGGAGAGAAACATTAGGGAACACTAAAGTCAAATGTTGTTCAAGCGAATTTCATCGGTTCAAAAGATGCGAATCATTTAGCTGACTTTATCTTATCCATATGTATCAGGGCTATATATATCAAGTTGTATATTATGCATAGATCCAAAGAGGGCCGCATTGCAATGTCATAAAACTCGCTAAGTCGCCAAGTGTCCGAGGAACCTCGAGACGCGTCCGTGCTCGAAGATAGCTCGCAATCGATAGTTGGGCCAGAAGGCAGATAATGCCAATAGATAAGATTGAACTTGGCTGTAAAATATTAACGAACTATATAGTAATCTTCAAGTTGATGGCTTCCCCTGCTGGCCTCCCCACTTTGCCCTGCCCTCGATCTGGCTTCGCTTGCCTTATAAATAACCCTGCCGCGTGTCGCTAGAAAACCTGATGAACCTCCCTTAGGGGCTTTTCAGTTCTGGGCAAGATGTTTGCCAGCGTGTTGCTCGTTCCCGCCCTGCTCCTGGTGAGCAGGTTCAGCGCCTGTTGGGCTGCCCCCAGTATCGATGGTCGCGTGGTGGGCGGCGTCGATGCTAGCCAGGCGCAGTTCCCCCATCAGATCTCTTTGCGGTATCGCAGCTCACACAACTGCGGCGGCTCCATTGTGGCACGCAGCTGGGTGCTGACGGCCGCCCACTGCGTCACAACGACAGACAGTAGCGGTGACCTTGTGGCCTATGCTCCAAAGGATTTGAATGTGCGCGCCGGCTCGAATGATCGCTTCAGCGGCGGCGTCATCAATCAGGTTGTGGAGGTGATTGTGCATGAGGAGTATGGCAACTTCCTCAACGATTTGGCACTGCTGCGCCTGGAGACGCCCTTCATCTACTCCAGCAGCATTCAGGCCATCGCTCTGCCCAAGCAGAACACACCCGACGATGCTGACATCATCATCTCTGGCTGGGGTCGCCTCACCCATGGCGGCGATCTGCCCCGCTATCTGCAGTGGAACACCCTCAAGTCGCTGTCACGCGATGAGTGCCAGCAGCGCATCAACTATGGCCAGCCCAACATCTTTTGCCTCATCCATGAGCCCAACAATGGTGCCTGCAACGGCGACTCTGGCGGCCCGGCCCACTACAACAACGAGATCGTCGGCATTGCCGGCTTCGTGTACGGTGGCTGTGGCTCCAGCAATCCCGATGGCTATGCACGCGTCTACAGCTTCGTCGACTGGATCAATGAGCGCATCGAGGCTTAGTGCCCCATGATGCATGTGCCACAAATACCAATAAAGTTCGCTATTAACATCATCCATCTTCTCTCTCTCTCTCTCTCTCTCTGTTGCTGTCTCTCTCTGCTTTGTGGTTTATAGTACTTAAAGTTAACAATTCTTCCATTTATTGTTGAGTAGTTCGTGGGTTCACACTTGCTTTGTATATGGTACAATTGAAATTGGATTTACTTTCAGCTTAGTGCATGGCTAGAATAATTTTGGAATCACGAATATAGTTAAGGTAATCACACATCATCATCATCATCATCATCTTCTGCTTTTTCTGTTCTTTCTCTCATCTGCCCCTCTTCTTGCTCCTTCTCTGCAGCCTTTTTCACTTTGCTTATCATAACAATCGGCAACTGCAACTGCAGCTGCATCGTCGTCCCCTGCCCTCGGACATTGCATGCAGATCTGTATGTCCAGTCTATAGCTAAGCTGCTCGATCCCCTGCCGAGCTATCGTATCTCATTTGACGTCCAGCGTGCGCTGGAACATGTGCATGGCCAGCGAGCGCAATCCCTCACTAACAGTGGGCACATTGCGTGGCAGGTCGCTTTCACGTGCAGGCAGTCCGCATAGCTGACGGCGCAGCCGCAGATCCTGGCGAGCACACAGTGCTCGACTGCCTGGACCGCAGACATTGCCCACCATGCGCTGCCTATCGATGGCTCTGGTCCGCAAACCCAACTGCACGCATGCCAGCGGCTCCAGGTGCTCGCTATCGAAGAGTTCCCGATAGTCGTGCGCTGGCAATGGCTTCACCACGTTCACCTTGCTCTCCTGCCGTTCAGATTCGGGTTTAGGTGGCGCCAGCTGCGGCGGCTGCTGTGGCGGCTGCTGCGGCGACTGCTGCTGCTGTTCCGGCTGCAAATCTGTCTGCTCTGGCTGCAACTCCGACTGTTGCTGTTCCTGCAGCAGCTGTTGCTGTTGCTGCTGCTGCAGTAGAAGCTGCTCCCTTAGCTGCTCCTCCTTCTGTTGCTCTTGCAGCAGCAGTAGTTGCCGCTCCTTTTCCTGCTCCAGCAGCAGCTGCTCTCGCGCCTCGGCAAGCACACGCTGGGCATACTCTGTGCCCGCCATGGCGAAGCTGATGCCCATGTCGAGGAGCACACGATGCGGCTGCCATCGCTGCTTGGCCGATGTGTCGCGATCGCGTCCCTGCAGGGCAGCATAATCGGATGCCTGCTGCCTTGTCTCCGCTATCAATCCCTGCCAGTCGACGCCGAGTGCGTCGCCAATTCCTGCAAAGGTGCGAATGCCTTCAATCAGTCGGAACTCTTGCCCTCCACTTGCTCTTGTTGCTCTTACCCTTGTGCCGCGCATCCTCCTCCAGCTCGCCGTCAGATATCTCCTCAAAGTCCAGCACCTCATCCACGCCCTCAATCTTGATGCCTCCGCTCTGTGACGCTGTGCTGCCCCCAGCAACTGCAGCTCCCGCCGCTTCTCCTGCCGCTGCAGCTGCACCTGCTCCTGCACCTGCTCCACTCTGTGCAGCTGCCACAGCCGTCGTCGGAGATGTTGTCGTCGGCGACGCAGATGAGGCTGGCGTTTGTGGCTCACATTTAATTGCCTCCTCGCTGGTGGAGAGCGCATCTGTGGACAGTTCCTGGGTGGCAGCCAGTGCTCCCTCCAGCTGCAGCTCGCACTTGGGCTTCACCTTGTCCGTCTTGTTTAGAATATCGTCGTCGCTGTCACTGATCTCGCTCAGCTCGCCGTCCGGCTTGGACTCCTGTTTGAGCAGACGCAGCGAGGCGTCTAGCGTGGCGGAGCTGATGTGCTCCGTTGCCGAGTCGCCGCCATTGGAGCTGGTCATCAGTTCTGGTGTGCCCGTCGTCGAGTCCTCAGAGGCTTCCTCCTGCTTGATGTGCGGCAACTTGCTCACCTGGGCGAGTATGCCAGGATTGGTGGTGGCATTGGCAGCACTCTGTGCCGCCGCCTTGGCAGCTGCCACAGCTGTCGTTGCCGCTGCCACAGCGCTTGCCTGGGCTGCCGCATTGCTTGGCTTTGCCGCCGCATGTTGCTGTTGTCCTGCTCCTGCTGGTCCTCCTCCCGCCAAAGCAATTGCTCCGCCTGCGCTCCCAGCTCCGCCTGCTGCTGAGCTTGTGGCTGTTGATGGCATGTGCGGATGCTTCTTCAGAAAGCTACCACCTCCACCTCCACCTCCGCCGTAGGGCAGGCGCTTGTGTGGAAAGCCACGCGAGCTGCCTCCACCACCATGATAGCCACCTGGCGGCTGCACTGGCAGTGTCATCAGCGGCGGTGGATGCGATCTGTAGCCACGCTCGCCATGCTCGTGGCCATGTCCACCACCGCCACCGCCACCGGCGCCACCACGTCGAAAGCCACGTCCGCCACCGCGTTCGCCACGCGGATGCACATGATGATGTGGCGACGAGGAGGAGGTTGGATGATGTGACGAGGATCCTTGTGGTTCACCTCCTCCGCCGCCGCCGCCGCCGCCACCGCCACCGCCATTGCTGCGGCCAAAGTTCGTTGGCTCGTCATTGTCGCGCCAGTCGCTGTTGGATTGCTGCCACACACGCGGCTTCTCGCGCTGATCGTGCTCCAGCCAGGCGGGCTCGTTCTTCACCTCAACAACGACAACGCCGCCGCCGCCTCCGCCACCGCCACCACCGACGCACTCATCGCGCTCATCGGCATCCCAGTCTGGCTCGGACGCGGAATGATGCTGCTGCTGCTGCTGCTGCTGCGCCGACTGCTGTGACGGCGGCTTTGGCCGCTTGGGACCACCAACAAATCCGCTGGCACGTCCTGGTGTTCCATTACCGTTGGCACTACCGCTAGCACCAGCACCAGCTCCGCCGCCTCCTCCTCCGGCAGTGTCCTCATCCCACTCGCGTTCCCATTCAGCGCGATAATCACCGCGTGCTGGCAGCCTCTCGCGCTCCCTCTCCCGCTCCCGCTCACGTTCACGCATGATGCGCGCCCGCTTGTCCACATAGAGTGCATCCTCGGGGTCCATTTCGCGATAGTCGCGCATGTCGCGCGTCTCCAGCCACGCCTCCCGCTCCCGCGAGTAGGCGCGTCCAGGTAGGCTCGCTTGTAGGCGCTGCAAGCGAAGGAAGGCAAGGAAGGCAAGGAATCAATACACAGAGAGAAACAAGGACACGGGGCAGCATCTCAGACAGAGGCGTCTACTTACCGCTCTCGCTCCTCCTCGGAGTAGATGTCACGCGGGTCTCGCAGACGCGGCGGATAGTGCTCGGCAAGGGGACTGAGCTCACGGCGTCGCTGGCCACCATAGCGACGCATCTCATCGAGCAGTCCATGCCGCTCGGCCTCAATGAACTCCTCCCGCTCCCGCTCGTAGGCATCTAGATCGCGCTTGTCGCGCACATGACGCTCCACACGCTCGACCGCCTCCAGGGAGCGCTCGCGACCGCCATAGGGCATGGCCATGTCGAGATCCCGCACACCTGCCGCACCATATGGCTTCTTGCCACCTCCTCCCCCATCCTCCTCCTCCTCCGCCTGGCGACGCATCTTCTCGCGAGCCAATCGCTCCCGCTCCCGCTGCCGCTCCTGACAGCGAGCAAGTGCCTCGGCTCGCTCCTTGTCCCGCGCAGCCTCTCGCTCGGCACGCTCGCGCTCCCTTTCACGGCGATCCCGGTCACGTTCGCGCAGCGAGATCATCGTGGCGCTGCAGCTTGTGCTCATGCCGCTGCCGTTCGTGCTCACGCTCCACACGCTCTCGCTCCCGTTCCCGCTCACGTTCGATGCGCTCTCGCTCTCGTTCCCGCTCTCGCTCTCGCTCCAGCGACGGAGTGCGTCCTCTCGTCCGCGTCTGTATGATGATCTTCTCGCGCGACATCAGCTGATGATGCATGCGCGCTGTGGGCGCCCCATTGGGACCCAGGCCCGACCCGGAGGCTGAGCCGGGACTCTTCTGTCGCTTGCCCACCACATCCTGGTGGATGCGTATCTTGGTGGTGGTTGTGGTGCTACTGGGGGCACCTGTGGGCGACCGGCTGCTCCCCAATCGATGATGATCCCGTTCGCGGTCGCGCTCCCGCTCCCTGTGCACACTGCGCAGCTTCTCGCGCTCCCTTTCGCGCTGCTCTTTGCTGGCCGCCCGCAGGTGCTTTCGCTCCGCCAGCTTCTTCAGCTTGGCCTGTGTGGCCGGCGAGAGGGCGCGATGCCCGTGCCCACTGAGCGCTGCCGCTGCCCGCTTCTTGAGACGCGCCTCCTTCAGCTTACGCTTGATATGGTTCCGCTTGGCCACTAGCTTCTTTTGCTCATGATCTCTGTCCCGATCCCGCTCCCGATCGCGCTTGTCTCGCTTGCGTCGCTCGTCGCCCGACGAGCTGCCCGCCCGTCTGGTGCTCTTCTTCTTGCGATGATGACGCTCTCCAGCACGCTGATGGGGATGTGGATGCGGATGACTATGGGCGGCGTGATGATCGCGCTCCGAGTCGGAGCTGCTGTACGAACTGCTGCCGCTGTCCGTGTCTGTGCTGGAACTGTCGCTGCTGGAGTGGGCCGCGTGCCGTGACTTCTTGTAGCGGCGCAATTGCTCCTTGGCCTTCTTTTCCATCTCCATCTGGTCACTGGGCACCGGACACTTTGCCCGCACTGTTCCCGCGTTTTTGTAGACACTCTTTTTACACTCCTTACTGTTTTACTTTGTTGTTGATGTTGTTTGTGTTTGTTGTTTATGTGGCGTCGTTTATTCTGCAATCATTAGAGTTGTCGACTGAACGAACCATGTTTCGTTGAGAAAAAGTTATTACAGCTGCGCTTAACAGTGGCTGTTAAGTGGCACAGCTCTGTTAACTGCTTGGAACTAGTAGCGATATATCGAAATAGTTCAATTGTTTACAATAAATCAATAATTGTAATCAATAAATTGCTGAGTACCACTAAATATTATTTAAATATTTTGATCACTAATTAGTGTTGCAACAGTAATTTGTACTGACACGTTGGCGTAAAAAGTTCAATTGAACGGTTCATAGGAACTACGCCCTCAAAACCGATAAGCGATTATTTGTTGACAAGCTGTGCCCGTTTCATCACAGGTGGCGCTATTGAATTTGAATTTTATGATATAAAATAAAATAATTTTTAATGGTACGAAAAAAAAGTTAATGTTTTACTAATTATTTGCATTTCACATGTATTAGTAAAATTTATTGTACATTTTTTTTCCCTGATCATTGTGCATTGCATTGTTTGTTTTGTTACACCATCATCACATCCATCCGCTCAAACTAGACCTTGCGCAACTTCTCTGGTACAACTAACGGATTATCGCGACGTATTTGATCGGCGCCCATTTCGCGATAATCAAAATTGCAATCGTGACGATCGCTGTAGCGATGAAAGGCGCAAAATGTGCCGCCGCAACGACAGGAATATCCGCCGGTAATACCAAATTTTTTGCCACACTTATCGCAGCCTTTGCGCTTTGCCTGTTGGTCCTGATTCTGGCTATTGTCATTTTTGCTCGAGGTTGCATCCGCATCGGTGGTATCCAGTCCGCCCTCGCCCTGCTTTGGCTGCTGTATACCCTGCCCCGATTCCCCTTGCTCCTTCTGCTGCTGCTCATCGATCTGCTGCTGCTGATGGTTCTTCTTTCCATGCACAGCGTCGCCCAACTGTGAATCCGGGACCGGACCAGAGCCAATGCCAGCACCGATAGTTGACCCGGTTGTGCTGTTGCCAGTTGTATTATTCACAGCGGCAGCTGCGGCGGAAATAATGTCAGATGAATTTGAGTTCTTTATCTTAGTTTTTCAGTGTGCGCGATGTGCTGCCATCGTTGGAAATCGAGTCAATTGGGTCCTCCTTAGTCTCTCCAAAGTCCCGTATGTTTCCGTTTTCCATTTTAGCCGATTTTTAGATTCGTTCGTCAAAGCTTTCTGTTTAAAATTTGTTGAATTTTGTTACCCAGTTCTACTGTCACTTAAGCACATGAACGAATATCCAGCTGATTAATGCGCATCAAAAACGTGCTCAACAAATCGTTCTACAAATGGCAGGAGTCGCAAATGCAGTTGCTCTCCAGTCGTCACAGTTCCAGTCGCCTCTGCATTCGCTGTCAGAAGTTGACAACTAATTGTGGGCCATCATTCTGTTATCTGATGTCAAAAAAAAATGCATGTATCACTCTAGACAAGTATTCAAATAAAAAATGATCGTCCAGTTGTCGAAATCGAACTTTCGTCCTGCTTCGACAGAGTATTATCGATTGCAGTAGACTGTAGACAAGTATTCAAATAAATAATGATTCGCGTCCAGTTATCAAAATCTATCGTCGCGTCGTCAAAATTAACAGTGAAAGGTAAAATAAAGTAAAATGATTTGCAAATTGCATTATCGGTTTATTTAGAATTTATAGCATGCTTCACTATATGATATATGTATGTGCATGGAATCGGCTAAGCATTGCCATTGATGACGTCCTGCATGTGACGGCGATACCAGCTGCCCACGGAGGTGCGCAGCACACAGGCGAAAGCGCCGTAGCACCAGTCCCGGTTGTTGAGCCGCTTGGCCTGCTGGTTGCACCTGCCGATGACGGACATCGTCTCCTCGGGGTTCAGATGCTGTGGTCCCCCAAAGGCGTCCACAATGTGCACGGCATCGAAGCCGACGTTGTCGTGCCAGAGCTGCAGTCGCGTCCAGAAGCAGTGCACGTAACCTCGCACGGCTAACGAGCTATCGTACTGCTGATGCTCCAGAGCGATGCGCTGCGCCGTATTAATGCGTTCCTGGCGATAGCAGGCGTCGCGCGCTGCAAGTAGCCTCAGCGAAGGGGGGGACCTTGTTGGCAGTGCGACAGCAGTTAGGGACTGGCAAGTAAAATCGATTGTCAATAAATATTATAGCGATTGCGATACATGAGTTGGTTATCGTATGCCCCACAAACCTTAACCACCATAACTGCAGAGTATCTAACAGTTGGCTACAGTCTAAATGTTCTCTACTTCCCTCTGCCTTGTACTGTTTTTAGACTTACAATTTAAATCTACATATTGCGGTAATTGGTGCTCAATTTGCCGAAACAGGTTTATAGTTAGTCGGCTTGGCACTGATATAACTCAAGTTGTAAACTTGACTCTTGAGAACAGCAGGCATTCCTAAAGTATTCCTCAGTTATTCGTTTTCTGCCTGCAATACGTATCTTTTAAGTAGTATCTTATCTTACAGTCAGTCAGTACGATCGATCTTAACTGTATTTAAAAGACACTTCAAAATTCCAGCTGCATATATCCCCCGTCTACTGGTGTCTCTGCTTACCCATAAAGATACAAGTAGAATGAACGTTCCTATCATTGTCATCTTGGGTAGAGCGATTCAACTGCACTGAGAGCAGCTCGAAGCAGGCAAAGGCATCCGCGACGATATTTACCAATTACCTGATTACACTTATCAACAGGAAGATCAAGCTTAAGGTAGAGTACAGTACAGTGGGACAGAACAGAGAAGCATCTCGTCAAGCAGAGTGTAGTGTTGTACCCTAGTATCGTATATAACATATGTAGTTCACTGAAGCACCTTGTGTAATGTGGTACGGTGACTAAGTAACTGAGTACAGGGTACAATTACTGCCGTAACAAGTTACGTAGGGCAGGTATGGACCGTCTGGGCATTACGTCAGCCCCTGGTTGGGGCCGTTACAAGCGCATTAAGTCGGAGATGTGGGTGCTGAGCGATATTCTTGTCCAGTCGATTGGGTGGGCAACGTAAATCGTATGGGATGGATGATTGGATTGGCAGTCGCAGCTGCGGTTCGTCATCTGTTTTATGTTAACGGATGCGTCGCGACTGCGAGGGGAGAGGCGAAAGTATCTCTGTGTGGCATAAGTAGTATATTCTCGGATACAATCTGTATTTTGCGCCGATCATCTATGTAGATCATGTGCAATATGGAACGCAGCGGCAACATTTTCCCCAAAGATTCCACGCTCGCCAATTGCTTGTAAACAACTTTGCCTCCTTCTGGGTGTTTCTTCTTCTTAGCCGAATATTTTATATTCAAGTATATACATATATATGTATATATTCTGTTTCTTTGCGTTTTTCGAAGATCACAAATCGAATAGCAAATCAAATTGGATTCGATTGGCCAGGCAAGCGAAACGAGCGCAATAAAATTGATTGCGTTTTATGTAAGTGTTTAAAATCAAATAGAAATTTAGCAAATCTCCTCAGCGACCAACTGAAAGGGGAGGGGAGGGTACTTGTGATACTGGCATCTGGACATGATCAGCATGCAGCTGGTAGGGCGGAAGAGGAGACGTGGGGACAAGGCTTGCTCTTTGAAAATTTCCATGTTCGCATATTGAGCACATTTGACATTGAGATAAACGAAGTTTGGCATGTCGCCCCATCGAGAAGAATCGATAGATTCGGCAATCGCCCCTTGCAGTCGGCATGAAGGACACTGCAAATGTCATTTATCGGTAATTTCACTACGATATAATTGCAAGTGCCTGCAAGGTCTTCTGCAGTACAGTGCCCAAACTGGAATAAGTGTTTACATACATACATATGTATATCGATAACTAATAAAAGAACACGCCATTCGACAAGTCGACAAGTCGAATGTGAGAGCGCCTGTCAACCCTAACAGGTAGATGAAAATCACGTTCAACAGTTGCACAGATCGCAGTGTGATCTGGCGAACTGATCTTCGCTCGATCTACGTGTGTGAATGCAATTCGTGGGCAGGTTGACTGTACGCAGGTTGTACTAAGGATGAAAAGGGGTTACAACGGTACAGGGGGCGGTGTGGGCATGACAACTCAACGCCAAATTTGCCGCCATCAACTGACGCCGTCGTCGTCGTGACAAAGTCTCGCAAATATTTTAATTGCAATTTTTTTTTTCACTGCGATCGTCGCTTTTCGCTGTGGGTCGCATCGCATTTTTCCTACCTTAAAATTATAAGTAAAATTAACAAATTTTAATTGACTCTGAAAATTAAAACAGCAACATTGCGAGCCGCCTGCTCGTTTTCAGCAAATTTTCATAGATATTTGTGTAATAAATTGCAAAATATTATTTTAGTTTTAAAACACACGAATGCGTCCACATGGTAAATATATCCTGTCAGTACAGCGTGCACAGTGGGGCATGATCAGTCGTGGGCGTCGCTTGCAAGAACTTTGAATTACCGATTCGATAGGTTCGTGGTATATTCGCAAGATATGTATATTCACCATTCGATAACTCGATAAAATGGCAACTCTGATGAAGAAAGCTATGCAACAATAGAGTCATTTAAAGGGGTACTACCTTCTGGACAGTAAATAAAGTCATTTTTCTGACTTTTCGATGAGTTTGAAGATTTATTGGAACTTTAAATTTGAAACTACATTCGTAGCAGCCCCTTTCTGAAGATAACTAAGAGCAAATAATAAAAATCATATTAAAAGAAGTTGTCAAATGCTAGTATATGTATAGTATAGTATATGTATAGTATGTACATATGTACATATGTATAACAATGCATACATATTTTTTTTAGATAGTTCCTACCCTGCACTAGGACTGAGTTCTCTCATAACGCTTACATGGTATGTTGTAGTCGAGGCAATTTACCTGTCAATGCGCGCACTTGTTGTCTTTGAGCATTTACAGCAATTTGTTGCATTCAGCCCACGCGACGTTTGCTTGTTTGCCTGTGTGTGTGTGCGGCAAGTGTGTATGTGTGTTTAGAGTAGATTGTGTTTGTGCTGTTCATATTTGCATAATTTTTGCAATTGCACAAAATGGGGTATGCTCTATGGAATAAGTCTAAATTGTTATATACCACATAGATATGTATATCTACCTGATCAGCTCAGGGGAATGTTGTTGATGTGATTGAAAAAGCAGTAGAAGGTTGTATTATGTAGAGGGCATTCAGTATCGATTACAGGGTATTCAACTGTCGAGTATGTTGCCTAACTTCTTTCCACTTCTTTGCAACAACGGAAGCTGCTGATGCTGTTGGGCTCGAGTGGGGATGCATCATCAGGCCAGGCCAGGGCTGGAGCAGGGGCAGGGCAGACGGGGCGGGTATCGTGGGCTGCGTTATTAGGGCGACAATATTTGACGTGGACTGTGACATGGCGATGGCGTTGGCGCCAAATTCTCAATTGCCAGCGGCGCGTTAAGCAAGCGCGTGAAAGCGCCAACAATTTCCACTGCTTGTTTCAACAGTTGTTGCTGTTGTTGTTGTTGTTGTTCTCGTTGCTGTTGTTGTTTCTTTGCTCTTGCAGGGTATTTGGCATTTTGCAATTTCATTACAATATCACGGTCCCTCCTATAGCGATCGCAATTAATATTAACAATTGAACAAGAACCGAGCACACAAGTCGCTCTCGCTTGATTTGCTTGGCATTTATTTCAATTTTATTAAATTAAAGTTGTTTTTGTTACGCCAGTTGCAGTCGTTGTTGCTGTTGCTGTTGCTGTTGTTGCTGCTGCTGTTGTTGCTGGCAGCGGAAATCTTTGCGCGTTGGCAACATTTTTAGCCAATTTGTTGTCTACGTGAGCCAAAAAGTGCGCGTGAGTCGTTTGTTTTCTGGCCAGAGTCAACGGGTTGCGAGAGGGGGATGAGCCAAGAGGGGGGATGGGTATATAGAGCGACAACAGGATTCCGTTTTTCGCTGCTCATTCATTAAGTAGATCTACACTCGGCTACTAGACTAGGGTATTATTAATGATACATACATTAATTTATCTCCCAATTACCACCAGCTAATCACACATTGCCCAATAAGGCTGCTGCCTCAGCTGACAAACAGATTACCGCTTGTTGTTGTTGTTGTTGTTGTTGTTGTTGTTGCTGTTGTTGTTGCAGCGATAATGCCAAATGCTGCAGTGGAAACGTCGCATAACAATTCATTTGTTTACACTTGCAGAGGGTATATTCATTTTGGTCAGCAGTTTGCTTAGAAGAAGACATCTACGATCCTATAAAGTATATATATTCTAAATCAGCATCACCAGTGGAGTCAATCTACTATGTAGCTATGTATGTATGTCTGTCTGTCCGTCCGTTCGTCCGTCCATCCGTTCGTCCGTCCATCTGTTCGTCCGTCCATCCGTTCGTCCGTCCATCCTTTCGTCCGTTCGTCAGTCTGTTGGAACGCTATCTTAATGAAACAGTCTTCTTATTGCTGCAGGCTGTAGTTAAGTCGAAACGTTCCGGATCGGACCGATATATCGTATAACTATCGTAACTATTGACCGATTTTTGTTATTTATCAAGATATTGCAACCAAATTTACTTCATCGTACTTTTTCTATGTATATGTTATAATATGCATACCCAATTTCATAAAAATCAGACCACTATAACATATAGTTGCAATACGAACAATCGGCAGAAATGCAGGCTTAAGTTCTGCAGCATTATATATTACTAGTATTAGAACGATCGGAGGAGATAAGAATCTGAGTAAAAACTTTCGGCAGGCCGAAGGTAGCCTTTCTTCCTGGTTTTCTATTATTTTGAAATCAGACAAATATTTCGTAAAACTTTCAAAGGAATAGTCAGTTAGAAATAAATTATAGCTCCTAAGAAATACATGAACATTTAAGGAACATGAACTACAAGGGTATAAAACCTTCGGCATTCCGAAGAATACCTTTATTTGTGGTTCGTTGTGTGTTGCTTCGTTAAGTCTATCGAAAAGACTCAACGAGCGTATCGGCAAACGGAGCGTGCAAGCGTACACACACACACACACACACTTTGCAAATGCAGGCTGTGGGAAAGAGAGAGAGAGTGGGTTAAAGCTCTGCTTGGCTCGTTCTTACGCCTTGAGGCAGATGGTGTACTCAATGAAGGCAGCCCATTGTCCCTATCAAAGTACTTAAGCCGCAGGTATGGTGTGTGTGAGTGAGTTGATAAGAATTTCAGAATAAGAATAGAAACCTTTGTTCCCTGAGCTGTTCACTTTATACTTATATGTACATATGTTTACTATATATAAATAGTATAAACGAACATGCATACATATGTTATGTATATGTAATCACCCTCGTCTATCAACGAAACTATCTATCATCAAATTCCATGCCCATTATCAGGTCTTGAAACAAAACATATGCAGCTCTACCTATCCCAATACAAGCTACTATAGCCGAGAGCCATTATCAACTGAACTCTGTGACATTAATGTACAGATATTGTATTATTCCCGCAGAGAAAAGAGAAGAGAACTGAACGAACTTAGGTTTGATCTTTACTTGTCTTAGCTCGACAATCTTTATTCATTTGAATGCGAATCTTTGCATTAGGGGCTGTGCTTCTTGATCAGTTGTGGCTCGTTGGGGCAGTCGAATGTCACCTGGATGCCATTTTCTTTGATCCAAGGCTGGGACCAAATGTCAACGTTGCAGGTCTTCGTCGCACCATTGCTGTCGGCCAGCTCAACCCTGTAGGAGTCCTTCGAACCAGAAACGACCTGGGTAGATGCCGACAAGACCTTGACAACCCTGTGTAATGGAAAAATATCGTTGAGCTGCTCCTTGTGGGTTGAATATCACTTCTACATTAACTTACGTGTAGTTAGGTCCGTCCCCGGCGGCCAGCTTGGCCAATGATGACTTCAACACGTTTGTGGACTCAGCGATCTCCTCGGGGCTAAGCTCACGCGGTGCTCCGAAACCTCCGAGCTGGGGGGAAGCCACCACAAGCGCAACGGTGGCGCACACCAACAGAATCTTTGCGACGAACATGTTCAACTTACGGACTTCGTAGATGGACTGAAGAGAGCCGAGCTTGCTCTACCCCATTTATACGATCATCGCTCGCAGCTTATCGCACCCCAAACGTGCCTGAAGCTCTATTTACTTTCTTGCGGCGACCCCAGCTAATCGACAAGCAAACATTGGGTGTGGGTTTTTCCTCGAACTTGTAATGAACTCTGAGCATCATGGAATGAGAGCGGAATATAGTCAGTAAGAGACAGACAGCGTGGGCAGATGAGACACAATAGAAGGTGGTGTAGTTAAGCGATAGCTATGTAGGATAACCTCTATAAGATAACCCACCTATTTATATATAATGTCATTAGTGTATTTCATTATTATATGTAGTATATATTTATTTATTTTGAATACCCTTGCAGAGAGTATATTCATAATGGAAAGGCGAGTCGAATCTATCTACACGTATCTTTATTGATGAACTCAATCTTACTTTTCATTGTTGCAAACTAGGCAAGTAGGTGTCAGCCGGATCGGACCAATATATCATAGTGTATACTTGTCATATGTACATGCTATGGACCTATAGTTTTTATTACAAGATGTTGGAACCAAACTAACTACTATATATTAGCCTTTTTCTATGTATATATAAAAATAGAACAATTGTAACATACAAAGGCAAAGGAATAATAGGTCAAAATGAGAAATTTTGTTTGAAGACTAGTTTTTATTTCTCAATAACTCAGCAGTACCATTCGTATTTATAAAACGACCTACATATGTATGTATGTCTTTTATACTTCAAAAATCGGATAACTATATAGCTTTCATTTGAATAATCAGCTAAAAATAAATACTTTTGCTTATACGATTATAGTACATATATAAACAATGTTTAAAAATTGTGTAATATTATATATATATAACTAGTAGAGGAAAGGGTATTAAACCTTGCGGCCTTTATTGCTTATTTTATTTATTTATATACATATTCTACGAATTTCATACAGATGATTTTACTTGGACTATCAGTTATGTATGCACGTCAAACAAACCTCTAAATATCAATAAGTCAATGTTTATATTTAAATATATATTTGTATGTATGTATATGAATATATAAATATATGTATATTTGTCTGTATGTTTCACCTGGGCTACACTGCTATCTGCCCAGTACCCGCTGATTTCACTTCACGACTTCACGGAACACTTTCGTTGATAATTGCCGGACAAGGTCTTAATTAAGTAAATAATTGATTAATTAACTGTATTAACTGTAATAAAAAATAGAATACAAAGTGCGTAATCAAGCGTCAATTTAAGCAAAAATAAATGTCAAAAAAGAATTGTAATTGCGATGGAAACAAAATAAAAGAAAAAATACAAGAAACAAATAAATCAAATCGTAGAACACACACATATTATCATAATGCATACAATGTTTGCACATGCACTGCGCCCCGCGTCTCGCCCCCGTTTCGCTCAGTGTAGCAGTGTAGAAATAGATTAGCCGGTCCGTGTTGAAGCTTCCTGGGAGCTGTCCACTCGAATGCGCTGCAATAATTATAGGTAAGTTAGCACGGCACGTCGTCTATCTATCAGGCAGACATTATACAGAGCACACAGGCAGGCAGGCAGGCAAACAAACAGGGGAACCTATGTCGGATATACCTATGTACAATGTACATACATATAGACAAAGTATATGTGCTCTTGTGCTGGGCAGGCGGCGACGATTAATTGCCGATCGCATCAGCGTGAACAAGAGGAACAAACATTTCTGAACAGGAATGTCAAGCGACTTAAGCGATTTTCTGCTCTGCCACGCCCCTCTCTACCTTGTACCCCGCAGACAGGAGCATGCCCCTAGGTGCCGCCTTCACTGCTGCTCAATCGCAGCGACATTTTTGGCGCTACTCCAGCGGCCTGTCAAAATTGCACAAATCCGTGACGATGCCTTCGCTCCCGAATGCGAATGGAAAGGGGAAGCAGGACTGGGGGACTGCAAGGCAGGTGGACGAGCAGCGCTAGCTGTCCATCCGTTCAACTTGCTCGACTGCGGCCCATGCAGGCATTCAACCGATCTCGGACTCGAACTCGGATCTTGGCCCGGTTGAACCATTGCGATCCATGGCCTGCCCACACACACACACACACACGGCCATGTGTGTAGAGCAATCCATCCCGCAATAGACATTCGCAGCCGTCGCTGTCAGCCATGGATTGTGGCCCCGTTAATCTTGCCAGATCTCTGCGCCTAACACTTGTAATCCGTTTTGCTTTTTGAGTGTGACGATGGCCCCGCCAAGTGGCGAGGGTGCCTCGTGGATGCGAGGGAGGGAGGGACACAGAAATCTCACTGGGGCGTAAGTGTAGCTGCACTCTGTCCGTAGTCCTCTCCCCCAACCGCCCTCCTGCCTTCACTACATTTACCCCTCACTAAAATCAGTTTGCACTCGGGCAACTCGTGGCGAAGGGAACTTCGAGTAGTTACAGCAGAGCTGCGTCTGGCTGATCAGAGCATAGGTACATAGATAGAGCATAGGTACATGGAGCATAGTTTCATAGATATAACATACGTACATACATAGATAGGGCCTAGGTACATATGTATGTAGATGGCGCATAGGTAGAGCATAGGTACATAGAGCACAGGTACATAGATAGAGCATAGCATAACATAAAAAATAGGTACATAGATAGAACACAGGTACATAGATAGAACATAGGTACATAGAGCACGGGTACATAGACAGACCATAGGTATATAAATATAAAATAGGTACATAGATAGAACACAGGTACATAGATAGAACATAGGTACATACATAGAACATAGGTACATAGAGCATAGGTACATACATACATAGACTGAGTATAGGTAGATAGAGTGTAGGTACATAGAGCATAAGTACATAGATAGAGCACAGGTACATAGATAGAACATAGATACATAGAGCATAGTTAAATATATATGGACTGAGCATAGAGCACTGGTACATAGATAGAGCATAGGTATATAAATATAAAATAGGTACATAGATAGAACACAGGTACATAGGTAGAACATAGGTACATAGAGGACGGTACATAGAGCATAGGTACATACATACATAGACTGAGCATAGGTACATAGATAGAGTGTAGGTACATAGAGCACAGGTACATAGATAGAGCATAGGTATATAAATATAAAATAGGTACATAGATAGAACATAGGTACATAGATAGAACATAGGTACATAGAGCATAGGTACATACATACATAGACTGAGTATAGGTACATAGATAGAGTGTAGGTACAAAGAGCATAAGTACATAGATAGAGCACAGGTACATAGATAGAACATAGGTACATAGAGCATAGTTAAATATATATGGACTGGATAGAGCACGGGTACATAGAGCATAGGTACATACATACATAGACTGAGCATAGGTACATAGATAGAGTGTAGGTACATAGAGCATAAGTACATAGATAGAGCATAGGTACATAGATAGAACACAGGTACAGTGGCGAGCAAAAGTGAGTGCATGTTCATAACTCTCGACTTTCATCATCTATAAAAACAAAACTAAAGCAGGTAATCCAATAATTTTTTTTATTTTTGTTTACCTATCCTATTCGTAACAAATAGGATAAAAAAAACCGTAACAATATGTATTCAGCGAAGACTTAGAAAATAAAAACCAAAAAAAGTCGCAAAAACTCACTTTTGCACGTTTCATATTATTGC
The DNA here is from genome assembly GCA_018903425.1 of Zaprionus nigranus. Taxonomy (NCBI): domain Eukaryota; kingdom Metazoa; phylum Arthropoda; class Insecta; order Diptera; family Drosophilidae; genus Zaprionus; species Zaprionus nigranus. The sequence continues at coordinate 260,256 of JAEIGD010000020.1, forward strand.
ATATTTTTGCTCACCAACTTCTCTTATTAGCAGAAATCTCCGTTATATTTGTCTTATCTTGCTTTCTTGTTGTTCGGAGATCAATTTAAAACGTTGTATTACGATTGCAAAACAAATTGTGTAAATTTCTGGCTCATTTAAAAAGTTGATAATTTTTTCTTAAAAAAAATGAAAAAAATTAGCATTGAAATTGAGAATAGTGTTGTGTGTCTGACCGAGAAGGGCTGCTCTTCACGAGCCATTGCCAAAAAGCTTGGTATAAGCCAATCGGCAGTGATTACAGCTCAAAAACGCCGAAATGTGACATCCAGAACGCAACAGAAAGGTCGCAAAAATTATTATCGGACTCAGATGCCCGACTAATGATATCCCAGATGAGGAAAAATAGGCTGCTAACACCTAAAGAAGCATCTTTGGCCATAAACAAAAACGTTAGCGAGTGGACTGCCAGAAGAGCGCTGCGCAACATTGGATATGCAGCGGCTGTTAAAAAAACAAACCTGCATTATCCGAAAAAAATGTTAAGGCGCGCCTAAAATTTGCGAGAGAGCACAAAGATTGGACCACAGATGATTGGAAACGTGTTGTCTGGTCTGATGAGACCAAGTTCAACCGTTTCCAGTCAGATGGTAAACAATACTGCTGGCGTAGCCCGGAGAACGGATTCAAAGACACCATGTGAAGCAAACGGTTAAACATGGCGGCGGAAATATAATGGTCTGGGGATGCTTCACATGGTGGCAAGTCGGCCCCCTGCATTTAATAGATGGCATTATGCGAAAGGAGGACTATCTGCATATTTTGCAAACCCATCTTCCCAATTTTATGGAGAAATGTGCGTATTCGGAAGAAGATATTATTTTTCAACAAGACGGCGATCCGAAGCACACAGCGAAAATTGTCAAGGAATGGATTGGTGAACAAAATTTAAAGTTGATGGAGTGTCCAACACAAAGTCCTGACCTCAATCCGATTGAAAATCTTTGGTCAATCGTGAAACAAAGGCTCGGGCAGTACGACTCAGCCCCAACAAACATGGCCAATCTTTGGGAGCGTGTACAAGATGAATGGAACCGAATTCCCAAGGAAGTCGTTGAAAACTTGGTAAAGAGTATGCCATCTCGAGTAAATCAAGTAATTCATAATAAGGGGCTATGGACAAAATATTAAAAATTAATTTTTTCTTTATTTTCTTATAACGTGCAAAAGTGAGTTTTTTGCGACTTTTTTGGTTTTTATTTTCTAAGTCTTCGCTGAATACATATTGTTACGGTTTTTTTATCCTATTTGTTACGAATAGGATAGGTAAACAAAAATAAAAAAATTATTGGATTACCTGCTTTAGTTTTGTTTTTATAGATGATGAAAGTCGAGAGTTATGAACATGCACTCACTTTTGCTCGCCACTGTACATAGATAGAGAACAGGTACATAGATGGCGCATAGGTACACAGATGCATGCTCCAGTTGAGGGTCACTCGTTGAAATCTTTTGAAACTACACAATCTTTTAAACTTATCAAATCGAATCAAAACTGTTCATTTTTGTTTTTGTTTCAAAGCACAATCAAAATTGTACTAACATAGTTTTAACACTTTGGAAAAAAGTTGTTATTTGAAAAAACAAAATGACAATTTTAAAATAACTTTTATAAGTACATATATTTTCGAAGAAATCAAGAATTAAATTTCGCACTCAAAAAGCAGTTAGTGCTGCAGGTTCTCACAGGGTTTTTTCGCACAGTGTAGCCGCAGTTTGATCATTATCGTCGTCACGATCAAGATCATGCCCCGCCTCATTATGAGCAATTCCCAAATGCGCCCGCAACCCCTCGTCTTGTTGCTCGCGCTGCCGCCGTTCGCAACGTTTCGTGGCCGCAGCCGAAATGCCAAGTGAGTTTTCGGCTTTTGTGCGAAACATTTTCCGACATTTTCCGACATAAAAATCATGTAAAGCTGGAAAACGGCGACAGTTGGCAAACGGCAGCCGCGAAATACGCGCCCAGTGAAAGAAAAGAAGAAAGCGGAAAAGAAAAAGAAGAAGAACGAGCGCAGTAAAGAGAGAGAACACACACAGAACGAGGATCAAGAGATTGCGAAAACTTAAAGTAAAAATCGCGAAACTGAAGCTCTTCCTTGTGGCGCTTCTCTGTCCGGTTCCGGCTTTAAAAAACTATTTTTTTTTCGTTTCTTATATTGTGATTGTTGTGCTCTGTCGACCTAACGGTACAAGTAGCTTGCGAGTGTGCCGAGTGTTGCCATTAGTCGTGAAAATGATTTGCCCGAAACGCACGTCGGAGCTGCTGGATCTGCATCTGGCGCCGTTCAAGGACAAGGATCCAGCCTGGGAGGTGGGTGTCTCCAAGATCGCCGGTCGGGGCGTCATGGCTACGCGCAATCTGAAGCGCGGCGAGATCATCTTCACGGACAGCCCCCTACTGATTGGCTTGGCTGCTCACGAGGAGGACTCGCTGAACTCGTGCAGTGTCTGCTTCAAGGTCCTGCCCGACACGCGGTTCATGTGTCGCCAGGGCTGCGGCCTGCCCGTGTGCAGTCTGTGCGCCAAGAAGAAGCAGCACAAGACCGACTGCGACATGTTCAAGGCGTGGGGTCCCAATGAGCCCGATGTGGCCAACTCGGTGATCATTCGCCTGCTGTGCGTGGCGCGTGCCATCAACCTGACCAAAGATCAACGCGATCTGATCTATTGCCTGCAGGCCAATCTGGATAACAATCATCGCACCGAGGTGCGCAACGCAGCCAAATGCTTCAAGAACTTCCCCACCGACAAGAAGCTAATCGAGATCATGAACCGCACCGTCGCGGTGCTGCGGACCAACGGATTCGACAAGACCAACGATCGCACCACCGACAACCAGGAGTTCAACTATCGCGCCCTCTATCCGCTCTTTGGCGTTATGAATCACGACTGCATTCCCAACTCGTACTACACCTTCGACGAGAAGACCAACAACATGATCGTTCGCGCCGCCCTCGATATTGTCGAGGGCGAGGAGATCACCACGACGTACACGAAGCTCTTCACCGGCAACATTGCGCGACATCTCTTCCTCAAGATGAAGAAGGGCTTCACTTGCAAGTGTCCTCGTTGCTCTGACTCCACGGTGAGTACGCGATCCATTAAGCTCGTAGAAGCTGCATTACTTTCCTTGTCAAGTTTCATCGAAATTCAAGCACAAACAAATAGAACTGTGTCCTAAGAAAAGTGTTGAATAATAATTGTGGCTGTTTTTATGCGATACTCAATACTATTGAGTCCATAGTTAGTATAAATATTTATTGTTCAGTTTGGTTTAGTTTATACTTATGTATATCAGGAGACTAAATAATTAGCTTGCGTATTTAATGTCGGTTTTCGGAGCGATGCAAGTATCCTTGAAATTGGAAAGATTTTAGAAGCATGCAACTTAGATTATGAGACCTACATACGTACATACATTGTTGGGTAGTATGTGCGCTTTAAATTATGTTCTCTTCGCCATGTCCAGTAACTATTTTATTTTTTGATCAGAAACCTTCAGCAAGTCGAGCGATCAGAAACTTGTACAGGGTATTCGGCCAGCGACTCTGGCTGCATTTCGCAAGATTGTTTATGCGCTCGTTTGTTGCTCGCTTAACTCAAATTGCAACTGCAACAATTATTCTTGTTGTTGTTCTCCCCACAGCTTTGACTTGATGCATCAGCATCTCACCTCATTCCACTCACCCATCCAGGCGTTCACTCTCTCTCCCTTTCTCTTCCGCACTGCTTGCCCGCTCGCCTACTCCATCACCCTGGGCAGGCAATCGAGTGCGATGATTGATCGAACAGCTGCATAAACTACTCACCACTTGTTCAACTACATGCTGCGCGTGCTTGTGCTTACAGGGTGTATGTGTGTGTGGTGTGTTTGTTTTGTTTGAGATTCGCATTCGCACGGCGCGAGCTAAGCAGGACCGTAGCGATGGTATGGGGGGCCCTGGCGCAAAACTTCTCGGGAGCAGCTATTGAAATTTCCTTGCCTTATATTATACATAACTGCATATTTAGTTGCTTAAAAGATTTCAAAAATTAAGAAACCTTACATTACATTACAGTACATTAAATCTTACTTTTTCTCTATAATTTATATTGGTAAAATCATTAAAAGTTTTCAGGAAAACTATATTTCGAGCACTCTTATTCTCGATTGATAGTATTGCCCATCTAGTATACCCATTGCCAAGAGGATAGTAGGGTAATATACATTGTACAGGGGGCCGTTGGGCACCGTACGCCCTGCACACGCCTCGCTACGGGCCTGGAGCTAAGGCTGCCTGCATTGGAAATCACAATTGATACCCCATTGAAAATGTAGAGCAACATGCATAAATTTGGCATATTATTTCAAACGATCCGCAATTCGATCCATCAATGGCAAAGTACAGTTAGTTAGTTATTTTTCTTGTGCTTTGCCTGCTTCCTTCTGCCATTGGGGATGGGAATGCGATGCAAACAAAGCGAATGCACATTAAGGATTTCCTGTGCCCATCGCGATTCATCCGAAAGCAATTAAACACACACACAACGACGACGTCGACTCATGCTGTTTTTGTTGTTGTTATTACTGTAAATGCGCTGTTGTTATTGTTTTTGTTGGCTGGGCCATAAATTTATTCAGCTTCCAGGCGCAACAAGTGGCAGAAACAACAACAGAAACACAACAAAAGCAAAACAAACACATATGTGTGTGTTTATTTTTAACAACACAGCAATTCAATTAAATCACAAATAAATATGTACATATGTACATATGTATGTATGTATGTATTTCGATTCCAAAAAAGCTTTTAATTCGCGTGAATATTTCTTAACAAATTTTGCATGTTTTCTGTTTCTATTTATGCTGCACACACACACACACACATGTTAATATTTAGTATATCCCTCGGACTGATGGTGATTTGATTTTGATTTTTAAATATCATTATGATCTGATGCTGTCCCCCTCTTATTCAGCTCAACCCACCACACGGAGGGGACGGCCCTCGCCTTGTTGTGTCGCGCGTTTTATGACTTTTAATTTTTTTATTGGCATATCTCATGCGGGTGTGCGAGTGTGGGTGTGTGTGTGTGTGAAAATAGATTTTTCTTGGCCATGGCCATAGCCAGGGGCAGTAGATATAGGCTCGTCCGCTCTCCCATTCAATATGACATTCAGCGTGTAGTACAAAGTGGACCGGCTCTATAATAAAAACTATTTAATGATTTCAAAAATGCCCGAAATAATTGCCAAAATCTTCATCATGGCGCTTAAGTACATCATTTATCAACAAGCCTATGCGTGGGGGGCGGGAGCTTATGGCGGCGCCTCAAGTTCATTTAGTTCAGTGAACTTTCCTTAAATATGCTCCAAAGGGCCGGAAAGTGTCACAGCGATACGCCGCGATAGATGTTAGTTCTGTTAACAGTTATCGATTGCGTAAGATTGACAATGTTAAATTTGAAAAGTAGTTTATTAATTAAAAATACCAAACAGAGATGCATTACATCAGTTAATACTAACGACTTTATCAGAGATTAACTTAATAAATAGGCACATTTAATGAGAAAATCATTTTGACATTTTAAGAAGTAAACTTTCTAGTCAATTAAAACACTAAGTAGCTATTCGAGATGTACTCGGCACGCATAACTCACAGATTGTGTTCGATTAATTTATTACTGTCGTACTTTTGGCCGAAATTTATTGCTTGCAAATTAGCACAGAAATATTCAAAGACCTCGAAGACTGAGCAAATTGGAATTAACGAAAAACGATGACGTGGCTAACCTTGGAAACAACGGGGGCATGATCGAGCTAAAGCTCTTGGATTTGTCAATCCGGCGTAGCGGCGCGACGTCTTCCATACCTCGTGCCCCATGCCCCATGCCACCCATCGACTCTCGACACTCGACTCTGTACGTTAATAAGCATCATGTTTTTTATGTGTCAATTTATTTATGATCTGCATAGAAGCGTGCATATATAAATTGCCTATACGTATAATATATATCTGTACAAATATTTGAATACATGTAGATATAGCTAAGTGGATGAGTACATATATAGATATATATACATATATGTTTTGCGAGTGTATTTTTAGCGCAAGGAATGTTAGAAATGTGCGAACCTGAATCGCTTGAATGCCACTTTTCAATATACTAATCCGCTCCCCCTATCCCGATCTTTAATCTCTATTTCTCCCTCTCTCTCTCTCTCTTTCTCTGCAGGAGAAAGGCGCTTACATATCTGGCCTCTACTGTCGCGACACCAACTGCACCGGGCTGGTGGTGCCGGAAATCTCGGGCTTACCGCATCCGAACTGGAATTGCCTGGAGTGCAAGCAGAAGTCCACGCATGCGCAGATGATGAAATCGCAGGACTTTGCCAGCGGAGCCATAAACGCCAAGGCGAATTCGAATTCGCTGCGCACGCTGGTGCACTATCTGAACGAGAAGAGTGACAGCTTCATACCCAGCAGCAACTATGTGGTGATCGATGCGAAGATGTCAGTGCTCTCCCGGCTGGCGCAGGGTCGCGAGGATTGCAATGAGGAGCTGGTGGCGTCCACCCGTCTGCGCTACAGTCGCCACATTGTCCAGATCATGGATAAGCTCGTCTTGGGTGATTCGCTGTTGCGCACACAGCTGGAGAAGCAGCTGCAAGAGGAGGAGCAGCGTCGCGCCAAGAAGCTGCAGGATCAGGCCGAGAAACAGCGTCAGTTGTCAGAGTTGGAGGCAAAGGCCGCCGAGGCGGATAAGCTACTCGCCGCTCTGGCAGTCGAAGGCGATGCTGCAGCGGCGCCACCAGCAGCGGAAGCAGCTGCAGCGGATCAGGCCTAAGTGGCTCACATGCGCATCTCCCTAACTGTATCCATAATCCGTTTTAGTTTCCTTTTGATTGTCGTGAAACTAATACTATATCGTATTGTTTTCTGTATCTGTTTCCTTTTCCAATTCGGATTCGGATTTCGAATTAGTTTCTGTTCTCCTCGTCTCGTATTTGTATCTGTATTTATTTATAATCAATTAAAAATATATATATTTACATACTAAATATGCGTATTCTTCTTTTTCCCTTTTTCTCGTTTTCTTCATCATCATCATATTTTCTCTTCGCTTGATTTCCCTCGTCGCGTTTTCAGGGGCTCTAGCAGCGATTTGTCAAAACGTTTTCTAATCCCAATGTCAGCAAAGTGTTCTTTTATGTGTGTTATAGTTGTAGTTTGTTTTTGCCGCGTATACCCTGTTTATTCAACGATGCCGTAGGGAGCATGCATGTAGCTAACATATAAAAAGAAAGCTACAGGTTTTTTGAAGCTGTTTATATTATATTTTTTAATAGATGATAACGATTTTATTTAAAATAAACATAAATAATTCCTATGGGAACCATTGGCCATAGATCAATATACCAAAAGTTAACAGCTGATCAGTTTTAGTTAAATATTGAACAATAAATACTCTCAATTTTGTGGAACCTCAATTAATTCACACACGACGTTGCAGTACTTCTTTATTCGACACGTTGATGCCTTTTACTGTAAGATGAAAGGGTATTAAGACCTTCTGACGAAGTCTCTTTGTTGATTATTTTTTTTATTCATTTTTCGCAAATTTTAATTTTCAAATTTCAATTTCTCGCATTTGGGATTCTTATTTTGTTTTATTTGCCATAAAAAGTTGCAGGCCGTTAAAGTTGGCGGTCGCATCTATTTTGGTTTCCACGATGACGACGCCTGTGGCCAGTGCGAACCGTGGACAGTGGCCAGAGAAGGGTAGAGGCGGCCGGGTGGGTTTATTAATATACCATTATTTATACCAGACCATATAGACCTGTAGAGCGCATAGAGCAGGCGAATAGCCGACCCTGTAAACTATGTAGTGTATGTAGAAATGCACGTTGAGATAATTGTTTCCTCGCCACCTCGCACATCACACATTATGCACATCGGAATCCGCCTGAGAAGATCGGATGATATGCTCAATTATACGAGAATTTCATGGTTGCTCTAACGAATTAACGATCGGCGCAGTTGCCTTTCACCAGTGCAATGTGGTCGATATATCAATTATTGATATACTAAAATAAAATACAATTATAAGGTAAGTCTCTTCCACCATATAGAACAGTTAAACATTCATTCGTAAGTTATCGAAAAACTATCAATCAAAGTTTCTTATTTAAATAGTTTCTGTCAATCTCAGTTTATCCTTTATAATTTCCATAGCTCGGGGAAGTAGGTAGCAGGATTATCAAATACCAACATTGGTTATTTATATGGTTAAAGTTTTGTTTAATGTTTTGTATGAATAATATTATGAGTCCATGAAAAGATTTTAAGTTACAATCTTATGGATTAACGTTGTTCAATAGTACCATATATACTACGTCGTATTTCCTACAAATCATATTAAATATCGCCCTAATCCGTAATTATTGGAATCTGAATTGAAAATAGAACATAAATTACTTACAAGTCGCCAATAAGCGAACACTTTTGCTTTTTAAGCTGACTTTATGTGAAAACTCTTTTATTTCTTTGAGTTACCGAAAATGGAAATGAGTTAAGGAATTTCGTAAATATTTAAATATTGAAAAGTATAGAGAAAATAAAGTACACTTCCTAATCTGCACTCATTACCCAAGCCATAAACTAAAAAGTTAATGGCTTCTAATAGAATTCCTTGATGTTCGTACAGATTAATGATTAGAGAGCAGTTGACTCTTACTGTCCCATTCTCCCTCTCTCTCTTTCTGTTGTTGTATTTTGTTGTACATACATATGCTTTAATTGCATGCGCTGAAGTTGGGACTCCAGTTCAGGCACGCAATGTATAAACCGTTTGTCAGGTAGTTCGACAATCGTTAAGAGATGATTCTGTATTAAGTATGTATTTTTTGGTGTCAACAGCGATAATATATTGCTGTGGCTGTTAAATTATGCTAGGTGATATATGCGTTATAATCACATCAAAATCTTCGCACGCAAAAACAATAAACTGCCATAAATATGTGCTATAATAACAACAATAACAAAATAATCACGGGAGCTAAACAAATTCGAGAGCTTCGGAATCGTAAATAAAACTATAATAAAAATCTCAATAAATTATGCCACATATAGAATGACGATCCGCTGACTGCAGACTAGTAGTATTTGCCAGCCAGTTCATTCCGCGCAGGCAGGTATTTGTGTATCTCCTCATCTCTTGATCATCATCATCATCATCATCCTCGGTACGGTTCTTGTCTGTTCTCGGAGCAGACTTGTCGCTAGTCGCTAGGCGAGCAAAGAAGAACTCACTCCCTCAATTTGTCGCACATGCTGCCTAATCACAAATTGCTTTTAGCACCGATCTAGCAAGATATGCGAGACACGAAAGAAATATGTCGCCAGGGTGAGGAAGGAGGGATCCACGTTCGTGAGGGAGCTGATTAATAGGCGACCATTCTCTGTCTCTCTCTAATAGTTTGAAGTATTCAAGGGGGATATGAAAAAATCATTACAAATATTCCAGTTGTTAAAATTATTTCAAGCAAAGAGAATTATTCTGTCATGTAATTGCCAATTTAATTTTTTTATATCGTCGTGATTTACGGCATAAAATATTGTTTAGGACTGATTATCATCACAAAACAAATCAACATGTTAATATTAAATATATTTATATATGATATTGCAGTGGGTAAGTTTCTAGTTTTCTAGTCGTTACAGTTAATCATTTCAATTAGCTATAAATCGATCGTTAGTGCTTCCCGTTCTTTCCCCTTCGCCCATTTTCATCGCGGTCTAATTTATTAACCACATGCTTGCTGCCAAACTGAGTATAATAGCAATAACAAATGCGCACTCTCCCCCTGTCCCACTGTCCCACCATTAGTCACTTCCACTTCCAGTTCCACTTCCTCGCATCGCGTCTAATTTATGCCTTTTTAATTAACCAATTCAATTGCCAAATTCGAAAATTTGAAGCTATAAATCTGTTGGTAATGTAAGAAGCAAGAGGGAAGGAAGTACTCTTTCAACGAGTACAGAGTATAAATAAGCTGGAAATAATTATTGCAGTTTCCTCTGTCTTTGTGATCAATGACAATCGTAAAAGTTTGACAGTTACAAAATTGGTTTGTACACTGTGTGGGCAGTGCTGATCATTAAAATTGCAACAATTTAAAGGAAAATATTCAAATTGTTATTCTGTTCCCCACAAGGGGTGGTTCTTAATGAAAAAAAAATATTGTAAAACAAAAAATAGACTGTAAATAGACACACGATCTTTCCGTTTCAAAGGCTAAATATGGTTCTTATACGAGATTTAGTATATAATTTTTTATTTTTTACAAATTCAAGATGGCGGCATCATTTCAATTGGCAAGGGAGTGGTCTGTGCGAAAAAGAGGTCCAAAATGCAAGCCTCAAGCCTTTTTAAGTTAACTGTTTTATTCATTTTGATAAAAGTAATAAAATTGCTTACCTCCGAAACTTAAATTTAAATCAACTCGCTTCAAAACAAAAAAAAAGTAATTTTGATAACCTTTTTCTAACTTTAATTATGAATAAATTGCTTTAATTACCAAAATTAGTTACGGAACGTAAAAAAGAAAGGATTTACTTTACAAATCATTTTGAATGAAGTAAAGCGGATCAATAGATCAGGGCCTAGTCAAGTTTTTTGTGCCGCATAACATAGTTCAGAGCTAAAAGCGTTCAAATGGTTTATAATTCCAGCATATGGAGCATATGGGTTCAATACGCTCCCATTGGAAAACTATGCATTGAAATATTCTTTTGAACACATATATTCAAATATATAATTATTAATTCATATATATAATTATAGCTTACATTTTCTACAAAAAAAAAAAAAATTTTCCAAATTTTGATAAAGAACCTTTCCTTAAAGAAAACCATTGAAAATTCCCCCATTGATAATATTGATCTTTCAAATATTGCCGCTTGTTGTTGGCGTTGCCAGATCACCATATAACAGTCGATCGGTTGTTAGTTTAACGGTTAAAATACGTTTTGACAAGAGCTTCAGCGTTGGCTCGAGCTTTTCGTGAGCTTTTTACACTGTAAAGTTTAAGTTGAGGGGGGTAGAACATAGAGTGCGATCACATTTTACAAATACGACAACAAAACAGCTCACCACACCCATTGTGTCCGCTTGTGTGTGTGTGTGTGTGTGTGTGACTTACGCCGAGCGTCGTCGTCGCTGCCTACGCTAAATGCTTCTTAAACAAAAAATTCAATGGGCGAAAATCATTTAGAATTGTGCGTTTCCAGTGTGAAGACCGATTTCTGTTCAATTCGTCGTCTTTTTTTCTGTTTATTTTTTTTTTTTCAAATAAAACTAGTTTTGGTATACTTTATTTTTGTGCTACGGTTTTTTTGAGGTACAAGTGCAGCATAAACTGAAATCACACCACCAAAAACCAAAAGGTTTGTATGCAAACGCCAAACGAAACTGTGGATCAGAGACACCTAAAATCGCTGATCAGCAAGATCGCATACAAATCCATGCATACGTATGTATGTACATATATGTATGTAGATGGAACTATATGTACGTACCTTATCTGTGGCTATGTTTATAAAACAGTTGAGGCGATTTCGAACCGGTGTTTGGCAAGCGACACGGCCCCACAGCCCAGATGTATATGTACATATATTATAGTATATATACAGCTATTCTATTATCACATTAGCATATCATGATTCTTATGTGCGAGAGAAGGCGATGTCGCAATCGGGAACTAATATTATCAAGTCGAAGATGACAATCGGCTGTAGCTGTTGCTGCTCCTGCTATTGATTGCATTCAGCAGAAAAACATCACTCAGTGTGCCAGCCCACTCCTCCTACTTCCTTCTTGATCCCACCCCAGTTTGTTTTGGTAAACGGCACATAGCAATCAACAATGTAATACATTTTGTAAAGCGCGTGTTGTGATTACGAGAAGAAAGGGGTAGGGGAGGGAGGGGAGGGTATTAATGAAGAAACGTGTAAATTGATAGTACGAGAAGTGCATATTTATAATGCGCATATCTCTCGAATTCTTTTTTGTTATTCTTTTTCTATAATTGCCATGACCTTTGCCAAACTAGTGTCATAAATTATGTCTCATAATATCCAATTAAGAAGGAACAAGAGACGATAGATAGGTGAGAAAAATAAGCAACATATCATTTGCGCACTGGACTTTGAGATACTGTGTAGACAGCTATTTTTGCTTGGGTAAGACCAAAGACTGAAAGATAAGACCAAGCAACCTATTTTTCGATACATATGCATTTGTATGTTTAGTTTGCTTGCGTTAGGACTGGAAAACAGGGTGCAACTGTTGATATTATATATACTCAGAATATATTTAACCAACGATATGTATGTATATAATGATATATTTATTATTATTATAATGTATTATTATAATATATTTATTATAATTATAATGTATTTATCATTATAATAATATATTTATTATTGTTTTAATGTATTTATTATTATTATAATATATAGAACTTTCACTGTTCATTATGACTTCCCTCAATTTAGTACCGGTATACCCTATCATGCAGGGTATATTTAAGAAATAGAATCAATTTAAAGGCATTAATACTTTTGGGCACGTAATGAGAAATTTATTATTCAAGATTAGAAAACTAAATTAGAAAGAAGGGCACGCGCAGAAAATAACAATTGGATTTGCGAGCCGACGTTGAATTTACAGTTGTTTATAATCTGAAACTGTTTTGAATCTTGAACTGTTAGAAGATTCTGTGAACTCATAGGGGGTCTTCGTCTACGTAGATAGGGGAAACTGCCTCTGGCAAGACGTGGCGCGGACAAACACACAGTCTCAATTTAACCTTGACTCTCAATAAGGCCTCGAGAACATAGGGGCGTACTGTATAACACACACACACACACACATACATTTAAGAAGTAGATGAGATAGCTAGTTCTATATAAAACACATAGATACAACAATCGGTTGGCAGGCCAACGGGCTTATCTATCGGCGCAAGTGTTCGCCATCGGCATCGGACCACGCCCGCTTGATAAGGTTGCCGACTTAAAAACTTAAGGTCCCCCATCGAGATTAGATTTGCTCCATTTACACGCAGCATACGTTGTATGAAATATGCGTATATATGTATAAGCAGTGAGATAGGGATACAGTGCCGCAAGACAGTCCACTCACGCTTCTCAATTTTTGCAGCAGTTCCAGTTACGCAACTCCCCTGGTACCAGCGACATGAGTCCACCGGCCTTGTTGAGCAAAGATACGCCCGACATTGAGGTAGGTCCACAATGCCAAAAGAGTGCACTGAGAGAAATACAAAAGAAAAATATCAAGAAACATAAATAAATATCAGTAAAATATAAAAAGTATGTAATCCAATTCAGGAGGAGCTAAAAAACTCATCCTGTTATTTGATGCAAATACTGTACAATTTATAATAATAAAATATTATAATATATAAAAAATATAAGATATTTAATGGTATACAAGATATGTGTGTAATGTTGTAAAATATGTTTAATAATATGCATAAAGATCTGTCAAATCATGTAAGTCAACTTATTATAGTATTTTACGACTTCGGAAACCCAACTTCAATATGCAGTTAGTTAAGAAACGCTTTACACAGATGCACATGTTAATGTTATGTAAATCTGTGTAAAGTGTTTCTTGACTAACTGTATATTTGCGTTACTTGTATATGTATACTATATACTGAACAATAGTGTGGAAATTAACAATTGATACATTTTATATATCTATAAAGAATATGTATATATTCCCATATATGTATATTCTTTACAAACGTATCTCAGTATTTCTCTCAGTGCATATTTGTATTAAGAGTAAAACATTTCAAGAACAATCGTGAGAATCAATTGATACAATTTATATATGTTTATATAGCTATATATAGTATTTATATTCGTATACAATGCTAGCGTATCTTAGTATTTCTCTCAGTTTAAATTTGAGCCACAGCCTAATCAGCGTTTTGACCTCCTCTTGCTCTGCAGGATCTGTTGGCCCTCAATCCGCGCGTGAAGACTCAATGCAGCGTCGTGCCCACCAACCAGACGAAGCAGAACAAGAAGCATTGGAAGCGCAATGCGGACCACATGGCCACCCCATGCAGCACGCTGTCGAACAACTTCGAGGACATCAAGCACACGACACTGTCGGAGCGCGGAGCACTTGAGGAGGCAGCGCGGTGCTTGAAGTGCGCCGATGCGCCGTGCCAGAAGTCCTGCCCCACGCAGCTGGACATCAAGAGCTTCATTACGAGCATTGCCAACAAGAACTTCTATGGTGCCGCCAAGGCCATTTTTCTCTGACAATCCCCTGGGATTGACCTGCGGCATGGTCTGCCCCACCAGCGACCTTTGTGTGGGCGGCTGCAATCTGCAGGCATCTGAGGCGGGTCCCATCAACATTGGCGGCCTGCAGCAGTTCGCCACGGAGGTGTTCAAGCAGATGGGCGTCCGGCAGCGACGGGCGCCGCACACCAAGCCGTTGGCGCAGCCGCACAAGAAGATCGCCGTGATTGGCGGCGGACCTGCCTCGCTCTCCTGTTCCACATTCCTTGCCCGCTTGGGCTACGACAATGTGACCGTGTACGAGAGGCGTAGCTACTTGGGTGGCCTGAGCGCCTCTGAGATTCCCCCAGTATCGTCTGCCCATCGATGTGGTCAACTTTGAGATCGAGCTGGTCAAGGATCTGGGCGTTAAGTTCGAGCTGAATCGTGCGCTGAGCACCAAGGATCTTACCATCAATGTAAGTCCCACAGGGGTAGCTTGTGCAGTGGATGAACAATCCTAATTCACGCTCCTCCTTTTGCTTGCAGGGATTGCTCTCCACCGGCCATGATGCGGTCTTTGTGGGCATTGGTCTGCCCGAGCCGAAGCTGGATCCCATGTTTGCCGGCCTGAACACGCAGTCGGGCTTCTACACGTCCAAGAACTTCTTGCCACAGGTCTCCGACGGCTCCAAGCCGGGCCTGTGCGCCTGCAAGTCGGCCCAGGCGCTGCCCAAGCTCTACGGCAACGTGATTGTCCTCGGTGCCGGCGACACTGCCTTCGATTGCGCCACCTCGGCGCTGCGCTGTGGTGCGCGACGCGTCTTTGTCGTCTTCCGCAAGGGCACCACGGGCATCCGTGCCGTGCCCGAGGAGGTTGATCTGGCGCGTGAGGAGCGCTGCGAGCTGATGCCGTACTTGAGTCCACGCAAGGTGATCGTCAAGGATGGCCAGATCGCTGGCATGGAGTTTTGTCGCACAGAGCAGAACGATAAGGACGAATGGGTGGAGGATGAGGAGCAGACGGTCAGGCTGAAGGCAAACTTCATAATCTCGGCATTCGGTTCTGGTCTGCAGGAGGCGGAGGTGCGTGACGCACTGGCTCCACTGCAGTTCCGCAACGAGCTGCCCGTGGTGGATCGCGTAACGATGCAGAGCAGCCTGCCGCAGGTGTTCCTCGGCGGAGATCTGGCAGGCGTGGCCAACACGACGGTGGAGTCGGTTAACGACGGCAAGGTGGCTGCCTGGAGCATTCACTGTCAGCTACAGGGTCTGCCACTGGACACTTCCGCCGCTCTTCCACTCTTCTACACGGACATCGACAACGTGGACATCTCCGTCGAGATGTGTGGCCTCAAGTTCGAGAACCCGTTCGGCCTGGCCTCAGCCCCGCCCACCACCAGCGGGGCCATGATACGACGCGCCTTCGAGCAGGGCTGGGGATTTGTGGTCACAAAGACCTTTGGCCTGGACAAGGATCTGGTCACGAACGTCTCGCCACGCATTGTGCGCGGCACCACATCCGGCTACAAGTATGGGCCCCAGCAGGGATGCTTCCTCAACATCGAGCTGATCTCCGAGAAGCGCGCCGAGTACTGGCTGCGCTCGATTACGGAGCTGAAGCGCGACTTCCCCGAGAAGATCATCATTGCCAGCATCATGTGCAGCTACAACAAGGACGACTGGACGGAGCTGGCGACCAGAGCGGAGCAGTCCGGTGCCGATGCCCTCGAATTGAATCTGTCCTGTCCGCACGGCATGGGCGAGAGCGGCATGGGACTGGCCTGCGGCCAGGACCCCAAGCTGGTCGAGGACATCTCGCGCTGGGTGCGTGCCGTTGTCAAGGTGCCGTTCTTCATCAAACTGACCCCCAACATCACCAACATCGTTTCCATTGCCGAGGCCGCGCAACGAGGCGGCGCTGATGGCGGCTCCGCCATCAATACGGTGCAGGGTCTGATGAGCTTGAAGGCAGACGCCACAGCATGGCCGGCAATTGGCAAGGAACAGCGCACCACCTATGGCGGCGTCTCTGGCAATGCAACGCGTCCGATGGCGCTGCGTGCCGTCTCGGAGATTGCCAAGAAGCTGCCTGGCTTTGCCATCTTGGGCATTGGCGGTATTGATTCCGGCGAGGTGGCCCTGCAGTTCATCCAGGCCGGGGCGACAGTGCTGCAGATCTGCTCCTCTGTGCAGAATCAGGACTTTACACTCATCGAGGACTACTGCACGAGCCTGAAGGCTCTGCTCTATTTGAAGGCCAATCCACCGCCAGTTAATGGCGCCTTCTGGGATGGACAATCGCCACCGACGCCAGTGCACCAGAAGGGCAAGGCTGTCGTCCATCTGACCGGCAGTGGCAACAAAACGCTGGGATTCTTTGGTCCCTATCAGCAGCAGCGCGACATCAAGCTGGCCGATCTGCGCAAGAAGCAGGGTGCCTTCTGGGATGCCGAACGGGAGTCAACCAACTCGGCAGCCACCACGGGCGATGCCAAGCCCGCGCCCAAAGTGGCTGAGGTCATTGGAGCCGCACTGCCGCGTATCGGTGCCTACAAGAGTCTAGACAACAAGCAGCAGAAGGTGGCCCTCATCAATGACGTAAGTTCACCAAGCCAGGAAACGTATTCTTCTTTCACTTGCTCATCCGCCCTTTCTCTCAGGACATGTGCATCAACTGCGGCAAGTGCTACATGACTTGCGCCGACTCTGGCTACCAGGCGATTGAGTTCGACAAGGACACGCATTTGCCACACGTCAACGACGACTGCACCGGCTGCACACTGTGTGTGTCCGTCTGTCCTATCATCGATTGCATTCGGTAAGTTGGCCCGCAGTAATAAAAATGTTTTCAGTTTCCTAATCGGTTTATCTTTATTTACAGCATGGAGCCCAAACAGATTCCGCATGTCATCAAGCGCGGTGTCGAGGAGAAGACGGTTTACACTCATGCACTGAATCCAAGTCAATAAACAATATATTTGTCGATATGTTTGTAAAATGAAAAATATTAAATCAAAATAAATCAACTACTTTCCAATTAAACTTTGCGCTCTCATTGTTATCGACATACTGATTCCTTCTTACATCGGTTCGCTGCACTATCGAATCATTTGAGCCACTCTGCTTACGCACTGTTAAGTTAACAGCTGCGCCGCACTGTGAATGGCAGACACTCATATCAGCTGTTTGATATTATTATTATTTTGTCGACTTTTGTTTGCCGCAACAAATTAGCCATAAACTTTGTTGATGGCCACCTCGACGCAATCTTCGTCCACTGTGAATGGAACAACAAATGCCAACAATGTATTCCTCTCGGCAACTGTTGTGGCCGGACTTAAGAATCTAGGCACAACGCTTACAGCGGCGATAAGCAAGACGCTAATTGCCAATTCACTGAAATTGACGATCCATCCAGATGCAAGTATGAAACCCCCTTCTGTTACCAAATTGAAGACCACCTTTTATAGATGTGTGTGTGTGTGTCTGTATATTCTATAAAATTTATCAGTTATTGCACCAGTGCCCGAAATATATGCAACAAACGCTGCCAGCGCGAAACAGAGCGAATACGCCGTAGTCACCCTCTATGCCGTAGCGACCAAACACGGATGGGACAGTGTAACGCTGCGCCAACAACTGGAGGCAGCCTGCGTGCATGCAAGTGCGATAGATGAACTAACGCGTGTCTACGACGATAATCGCAAGGGAGCTGGTGCTGCGCCAACTGCAATTGGGACACAGTTTTCCACATATCACAGATGTGCAATGGCGCATTGTCTGCGATGTGAAGTCATCAACGTCCGATTGTAGCACAGGCGCTCCCCACTTTGTCATCAATCTGGGACACTATCGCCAGAGCAGTGGGGAACGTGTAACTATTGTGGAGTTCGTATGCAATGCCGAGGAGCTGCAGTCTCTGATCAACCGCCTTAAGGACATTGAAAGACACTGCAATCAAGTTGCTATTACTTAGGACAAAAGAAATTGATTTATATGTTACATAGATACATGTGCTAATATATACATACTTATATATATATATATGTATATATAAAAAACACAAATATATGTGTAAGACTTAATTTAAAGTATTTAACAAACTTGGATGCACAATGCACTCGTAGTTCAAAGGAATCAGTTGACAAATTACACAGGTGTGACACATAACGGCTACGTCATCTTCTATCGTGTTTGCCGTTGTTTCCGACCCTGAGACACATTCATGGTATGTGCCATAAGTCGTATTGTACGGCGAGTTGCACTTTAAATTGTACTAACAAATGAAACAGGCTATTGTTGCAGTAATGCATCTGAAGTGTGCATGTGCCGGCGTCATTGAGGTTTGTCTTGCATTCTCATTTTATACTCGGTCGGCGCCAGTAATTGAACCAGCCGAGAATAGTTGTTTGGCGCAGTACAGAATATGGTACCCAAGAAGCAAGTGCTATCGTTCTCCTCAGCAGCGATGAGGATGCAGTCGTTTAAGTTAGATAGCCGCATATTCACTCCACGGAAACGAGAGTCCTGCTTGTACAATATGGAGCCGTCTCTGGGGAAAAAATATGGACGTCCACTAAACGGATTTAAGAAGTCCGCCCAATAGCCCAGTGACATTAAGCGGTCACTTATCTCCCGAGCGGCTAAGACGAACTGCAAGAAGAAGATAAGTCGTGTGGAATCTCTCTAGACACAAGCATGGGGAAGGGTATATGATATATGGTTTGTGGCTCACCTTGGCGGCACCTTGCTCTATATCGCCCTCATAGCTTAATGTTATCAATGTTAAAGTATAATCTCGTTGGCCGATGGCTCGCACTGGGAATAACTCAAAGATTGACTCCCGTAGAAGCATCGGGCAATGGCAGCATGTCAACTCTAGACGCGACTTGTCCAGGTTGGGGTCCTTAAAGAAATTGACAAGGTTTGCCAGTGGCTCCATCAAGCCCACTGTCGATGTGTCGCCCTGCCATGCTGGCCCCGTAGAATGTGGCAAATAGAAGCGATTATGTCGTTTAGAAGTCAATTCCCAATTGGGTTCACCTTCGAGGCTGTTGTGATCGTCTGACCATGGAATTCAAATAAAAAAGCATTACTGATAGTCAGCCTTTGGGGAGCTGGCAACTGCAACGGCAGCGGCAACGCCATCATTAAAATGCACTTACCATCGTGAACGCGACGCGATTTGGAAACCGTTTTAAACGGTTCACCTGCATCTGGAGGGGGGACCATTCCGTTTGGAATAGTTCGCAATGCTGCCCCCCACAAGCGACCTGCAGAGGCTTGACACTCAGCACACTCCCAAAAGAACTATTTACTTGGAAGGGCCTCGCGTAGACGGTGGTACTTAAACAGTGTCCAAACAAACGACTCAACGTACGTGACATTATATCATAAAGCTCTGAAAGCAAACGCGCAATTATTCGCGATCCGAGTCAGGACGATGGTCACACTCTTTTCATACTTACTGGCAGCAGACGAAGAGTAAATAACTAGTGGAGAAAGTCTTTTCGCGATTATAATTTTACGTATAATTTTGTATTTTATTTGTAAATCCTTAATAGAATTTCGAAAGTTGATGTTTTATCTGTTTATTTTTTTCTATTTTGCCTGCCAATGTCAATCATATGTTGACTATCGATTAGTTGTTATCGAGACTCGACCTCCTAAAATGTTGCCACTTAGTTAAAAAACAAGAAATTTAATATTTTTCTAGGTGCACGAATTTCCGTTATTATCTAGACGTGTATTTAATCACATCCACGAGGTAGAAGTTATGGAACAATTTCGAATTGTGTGAAATAGTTTACTGATTACGTATATTTATACATAAATTTACATGACTTAGCTATGATAAAAAAAACTCAGACACGGTAAAAACATTCATTCGAGCGGGATAGGCAGTCCTCATAAGATTTAAACATGGGATCATTTAGCTCCGCTTCGGGTACGCAGGCGCAGTGAAACTTCTTCTTGTCACGGCTGTATAGCTTGCGGGGATATCCCGCCCAGTCACGCTCCTTGCCATCACCACTGGTTGTGGTGCACCAGACACGGGTTCCCGTCGCCTCAGACCACTCGATGTTACAGCCGGGATATTTGTTCCGAAGCTCATCAACTTGCACCTTATCTGCTTGTGCCTGATCTAACATCGCAAGGTATTTTTGATGGTAAGCCGTTGACTTGCCCTGATCGTCGTAGAATCGCCCAATCAATTTGCCTTTGTACTCGTACTCCTTCTCATAGAATTGCTGCCACTTGGCTAGCTCAAGCAGATCACTGGACTTTAGACTGAGCACATCATCTGCCGTATTCGGATCGTATTGCTCGAACTGGCCACTGACAAATGAAACTGAGGCATCGCGACCAACAAAGAAATTGTAACTGCAACCAGGCCCGTAGTGTTTTAGGCCCCGGCTAACATCGAAGACTGTTCCAAGCAGCGCCAGATAGATAGACGCACCCTTCTCGCCGTTGTACGTGGCCAACTGCTCGGGTGTGAAGAGATTGCCTCGTGTGTCTATGGGCGCATCGGCATCTGTGAACTGGACCGCAATAGACTCCCCGTTGTCGTTGTCCAAGTATTGGGTTATGAGTTCTACGAATTCCTTCTGATACAACTTAGTCAGCACAGCAACAAAAATTAATATTGACGCTAATCGATAGCTGAAAAACTGTTTGAAAAGTCCAAACATTTTCGAGCTGAAACCAGGCTTAAACCGTTAGTACAACAACAAATCAACGTTAAGCATTAATTTATGTTATGTTAATCACAAGTTGGTAAAGTTGTAAAACCACAGGCAGTGCATAAATTAATTTCAGCAATAGTTAAGTAATAGTAAGTTAAGCAAACTAGAAAAGAGTTTACTTTAAAACGGAACAAATTCACAGTTTGTTGTGGCTACCAGCAACAGCTGATTTCTGCCAATCACGGTTACTTCGCCATGAATGACAAAACAACGGCGTTACAGTTATGTGTTATTATAGCTTCAAACTCTAAGCTGTGAATGGCAAAACCATGAAGTTACAGTTATCTTTTCTTTTAACTTCAAATCTTTATTTAAATTAATTTCAATTGACCGCAATGAGTACCACGGAGAAAATTACAAAATTAGAAAAGTCTATTCATATGGAAACGGCGAAGAAATTGTGGATACACTGCAATCGCTGTTACGACTTGTTTATTGATAAGAAAAACATATTTTTTATGCTAGCCTGCCAGCATGTTATTTGTGAGAAATGTGTAACGGCCACCATGGGCCACACACCCGTCGACGCACCCGTCTTTATGTGTCCCATCTGTCGAAAGCGAGTTCGTGGGCGCCAAGTGAGCAACACATTGCCAACCAGCCTGAAGGACATGTTTCATCCGGAGCCTTGGATCGACGGACTACCATACGATCGGGTGTACAAGTTTCAGGCGGACAACCATAAAAGCCTGGTGGCGCACATAAACAAAGGGGTAAATACATATTTATTGCTGTCGCCAGAAATGCGGGTAACTCCAAAGAGATTTTGTTGGTTCTGTAGGAAAAACAGGACGAAAAATTTAATAAAGATCTGCAGCTGGCAGAGAAATTCTGCACAAAACATTATATGGAATTCTATGGTTCTCGCAAGGAGCGAAAACAGCTCGAAATTCGTTTGAAGCACATTCGCGAGCGTCGCAAAGAAAGAAAGAAAAAGGAGGTGCAGCGCCGGTAAAACTCTTGATTTAAACATTGTCCTCATACATATTTGTTGTGCCTGACCATTTTTCTATAGCCTACGCAGGTCTATGTCTCCGGGTCCTGTCGATGTTAAATTATCACATACGGAACCTTTGGTTGCTTCCTATGATTCCTTATCTTCACGGCAATTACCACAATCCAAAACTAAGGTTGTGCCACAAATGGAGGCAATAACGAGTTTCAATCATCACAATGATCATTCGTTTATACTCTAAATATATTTAAGTCGTATGTTAAGTATTGCAAAAAAAAAATGTGCAACTGAAACATTATCATTTTAAGTAAAATGTCTTCTCTTTAAGTCGTATGTTAAGTATTGCAAATTGAATGTGCAACTGAAACATTATCATTTTAAGTAAAATGTCTTCGCTTCATACTGTTTTGGCTGTTGCTGTTTTGTATTTAAATAGTCTGTTGTGTTTTCTGCGCCGTTACCCAACACTCTTTGTCATGTGCTTCTTCTTCATCCCTTGCTGGCGACAGCAGCTGCATCTGACGCCATTTTGAAGCGAACGACAGCGAAAGTGTGTGACTGTGCATACGCCAATACAATATTCGCCTTTCTTGTTTTTTTCAGCTCAAGGCGACAGTACCCGCGAATGGCAAATCGAAAAGAAGTTGCGCATTAAAATCGGCGCTTAGCTCGTCAATTTGTAAACAGAGTTAGAGGAACTCCAATTGCAGAAAGATAAATAAACAAAGCATCGAATCGAAACAAAAAGAAGCACAAACACGAAACGAGAACGAAGCGAAAAGCATGAGCGGCAGCAGCAAACCAGGCGTGGTGCTCAATTGCCGCACATGCACGCGTGCATGTAAACAATACAAGTCGCTGCAGGATGAGATTGAGATCGGACCGGAGGGCAGCACCACGCTCGCCAGCATGCTTAACTACTGCTCAAACTTGTCGTTCGAGCCCCAGGACGGAGCATCAATGCCACAGCATATCTGCCTGCATTGTCTGCAACTGCTGGAGCAGGCATTCAACTTCAAGCGAATGGTTATCGATTCGGACGAGCTGTTGCGCCTGGGCCTCGAGGAAGTCGAGAGCAATGCGAATGCCAATCCAAATTCAAATTCAAACCACGAGACACCGAATGCCAGCTGCTCGGATACCAGTACTGATAACAATCAGGAATATGTAATGATCGAGCTGCTTGGCGGCGAACTGACCGAGAGTGAATGTGATTCGGGATCTAAACCAAGCTCTGGGCCTCACGATGTCGGTGCTCTGGTCGAGGCGTACAGTGAGCAGGAGCCGGATCATGAGGAGTTCGTCTTGGAGGATGTGGCTGACACGGAAGTGGAATGCGAAGCCGAAGCCGATGCAGACACTGAGACGGAGACGGAGGAGACAATCGACACGCTAAGTGAATTCCAACCGGCTGACATCGAGTATGTAACCATCAAGAGTGAATACGACTCGCAGGTGGAAGATGATGATGATATCGAGGTTATGGACACGCCGCATCTAGAGACAGTTAGCGAACAGATGCAAATACAGATGCTCGACGATCAAATGGTCATCATGTCCAGCGACCAAGGCATGGACGAAGTGATTGGTGAAGTGGAAACCGACGTCATACTGGACATGGACCGCAGTGAGCATTTGGTAAGTCCTCGACCAGCTGCAATTGCAACTGTAAATAACAATTGCCTCTTCTTCGTCTACTTTGCATTTAAGATGACTGGCGATAGTGACGAGGGCGACGACTTTCTCAACGAAGACTCAATGGACGACACGACGTCGACACAAGTTGTAGCTGGACCCGGTGGTGAAGTGTTGCCGCATGTGTGCCACGTCTGCAACAAGGCGTTCAGGCAACAGTGCCGCCTTAACCAGCACATGCGCTCCCACGTGGACGAGAAACTATACTCGTGCGAGATGTGCGGCAAAAAGCTGAAGCACCTGCGCAACTACAAGGAGCATATGCTAACACATACGAACTCCAAGCCACATCAGTGTGTGGTCTGCGCCCGTTTCTACCGTACCACCTCCAGCCTGGCGGCGCATATGCGCACCCATGCCGAGGACAAACCATACAAGTGCGATCAGTGCGGTCGCAGCTATGCGGCCTTCGATCATCTGCGGCGACACAAGCTAACGCACACCGGAGAAAGACCATATGCCTGTGATTTATGCGACAAGGCCTACTATGACTCGTCATCGTTGCGCCAACACAAGATTAGTCACACGGGCGAGAAGGCGTTCACCTGCGAAATCTGTGGTGTTGGCTTGTCCCAAAAGTCCGGCTACAAGAAGCATATGCTGGTGCATTCGGGCGAGAAGCCGCACAAGTGCCACATCTGCGGGCGTGCCTTCACCTTCACCAGCAATCTGAACGCCCATGTCCGTCTGCACTCGGGCGAAAAGCCCTTCAAATGCGACAAATGCATGAAAGCGTTCCCAACCAAAAAGCGCCTTAATAGCCATCTGCGGGTACACAACAAGGAGGCTCCAGTCACCACCACCAGCAATTCAATGAGCACCAACTCGGGCAGTGCCATCGCTGGCAGCAGCAGCTCGCGTTCCGAGCACTTAACTGTGGTGGCGGCCGGCCGTCGTTCAGCCATGCATATGCCTGATGTGACTGATCAGCAGGTGTCCACCTCCAAGGTGGTTGTGGTGCTTTAAAGTCGTCAAGTTAACATCAACCCCGACACCAACAAACAACACACAGATAATATATCGCGAGTACTATCGTTACGTGTAAAAGTCTAAAGTTAATGACAAATATATTTATACATAAGGCATTTATTGAGCAATTTGTTATGCACTTTGTGGTGACAGTTCCACAATAAATGATAATCTAAGACCTGGTATCAGTTGCCTTATGACGATAGTTACATACCGTTTACCGTTTGACTGATCATCTCTATACAAAATATGATTAGTCAGGAATGGAGATAAAGATTCAACACGGCTAGAAATGCATCATCCAATTTGTCAGGTTTCAACTTGCGAATGCATTGTTAAGAGTTCTATATATCTATATGTATGAGTATGTATGTATGTATATATGTCCAGCCTTTGAAACACGATGGTTTTACAATAGTTCTAAGAAGTTTTATAGCCCAAGCAATGTTTGAATTAATCGACGTTAAAGAAAATGTAAGTTGAGTGAGATCTTAAGGTTAGTTCGAAGTAAAGAAGAACCTTGGATACCATTAATATACAATTTTATTTTTTTTTACACATGGCTGTAATTAGGTGTACTTTAACATAGATAACTAAAAAATGCTAAATATATATGTATTTTTAAACCAGTCAGGACATCGAACATCGACATAACATAATAAAGAACAAGAGACTATGAATTATACATTGAGTTGAATACAAACTAAATCGAAAAATGATATGTTCAGTACTTTTCTTTATATGTATGTATGTTTATTTGCTCCTTTTGACTAGCGTGAAATGGGATGAGGAAGATTATCAAGTTACACCTTAGTGACTACGTCTTAAAGTAACAACTTAAGAGATGTTAAGGATATCATGTACATGGCTGTTGAGTACCGGAACGTTCAGTACGGTCCATCCGTGTCGGACTCCCTGCCTGCGGTTCGTCTGATTTCTAAATTTACATTCGCATATTATATATATCATTAATTTAAACTAATATTAATTTTTGTTATTCGTTTAGTTGAAATGCAGCTTCTTCTGGGTTGCAGTGTGTCTTGGATCAGTTCTTTCAACTTCTTCCCGTATGTTGGAAAGAATCAGGCAATACATATGTCTGCTGTTGTACACTGGGTTTGGATTTTGGCTCTTTATCGATTCACACTCGATTTCCCTTTCGACCGACGTAAGAGGTGAGATTGTCGGGGCTTCTGCGGGCATGGGATCGTTTGTGGGCAATCAGATTGCTGGAGTAGCGGAAGGTGCGACCGCAGGTGTCGCAATTGTGCGGCTTTTCGCCGGTGTGTGTAAGCATGTGCTTCTTATAGCCCGACTTCTGGGTCAGGCCCTTGCCGCAGATGTCGCAGGTGAATGGCTTAACGCCGGTGTGGCTGAGTAGGTGAGATCGCAGCGACGATGCTTGGCGATAGGTTTTTCCGCACGTCTTACACTTGTTGGGGTTGTTGGGATTGTGCAGTGTTATGTGCCCGTCGTAGGCGTTGCGCGTCTTAAAGGAATCGCCACAAATACTGCACACAAACGGTCGGGTGTCGCCGTGCAGCTGCATGTGATACTTGAAGGAGTTGCTGGTGCTCAGTTGCTTCCCGCAAATCTACAAATGATTAGGAAAAGGTTATTCTCCAACTCAATGCAAACATCAATCGAGGACGGATCCTACCTGGCATTGTAGTGCGGGGTTGAGGGATTTGCGACACTGTGGCGCGCGCACCTTATCGTTGCGGGATGCAATTGTGTTCAGCTGTTCCTTTTCCTCTTCTTCTTCCTCGTCTTCCTCTTCGTCGGCGGGGTCATGATTATATTCATCACCCAGGTCCATATCATAATCTACTTCAAAGACATGCACATGGGATTCGTCGCTTGCGAAGTGCAGTTGATCCTCAGGGATTTCTTCAAGCACAGAGTCCTTATCCTCTGGAGAGGACACAATATTTTCCAACGCATCGTTATCCTCCAACACATAAACAAACTCATCCGTGCCAGTTATCTCAATGGTTGGTTCCGTTTCAAGCTCCGTTTCTGGTTTTACTCCGGCTTGCACCTCAGCCTTCTCTGGCGATTGGGAGCGGGAGAGAGAGCTTGACTTGATCCTTTCTGTCCGTGCGTAACGCTTGCGTAGTAAAACATCTGTTCGCAATGCGATCCTTTTGAATTCATACATCTGCGCCAGCACTTCGACACAGTGGTAGCACATGTACCGGGGCAGGAACTTCTCCTCCTCGAGCACCTGCAAATTGGCGCAATCGCTGAGCATCGCTGCCAGCGTCGTCAGTTCGCCGGCAATGATGTGCGTCTTGTAGAGCGAAATGTACTCGACGGACTCCACATTGCACACGCGGCAAAGCTGCGCCGCTTCTTGCTCATGTTCCGGCGATTCCCTTTCCTCGGCAATGGACATGTTTCTTGCAATCTGCGATCTTGTTAATGTTATTGTTAACTTTGTTTGCCCTTTTAACTTGTGTTTACACACAATTCTTATTTTTGGTTCAGCTCTAGCAATGCAGCGTTGCCAGACTGTCAGACTGTTGTCGAAACAGCAGCGACAGGGTCAGCTGATTGACAGCCAGTGTGACCAGAAAGTATTTTCTCTTCCATGCCGGTTGAGCCTTAGGTGAAGCGGGGGCCTTCGATCTGGCTGGTTTAAAGCAAAGAAAATTATACATTTCTGCAAGCGAAAAATACGCGCAAATTGTGCAAAGCACTTGAAATAACGTTGAACATGAGCATGGCACCAGCAACGCCAGTCATTCAGTTAATCCGATTGAATGCGCCACGTGCTTCCCTACCCAAGTTCGTTAACCAATTTCGCCGCACATTTGCATTGGGTAATCAGTCGCCGTCGCCGCCTTCGTCGCAATCGCCGGCGTCTTTGCACTGCCGAACGCTGTCAACGGCTGCGCCAATACACACAGGAACATCATCGTCTACCGCAAAATGGTTGGGAAGGAACAGCAACAGCAGCAGCAGAGCCTACAGCAACTCCAGTGAGTATAGACTGTTCCCAGTTGGGTACCAATTGCCGTTAATCGATTACTTAACATTGGCCAACAAAAAAACTTTGCACAGAAGAGCAACCTCCGGTCGCAACGGATTCGGCAGCTGCGCCACTGCTATCCAAACTCTTTCCACAAACATCTCCGAATGCGGACAGCAATGCAGAACAAGAGCGCAAAAAGCGCGAGGAGGATGAGGCTAAGGAGAATGAGCGCGCCTGGAAGCGCATGAAACTGGGGTGAGTTCTTGTTGGCCGGCAGGGGGAGGCCAAGGCACCAAGCTGGCATGTCCTAATCGCAAATTTGACTTGCAGTTTTGCCATTTTCGGCGGTGGCGGCGTAGCCTGTGGGCTCTGGGGTATCTATGAGTTCGGCAAGCCCGAGGTAGATGCCGACGGTCATATCATCGAGGATGAGTTCTCAAGCAAGCCACTTGCGCAGCAGTATTTGCAGCGTATGTGGAAGTCGTTGCACTACTATCAGAAAATGATACAGGAGCCGTCGCGCGAGAAGCTGCTTCCAGATCCGCTCAAGCATCCGTATATACAGCCACGTTACACGCTAGTCCTGGAAATGAAGGATGTGCTCGTCCATCCCGATTGGACATATCAGACCGGTTGGCGTTTCAAGAAGCGCCCTGGCGTCGATCACTTCCTGCAGGAATGTGCCAAACACTTTGAAATTGTCGTCTTCACTGCCGAGCAGGGAATGACCGTGTTCCCCATACTGGATGCTCTCGATCCCAACGGTTATATCATGTATCGCCTGGTCCGCGATGCCACGCATTTCGTCGACGGGCATCATGTCAAAAATCTGGACAACCTCAATCGTGATCTAAGACGCGTAAGTGAATCCAACGAGAGTAAAAGTAAGAGAGAGAGAGAGGGAGGGAGTGATTTATCCGGATACTTCTCCTTTTTCGTGCAGGTCATTGTCATCGACTGGGACAGCAATGCCACAAAGATGCATCCGGACAACACGTTCGGCATTGCGCGCTGGCACGGAAACGACGACGACGCTCAGCTGCTTGACTTGATAGCCTTCCTGAAGAGTGAGTCGAACTAACGAGGTCGGAGCCCCAATTGAATTGAGTGCTAATGAAGATGATTTCCCTTTTTGCATTTGCAGTTATTGCGCAGAACGATGTGGATGATGTGCGCGACGTGCTGCACTATTATCGACAGTTCGAGGATCCCATCAGTCAGTTCAGGGAGAATCAGCGCAAGCTGGCGGAGCAAATGCAGGAGGCCGAGCGCATCGAGCAGGCCAAGACCAAGCCGATGGTGAAGCAATGGTCACGAGGCATTTTGGGTCGCTAATCATCCCCCCGCCAGTTGAACCAAACAACAGCCATAGTTATAGTCTTTATAGAAACACCTTAAAGATGGATGATATGAAGTGGTCAAGAACCCATTAGCAGACTACTCATTCCATACACCTAATACACACACACGCACATACACACACATCAGTTAGCGCAATGCGGGCTGATGCGACTTCCCCGTTCCACCCCCACGCAGAGTACCCGTACAAAGATGCAAATGGAGACCAGAGACGGATACGGACGGATTAGGACGGATGAGCAAGCAGGCAAAATGGAGCACGCTTTTCTGAATAATAGATAAAGAGAGAGAGAGGGAGAGCTGTTTGTTTTATTTTCTGTTTTTCCTATTTTGTTTGCCTTTAGTTTTCAAGAACTTTATTTGTTTTTTTTTCTCCCCATCCTTCTTGGCAAATGTCCTGATAATATTATTAAATAAAAATGAGTCAAATACGGTAAACAATTGTGTTATTTTCGGTAGTCAGTTGCAATCGGCCAAACTACATTTATCTAGCTATCATTGCTGATAAGAGCCAACACCCTAATCGGCTGATGTAATGTAGTATCATATTTGTAAGCCATGGGTTGGGGCGTTCGAGAAAAATAAAGAATACTTTATACAGTATGTCAAGAAATACTTTACACATATGTATGTACATACATAACATTAACATGTACATACAGTTTAAAGAGTTACTTGACTCACTGTATGTGTAAAGAGTAACTCTTTACTCAAATGCACATGTTAATGTAATGTACATATGTGTAAAGAGTTACTTGACAGACTTTAAACTATGTATTTACAGCATACGATATTTGGCAATGACTTTTCTTAAGGTTTAAACTTTTCCATACTCGCCCCTTTTTTTCTTTTATTATCGAATTCGAATTTAATTTTATAAAAATCTATTTTGTATAATTATTAATAATACAAAAATTGAATTATATTATTGGAAGGGGAGGGGGCAGGGTTTTGTTTTAAAAACAATCATAAAATTAATTAAAAAAAAATTAATAAAGCAAGGGGATTGGAGAGGGGGAGGGGTGTGTGCAACACGTCTCATAAATTGTATAAAAGTAAGTGGATTGATCAGTCAATTGGGCAGATCCCGCTGGAGGATACGTATGTCTTGCGACATTGCATTGCAGTCCGGATCGGTCTGGTCGCCTGTAATGGTGGGATCTGCAGTGTCCCAGTCGTCCATGAGCCACTTCTTATTGAGGGGCTTGGTGTCAAACAGGGAGAGCACATTTTTGGCGGCGTCCATGTTCTCCTTGGCACTCTGATTGCTACGCTTGACGGGCGCAACAATGCCAAAGGATTGGGTGAAGCCGCGCAAGCGATTGCGTCCCCTGGCGACGCTGCTGCTTGGCTTTGGAATTGGGCGACATGGATCCCTGGCACTTGGGACTCATGTTGCCGTCATCCAGTTCGCCAGCCGAGTAGTCAGCCGAGGCGGACAGTGCATCCTGAGCAGCGCCGATTGCCTGATAGCCATAGGAGTCGGCATTTGCGATGCGATGCAGCGGCAGCAGTGGATAAATGCCGCGAAATTGCGGCAAGCTATGCGAAAATGATTCCGGTGGCTTCGCATAGGGCATCTCGTTGCTCTTTGAGTTGTCGGCCTTCTTGCGGACATATGTCTTCTTGGGTATGGCTCCCTCGGGACCAAAGTTCGGGTTGTAGAAGCGAATGCCATAGATGCTGGGCAAAGCCTGTGTCGGGAGAAATAGAGGAGAATGCACTGCAGTCTGCATAGCGCTTGACTTCTACTCACTTCGTCCATGGGATCGTAAGGATCCTCGTCGGTCTCATCCGACTGCGACTTGCCATCCATGAACTGCCCATCCATGAACTGCCCATCCATGAACTGCCCATCCATGAACTGCCCATCCATAAACTGCGGCGACTCGTCCGGCTTCAGGAATTCCGTGTTGTACAGTGCGCCACGCAGAAAGACATGCTTCCTGCGCTCATCATCTGCCGGATAGGCTGATGCTGATGATGTCGAGCAACTGCTACCATCCATTGGATTGGGCAGAAAGTTAACATTTGGTGATGGTGGGGGCATCACCTCAAACGTCGCCTGTTCTTGATAGATGCTCTGCAGCTGCGCATGGGAGTTCATCTGATGCGCTTGTTCCGGCATTGGACTCATCTGGTGCTGGTTCTGTTGTGGCACCATATGATGCGGTCCCAGCGGGGACGACGGCGGCGGCTGCATCATCCCGTGCTGCGGCTCTGGATAGTGGGCTTGGTTGAAAAAAGACGGCGGTGGCGGCTGTGGATAGTGGTGCAACGGATGGTGGCCGTGAGCCCCAAAAGGTGGCCGCAATATGTAGCCACATTGCATTAGATACGGATTATATTGCTGCGGCACCGGCGCAACTGGCTGCTGCATGGGGGGTACATGCAGGTTATGTTGCCGCACTGCGGCGGCATGTGTTGCATATTCTGCTGCGCCTGCGCCTGCGCAAAGGAAAATTCCACCGGCTGCACTGGCCCGTAAGCGAATGGATACTGTTGGTGTTGCTGGGAATTCATCGAGTATGCACGCCAAAAATGCCAAAGTCTCCAATAATCGACGCTACACATGAAATCATGTATGAATTTTCTATTAAATAAACACATATGTGAATTTACCTTCTACCTTCTCAGTAATAGTGCGATAATTAATTTGAAACGATTTTTTTGTTTCTGCCTATTAGGGCAATGTTCATCAAAAATTCGGTTAGTTTTTTAAAGCACGTGCGCATGGCCCGACTGCATGCCACCGCATACGAATGAAAAGGAAGTGAACGGATATGACATTGCAACAACTGTACTTGTCGCCATATTGTCTGCCAGTACCATTGACAGCTGGCAATGTTGTCAATACGTTTTGCATGGTCATTACGTTTGTCTTTCGAATCGCTATTTAATTTCCCGCAATAGTTCAACAGCTTTCAGGGCTGCACAGCAGCTGTGCGCAGCGTTGCCACCCTGGTCATCATCACTGTTCTCAGTGCAGTGCAACAATTATCGATACGTCAATGTCGATTATCGCAGTATCAAGCGAGCGACAACAACAATAACAACAAAACATTAAAGGGGAAACAAATCGTCGTAGTTCACAAAAGAAATGCATGGCAATTGCAAATGTAAAAACTAAGCTAGCCATCGCAAAGCAGAGTAAGAGGTGACGCCAAAGCACCGCATAGCAGCAGGCACTCTTCAGTCAGCAGAGTACAACACAGAGGGCTGTACTCAGCTGGTGGCATAAAATCAATAAGGGTCATCGGGCGCAGGGCAATGGGTGCCGAGCACTCGCAGCAGCGTGTCGAGGCCGATGGCCATGAAATCTTCGAGAGGCGCGACCCGACAGCCCTGGCACTGGGTCAGGCGTCTGGAGTGCGTATGAGCGATGGCAGCGCACAGGCGCTGACTGCAGCAGCTGCGGCAGCCACCAGCAAAAGACGCGGCGGCAGCGGTGCCTCTGGACAACAGCGACAACAACAACAACAGCAGCATCAGCAACAGCTGCCTGCCGGCGCCGGCAATGGACCAGCGAGCATTGTGATCGCCAGCAAACAAATCATTTCGGACACTGCCTCACCGACCAGCTCCGAGATGAGTCGCCCGCCTTCGCCACCACTAAGTGTGTGTTCGGATCTGCCCTATGTCTCGTACACAGATCGACCCATTGGAGACTCACCAAAGATACGTAACAGGCCGGCACACATGCTGCAGCAGAGCAGCGCCAGTCGCTCTGCCAATCGGAAGTCCCATCCCGGCGGGCTGCCCTCGGTGGTCAAGCCGAAGCGACCCCAGTCGACGGCCTCCAGTCACAACATTGTGATCGTCAAGCCTGGAGCACGCGACACACACGACGACATCGATCCCGACTTGCATCGTCTGCGCAATATACCGCAATTTTTGCCCGTGCTCCGCGAATCGATCAGTTCGGCAACCTACACACGCGACACAGAGATTCTTGAGCGGCTGCACTCGCAGCACCTGCTGAACATTTGCGGACGCATGCAGACGCATCTTAATCTGTGCGCCAATCATGTGGCCAACGAGCAGAATCATCTGGTGGAGCGCACCAAGGTGGTCAGCAACTCGATCACCACGCTCTTCGCCAGCTTTGTGGACATGCAGAAGACCTACGCCTCGTATGCGGAGCAGTTTGCCAAAATACGCGGCGTCTCGCAGCAGCTGAGCCGCTGCAATTCGCTGCTGCACGAGAACATCGCCAGTCTGGAGGCCATTAATAATTTCCTCGACGAAGAGGATCGCCTGGACCCCTTTGTCTGGCGAACCGATGACAACAAGCTGCGCGGCGAGGCGGAAGGTGCCGCCGGCGGCAACAGCAGCCGCCTGTGGCGTCTCTAATCATTCCAGTTCCATCTCTACTCTGGATCTGGCTCTGGTTCTGTCTATGGGGTCGTCACTTCCACAGATGCTTCATTTGTTATCTTAGTCCAACTCGCAATTTGTAACTACTCTATCCATGTATTTATTGTGTAAATTACTTCTATATATAATATATATTTAGCTAATTGCTCGTGTTAACCCAGCACAGTGTCGTGTAATCTGGAATGTAGAGTAGACTTCTGTGGGATATGAAAACGTATTGTACTCAGTCTGCAGCTGATGTTATTTATGAAGTTATTTATTGAGTTTCATCAATGTTATATTGTAAATTTGTCAATTATTATCAGTTGAGAAGGTGCGAATTCATATTTATGTATTCTAATTTAGATCAAGTAGTTATTTCAGCTGATGCCAATCTGATCTAAACGCTATAAATCAGTATATATACTACTAACTGTCTATCGTATGTACATTGTAGACAAAATCTACCGCCAATTCTAGTTTCCAGTTTCAACTGAAGCTGTCGAACATTTTGACAGAGTTTCAAAAATATTGAATAGTAAATTTCTTAGTTGTTATCGATTGATTTAGAACAGGTATTAACTTTTAAAACTACAGTCTCCACAGTTATGACATTTAAATATTCACACAAAACATTGTTCTCATTATTTATTGTACAATATTGAAGTGAATAACTTTTCTAGTAGTACAATATCCACTCACATTCATGTGATACTCTAAACATTAAGTGTATCCATTTGAAGAGTGAATTACAGACCTCTAATCGACTTTTATGTGTACTCCAATATGCTCGTATCAATTTGTAGTTTATGTACCAGCTCCATTACCCATTCCCCTTTTCCTAATAAACACATTGTCAGGTAAGTTAAACAATTCGTTAAGAGAGATTCGTAGAACAAAAAATAATAGCTGAATCTACACATACATATCTTCATATATAGTACACTACACTACGTATACTCTGCAGATTCTGCGAGTTAGAGACTGAAGCAAGCACCTTCGCGTGGTAAACGAGATAAGGACGTCCAGCCTATACCAAATTAAGGTTGTTCTAGGAAAAACTAGACTCAACGAGAGCAACAGTCGCGCATAACGCGACAGTGGGATACCCTTCGACCTATGTTCCCGTGTAGTTTAATTTTTTAAATTCTTAAACAGATGCATATGCACATGCTTTGCCCAACTGATCTCGCTCGCCGCCTCCCTTGTTAGCTTACCATGGTTTTATGTTCATACTTTCTTCAATAACTTCTGTGTTTATGGTCCGATCGGATTGTAATTTGGAGACTACGTAGATTTTTATTTATTTATTCAGCTTAGTATACGTTAAAGTCAGAAAGTTGTATCTTTTATACAGCGCTTACAAATTGAGTTTAAAAATTAAATTATTGATTTGTGGGGGCGGTGGGCGTGGCACCTAACATTTGAAATAAACTTGATCTGCTTGATCTACACAGGAGTTTTCCTGCCAAATTTGGTAACTCTAGCTTTTATAATAGTTGAGATCTGTGCGTTCACACAGACGGACAGACAGACAGAAATGGCTCAATCGACTCGGCTTGTGATCCTGAGCAAGAATATATATACTTTATGGGGTCTCCCACGCCTCCTTCTGTCTGTTACATACATTTGCACAAAGTTAGTATACCTTTTTTGACCATTTTCAATGGTCGAAGGGTATAATAAGAAGCTCTAAGCTCATATCTACAAGGTCCAACTACATCTACCCAAAGCAAATAATAATAATTTCTCATTTAATAATGATAATACCTTATATACTGCCAACTTTTTACGCTTTGTACTTCGTTAAGCTACCTCTACATTTCCCTATCTACTATACATACATATATCAATTACAATCACACGTTCACATCGATCTCTACGACATTGCAAACACAGAGTTGAACTGTAGACAACATCTAAGCATATTTATTAGACATACATATACATATATATATGGTGTATATAGATTGTATAATTGGCTAGAGCTTACCAGGCTACATAGAACTAGATCCACATATAGTACAACAATATATAAACATGAGTTACAGTTACAAATACAATTACAATTTGGAGACAAGACGCCTCAATTATCTAACATACAGGCTATATCGTATATATATAGTATCATATGTTTGTGTGTGTGTGTGTGCTACGATTCGGATAACTTATAGTAGACGTTATATCGAAACCGTTCGCAAGACAAAAACAACAACAAAAAATGCACTCAGACTCGGCAGGGTCCATTTTCAAGTGTTGTTTTTGGATTAGAAGAGGACAGAGTAAGATCGGCTGACACAAAAAAAAAATTGATGGTGTGACTTAGATAACGTTGGAGGTAGGGCTGAATGATGCGGGACATGACTACTAACGCGCCGCCTCTCGCCTGCGTGCTCCAGCTGCCGCTGCAGCTGCTCCCCCTCCTCCTCCTCCTCTGGCTTGTTTACGTCTGCCGCCCTGTCCCGCTCGTTCGCGCTGCTCCTTCTGCTTCTGCATCTGCTTTTGCATCTGCTTCTGCTGTTGCATCTGCCTCAGCTGCTCTCGCTGGCATCGTCGTCGTTGTCGTTGCTGTCGAAGTCCCTTCAGGATCAAAACGAGACCCTTGTAGATTGGAAGGGCAAGGGAATACTGATTCGAGAGCAAAGAGACGACGACGAACAGCGCAGAGCTCAGTTCGGTCAACGCAAACAAAAGACTGCCTCCCGTCCAAAGGAGAAAGGCGTCCCTTAACTGTTAACGTTGCGCGTAGTTGCTCCAATAAACGAGCAACATGAGCATAGCGTTAGCACAACTTATATTCTAGAAGAGCTTCTGCATGTGCATGCGGTCCTGCACGTTGCGCTCATGCTGCTGCTGATCGATGGCCTTTAACTCGCGGGTAACGGTCGCCTTCAGCGATGCATCCAAGCCGAGTGCATCGACAAAGTCGCGCCGTGCCTGCATGGGATTCCAGGCGCCAGCATGCGCCTTGGCGCGACGGAAGAGAGCCTTCACATTGCCCGGATCGAGAGTGAGCACCTCGTTGCAGTGCTCAATCACGGCATAGTAGTCGCCCGCAATGAGACGGCATTGGGCATAGTTGAGCAGCAGCGGTGCCTTGATGCTGGCCAACTCCTTCCACTCGGCATCGTGAGGCTTCTCCTTGAGCATCAGTTGCTCAACCATCCCGACAGCATCGCGATAACAGATCTCCGCCTTGGCATACTCCTGTGCTTTGTAATGCCGATTGCCATTCTCGCGCAGCGTGTGCGTGGCCAGCATCTTCTCGTCATCGGACATCTGCCAACGTTCCTTCTCGTATTGCTCGGGCAACTCAATGGAGATCAGCTCGATGATGAACTCCAGTTCGACAGGATGTTGCAACAGCTCGTCGAGATCCTCATAGCCCATGCCCTCGTTCTGCAGGGTCATACCGCAGCAATGACGACGCTCCTCGGGCTTTCTTTCCAATGTCGCGCAGCGTCTTCGAGATGAATGGATATTGCACGCAAAGCTGCCAAGAAAAACAAAAACAGAACCATATTAATAAGTGGCTACCGGGAGCTGAAAGCAATGCATGATATCAGCGTCGAAGCAGCCAAACTGGAAGGTGCCTAGGCAGCTTAGGCCCTTCCAGTTGCAGTTCAATTATGTCTCCCGTCCCGACTGGAGCAACTATGCAACAGTTTTTCGGCCAAACTGGAAGGTGCCCAGGCAGACTTAAGCAGTCCAAGGAGGCAACTTGGACGTTTTCCCAAATTCTGATAAGAAGTTACTTCTCTTCCCATGTTTCTTATCAGAGTGGCTAACCGCAACAGCAAAAGCAACAGTTGTTTTCAATTATAAATTGAAAACAACTTGAAGGCCTCTGCAGCTCGTTGGAAGTGTTTGCTTTGATCAAGCTACGTGGACTTCCATTGCTCCAATTCGCTTTCCCCTTTTCCATTGGAATGCTGCAAGGGATGCACGAGTGCAAGTGGGTGGGAAGGGAAGGGGAGGGGAAACTTACCGTCTTGTGCACAGTAAACTTGGCCACCTCGTTGAGGGACATCTTCTGCACAATGACTTCCCAGACCTCCAGCTTGAACTTCTTGCCCAGCACCAACTCCATGGGCTTATCCAGTTTTCGGCTGTCGTCAATGATGCGGACATCGTTGGCCCGTCGCGTTTGGAAATGAAACTTAACCTGTTAATTGAAAGTGCGTCATTAGGATTGTGTGCGGCCCTTTGAAATAATCTCCACCCCCAGTGGCTGCTGCAAGTTGCAGTTGTTGCCAGGCCCGGGATTGTCCTTGGCCTAGTTTCTGGCTGAAAGTGCGTGGGCAGCACCAGCACAACTGTTGCCTCTCGGGTTGCATCTTGCTACAGGTGTGTGTGTGTGTGTGTGTGTGTGCCACTTACCCTGGTGCCTGGAGTCAACTCGATGTACTTGTTGCCAGGATTGAGAATCTCCTTGCGAATTGGCTTCACATTGTTATCTGCCTCCTTTTGTTCCATTTCAATTCACTTTGTTTCTTGTTTTACTGTTAACACTTGTGATTTATTTTTATTTTATTTGTTTGCCTTTGTCTACTCCGCGCTGACCTTGTTTGAGTGTATGAGCTACTGCTGCGTGCTTATTGTTGTGCTTCTGCTCTTGTGCTTGTTAAATTATGGACTAACAAACAAAATCCACTTAAAGCAATTTGATTAGAACAACTGACTAGAGGGAACAGCTGTACATGATTACACACACTCACATGCACAGGCGCACATAACAATGCCCAATAACATTGCACTGTTACAGCGCCAATAACAGTGTACACCTAATATTTGCCTGGGAATACTTTTTTGCATTGGGTCCTCTTGCCTGAATTGTGCTCGCCGTAATCTCTTCAATGAAATAAAATAAATAAGAATTGAAAGAAAAAGAGAACACTTTGTGAAGAAATTTGTGTGTAAGTCATTAAATAAAATTAACTCATCTGCTTACATCAAAATAACTGTCAATTGAGTAATACAACTGCGTGGCATCACTATAAATGTAAATGTAATCAAACTGTT
This sequence comes from Zaprionus nigranus, assembly GCA_018903425.1. Taxonomy (NCBI): domain Eukaryota; kingdom Metazoa; phylum Arthropoda; class Insecta; order Diptera; family Drosophilidae; genus Zaprionus; species Zaprionus nigranus. The sequence goes on from JAEIGD010000020.1 coordinate 298,689, forward strand.
AGTTAACAGCACGATATTTAAAATGTATAATCATTTCAGAGTTTAGTTGTTTTAATTTAAAACAGTTTTAAAAATTTTGATTAAATATATTGTTAATTATTGAAACGCACAAAACCTCGAAAATTCACACAGACGATAATCGATATTTTCCTGTTATGTTACTTTCTGTACAGTGCTGCCACATTATTGAAAACATTTCAACTGATTGCAGGCCTTTTTGAAACCGCTAACTGTGAACTCTGTGTTGTTTTCCCCTTACTTTAATCGGTTGCGCATAGCGATACAAGACAACAGTGATCTGAAAGAGTTTGAGTTGTTGCCTCCTTGCATGCCAGCCCGCGCTCTGAACAAGATACTGCATGCTTACTTTCTGTTGGCCATCAAGTACATGATGCTGCGTACGCTGTTTTCCCGAAGATCTCCAACTGACCAAACATGTTAGCTTTCGGCGCCTCATCATGTTGATGAAGGCCAACTATGTGCTCTTTACCTTTTACACGCATTTCTTCAAATGCATCGAGACAAACCTTGGTCTGCTGGGTCTTACACTGCGTCGTCTGGATATCCTTTGCTTTTGGCTCTTCTGCACTCGCACCTCGGCACGAACGAGTTTGAGCAGCAGATCAGATCGATTGTTCTACTGGAAGGGCAAAGATTCGTGACACACAAGGAGTATATCAATAAGATATTTAACCATTGCCTGTTTATCGACAACTTTGCCGACTTTCGCAAGGCAATGGATCAAGTTTTCTATTTGCTGTTTGTACTATAGCTGGAGGAGAACAGTTGCTGCAACTATGCATGTATTACGTATCTCAGGCGCTCAGTCGGACATGAGCTTGGCAGCAGAAGAGAGGCTGCAGGCAGATAACTTGGGACGATAGAAAGAGCTGTCATCATATCATGTCTATGAAGGCAATCACACAAGTTTCGTTAGGCGTCTATCGCTCTATTGCTCACCTTCTCTTTCTCATGCGCTTGCTCTCCCACTCCCTCTCTCTATCTTTGCAGTAAACTCTTTAGTAGTGGAATTCCTAATTGAATTGTTGAGTATTTTTAATATGACATCATAAAAACAAACAACTTACTGAGATTGTATAATTACCCGTTAAAAACTGAATCTGTCTAATTTAAGTGGCATATAATCTCTTTGTTAAAAACTGTACAAACCCCTGAAATTTGTGAGCCAAATGTGCTGTGGATAGTGGGCTTGGTTGAAAAATGACGGCGGTGGCGGCTGTGGATAGTGATGCATCGGATGGTGGCCGCGAACCCCAAAAGGTGGCCGCAATATGTAGCCACATTGCATTAGATACGGATTATATTGCTGCGGCACCGGCGCAACTGGCTGCTGCATGGGGGGTACATGCAGGTTATGTTGCCGCACTGCGGCGGCATGTGTTGCATATTCTGCTGCGCCTGCGCCTGCGCAAAGGAAAATTCCACCGGCTGCACTGGCCCGTAAGCGAATGGATACTGTTGGTGTTGCTGGGAATTCATCGAGTATGCACGCCAAAAATGCCAAAGTCTCCAATAATCGACGCTACACATGAAATCATGTATGAATTTTCTATTAAATAAACACATATGTGAATTTACCTTCTACCTTCTCAGTAATAGTGCGATAATTAATTTGAAACAATTTTTTTGTTTCTGCCTTTTAGGGCAATGTTCATCAATAATTCGGTTAGTTCTTTGGAAGCACGCGCGCATGGCGTGACTGCATGCCACCGCATACGAATCAAAAGGAAGTGAAAGTAGACGACTTTGCAACAACTGTACTTGTCGCCATATTGTTTGCCACTAGCATTGACAGCTGGCAATGTTGTCAATACGTTTTGCATGGTCATTACGTTTGTCTTTCGAATCGCTATTTAATTTCCCGCAATAGTTCAACAGCTTTCAGGGCTGCACAGCAGCTGTGCGCAGCGTTGCCACCCTGGTCATCATCACTGTTCTCAGTGCAGCGCAACAATTATCGATACGTCAATATCGATTATGGCAGTATCAAGCAAGCGACAACAACAATAACAACAAAACATTAAAAAGGAAACAAATCGTCGTAGTATTACGAAAAGCAAATAAAGCATAGTGGGCACCATGGCTGCACTCTGTCCAGAGTACAAAAACATATGTAACAATAAGGGTCATCGGGCGCAGGGCAATGGGTGCCGAGCACTCGCAGCAGCGTGTCGAGGCCGATGGCCATGAAATCTTCGAGAGGCGCGACCCGACAGCCCTGGCACTGGGTCAGGCGTCTGGAGTGCGTATGAGCGATGGCAGCGCACAGGCGCTGACTGCAGCAGCTGCGGCAGCCACCAGCAAAAGACGCGGCGGCAGCGGTGCCTCTGGACAACAGCGAACAACAACAACAACAGCAGCATCAGCAACAGCTGCCTGCCGGCGCCGGCAATGGACCAGCGAGCATTGTGATCGCCAGCAAACAAATCATTTCGGACACTGCCTCACCGACCAGCTCCGAGATGAGTCGCCCGCCTTCGCCACCACTGAGTGTGTGCTCGGATCTGCCCTATGTCTCGTACACAGATGTACGTATGTATTACGTATCTCAGGCGCTCAGTCGGACATGAGCTTGGCAGCAGAAGAGAGGCTGCAGGCAGATGACTTGGGACGATAGAGAGAGCTGTCATCATTTGCTGGACACTCAGCTCACGAATCATGTCTATGAAGGCAATCACACAAGTTTCGTTAGGCGTCTATCGCTCTATTGCTCACCTTCTCTTTCTCATGCGCTTGCTCTCCCACTCCCTCTCTCTATCTTTGCAGTAAACTCTTTAGTAGTGGAATTCCTAATTGAATTGTTGAGTATTTTTAATATGACATCATAAAAACAAACAACTTACTGAGATTGTATTATTACCCGTTAAAAACTCAGTCTGTATAATTTAAGTGGCAGATAATCTCTTTGTTAAAAACTGTACAAAGCCCTGAAATTGATAAGTCAAATGTGCGCTGTCCTTGCACCACTATTTCAGGGTTGAACAAAGCCAAACAAACGAGCAAACCATGCCTGGTTGTCCTGGCAACGAGCCAGGCGACAACTAAGTTGCTGGCCGCCTTCGTCAGTGTCCTTCAAGCGCAACTTGGCAATGGAAGAAGCTGAAACCGGCGTAAGCAGCAGCATCAACTTCTACAGCAGTGGCCAGGCATGTGAGTAGAGTCAAAAGAAGCGATTCCCTTCGAAGATTAACATAGCATCCATCCTGCATTGCAGTAATGCCACAACGCTCCAATCTGCTGCTGCAGATGCTGTTGCAGACCAACGGATATATATCGCTGATCTGGAGCATCAGTTACTTTCTGCATATGTTCGTTTGGGTGAGTGCGCACAGCGTGACTGGCGCGAAGCAAGAGAGTGTCAACATATCTCTCCCTTGCATCTGCTTTCAGTTGGATCAGCTGTGGAACTACAATGGGCTGGCCATGCTGGTGGCCTTTCTGCTGGCAGTGGCGGTTGAGACATTGCGCCTGGACGCCGGCTACTCAATCAATTTGCGCACAGGTGCCACGAGCATGTGGCTGCTGCTGACCCTGACAGTGTGTGTACTGCAGCCCACTCTGGTTTATTTGCGTCTGGCTGCCATCTCCGGCGACATCTGGCTGCACTTCATATCGAATGTGCAGTTGCTGTTGATAGCGTTGGAGGCGCTTGTGGCGCTCATCTATCATGCCATGTGTGTGCCAGCAAGGGATGCGCAATCGCAGACGTTCCTGAAAGGACTGTGAGACAGCACTGTAGACTGAGTGTGCTGGTATTGGATTGTAACATTATTTTAATGTAGATAATAAACTAAGCAGAACTAGCAAGCTATGGCGAATCGTCACACTTTACGTGCATCATCCAAATTGTGCGACTTGTGCAGCTGATCGATCCGATCGAGCTGTGCCCGCATCGCTGGCAGGTATTTGGTTAGCACCTCAATGTTCTCCTTCTGCGCCTCGCCGTGTCCCAGCACCTGACTACGTGTGGGCACCCAACTGTAAATGATCTGCAAAACGGTTGGTCGCATTAATCGTGCAATTCGATTGGGTCTAACCGATCCATCTGGGCACTCACCTTGATGGTGCTCTGCACGATGAAGCCATGATAGGGTTTCAGTGTGCGCTCGTAGGCGTCCTGTAGATGTTGCTGCAGTGGTTCCTAACTCTTTGCGTCGTTGTAGATGTTCTCGAAGAAGATGCAAATAAGCTGGAGACCCCGCTTCAGACACAGCAGCGCATTGACAGCAAAGTCATCCGCGATCACATCGAGCACCATCAAGTCCTCCAGATACTGATATTTAAGCACATCCGTTCCATAGACCTTGGTCAGTTTCTGTGCCAAGGCGGGGAAGTCATTAGCTCACATATCGAAGACTATATCTTATCATATCGTTAGACTTACGTTTATGTTGCCGTTCATGTCGCTGATGACAGGCGTGAAGAGTTTGCCAAAGGTTTCTGGTTAAGCACATACATAAATATCGATTTCGATAGCAGTACCAATCGATAAACTCACCAATTACTGTTACAATCTCCTTGGCTGCATTCAAAAACGTTTGTGTTTCGATCTTATCGACGCCCTCGGGAAAACCCTTAAGGATCTTGAACTGTATACGCGCATCGGCCATAATTAAATATATATGTACGATATATCTCAGCTTATTCCTCTTCTGGCTCCACTTGTCACAGTCTAGCACGAGTTATTCGAGTTGCGCTGCCACTCGAGTTGAAGTCTGAAAGTGAAATGAGAGGCGACTTTCAAATTCGAATTCGGTTTCAACTATATTTCTTGGCCGCACTGCAATTTGCCTATGACGCTTTACTATATTCCTGTTGCCGATTTATCTTATCAGCTCTCGATGTCTCTGCCAAATATCAATAAGTAATTTGATTCTGTTTCATATTGTTGCTCTTTTTTTGTTTTTGTTTTGTTTGTAGTTCCTATCAAAGCATTTTCATTATCGAACAGCGCGGGCTCTGACAAAAAACAGCAGCAACTACCGACAAAACAACAAAAGCAGCGTAAAGAAATACGAGTTTCTCGGGCAGTGCGAGGTCTTTGCACAGTGGAAAACTTCCATGAAACTAGAGATTGAAATCATTCGAAATATTTCTGCACTTGTGTGTGTGTGCTTTGTTTCAAAATGGAAAGTTCCGTTGCTGTGATTCAATTTATCGGGTATTATATAGGATATACAAGTAAATTGAATATTGGAGTATATATACACACGCAGTCGAAATTCAGCTTCGTTCGCCTTGCCACACTGTGCAGCAATGCTGACAACGCAGCAGCAGCTTAACCCATTTGACATAGACAACGATCGATGGGTCTGCCGAGTCTGAGAGTCAGCTTGAGCTCTCCCAAGACTCTCTCAAGACTCCCTCTCCCTCTCTGTCTCTCTCTCGCTAAGATCGCTGTGGTTTTAGAAAATCGAAACGAGTCTCTTCTATTCGAGCAGGAGGTCTCTCTCCGCGCACACCTTGCGCATGTGAGTGAGTGTAAGTGAGTGTGAGTGTGTGAGTTGTGTACTCGTGTTATTCGTTCTCTAATCGAGTACGTCAGAGTTCGGCTCTCGCTCTCGATAAGCTTGTATCGCATACGCATACGCCAAATTTACAACCTTGCGAATGATTCATGAGTACTCATGAATACCCATTAGTAGCAGTAATACGAAATTATCGCCCAACATATGTGATTACCAGTGGGCGAGGGAGTGACTCACCATGCCACAATGTAGACCCCAAGGCGATTCCTCCGCGATTCTCTTTTATTACATCGAAAATTGATAAGCTCCAATCAAGTTTCGCACAAATGCCGTATATCCCATATACTGTACGTGGACTCCCCATAACTTTTATGGGGTCTCAAGTGTTCCGCGTCACATATCAATTATTAGCGGTAGTTGACAATAGGCGTAAGTGGTTTAAGGCACCCCCATCCAGGGGCCGCACAGCACAGCGAGGGTCCCCCTTGAAAGTTATTTACTTTCGATTTCAGAATCTATTGTTATCAGGACTTACCCTAGAAGCTTATGTAAAGCCCAATGGGGCAAGTGATATCGTACTATTTATATTGTACAACAAATCGTAGTGTGTTAATAAATCAAAGTCAAAAGTCATTTACCAGAACTTTAAAATATATATGCATATAAAATATACATATGTACATATATATTATATATGTATTATCATTCTCCAAAGAGGGGACAGAGGGAAAGAGAGAGAGAGATAATGATGATTTTAAATTTAGATTTTATTATTTTATTAGGGATTAAAACTTCAGTATATATATCTATAACCTAGTCAGTTTCTAAAGTTGTTACTACTCCAAGTAATTATAAGTATTGTAGTTATTACTCGTTCTCGGGATTGATCATCGCACTTTGCTCAGTCTTTTAATATACGAGTTGCAAATCTCAGAGTCTGATAAATTATGGATATACTATATGACCCGCAGTCAAATCAATCAAAATCTGATTTGGGGTAATCAGAAAATAATCGAAAACCGTTCAAGATAACAAAAGTTATACTTGTACTTTGTACCGATATAACGAAATGAAATTCCTGGTATAACAGGGCTGTAGCGACGGTCTTAGAGTACAGTACAGTAAAGTACAGGATAGTACGTGTGAAACCTAGCTAGTACCGTAAAGTACAGGATAGTACAGTGTTGAAAGCAACTCTGGAGGTCCCTAGTCTCATTGCCTGACATTAAGATCGAGTATCATATGAACAGAGGTATATGGTTTTTTTTTTTTGAAAGGGGCCCCTGGCTGAGGGCCTTGTGCATCGCACACCCTGCACACGCCTACCTACGGGCCCGGGCTACAGCCAACATAGCCTTAGCACTTTTGGGGAGAGCTTACCTGGTTTAATTGGAGAGGGTTAGATTGGATTATGCTGTGTCGCTGTCGAAGCTCAGGCGCTTGGTATCCCCGGCCAGGGTCAGTACAAACGCGTAATGGGTGCGCTGCGTGGCCACCAGTTGCCACAATGCGTCGGGCAGTTGCCAGCGATGACACTCGTCGTCGTCGTCCTCGTGGAACACCTTGTAGTGGGCGACCAGACTGTTCAGATTGCAGCGCAGCTCGATGAGACGCAACGCGACGTTGGAGACAATTTCGCGACTCGAAGGCAACAACAGAATGTCCAACACCAAGTTGGGTGTGGCCGCGTCCGCATCCGCGTCTGGCCGCAGCCAACGATGCTGGGCAAGAATGATGGCACAGTTGTCGGCAAAGAAGAAGCTATCGTTGAGTCGCTGGGCGTGATAATTGTCCAGGAGTTGATTGCCCGCCGACTGCTTCAACTTGAGCGGAGTGAATCTCGGACGTGGTCGAGAGGGGGCGGTGGCGGTGGCAGCTGAATCTCTTGGGCTGGCCGAGACAATGCGCTGCGGCAAATGCTCCGTGGGCTGATCTACAGTTAGAACACGATTGAGATAGTCAAATCCACGTCCCATTACCCCGTCCTGCGTGTGACCCAGATCGAAGCAGTGGCCCAGCTCGTGACAGACGGCGCCCAAGGTGCTGGCATAGACGCCGCCGTAGGTGCGTCGATAGTTGCTCTCGTCCGGCTCTCGTGTCACATCCACGCGTCGCGTGCTCCGTATGCAGTCGCCAATCTCTGCAAAATGACGCGGCCAGGCGTAGAAGTGGCCAACGCCAAAGAGAGCTAATCCGCCGCCACCGAGCGCTACGTGCGCATGCAGATGCCGCCGGATGTTGGCGTACGAGTAGTCACCAGTTGCCTTAACGGCGTCGCCGTCGTAGCGCGTGCAGCCGACAAAGGCGACGAACTTCAACTGCAGCTGCTGTGCCCACTCTGAGCTGCAGACGATCTCGGTGGCGAAGTGCTGCCACAGTTCGTTCTCTCCGAGCGCACGTGCCCGTGTGCAGCTCAGCTGCGAGCGGAAGATGCGGCAGGCGTTGTGCAGGCTGAAGGTGCGATTGGGATACCCAGCAGCGTGCAGCTTGTGCGCATAGATGCACTGCACCAGGCGCAGATTTAGATCGATCTGAGCACAACGCTGCTGCTGCTGCTCAGGTGACTCCTCCTGATCCTGCTCCTGGCACAGCAGGTACAGTGGCTGCACGCGATATGCGCTGCGACGCGGTCGATAGCTGAACTGCAGCAGACGCTTCGTGTTGCAACAGCACAGCAACAGCTGACAGTTCTCCTCCCCTGTGTGCTGCTGCTGCTTCTCCTCCTTCTCCTCCTTGGGTCGAGCTAACTCGAAGAGCAGCTTGAACTCGCCACCTCCAGCAGAGAGTTGTGTGCGCTGCACGTGTGCCTTGTGGCGTATGGTGAGCGTCGCTTGCAGCTGACTGGCACTGGCGCAATGCGGCAACAGGCGCCCCTTGACGAGCAGCAGGCTATGCTCCACTCGATCTGCCTCCTTCAGTTGCTCGACTTCGATCTGGTGCGGACGCTTGCAGTCGTTCGGGCTGCTGCTCATTGCTGCCACAACCGGCGTAGACACAACAGAACATGCACACACACACTACGTTGCCAATCAGCTGATGTCTCGCGTTAAAACAGCTGTCGTCGCAGCCAGTGTTCCCGATTTAGCTTTGTCATTTTAGCGTGGCAACCAGAAACTTGGCTTTATTTTTTAGCCATAAACTGTTTTGCCAAATTAGCTTTTTCCACATCAAATCAACTGTTTTTTTAAATTTCAAAAGCTGAGCTGAATTAAAAAGATTGCTCTATCTATATCTATATATTCATATATTCATCTTTATTTTTTATTGCAGGTCAGTTGTCAGTTCAGCTGTTTTTTGATATCTGGCTTTTGTTTTCTTAAAAAATTCAGACAACACTGGTTAGAAGTGTGTTGTGCAAAAGCTGAGCTTGCATTTGGTAAGAAGTAGGCAACGCTGATTGCACTTAAAATTGCGCGCAATGCATAATAAAATTAAATTTGTTGTGCATTAATGCCTTGAGAGATTTTAGCTGTTTATCTGTTATATTTTCGCTACTTATCAGTTGTATTCAAGTTGTTTATCTGTTGTATTTTGGCTGTTTAGCGGCTAGTCTGTAATTTAGCAATAATTTCACCACTCAACGAATATTGCATTTCGAGCACAATAGTTGGCAACGCTTTTTGCGCGAAATTCAAAAAAGGAATCTGGATCTAAAAAATACTGCGTATATTAAATTAAATAAGGCAAATTCGGTTTCCTGCATTACTGCATGTGCATACTATACTAATTTGTTGTAGTGTGCAGATCTGCCTTTTCACCTTTCAATGCAGGTTGTATTTTTGGTGCAATAGTTGGCAACGTGGACAGCACTTAGAGCTGAGCGCGTGACAAGGCACGAGACGTCACAAAAAGAAATCACACATTGTTCATTGCTTAGTGGTTATAAGTATGAATTGCAACAGTGGCGATATTCTGTTGTGGAGCTGTTGTGTTTAATCTCACAACAGTTGAGCAACGCGGGGTGTTTTAAGTGAAGGCGGTAAGTAAAATAATAAAATATACTTTATAGGGTCGGATATGCCGCAATCTACAGTTGCGGTTAAAATAATAACATCATTAGCAAGATTTTTGTTCGTCACAGCTTTTCTGTTTTATCTGACACAACAAATACAATTGACCATTATTTTTTTAAAAAGCTATTTTCAGGGAAAGAAGGGAAAATCAAACGACAAATCATATGGGTTCAATAGAGTTTATTGTCGTCTGTTCTATTATCGTCTGAATCCTGAACCAGAAAGCAAACACTTACATATATTCTAGTCTAGTATTAAAAATTAAGAAATTTCAAAAATAGATTGTTTTTGTTAACCCAGAGTGGTCTGTAATTTGCATTGAAATCACAAGATCCTTTAAATAACATTTTAAGATTCTGCCAAAGTTAACATCCTTATGTAAAGTTATATGTTTCTCTTCGTCACAAGGCCTTGGTGGCGCAGTTGGCAGCGCGTAAGTCTCATAATCTTAAGGTCGTGAGTTCGAGCCTCACCCGGGGCAGGTAATTTTTTTTGAAAAATTCACATACAACGAAAAATATTTTGAAACGAACGAACGAGATATGTATACTATAATATATGTATGTTCTTCAATGATTGAATTACTAAACTCAATCCCTGAAAAGGCGATAATCGGCAACTGTAGAGGGAAACAAGGGGGACTGTGAAGCTAGCAATAGGGGCCGGATTCAACGCCATAGGGACGGCTGTTTGCCATATGTATGTATGTACCATACAACGATTAATTTTCAAAAGTATATCAAAAATATATACTATATATGTTAAAAGTCAAACAGAAATGAGTTGGTTAGGTTTATATATTCTTCACATTATTTTTAAGTTCAGAATCTTTATTTATTCATAATAGTTGGAGAATTATGACTCAACTGGGCGCTATAAATAATAATCATAATTATAATAAAATTAATAATAATAAAAAAATGTTTTCCATACAAATACATTTGTGTTCTCTCCTTCTTCTCTTCCTTCTTCTTACATCAAAGATAAAATATATGGTGTATGTATATATAAGATAAATCGTAAGATCCGAAATACAATTAATGCAGAGACCTTTTTAAAGCTCGTTGTAAATAATGGAGAAAAGCCGAAAGAAAGAGACTTTAGAAAGAAACACACACACATTCATACAGATTCGCACACACACACAGTCAGACACACACACACAACTTTGTATTATCTTGAATCGTGCTGCCTAGACGCATTCCTCCACGTAGGTGGCTGGAAAGATGCCGATCTGATTGCGCAGGGCGCCGAGCCACCAACCGTCCTCCTGCTTGGCATGCACCTCGATGACGTCGCCGGGATTCAGTTCCAGCTCGTCGTAGAGCTTTGGTGTGTAGCTATAGAGCGCCTTGCAGCGCCCGAGCACCTGTCCTCCGCCTCCGCCGTCCTTTGAGTGGCTGTTGTTGTTGCTGCTGATGTTGTGGGTGCCCTGCACTTCCTGCGTATTTTGATAGAAGTTTTGCTGCTGCTGCTGATGTGGCTCAGGCTCATCCTCGTCCTGCGAACTGAACTCATCGAAATCGGAGTCTTGTTGATTGGAACCGCCATCCGCCTGGCCGCGATCCCCAGCCAATGTGCGTGCCTTGACCGCATGCGTTGTCGCTGCAGTCACCGCGGCCAGGGATGCGTTCGTCGTGGAGATGATCTTTGGTTGACTGGTGAAGGTCTCGATGTTGCTCTTGCTGCGATTGAAATTCTTCAGCAGCGCCGAGCTGGGTGGTGGTGGAGCCGCTGTCACAACACTGATGTTGGCACACGAGCTGTTGGTCTGGTTCCTCAGCTGTCGCTGTTGTTGATGATGGTGCTGATCCTCGTGTTCGTCTAGGTCCCCATCCTCGTCTGCTATGGTCGCATCGCTGCTGTCATGTGACAGCAAAGTGTTCGACTGTTGCGACTTGTCATTGTTCTTCAGCCAGTTGGGCACCTTGAGAATGCTCTGCTGCAGCCCGGTGCGATCGCGCGTTATCTACACGAGCAAATGCACGAGAGGATTAGGCATGTTTAATGAATGGTAAATAGAAGGATCTTATACCTGTATGTGCTGTGCCAGCGGATGTGTGGTGCGTGGCTTGTGATCCAACTCGAGCAGCGCCGAGTGCAACTTGAGGCGTGCGCCCTCCAAGTACGTCAGCATGGAGCGAATCTGTAAAGGATTAATGTATGGATAAGTCATCAAGGTGGCATTTAGGAGTTGATGCCAGGTGCTACTCACATGATACAACTTATCGGTGATATTCTGGTGATCCTGATTGTTCAACGACTGCGATAGGCCACGCAGTCCATCCCTGGAGCGGCGCTCACGCTCCAGATCGGTCTTGACCAGCTGCAGCAGTTTGATCAGCGAATGCTTGCGTCGCTCCCGGTTCATGGCCAACGTTGTGTGCTCACAGTAGAAATCGGGCAGCAGCTGCTCGCTGGGACCCTCCGAGTTGCGACGTATGTTGCGCACCACTTGCAAGTCCTTTGCGACATTGCACGCATCCAGCTGCGGCTGCAGTCCGTGGGTGAGGGTGCCCAGTATGGGATTCATGTCGGAGACAAGCCTTGAATATTGCTGCACAAAATTATGCATATTCCCCAAGCGTTGCTGCTCGCTGCTCTGCAGCTGGGACGAGCCTCGCAGCACGGCCATCTCCCAATCGACGCGAGCACGCTCGGCACGCACACACAGCGTGTAGTATTCCACGTCAGCCCGCTTCACTGCCTCCTCGGCCTTCTTACGCTTGTTGTCCAGCTTCACGCAATCCTTTTCGGCCGACTTCAGCTCCTTCTCGGCGGCCAATTTGTTGGGCCCCTGATGCAGCAGCGCTATCGATGGCGACTTCTGTATGCGCACGTCCAGCATTGCATCCTGCAGCTTCTCGTTCTCCCGCGCTGCGGTGTGAGATGCCTTCTTGGCCTTTGCCTCGCTGGCCCGCCACTCGCTTAGCACACGCGCCGCCTTGTCCACATTGCTCTCCACCTGATCGAGAGGAATAGAAATGCTGTTTATCTGGTGAATAACCTAATTAATCTAAGGTTATCTTACCGCCTTGCGCGTCTTGTGATGATTGTCCACCACCGTCTTGAGCGGCTTCACCAGCTCATCGGTCAGCGAGGCGGCCAGCTGGCGATGTATGTCGCTGCGACTCTCCATCTCAGTTGCCACACCACGCCAGGCATCCGCCACGCTGCCGGGTATCTCGCGGCCAGCCTTGTTCAGTTTGTTGGCCAACTTCGAGAGTGACTTCGAGTAGATCAGCTCCGAGTCGGCACTGGTGGAGCACATAAAGAGAGAGAGAGAAGGAGAGAAAGAGGGGAGAAAGACAACAAAGATTAGCCTTGACATAGACAGTATGTTGGTGTTATATTAGGTGATTCAAGAGATACCCTTGTTCAAACAGCTTTCTACAGTGTATGTTGTAAAGTTCATTAGAGTTTCTTAATCGAACTGATGCCAAATCTTAGCTAGACTTTTAGATCTGTCAAGATTTACAGATTTCGTCAGGAAGAACACCTCGTAAATAAATAAAAATCGAAGTGCAAGCGTAATTTTAATACGAGTACTATTATGTTTAGTTTTGGTGACTAAACAGATTATTACCATCCAAATCATTTCTGTGAGTTTGATAGCGATCGGATAACAAACATAGTAGTAATTTAAGAAACAATTTAAGTGGGTATTGGCCTAACCCAGTAAAGATCCTAACATAGTTAAGAGCCTAACCTACTTAAGTGGCTAAGCCACTTAAGAGGCTAAGCCACTTGAGAGGCTAAGCCAGTGAGCCTAACTTAATGATAATCTTATTCACTGACCGCTCCTGTAGTACGAAGATGAGCTCCTTGCTGAAGTCTCCGCCCTGTTTCACATAACGCCGCAGCTCCTCGAAGCCATTTTGTCCCTATGAACGAAAGAGAGAGAGAGAGAGAGTTGTATATATTGGATAAAGGAACATATGCCAATTTGGACTTATAGGCTATGAGGCTAAACGTGGTTGTCGTCAGCCTGCGATCAAACAATGCAATCAGTCTACCTCGTCCTTGAAGCGCTTGGCGTGCGGCGAGAGATCCTCCTCGCTGGGATGCTGCGAGAAGGTGGTATCACACTCGGTCCTCTCGGTGACATCCTCGCAGCTGACGGTCATGTCCCGATCTTGATCCTGTCGGCTGCGTTCCGGTGACAGAGATTGGCGACTAGTGTTGCCCAGAGATTGATTCAGATTCGTTTTGGATTGGGCGACGCGCTTGAGGGGTGTCTGTTGACGCACCACCTCCTTCAGCTTGCTGCTCTCCTCGCCCAGCCAATGCTTCATGCCGTGCCAGCCCTTGCGCAGTTTCTCCTTGTTGTGATTGAAGCTAATGAGTCGCTGATTCTTGTTCTTCAGCAGCGTGATGCGACGCTCGCTGGGACGCAACTGATCCCGATGCTGGCAGTACTCTAGATCGATTTCACGACTGAAAATCCTCCGTCTCGTTGATTTGCCTTGTGATCTCCTGCAGCTCATCAATGGAGACGAACAGGTTCTGCGCGTTCAGGCTCTGATAGCTCACCGACTTGAGATCATAGTCGAAGTCTTCATCGTTGACGCTCAACTGGCTGCGACTCCGACTGCAGCTGCGACTCCGACTCCGGCTACGACAGCTGGTCAGACTGCGCTGCGAGCTGAGCTGTGATGGTAGTAGCTGCAGAGACTCAATGCTGCGGAAGTGTTGCTCCCGCACCAGAAAGCCACAGATCATGGGATCATCATCATTACGCTCAGCTGGCTTAGCTGTGGGTAGAGTTCCATTTGTCTTGTCCTTGACTACGTTGTTCTCCTTGTTCTCCCCATGCGTGCTGGCGGCCAAGCTCAGTTCACTGGCGCCATACAGCTCCGGCAGTTGGGGCAGATTGAGACCCAGTTGGGGTGGTGCCGTCATGTTCAGCGACATCGATGGGGACTTGTAGAGAAAGACCTTCAGCTCGGAACGTTGATTGAGATTCTGCACGGATTGCGATTGCTGTTGCCGGGCGATGCGTGGCCGACGCATCGGCGCCTCCACGGGCACTGGCGGCAATGGCAGATCGCCAATCTCAACTTCTGCCTGATGTGTGGGCGTGGCAAAGTGTTCAGGTTCTGGTTCTGGTTCTGGTTCTGGTTGTGTTTTTTGTTCCGTTCCCTTGGGCTCTACTGCCGTTGCATTCTCATTTGGTGGCGTGCCGCATGCGTCGACAAACTCCTCCTCGTCGGAGCTGCGCGGCGTCAGTGTGCGCACTATGGAGGATGTCTTGGCAATGCCCCCGCCGATCTGCTTCAGGCGTTCCTCGGTCACCCCAAAGCGATCTGTGTCCAGTGTTGTGGTAGATATAAGAATAGGTGCACCAATCTCCAAGCGATGATCGTCCGAGTTGCCACCGGTCATGTTGTAGCTGCCGGTGGCCAGTTTGCTCGAATGATCCTTGCCAGCAGTGGCAGTGGCTCCTCCTCCTCCTCCTTCTCCATTCGGCAGTGTCATGCTACCCAGGTGGCGGCGACTCAGTTTGTTGCCCAGCACCGAGTAGCGCTTGATGCGAGTCAGGAATCCTTTGCTGTTGCTTCCATTGTTGTAGTTGTTGTTGTTGCTGTTGTTTGTGTTGTTATTGTTGCTGTTGTTGTTGTTGTTATTGTTGGTCCCATTGCTGCTGTTGTCGCCGGAGGTTGACAACTCAGCGACGGCAGTGTTATCCTTGCCGCCCAGTCTGAACTTGGGCACACGTAAATGATTCATCGTACTGTACGTTGAAAAAACTTGCGATTAGAAGACGATACTATTAACCGTTTCACCCGATTCGCCCGTTTTGTTTTTTCTGCCTGATTTAATGTGATTTTATTTTGTATATTTCGCCGTCGGCTTGCATTGCGTGCGCACGGCAAATTGTCCGCAAGGCGAGTGCGAAGCCTAAACGGAATCGCTGGAAAGTGCAGCCAAGGAGGGAGAGAGCGAGAGAAAGAGAGACTGAGAGGGAAAGAGTGTAAGCGAGCGCACACGGAGAGCGAGAAGTGGCGAAGCAACGCAGCAGAAGGAAGCCAAAGTAGAAGAATAAACATACACGAAGAACCTTCTTGTTGCTTTTGATGTTGTCGCCTTTGTTGTTGTTCTTAATGTTGTTGTTCTTCTTGCTGAAGTGAGCAAAGCCGAGTAAATAACGACTTGTGTATGCCCTTTTTTGTGGATAACATATGCAAACAAACTTGGATCTCTCTAACCTTCATTATTTAATAATATATAAATATCCATAAGTAGATTAAAAGTTGTTACTAAAGTACTTGATTACTTTGAATTATGAACTTTAATATAATATAATATATGCATATAGTTATCTGCCGATATAAAGATCAAATGTAATGGTTTTCAACTCTAATGAAACTTATGCCAACTTTTAAATGAAAACTATGAAAAGGTGAGAAATACTGGATATAACTAGGCTAACTCTACTATTTCCCAATCATTATCATATCATATATTACTGAGTATTAAGCTATCAGTGCAACGCACATGCCCGCTGATACCCTACGGATATAAAAAAACATAAAAAGCATAATGCGCTAGGCCGACGCTCACCTACATAAGCAAACTGATAATGTAAATACACACACACACACAAACACTTTAACATTGTGACATGATTGGGAAAGGGGAAGAAAAGGGCAAAAGAATCACCTGCAGTCCAAAAAAGGGGAAGGGAGAGCATGCCTCTCTCTCTCTCTCTCTCTTTTTGACTCTTCTTTGCCCTCTCTCGTAAACAAGTGTCGTATTATTTGACCCCCTGCCTATGACTTATGTATGTATGCATGTGTGGATTATGTGCGTGTGAGTGTGTTTGTGTGCATGCCCAAGGGGGGGATCCCTCCGTAACCCGACCCCCCCATCGATGTACTTTTGCTCCACATTCGCTGCAGGTAAAGATTACAAAATGGTTTGTTTATTGAACTGCAGCGATGAAGGCAGCGACAAGGGACATTAAGAACAAATAAGAAGAATATGGAAGAGTAGGGGCAGACTACGAGATACCCTGTAGCATAACAATTTGTAAGCTCTTAAGAATACAAATTAAACTAATATAGAAAATTGACTGTTTTCGAAAATCTTATGAATATATACATACAATAATACAGAAAACCATAAAATCTCCCCTAACAAGTACCTCTATTTGTCGAAATCCCCCTTAAGCGGACACTTTTTCTACGATATTCGTGTATTTTTCGATTAATATTTCCTCTATTGAGTGAATTCTACCCATCGCCGGATAAAAGTGGGCCAAGAGAGTTTACTGTACACCATAAAAATGGAGGAATGGAGGAATATAATTTTAAGACTGAAATTAATACATAAATATTCAAAAATAAAAATGGCGGATTATAATTTCAAGACGGAAAGTAATCAATACATATTAAAAAATAAGAAATATTCAAAAATATTGTAAGATAAATAAAAGAATATTATGAGAAGGTATTAAAGCAATGATCGCTGATGTTGTAGAATATATAAGACTAGCCAAACCCCTAAAGACGGCTTAAAAAAATGCAACATAGTCAGTTGTGACTTTACCGGTTCAGAAAACCTGCACCACTTTGTACAATAACTATAATTTTGTGAGAATCGTCGGCTTGGGAAGAATTGTTATAATTGCCAACTGCAAGTAACATCTAAAGGATGTCCGCGATCCCAAGAAGGGCTACAGTATTGACTGGCGGAGTTATACTTGTAGGAACTTTTGTTGGATACTTTTCTCCGGCTTCATGTATTATGGCGCTCTATATTGTGATTTGCGATAATGCCACGATTGGGGGAATTCTGCCGAATGGTCGGCTGGCTCACCCTGATCTGCTAAATGGAATATGCAAATATACATTAACAATACTTATCTTTATATAGTATACGAGTATTTATATATCTATATGTATAGTATATATACAAATAAATAAATAATACTCAACAAGAAGTCAAGCTAAATTCTTATAGCACCAAAATACCCTATTCAACACATTTCAACAGCCTACAGGGTATTGAGCGTACCGAGGGAGGGATGCGCAGAGAGAAGAGACGCGTAGGAAGAGCGAGGCTAAACAGTCTCTGCGTTTGTTGTGCCAAGAATCGCCGCGTTGGCATCAAATTGACAGCGACTGCCCGCCCTCAATGTTGTCTCTCCGTCCGTCTGTATGTTTTGTGTCTTCCCCAGCGACATATACACACACACATACTACCCCTCTGCTATATACATATGTATACGTGTATATGTATGTAAGTCAGCACAGTGGCCGTTTAAAAATTATATTCCACACAATACGATCATTTTGTAGAAAATAGAACTCGTATCTAATCTTCTTGAACCTAAATTCCAAATGCTTTTGCCTTAATGCCTGCAACTGTTTTCGAACTCTTGGAAACTTATTAATTGTTTATTTAAGATTTCGATTTCTTAGGCTGTTTCTGTTTCCGTACAACTCAATGGATGGGCAAATATGTAATGTAATTATTTACTTATGAACTACCATTTACATTAGAGTGAGTTTCGAGTAAATGTTCAATGCTCACTTTTAAATACCCTGCATTTATAGGAGAGTCATATATGATTCAGCTATAATTTTGTAAATCTCTAAAACAGACGCGGAAACAATGGAAAACTATAACGTATGCCTATTGTACTCATATGTTCTATATATAACTGTAGGTATGTACATACATAAATCTACCTATAGAGTGCATACTTTCAGTGAATTCGCATAGCATTCGTGACCAGTGTTATGGGAGAAAACCCTTTCAAACGCCTTGTTAACGTCTGCACTGAGAAAATAAAGTGAACTTAATATAACAGAAAAAGTGATATCGATTATACCTGTCTATATATTGTTTATATGCCTATTTATATGGTTTATAGTATATGCTATTTGTTTTTTTTTTCATTTTATTCCTTTTTTTCTCAAGAAATACATTGACAAATTTAGTAAATCGACCTCGATATGGAAATTGAAAATAACTAAAATACATGTACTTATTTGTATTTGTACTGCACTGTATTTATATATTTTATTTTTAAGTAATCCTATTTCACAGCACCCCATTTGTATTTCTTGCAGTGTTTGGCAGGTGTAGAATGTGTACAAAATTTGCAAACATCACTGTAGGGGATGGCGAGGCGGGAAAGAAAGACAGAAAAATGTAATAGAAAGAGAGAGAGAGCGTAGGAGCGACTGTGGGAGGGCAATGAGGTAAAAACAAACATGAAAAGCTTGTGTGATTAAGCTGCGCTCTCATTATTGCTGTATGTGTGTGTGTGTGTTTCTATCAGCTTGCTTTGTGCTGTGATGCAACCTGACTTTAGTGTCGGGTTTAGGTTGCGGTGCGGGTTCGGGTTCCGATTGGGTTGGTAAGCTTGGACATCTAACATAGCGAAACCGTAGTAAGTATAACAATTTAATTACGTGCTTAAATAGTTTCAGTTCTTAAAGAGCAACAAAGATAATGAGAGAAGAAGGGAAGGCAGAAGAGAAAGCATAAGAAGAAACAACTCTAGTTTGAGATAAACAAGAAAAGAAGTCCGTTGATATAAAATATAATTACTTTTTGCTCAAGAAGAACCTGGCAAAGCCTCGACAAAACGTTGATATGTCACGTATTCAACTAATGGAGTGCAGCTTCAGCTCGAGTGCGACAAGTCGGGGAAAACAATCGCGTGGCATCTCTAACGAAGGCGTACCTAACCTCACTCAACCCACTCGAGTTAACCTGCTGAACCTGCATCAAGAACGCTACGACGCACTCCACGTCGTCATCGTGTTCGGGCCAAGCAATGCCCACTTTAGCAAGACGGAGGCTAATTGCAAAGGGCGCTGCACAGTGGAGCCTGCAATTATGGAGCCGGGTTTAAAAGTCAAATAACATAAATTACCCCAGTCGCGGACGGACGGATCGAAGCAGGAGGCGATTGCAGCAGCAGCAGCAGAAGAAGAATCACATGAAAACAATCAGTGCGCTGGGCAAGTCTCAGTCCTCAGCCTGGCTATAAATAAACCCGATGCAATTGCAATCTGAGCGAGAAAACAACAACAACAACGGGAGCTGAGGCAATTGAAAATCCTTTAGTGCGCGGCATCCTTTTCTCTTCCCATTATGGCAATATATGATTAATAAATAAGCGAAAACGCATAAAGCCATAATTCTTTAGCCAGTGCTAATGCCAAGGTCAGCCTTACACACACACACGCACAGGCACGCACACAGGCTGAGTGCGCTTACATTATGTAAAAAGGAATGGCCACAGTTGAGTGCTCGACTGGCGCTGTTAGTTAACATGGGCTCGTGTCACGCTCTGTTAAGCGTGCGTGTGGTCAGCTGCAACTCGATCGCGAATGCCGATTGTCAACTTTCAGTTTCGATAGACTGTAAAATGTAGAGTTTAAAACTTCATGTTTAAAATGCCGTTTAGAGAACTGTATTATAAATTCGTTTTATATATTTACAAATAAATATAATCTATAATGCAATATGTCAAGTCGCTTAGCCTCCCTCGCAAGAAACGAGCACACGCTCCAGTTTTCAGATACTATTTTAGTTCTCCTAAGTGGGCAATAATCGGTGATTATTTAGGTGCGCGGCATTATGTTAATGTGCCTGACCCATAAATAAGTGACTACAACTAGACGCACACCTGACGAGGGGGAGGGCCTCGGCTGAGAAGCTCGCTGAAACTCAACACCCAAGTGAATGGAAAATATGTAACCGAATCGGTTAGTCTATATGTCTTTATATCTGCTGCCGTTGTGGTCTTACACAATGAATATACTATATGAAAATTGCCTGCCAAACACGTGTTTGCAGCTGACTTCTCAATAGATCACTCCTCCCCTACTGGAGTGAGTCCCGGACAGTAGTTTATAGCCGGCATTTATCTCATCTAATAAACAACTTGTTGGCCCATTGGCACCCGTTGCCGAAATCAAGAATTTATACGCGCCATACACTATATATGTACTATATGTATACATCTGTATATAAGGTGTACTATCTAGATATGTTTATAATATTTACAGAGCGCTCGTCTGCCCTTAACGCAAGCAGCATTGGGATCAAAAATAACCGAGTCGAGAGTTACATAGCCTGATGATCAGATGCCAACTCATGCTACAAGTTTATAGCGACCGCTACACGAGTATCTGCTATAAAAATTCGTATTCACATTCGTATTCGCATTTATATTCGCATTCGTTTTCATGTGCGTCGCTTTCTGTTTCAGTTAAGCAAATATTTTCGCAACTTATCTCGAAATGTTGCGCCAAATGCGAAAGGTCTTCGTGGCCTGGTGGTGGGAGGGGGGCCACCTCTGCGAGGTACCTTAATGAGACATTTCAACTGATGTTGGATTATTATAACGAATTCAGAGTGCTTTATATATTGTAGTAACTAATTGTTGTCAACGAGGTGGAAGGAGTTAGAGTCATCACAGCAGATGCTCGCTAAATGGGAACGATTCTACTTTATTGTATGAATTCAAAATTAATTTCAAGAATTAGTTGCATCCCCCATTATCTTGTCCACAACACAGACACCTAACTAATGACTAAATCGGAAAAGTCACGTTTGCAACGGTGCTTGGGAAATATATAGTCGCATTTAGTATTAGTACGAGCAATTACCTCGCGACCATTAGACGCAATCAATGGCAAACTGCTTACGGTTAATGAATACATACATACATATACATGAAAAAAATATATATATATATATACTTGGAGAGCAAGAGAGAGAGAGAGATATATAGAGCGGGAGAAAAAATAGCTAGAGAGACAGATAGAGAGACAGTTTTGCACAGCATTTTAGATCTTGCCAACTCAGGGCTAGATATGGATCAGATAACACTGAACGCTTGCTTATATAATCCACGACCGATAACAGATCGCTGGAGATGGGTCGTGTGCGCGCGAATGCCGCCACTTTGTTATCTTTATCTGCCTGTTTTACACCTGTACGAAGGGAGAGAGGGCAGAGGAAGACTCACTGCGTATCACATGCTCAAGTGGAAAAGCTTTTCCGTTCCGGAAATGTGACCAAGCGAATTCTCGCTTAGATCGCCAGTTGCAGCTGTCGCCGGGAAAATGTAAACAGTTGCTTGAGCCAGAGAATTAGAAAGAGAGAAAGAGGGTGGCAGGGTTGGAAGGGGGCGGGAGACATTCGGCAGTTAACATAATTAACGCCGGGCCAGCTGCACCATGTCATGTGCAGAGAGCCCTTTGGGGTTCGATAAATTTTAAACTTTACGCCTTACCTCCCCTTCGCCCCCCTTTCCACGAGTGTCAATGACTTGCAAGCTGTACAAGTGCGTCACCTTATTGCTCTCTCCCTCTCTTGCTTACGCTAAGAAAGGGCTGCAATTTAATTGTATTCGAGTTCGAAACCAAATTCGACTTTGGGCTTCTGCTTTGTTTTCCTGGTGCCAACGGAATTCTTTCTGTGCATTGTTTTGTTTCCACTTGTTTCGGGATTTATGTGATGTCGCTTAGCTAACTCTCCTTCCTTCCGTCTTCCCCCTCTTCTCTTGCTCTTCTGCCTGTTCTTTGCAAGATGAACTGACTAATTAACAATGGGCATCGACTAACGGTAACGGGCGGTAAGTAAGTTGTTGAAAGAGGCTCGACAAGGGCTCCAACTGTGAACTATGCTAATGCCGTCAGATCACATAATATCTATAGATAGAGACCGAGAGGAGAGAGAGACAGAGGGGAGAGAGAGAGGGAGATAGTCATTGTGTTCTATTTTCAAAATAATTGGCACAATTTCAACGGCAAACAAGAAAATTATTTTGAGTTTCATTTGGAAATGTTGCAGTCATAAGTTGCATTTCGCCTGGTGAAAGAAGGGGGAGGGGCGACTGAGAGGAAGGCAACTAGAAATGCACTTGCAATGTCCAAAGATAGCTGGCTGTGTATCTAGCAGATACACAGATGTATGTATCTATCGTCTGCGCCGACGTATCTTGTAGTTTGTCACTTGCTCGATGACATCTCAAGCTCAAGTTTGATCATGTCATGTGTGGAAAGTGTGTGGAAAATGTGTGCCCGAAGGTCGTCGGCATGTTCTAAAGGCTGCACGCCACCCCTACTCTCCCCATTCCCCGTCTCTTTCCCTTAGAAACTGCATGTTCTGTAATGTTTTCCACTCGAATCGATTCGAATCGATCAAAACACAAAAATGATAACGGAAAACTGAATCAAAACTGGATCACATTGCATTCTTCACATGTTGTTGTTGCTTCTTCGCACATTTGACAAAAACAAAAAACAAAAACACAATAAAAAAAAGAATATTCAATGAAATAGATAGAAAACTGTTGGCTTTGCACGCCTCACGCGGCCATTCCGCACATCAATTCGCGTGCGTGCGTTATGTAAATGAGAATTACCGAAAAGAAATTATATTTGAATTAAGGCACACACACACACACGGTGGAGCAGCGTCGACGTCGACGTTGGAAGCGACTGCGACATTTGTTGCGCCTCTCGCGGCGCCTGCGACCCAACTAAATTTAGAACAGATTCGAAAAAAGAATACTAAACAAAAACGCAGCTGGTTTAGACTACTACGTGTCGAGGCGACGCGACGTTCACAACGCACGGCGGCAGACTAAGCGCAGCCAGTCCGAGCGTCGGCAGAACGGGGCAGCGTCGTCAGCAGCAGCAGCAGCACAGCGAAGCCGGCGGCAGCAGCGTCACAACACCACAACAGAACCAATGGAAGCGCCGCCGCATACAAAGCAGTGTGCGACGAGGAAGATACCCGCACTGCTAGATACAAATACAGCTTTAGCTAAAGATACAGATACAAATAGAGATACAGATACAGCTAGAGATGCAGATACATTTCGATATTGTCTGTGAAGTTCGTCTCTAACAATGAAACAAAGCATAAACAGCTGAGGTTTTTGGTTCATTCAGATTTTTCTTTTGTTTTCAATATCGTAAGTTTCAATGGACCCAAAAGAGGCTTGATTGGGAAATATACGTGCCCCCCTTATAGAGAGGAATTTACAACTTGAATTTAATTTTAGTTTGTTTCATTAGAAAGTTGTAGAGAATATAGTACTGTATAGTATAGAATACATATAGTAAAGAATAGTCTATAATGTAGTATAATACAGTAAAATATATAATATTCGTACACTTATTCTCTAGCAGGTCTAGACCTGCAATTATTGTATTTTTATCGTGTATTTGTACTGCAATTAAATTGCAAAAAAATAACTGCAGTTAGGTAGCATGAATACCCCGTTTGCATTTACATTTTCAGAATTTATAGCAGATATTCTATAGCAGATATCTTAAATATCGTAGTTTTATCTTATAAATATAATATATCGTCATGGATATTTATATATGTATTTATATATATATCATCATCGATATTTATGTATATAACGTGATTTATATTTATCTAATTATTATAGGCATTATCACTTATCTATTATATATTTGAGATATATTTGCACTTCGTACGGTAATATTTTGAAAAGCGAAAATATAAAATCAAAGAAAAATATCTAAAATCTCAAATAGTTCCAACATTGCTGTTTCACTATACCATTTGTATTTGATACAAGTCGCGCATACCCTGCACTGCTGCTTACTTAGGGTATTGCAAGCGCAAGCAGCTAACGAGACACGAACGACATAGAAGCGCGCAGCGCATGCGCATCTCGCCGGCTGCAGTAGACAGCATCAATGCTCGCTGTTGGTCGCCGACGCAGATGCTGACGCCGCTGTCGCTGTCGCTTCTCTTCACCTGCTGCGCCGTCGCGACGCGTCGCTGTTTCTGTTGTTGTTCCTGTTGTTGTTGTTGTTGTTGACAACGCGTAGGCCAAATATTTGGACGAGACTAGGCGGCACTCTTACGGTATAGCGGGCTGTCGTCGCAGCATGCAAAGCGGTACTTGCTGATTGGGCTGAGCACACACAGTTACCGTTGGCCAGTGTCCACAGTGGGGCCATAGCTGTGATAATTGTAAATTTTGCTTATTCAGCTGAATTTGAATTTCTTTGTTTTGTTCTTCTAATCCTCTTCAAATTAATTCAAATTCAAATTTATCTTTAATTGTTGTTGATTTTCGATATCAAGACAATCCTAAAAGTAAGCTAGCTAACGAAGGTATTTATGTTTTCAAAATTGTACTTTACTCATTATTGCAAGATTCCTAAAATATCAAATGTTAAATCAACCCAACAGAGGGCGCCTATAAAAGTACAGTTATCAGTGTTCAATGTGAAGTGGATTTCATGGTGGATAGTATTTATATATAATGAATAATTTAGTTGTTCGTCGAGTTGCAAGTCTTGTTTCTATTATATTTTAATTACTCTTTTTTATCATTTATTTTTTAAGGCACACGGGATTAGCCAGCAACCCCTTTGTATCCTTGGTCTTTAGCAACCTTAGCTGTAGCAGTAACTTTAATTAAGATGTATAACACAACAAATAACAGTTCTATAATTTTGTTTTAATTATCTTGAGAAGATATATGCATAAATTCATAGCTTGAATAAAAGGTTGCCTCAATAGTTTCTTCAAATTAGCAATGTACAAATTGATAAACAAAGTTTTTGGCAAAAAATAACTTTGTTTTGTATACTATATACATATATAAAGTATATACTATTATACACTACTATAATATACTATATATAGTGTCAATTGTCATATGAATTAAACATTTTCCATTATAAACTGAAAATAATTTGTGTATATTTGTTCATCCATCATTATGCATACTTCAGCCCACTGTGCACTGGCTGCTGCAATAACTTACCCAGCTAAATGCACGTGCTGCTGCCGCCGCTGCTGCCGCCGTTGCTGCTGCTGCCTCTGCCGCCGTTGACAAGTACCGGTATTATGGGCAATGTCAGTTACTGCAGCAGTTGCAGCGGCGGCAGAGGCTGCAGCGGCTGTTGTTATTCTTTCTGTTCTTGTTGTTGTTGGTGCAGTTGCATAACTGCCGCAAATTTATGCAGCTTCGCAGTCGCCGCTGCATGCGAGCCTGTCCGTCGACTTGCTCTCTCTCTCTCTCTCCGTCCTCCTGTCCGTCTGTATTTGCATTAGCATTTCGAGCGGCTGATTATCAGCAGACGCCGCAGTTCGCACGACACGAAGTTAACGCGAGCAGCAGCTGCGCAGCAAACTGCGACTGCGACTGCGACGTTTGCTGCACTTGTTGCTTGACCGAGATTCGCAGGGCTCTTGCACAAGTCGCGAGTTGCGGGTCGCGGGTCGCGGATTGTCAATTGCATCTCCATAAAAGTCTCCAGCAGATGTGACAATAATGGCCAAAAAGCCGTTAATCGAGTATTTTTTGTATTTTCGTCTCTTGTCTTTGGATTATTCTCCTTCTTTTTTGTTGTTGATTTCTTGCTGTTGATAATGTTTTGACTTAGGATTACACACTGAGACTTACGTGATTGCATTGTTTGGTCTGGCCTGACGGGGGCGGGGGTAAACAAAGGGGGAGGAAGGGGTAACCATTTGTTAAGTCTTACCTGAAAATACGAAAAAGAACTTGTTAGATGATATTGGCGCGCGTGTTTTGACAATATTATTATGCATATATGTGTGATCTGGAGAACCAATTAAGAACCAACACCAAAACCAAAATACCTTGTAGGGAAATGTGTTAGGAAAGAATCAATGGGACAGAGCCTATAACGAATAACTTATAAGCAATGTTGTGAAGGTTTATAAGTCTGCACAACTATCCAACTTTAAGTGATCTGTGTGTGCTATATGGCTGGATAATGCAATGTAATAATCAATGGTGAATGTAAACGAGTTAAAAATGTGTAAAAAAAGAGTTTCCTGAGAGAAAAACATATTGGATCCGCAGAATATATGTATGTACATACATATTTATGCATATTTCCATATACCTTTAGACACGCCTTTGTGGTAAGATTATGTTTTCCAGTATTAAAAAAGGGACAACTTAGTAAAATAGAGATATTAACCAATATTTCATAGTGGATCCCAATTGGTACTACATAGTGTGTCGAGTAATTCTTTGATAGATGTAAATGGCAGAACGACCTACATTTTTGTGTGATATGAGTATTCTTAAGCTAACTCGATCACAAAGTAAGTTTTATGTTGTTATGAAGAGGCTAGATGATAAGCTACATTGCGAATTCGAACTGAATTTTCGACCTCGAGTTAGCTAAACAATACTCATTATATAATATTTAATATTAATATATAAACATTTTTAATTTTGCAAAGACGGCACACTGTAGATATGTAAAAAGTAATTGTGTCTTGAAGTTAACGTTTCAATTATATTGTGCACGATTGTATTTATTTATATTAGTTCCACTGTGCAAGCTCTTAAACTTTTTCATAGCATACATTCAAATCAAAGTACCGTTGAGCTGGCGCCATCTGTGGCAGCTTTGTGCAAACGTTTAGCTAAGTTTCAAACCTTTTGCATTCAAGCTTTGCACCTGCGCAAGTGGCGTGGACAGATGGATCGATCAATTGGAACAAGACAAAAAGACCTTGCAAGATATTTATGCGACACGAAGAAGAAGCAGAAGCACAGCAAGGCGAAACAAAGCAAGAAATGCCATAAATCTATCTGCCTGCGTGTGTGTGTGCATTTATTGCAGCTGTATGGATAGAAAATAAAAATAAAAGTGCTGCCAACAAGTTGGGCGCGCTTAAAAGTTGCACTTGCTTGCTAAACGGTGAGTGGAAAACAGGTTTAGTCGAGCCAAGATCGCGCACGTGGTGGGAGAGATTGAGGGGAGGCGTGGTGACGAGCGACGGATGGCGAGGGGTGTGTGGTTGATGCGGGTGGCGGTTGTGGGTAACACATAATAAAATTAATGTCCATTAATTAACGCATTCGGTGGAAGGCGATGTGAACTTGACGCTGTTGTTATCGGTTGTTATCGGTAGTCAGTTGTTGTTGTTGCTGTTATCGATTGCTGTTGTCGTTGTTGGTGGTGGTGGTGGTGGATTGGTGGAGTTGATGGAACACGCAGATGGAGGCGATTTCAATTTCGATTTCGTGTTCGTGTTCGCTTCACTTTCGATTTCGATTTCTTCGGCTTACCTGCGCGTTGCCCATTAAAACATCTTCTTCGATCTCGCTTGTTTGGATAAGTTCATCAACATTTGCATAGACAGCTTCCTCCGATTGCTCCTGCTGCTGTTGCTGTTGTTGCTGCTGTTGTTGCTGCAGTTCCTGATTCTTCAGATTCTTCTGCTGCTGCTTGGAATGCGCACTCAGATTGATAGCTGACTTTGATTTACTCTTGGCGTAGCGGGCCGAGCAGCGCAAACTCTTCAGCACGCCATACGAGCGCGCACTGGCGAGCTTTACACCCGCACCAACAGAAAGAGAAAGAGATAGAAACAGAGATAGTGAGACAGCAAGAGTGGGGGAGTGAGGCAGGGAGGGGGTTAAAGAGTGTCAGGCAGGTGTGGTAGCAATAAAAATTGTTTAATAATTATTCAAATTATCAATATGAAAGACAAGTACAATATATTAATATAAAGTAGGGTATATCTATAGTATATAGGGTATTATATAGTGTGTATATTGAGTATTATTAGCTTAGTATTATAGAGTAGTATATAGACCATACTTAACTAAGGTGCGTACTGCAGGTGAATCAAGCTGTAGGTGCATTTTGCAACGCAGTTTCTTTGGGTTATTAAGGCAGGGAGAGATTGGGAAATAGAGGGTGAAGAAAGGGGAAGGGGGTTATTGTATGGGGTGTGACAGGCACTTTCTATTGCCCATGTACGTGCCGGCATGCTGCCATTGCATTTGTGCAATTGTGCCCATCGTACACTAACCACTGTCCACCGTCCACCGTCCTCCGTCCAAAGCTGGCGACCGCTTGTGGCTCTGCCTACTTCCGGCATCAGTCAAGACGACAAGTGTCTATTGTGACTGAGACACTAATGTTGTAGTTGCTATAGTTGTTGCTGCTGTTGCTGTTGTTGTTGTTGCTACACTGTGATTCAAGTGGATAGCGTTGCAAGCGCTGCTTTCTATATATAGTCGCATGACCGATGTTAACAGCAATTGCAAAAAGTTAACGCGCAGATAAAAACCAATGAACTTCAAAGCGAAACAACAACAACAACAACGAGAAAACAACTACTCATACTTGGCAACAGGTGAAACAGCTTAGAGTGAAGCGCATAATGAGCTCAATTTGACTGGAGGATCGTCTTAATCATCAGCCTGATCATGCTCATCTTTCTCTCAGTCAGTCTGTTTGAACACCTAGAGCACAGAGACTATATTGAGCTAGGGCCACCAAATTTGATAATAGTATAACTTATTGTTTTACGCAGATAGGGTTCGTGTTATATTTTGGCCACGCCTCCTTTTGTCTCAGTAAATCGATAAAAATCGGAATGTAAGCGTAATTTTAATGATAGAACCATGAGAACATTATCGATAGAGCATGCTAAATTATTATTATTATTACTATACTTCCTAATTGAATGATATTTTAGTCCATTTTTTTTAACAAACACCTATTCTTCAGTCTTTTGTGTTTTTTCCTCTTGTTTAAAAATGTTTTTTCAACTGAAATTAATGTTTTTGTTGGTAGCCCTGGTGGGGGAGCCGTTGAAGTGCTTTTCCTCATTCGTTTCTGCTCATTTAGAATTTCAGTTTCGAATTAATTATATTCACCTTAGCGAATTGCCACTGTAATTAAGTAATCTAAGCAAACGGCAATATAATGACTAAATGCCTTGTCGCATTTGTCAAGAGTTTATCGAATTGATCGAGTGCTTTAAACAGCGTATTGCGCATACGCCGTGTGTGCCCACAATGGGGACAATAATTTTAGCACCAAGCTGACCCAAAAAGAAAGTCCGCATACAACAAAAGCAATAAGTACATGAACAGCATATGGCACAACTTGGATTTACTGTCGAACAAGTCTAACCAGAATCGGATTCAGTAACAAAGCCCGCAACTGAACCTGAACTAGAACCACAACAACCAGAGCCAGAACGAGAACGAGAAGGAGAACGAGCACGAGAATCACTCGCACTGTGGCAGCTGGTGCAGGCGGCTTCAATTGCAAGCGACAATTAACGATTTAACAATTAACAACGGCCCGACAATTTGTGGCAACAAGTCTGAGGGGGAGACGAGCTCGACGATCACATTGCACGTAGTGGCAGATTGCGCAAACTGACGCCCTGTAAAAAAGTGTAGCTGAGCCATAGATAGTCGACTAGAAGATGCCCTATAGAATAATGGCAGACTTGTGGCACTGCTTTAGCTATTAACATGGGAGAATCGAAGATCATATACCCTTTATTCGCCCTCTTTATGGTCTACAGGGTATGCGGCATAGATAGCCATTGACTAGTAAAGAATCACTGTCATTAGCAACACATTACAAACCATTTAGCGAGGGTTGCCTCAGCAGCAACATAGAAATGCTAAGCTTTGATGATCTATAATGATTCAAATAATTATATATGTATATAAAATTATATAAATGTTGCTGTTTGGATATATAGTTCCTATAAAGTTGATTGCATTTCAAAAACTTTATCAATTCTTTAATGAATATTGATCATATTCAGATCATCCTTTTGCCAATATCACAAACTACTCGCACTGCCCTCGCACTTGTGCGCACACACGATCTGCATTGTGTTCGTTCGTATTGTGTGTTTGAGCACATCGATCCACCTTGAAAGGCTGCTCAATGAAACTGGCCAACGCCGCAGCCGGTGGGCCAGCCTGGCTGGACAATGGGCCAAGATCGTGGGGCCAAAGTACGCCGGAAAATGCTCGAACTTTCAATTAGCAAGCACACACAGACATTCGTGTATGTGGGTTTGTCTTATGAAATATCTCAAATTATCAACTGCAAATCGAGTACATTATCGTTATCGTTATCGTTATTGGCCTACCCAAGTTCAGCGAACTGTCTAGTGGCACACAAGGCGAAACTGGGTCTACTATTTCAAAACAGATCATAAGCTAGAGTGCAAAACCAGTAAGAAAAGCAACAGTCGCGCAGCACGCGACAGTGGGATACCCTTCGACCTATGTTCCCGTGTAGTTTAATTTGTTAAATTCATACACATATGCATATGCACATGCTTTGAAATTAATCCCGACAGATGGCGATCGCTCTTTGAGCTCGCCCGCCTCCCTTGATAGCTGACAGAAGCACTTGGTTTTATGCTCATACTTTCTTAAATAACTTCTGTGATTATTGTCCGATCGGATTGTAATTTGGAGACTACGTAGATATTTCATTCAACTTAGTATATGTTAAAGTCAGAAAGTTGTATCTTTTATACAGCGCTTACAAATTGAGTTCAAAAATTCAATTATTTATTTGTGGGGGCGGTGGGCGTGGCACCTAACATTTGAAATAAACTTCATCTGCGCCAAGTACATAGGAACTTTCATTCCAAATTTGGTGACTTTAGCATTTATAATACCTGAGATCTGTGTGTTCATCTGGTCAGACGGACATCCGGACATCCAGACAGACAGACATGGCTCAATCGACTCGGCTAGTGATCCTGAGCAAGAATATATATACTTTATGGGGTCTGCCACGCCTCCTTCTGCCTGTTACATACATTTGCACAAAGTTAGTATACCCTTTTTGACCATTTTCAATGGTCGAAGGGTATAAAAAGATAGACCCAAATTTCGTCAGTCGACAGGAAATTGTTTTGGCAATTGCAGAACAAAATGAAATTTGCTAAGTTGCGGCGAATGAACGCAGCTGAAATACCCTTGATATATGTATGATATGTGTGTGTTTTATATGATCTATAAAAGCGAAATTATGACTAAAGAAAGAATATATGTAGATATACACACATATACATATATATTCATGACATCGATATCGATTGACTTCGGTTTCCTTTAATTGATTTTTGATAACTGAGAAGCCAAAACAAAACATTGCAAAGTTGCAAATACATATGTTGAGTTTGTTGATTATTAAATGCTCTGGAATTTATCGCTACAATGCTTAGCATTAAATATGTTCAGCTTGTAATGGTTAAACTGGCTACTTTGTTTATTGTCTGTACCAGTTACATTTCTATCAGTAAACAGTTAGAACACACACTCACTGTGAATACCCGTGAATAACCGCACAAATATGAGGTAATCCAAACTGTTGTTCAAGTCTCCCATTTCAAAGGGAGCCATGGCTTGTAGCAACTACTATAAACCCTGCTATTTGTTGCCTCGTAAACTTGGTAAAGAGCGCTTAAATCTAATATTCCTATTACTTACTCGTGGTGTGCGGGGGGAGTGGAGGTAGCTGGCTAGCTAGAGTTATTGCAAGCTTGGCAGACTGTCGGCAATTAGTTGCAATTGTTGTTGGCATTGTGTGTGTGTGTGAGTGTGCATGTGGGTCAGTGCTAGTAATGGCAATGGCCACGCCCACTTTGACAAATTGGTTGGCATGACAAGTGCGCACGAGTAGTAAGAATATTGGGCTGATTATACGATATGTTTACCTTTTCGCAATTGTTGTTAATTGTTTATCAGCAAAAGCAGCAACAACAACAACAACAACAACAACAGCAGCAGCAACAGCAACAATCAAAGGCATTCATGAATAACACTGACTCAATGCGAACAGCACTAAATGAGTGTGTGCCGCACAAAGCGAACCATTTGCTGAAAAGAATTTCGCACAGTTCAAACAACCGAATGCCAAACACGGGTGTAAGTGCACGAGTTTGAGTGCCTTCGAGTACAATCGAACTGGCCAAGTGGCGGCAAGTGTATTCGCCCAAAAGCAGCCAACTCATGCGGGCGGATCATTTGGAGCATTTCTAGCTAGAAAAGATTTCTACTTCTATTGTTGTTGTTGTTGTTGCTGTTGCTGTTGTTGTTGCTGCACTTAACGAGGTCATCCAGTGCGCCTAGGCCAAAGTCAGGGCACGTTTTTGTTACCATTTCAATGGGGCTCTGTCTGTGTCT
Source organism: Zaprionus nigranus (assembly GCA_018903425.1). NCBI lineage: Eukaryota > Metazoa > Arthropoda > Insecta > Diptera > Drosophilidae > Zaprionus > Zaprionus nigranus. The sequence continues at coordinate 331,178 of JAEIGD010000020.1, forward strand.
TGTAAATCAATTAACATTCAGTTTCCACGCTCTTGGGGTCTTAGCTTTTTTTTTTTTTTTTTTTTGAGTTTGCCGTCGTATATAGGCCAACTGGCTGGCCGCAGCATTGAACATGACTGGACTATAATGCTCTTATTCCCTCTATCTCTCTCTCTCTCTCTCTCTGTGTCTTTCTTCTTCTCTTCTTCCTCTGTCGCTCCCACGCGCGTTTCAAGGTCGCTTCGATGCGCTACGATTGCAATTTCCCACTTAGTTGGGCCCCACTTCAGTTTGGGCCCCAACTCGATTTGTTAACTGTAGTTTTAGAATAGCCTTGCAGAGGGTATATTCATTTTGGCCAGAAGTTTGTAACGCAGCTTATGACACATCTCCGACTCCAAAGAGAGTAATATTACTGTATCAGCATCAACAGAGGAATCACAGACAAGCCCTGTCCGTGAGTCCGTGTGTCCATGTGTCCGTACATCCGTGTGTCCGTCTAGTCATTCAGTTTTAAAGTTTTCTTGATGAAACTTGGCACACATGCTTCTTATTGCAAGCGGTAAATAAGTCGGAACAAGTCCGATTGAACAGATATATCGCATAGCTGTTATACAAACTATCGGCCAATTTTAGTTATTTGTCAAGATATTGCAACCAAATTTACAATATCGAACTTTATTTATATAAAAATCATGCATATAAAACTTCATCAAAATCGGACCACTTTAAAATATAGCCGCCATAGGAACAATCGACCGAAATGAAGGTTTTTGTATGAGGACCAGTTTTAATTTTTGAAATAACTCGGCTTATTAGCGTCAATCAAAGTTAGACATTAATCGATATATGCCATTTATTATAATCGGACAACTATATCCCATATTTTCATAGGAACAATCACACAGAAATAAAGATTTTCATGAAAAAGTTGTATAGATCCAGCGATTAGAGTTATTATAAGTAGCTGTCAATTCTGCACCTTTAAACAAGTCTGCACATTTATATATAACTAGTATAGGAACGATCGGGGGATATAAAATCCTGCAAGGGTATTAAACTTTCGGCATTTGATTGTTGTTGCCCTTTCTTTTGGGTATTATTATTTTAGCCTCGTCGAAAGATAGCGAAGCCTCATTGCAGCCATAAAAAGCCAACTTAGACGCATACTATAACTATGTCTGTGTGCGTGTGTGTGCAGCGTAAAATAATAAAAAATTATATTTAACACACATATTTCTCCCTCTGTTATAGCTATTTTTATTTTTATTTTTGTTGTTGTTTTTTCGTGTGCACTTTATCATTTAATTTTCGTCGCTCTGCTTTGCTTTGCTTTGTTGCTATTGTTGTTGTTACTCTGTTTGCTGTGTGTTTAGTTAGGCTTTTTTGTCGCCTCGGCATTTAATCTGCTTTTGGCACACCGAAACCGTCGCCGTCGTCATCGTCATCGTCATCGTTATCGCCATTGCGCCGCGTTGCTGTTCAGCGTATGCGGCGCCACCACTTTCACTGCTTAATTGTCGCGAAGTTTCTTTGTGCCGGCAGCTTCCACACACGCCAGCAAATTGGCAACACTTTGCAATAAAGTAAAGAGCAACCATAACAACAAAAACAACAACAAGATTGGCAACAACATTGCCAACAATAACACATTGGCAACTGCGTCAATAAACATCAACATCATCAGTAGCCAAGTTTATCTAACAGATAAAGATGCTTGTGATCTTCAGGACTTATGTAAGTAAGCAACACTTCCCCATTTCTTCACTCTTCGTTCTTCATCGACTTAAATTATATCCTATCTGCATTTTCTTATTTTCTCTGTTTATTATTGACCCTACTCATAAACTTATTTATTTATCTACTTATTATCTATCTCTCTTCTTTTTTTTTATTTTTTTTCTGTTTTTCTTTTTGTTCCTATCTTCATTCTACTCAATTGCTTTCTTATTCAGTATCATTACTATTTAGTTGGTTCTTTTATACTCGCTACTGATCTTGATCAGTTTGTAGCCATCCATAAGTATAGTTCTCAGAGACTGTCTATCAAAATTAGTGGAAACATAAAATATGTATTTAGTTCTCATTATTGGAAGCAGATTATGTTCTCGAATTCGGCACCTTCCATATCCGTTAATAGATACAAATCCTAATATTATAGATCGAAGATCAATCTTTGGACTGTACAATAATAATAACAATTCAACTGAGTTTAGAAAATTTGGTTGCTTTCGGATAATCAACATAGAAGTTATTTCTAAATTTCGCCAATAAAACGACTGTACCTTCGTTACTTGTTCGTTCTATCTATGTTTACTTTTATTCAAAATTGCAATGGTATCAAGAACATGAGTTCTCTTTATCTCTTTTTTTTTTTTTGCTATCTGTTTCTTTCTCCCTTTACTATTTTACTCTGTCAACAACTTTATATATTTTTCTTTTAGAGAGAATGAAATATTCTCGAAAAACTGAAGAAATCATTGGTTAAACAAATTAAATTATTCAACAATTTCGAAGAACTGAAACGTTTTGAGGTTATTTTACATAACCTCCCTTCCCCATTTTACATAATAATGCTAATATAATATGTACCTTGAGGCGGGACTGGGAAACACCTTAAAACAAGTGAATGAACACCCCCAAGGATCGACAATTAGTTTTATATTTGCCGATTGTTCGATTGAAATGCATAAAAAACGCATTAGGCGGCGGGAATGTGCAGCAAGTCAGGCGTTTCGAATTTCGAATAGTTGGGGCTCAATTGCTTATGCACATGCTATAAATAGGTAACAGGTGTGCAAACCATTTGCCAGCCCTGAGGCTCTTGTAACCTTTCGCTACACTTCGATCATCTTCGACATGCGGAAAAAGAAACATGAATGGGAACTGGACAATTTTGCAGTTATTCAGAAAATTAATTTCGTCGAAATCGAAACCGCATAGCAAATCGGACAAATCACCCTATTATGGGGGGGGGGTCAATTATAGCTTACATCACTCGATAATGGCGCCTGTGTTTTCGGAATCAAATTCGAATATTGTTTCACTCGAATTCGCACAACTGTTAGCTGGGATGGGTATCATCGGCTCCGCCTGCTTCCTTCCTTGCTACCTACCTATCTACAATATAATACCTACCCGGCGATTGAATTGGGTTCGGCACACCGGATGCATTGCGGCGTAGTACGATGGTTAAAGTTTTTCCGCTGTTTTTCGCTTCACCTTTTCTCCTTTTCTTTACTTTATTTCTTTCTTCCATTTTGCTATGCTTAATTTAAATATTTTCTTTACGAAACGAGTCTGGTAATTAAAAGTTCATTGTCGTGGTTTTTCGTCATGTTTAGTGTTGTTGTTGTTGTCGTTTGTTTTATTATGTGGAAGCGATTTTGCAATATGCCAAAAGCGCGACAACAACAACGAGAAGAAGAAGAAGAAGCTGAAGAAGACGAGACGTGGAAGCCCGCAGAGTCTGAAAATGGAAACCCGCCCAGCACAACCAGTTGAAGTTGATGAGACTTCGACCTCGGCGCAAATCGTTTTCAGATGCAGCGTCGACAACAACAACAACAACATTTTCCCACATGAAAATTATGACAAAAGATGCAGGAGGCAGCAGCATCAGCAACGAGTCATCGTCATCGTCATCGAATCATCGCAATGATCATCGCCGCGATCGTAATGAACTTCGTGATCATCTCCAACTTCATGTTCGGCATTGGCAGGAAAAGCATGGGGCAAGATCACGTACCACGTACCGCGTTCCATGTTCGTAGTGAAAGTTGCAGCACGGCTCCAGCCCAAGTCGGGGCTGCTCTTGGCCTGGCCTGGTCGGTCTCGGTCGGGCAATGCCTTGGCCGATGACGACGCTAAGTTGATGACAATTTGGCGTAATTGAACTTGAAGTCGCGTCAAGGAAGCTGCAACTGCAGCTGCACCGGCTGCAACTGCGGCAACTGCTGCTGCTGCGGCACCTGCACCAAAGATGCGCCTCCACAGTCGCCGTCACGACATTTGCGCAATCAATTGCCAGACACAGTGGGGCGTAGGCGGAGGAGGAGGCGAGGCAGCTGTGTACTATGGGAAACGGAACTGTTGCCGTGGGGCTGCAGTTCATGTTATCGGAATTGCCAACAAATTTGGCCTAATCATCATAATATGATTAGACGCATAAAGAGCTTCTCTCTCTCTATCATTCTGCTCTGTTCTCGTATCCCCGATTCCTCGATCTCTTGGCAGAACGAAAGTGGGCCTATTGTTGCAGCTAAACTTGCTTAGAAAGTTGGCAGCAAACACAGAAAAACGACAATTAAGCGGCAGCAGAAGCAGAGAAAATAAACAAAAACATACTACGTGATCTGAGAACGCAACAATAATGACAGAAATATAAAAAAAACACGCTAAAGAATGCTGCATACGAGTGAAAATAAATGAACTAGATCTTATCGACACATCGCAGACGACGGACGTGATAGATGATGACCCGCACACAGCATCAGTATCGCCTGAAAGCAATTCAAATATGGCAGCATTTTGTTTTCTTTCCCCCATTGTTATCAGTCAATTGTCTGGAGATCTGCTAAGAAAGCGCGTCTGCGGCTTTGATTAGGAAATTGATCTCTCTTAGCTAACTTGGATTACCGTCTTGGATTATAGCAGGTAACAGTTGTTTACTCTGCTTAGGTTCTGCTCGAAACAAAGAATCTATGTATATCAGTTATTTCACTTGCGGTTTTAGCTGTTTATTATAAGCGATCACGATAAAAGATATTAAGTAATGCCTAACAAGGTTCCGATTCGAGTTACTTGTGAGGCTATTAAGTAATTCACTTTATTTTATTCAATTTAAATATAAATATAATATTGCATGTTTAGAATTCAGTTGACGAGCTGTTCAAAGTATGTACTCGTATGTACATACTCGTTATCGCTTAAATATATGTAGAGCAACAACTATCGATGTTAGGGGTAAGCGTGGCTGCCACAAACTCATACTATTTCCAAAGACTTCTTCACAATATTAAAGATTTATTTCACTTTAAAAGTTTTCTATTGCTTTGAAGCTGAGATCATTATACGGAAAGGGAAACGATTATAAATACCATGCTTAGATGAAATCTCTATCAGTTGTTTAATTTTATAAAGATGTTTTTAAATAAATTTGCCAACATTTTAAGACCTTGAAACCTGAAAGTTTGGTCCATAACGCTTTCGATTTCGCAGCTGGGATCAATTAATGCCGTGAACCCGATTTATAAATAATTAAAAACTAATTTGCATTCGTAAAGGGAGCGAGAACAGCCTGTGGCAATTAATGCAAGTTTTCACTCATTTTCACACCACTGTGCGGGCAGTAACGGCTTCGAATTGAAATCCAATAAGAATCGACAACGCAACAAAAACAAAATACAAAGTGCACAGACAAAGCGACAGTGGAGCGATAGATCATAAATCATATTGATTGTGCCAGTTTTGCAGCAGCATCTCAGCAGTATCTTAGCAGCAGAGGCTGAGGCGGAGGCAGCAGCACAAACTGAGGCAGAGCGCGTCGAAGCGCAAAGCGGGTCAGATGCAGATGCGTGGGGGCCAATTGGCCAATCGGGCCACAGATGGCAAGACAGGTTAATTAACGATTCGTGCTAATTAAGTTGCGCACAAGGGACCGACAAGTTGGCGAGGAAGGGGTAAAGGGGGATAAGGGGGTTACTAAGTTGCGCCTGAATTGTTACAAATTGCGAAGTTCGCAAATTGTGAAGCCTCGAGAGCGCGGGCCAACTCTCGTCTATCGTTTGTCACTTGGGTCAAGTAAAAGTCGCTCGATCGTTAGTAAGTTTTGCATTAGTAGTTACCAAGTAATTAGTATACATAGTGTGTATGTGTGTGTTGCATCCACTGTGGAGATTGGAATCTCTCCACTCAACTCACCCATGAATTATCTCGGAATTGTGACATATTTCGCGTGGACATGGGCGGCCGCTGCGTTCCAATGGCAGCGCGGCTCGGCGATTCGGTTTATTGGACAAATGATGGAGCAGCAGGTAGATAGATGCAGATGTAGATATGGTTTATATGTATACTATATATGGTTGTGCATATGCTGGATATATCTGGCTAGAGTTATGTATGAGTTGCTTTACTTTCAATTTCAATTTCGATTTCGATTTGCAATTTCTCGTTTCTTTTTTTTTAGCAGTTTTCGATTTTCCTTTGCGCGCTGCTGTGGCGGCTTTTGGCGTTTTATCTAACCATTTTGTAAGCTAAGCTGGAAGCACAAACAAGCAAATAAACACAAATACACACACACATAAACATGTAGAGACAACACACACACACACTGGCGGATTGCAACTAAGCGTAACGCATGAAAATAAGCGCCAAAACACAGCTCGAGATACTTTTGTATCTTTTTCAGTTTTTTGGTTTTCGTTTTTAGCCTTTTTTTGCAAGCAGTCAGCCGAAACTGTGCACAGAGCGATTATCTTTGATATTTGATGTGCTGCAGGGCATGCACCCTCTATGGAGTGTATGAGTGTAGCTGGGCGGACAACAACAACACACGAGAGACACTTGCTAGAAAACTGAGATGACTCGAGCAATTCATTTACATTTGGCACTTGCGGTTGCAGTTGCAGTTGCTGCTGTTGCTGCTACCACCATTAACATCAGTAAAAAAAAAAAATTAAAAATAATATACAAATTGTACTGCCGAACCGAACAAAACAAAGCGCAAAACAAAATAATATAACGAGAATAGCCAAAATAAGCGCGATAAGCAATTAGCCGAGCGCGGGTTTTGCCCTCGAACGCTCCGAACCGAACTTGTTGACTCTGCGCCGCTTACTAAACACCGCCAGCCTACACAGCCCCCAGTCGGCAATCGCCAGTCGGTAGTGCCAACGCCGTACCGACGACAGTGGCCAATATACTCCGCACCCGATGATCACCGGTTGCCCTCTCTCTCTCTCTCTGCCCCAGCGCCGGTCTACACTCCATCGTCGTCACATCTACGACGAACTTTCTAAATGCTTCAGCGACGCTCAACGCTCATCGTTCAACGTTCGGCGGCTCTCTTCGTGCGCTGTGTTCAGCTTGAGCTTCGGCAAGTGCTCGCTTGCTCGCTCACTCTATTTCCCTCTCCTCCCCTTCCCTGTGCCATGTTCGCTATAAGAAAAAAAAAAGACTCTCTTAAGTTGCAATTGAGGTTTCCCACTTACAAGTGAAGTTACTTTGTAGTGCCATTAATAGAGCATATAAATAGTCGTTATGTACATATGTGTACATTCCATACACATACATACATATATATTCCTGATCTTCACAATATGCTGACCCGATCGAGACACAGTCGGGGTGCAGCTTCTCTTTTTGCTAGGTCATATCAGACTATTCTATATAATATATAGAGCCATAGCAGCAACGTTCATGATTTTGTCAAAAATAATCTGATTTTTGTTTGGACTGTCACCTTCTTTAAGCATTATAGTATTTTGCAGCATAAACATTCATATTGTTTGCGAATTTCGGAACTAGACTAACAGAAATCATCAGATTTACCTAAGATTTGACTATATAGTTTTGCTTCAAGTTTAATTTGGCTCGTTTAATTAAATATTATCAAACATTCAAACTTGTTGAAGAATTTAAATCTACAGTTTTTGCTTTGGATTAATCAAAGTATTCGATTTCGCAATCGAAATTTCGAAATATCCGCAATGTGTTTACACTATGCGCAACACGAATGTTTCTTATGTGATGTATAATACGAAAAATGATTAAGTAAAATAATTTCATTCTTAATTGAAAGCGCTCGACTGTGATATACCCGTTACCCAGCTGACCAAAGCGATTTCTTAATCATATAACTTATATTTTTGTAGCATATTTTGTGTTGCATACTTTAGGGAGCGGTTTGAAAATCAGTAACTCTTAAAATTATTTCTTAAACAACTTCCAAGTTAATTATCCGATCGCAACAAAATTTTAAGATATCATTCGGGAGTTGATAGTAACTGTGTTTACCAAAAATAAAGTGCCCTGCACTAAAATTACGCTGTGAATTCCGCTTTTGTCAATTTATGCGGGTGGAAAGGGGGCGTGTTCAAATTCTAAAACCAACTTGATCTGCATGCAGTAATAACATATATCAACACCAAATTTGTTAGCTCTAGCTATCATAGTCTCTGGGATTTAGGTCATCATACGGACCGTTGGCTCAAAGATACATATGTTTACAGGCTGTGCATCACGAACTTCTAATATTAAAAATATATATGGTTATATTAAGTAACATCAGTTGGTATTATAATTTCATTCCCAATTAAAAATAGAAAGAAACAGTCACAATTTGAACAACAAAACATACAAAGTCCTTTATTAGCGCATTTGTGTGCGTGGATGTGTGTGTGTGTGTGTGCATTAACACGTTTTTCTTTTTTGTTTCTTTCGTTTCTTTAAACAAAATCAATAACATTTGATACTTTTTGTTACATTGGCATTGAACTGGAAGCGACAATATTTCAATAAAATTAATTAATTACTTAAGCAGCCCCATTTACAGTGGGCCAGATACACATTTTGTGGCATTTTGTTATTTTATTCGCTTTTGTTTTTTCCCTATTTTTGTTTTTCATTCATAAGTTCTCGTAAGGTTTTTAAGTGTTTTCAGCTGCCGAAAAATGTTTCGTATTTCAGTACATGTACATACATAAATATCGTATAGAGAGAGATAGAGAGAGGGAGACAGAGAGGGAAATAGTGAGCGAGAAGGGAATATACGAATGGAGTGCACTTCCGATTTGAGTAATATCTAAATGCATATTTCGGAATTGTTTGCATTAAAGCATAAAAGTTCACGTGAATAAAGGTGCTAAAAAACACGTTCACATTGCAGTTAAGATCACCACGAAAAATACATACATATACTTATAGATTATATATGTGAAACCATACAACATACACATCAAATGCAAATATGCTCTTTGAAACCAACTCTCCTCCTGCTTGACAATTATTTATAATTATAATGTTTATTATCGTATCGTAGCTATAGCTCATGGTGCCCAAGTGCAAGAGAACAGAACGACAAACACTGTTTCGCAAAGGTGCAAGAACTGTTGTGAAAGACAAACGAACAGACTGTACCGGTATTCGATATATATATATATATACCATATGTATGTATGTTTTAGTATGTTAACATCTTTGTAAAGTCGACTATCTAACTCTCTGCGTGCCAGCCAGATCGGGTGTCTGCTGCATTCGTTGGCTCTAGGTACATTTAAGTTAGTTAATATGTATATATATATATGTATATATAAGTTCACATAAGTAGCATGTTCCTTTTTGTTTTTACTTTTTTACTTCTGTTTTGCATTAATCGTAATTCGTTATATTCTAAAGCTTTTTTGTTGGTTGCGCCCGATTGTGGCTACATTGTTGCTTTGACGCTGTTAATATATGTTTCGAATTATACATAATAACACGTTCATTACAGATCTGTATATAGTATATATATAGGTATATATGTTGTATATATATAATGTTGGTAAGTATATAAAGTTTAAAGCTTCTTTTATGAAATGCCGCACAGCGCATTTGTTGTTAATCAATCAATCTGTTTACCATTTTTCATTTTCCATTTTGCTTTGTGTTCTTTTCTATTCTTTTCTGTTAACTAATTAGACATTTGCAGCGCAATGAATAATAAAATGTAATTACGGATATACACATAGTAAATAAATTAAAACGTTAAAAATGCCATTACAATTCGTATACTACTCTATATATATAGTTGATTTGTGTGTGTTGCTTAATGCAATATACAATTAGTTAAAAACATATTTAAAATTTAGAAAACATTCAGCGATGCATTCCTAAAATTGTTCTGTTTTGTTGTTGGCACAAATGTTTCAAGCAATGCAAAATATAATCATTAATGTATGTAAAGTACATAAAAAAAAAATTTAAATAAAATTAATGGTTTTTTGTATATTTTAACTAGGTGCAACAAATATCGCTTCCTTGTATCGCGTCGTCCTCATCATCATTATCATCGTACCTAACTGCAGTTATTGTTATTGTTGTCCTCATTTGTTGCTTGTACAGCTACAGGTGTGTCGGAAATGGCCGCTGTAGGCGTGGTCGCCTTCGGAGCAAAGTATACCTCATAGTTGTAATATCAAAGCTCGTCGCTAGTCACCGGATGCTCCTGCACGTACTCTTTGGGAAAATAACCAACCTGCCACAGAGAAAGAGAGAGAATTATTCCAATTTTAATCATATAAACTCTTAAATTATAGTGCCATATATCTATACCGTATCACCGATTTTTCCCCGCCACCAGCCTTTGCTGTCGCCATCCTTGCCAATGACTAGCACTTGACAGTCTGTGCGCAGTTGCAGCTGATTGCTGCCCGCTTTGGGATCGTAGTCATACAACGCCGTGGCATATACCTCGCGGAAAGGCCACTGCAACGACTGATTGAGCCTGGAAAAGATGCAAATTAGAAGTCAGATTGAGATTTAGTTTATGCTCGATGCAGGGGCACATACCCTGCAAAGTTTTCCCCAAGATCATTGCGCTCATAGTAGGAAACCAATTCAACGATAGTCTTGAAATGCCTTCGTGATGATAGACAGTAGAGCATGGACTCGCCATCATTCTCCTGATTAATTTTCATGTGTTTGATGACATGATCATCCGTTCTGCATGGAACAAATAGAGACAGAGCAAGAGTGTTAAGAGAGAGAGAGAGAGAGAGAGACAGACTACTGGAGAGGCACTCACTTCAGACTGAGCGCATACATAGTCTCGTGAGGCGAGGAAGCGCCTTGCGGTCGCACGCGCAACAGGTACGTGCCGATGCGTCGATTCTCCAGACGATTGGCAGCCGTCTCACGATCCATGTTGCTCACAAACCAATTGAATTCGGACAACTGACGATCACAGACGGGCGGCGGTATGCTAACTGGATTCTGTTTGCAGCGCCCCGTCGACGAGATGCAGCCCCTGTGCACACTGATTTGGCACACCTTGCAGCGATAGCCCTGATGGATGCGACCCTTCAGGAACTTGGAACAATGCCGGCACGTCGTGGGCGCATCGAAGGTGAAGATTTCCATTTTGTGATCCGTATTGCGACAGCCTGGCGGATCCAGGCTTTCCCTGTGGAGGAAATAGGTAAACAGTTAAAATACCATACATCATATATGGAATTCTGTCGAGGTTGCACTTACATGGCTTCTGTCAGCGCCTTGCGCCACTTGTCACGCTCGTGCTCCGACTTCAAGTAGAGCGTGAATGCTGTTTTGGCAGACTTACGTGCCAAGAGCAGTTGATATTTAAAGCGTGTGTCCCGACCGAGAGTACGCCGGGAATGGCTTTGCTCTACCCGGTAGTCGGCCAGGTTGTGCGAGTCGCGATATGTGTACTGCATGTCACCGGTTTTGATATGCAGCGGTTTAACCAGTATGAGAATCTTGTCAAAGACAAACGCATATCGCAATTTGGTCTTCTGATCCTCGTGCGCCTTAATGTGCAGATCACCATCGAGCAGAAGGCGTCCGTACTGAAGCAGATCGTTGCCGTTCTGTGGCAAATTCAAATCGAATATGCTATCCTTGACTTTTTGAATGATCACCAGATGATCCGAATCGCGTTTAACCTCGTTAATATATTGTGAAACATCAATCATGGCATCCTTGGCACGCTCCAGCGATCGGTAGTCCTCGTGCAGCGGCGACGTCTCCTTCACCAGCTTGTCCAGCAGCAGATGATACTTGAGTATGCGCTGCATGGGCACCGACAGGATGTCCCGCAGCTGCAGCTTGCCCACATTGTACTCTCGCTCACATTTCTGCACCAGTTGGTCGATTATTTGATTCTTCTTGCACACATCGGCCAGATAATCGATGGCATTCAACAGGCAGGAACAGTATTCACCGTAAATGAGAAACGGTTCCCGGAACTCCAGGAAGACTTGGCCCATTTTGTGTTTTGTGCTGGGTGACAGCGATTCGCGCAACTTCTCGAGGAATTCGGTATGTATATCGGCGAGATCCTGAAATTGAACATAATCAAATATTCAATCCGGGAATAGCTTGTGCAGTCGTGGATGCATACCCGTATTCGCGGAAAGATGATACGCAGCTCATCCTGATTGAGATGTCGCTCCAGGGGTACCATAAACTTGGCCTTCAACGCATTCAATACGTCCAGATAGTTGGATTCCGTGTCAATAAGCTCACGTATAACATAGTCACGTTGCTCGAAGCTGGTGGCCGATGTTGTCTACAGGAATGGGGAAAAGGGCCAGAAGACGATTAATTAATCTGAGCTAAGATTAGGCAGCAGCCTCGTCTCGGGTTCATGCAACTAAGCATAGCTAAACATTGTCTTGCAGGCTATTTATTCTATTTTTTGGATGCGGTACAAAGTTGAACCAATTTACTACCTGGCCTCTACTCGTTCTGTGCAGGGCGCACAAATCTTGGTAGACCTCCTCTTCTTTTGTGTTGGTGTGATCATAAGCTGTTCCATTGCATGCAATATTGTCGGTGGTACTAAACGAAATGAAAAACGTAAGAAAATATAAAATAAAATAAATAATAAACAAAGAAAAATAAAACTAGCATATAATTGAATACAATAAAATACAAAAATAAATTTGTTTTAAATTACAAAATTGCCAGACTTTGCGCGGCAATAGTATGGCAACACTGCGACCAAAAATATATCGATATGTCGGTACGTGCACGTCGCAGCAGCTACAACACGGCAGACATGTTAATAACAGCAACTGTTAACTTAACACACTGTGCACAGAACCAGGGCAGATATATTAATAGCAACACACCAGAACTAAAAAGCATCCCAATTTCCCATTTTTTTTGTTCGTTTTTCTTTGCTCTGTGTGCACGTGCGTTGGAAAGCATTTTCCAGCAGAGTAAACTGCGCAAATGGATCATCACACCTATGCGAAAAGCGGTTCCAGGAAGTGTAAGTGTAAGCAATTGTGTTCGCTTCTCGACTGCAGCAGAAGCAGCGTGCTAAGACAGACATTCTTTCCACATTTCAGGGTCGGCGGAGGAGAAGCGTCTGCTGGTCAGAAAACGCATTGAAGCCGATGATTTGTTCTCGAAATATGCAACAAAGCAAGCTGCTGAGCCATGGAAGTAAGTACTAAAATCTGTCTTTTTTTTCATATTTGCGTATTACACGTCGCTGTTGTTGTTGTCGTTACCATAGAAAGTTCAAGGACATTGCCAAGATAGGCGACCACAGCGAACGTGCTCTGAGGAAACAATGGCTCAATATGGTGCAGCATTATCGCATCCAGAAGTCAAACATGCGGGTAACGCCTCTCAATAAGCAGTGCATCGATGTGCTTAACAAGGAGTGGGAGTTCTTTGGCGAAATACACACCTACATGACCCAACGGACCACAGATCTGCACTCGTATGCGCTCAAGGAGCCCAACGTGGATCAGTCCAATAATAATGTGTCCGTGCGTACCAAGAATACAACAGATCCGGCCTCACCCGGCTGCACAGAGAGTCCTTCAACTCCAGTTGCTGACAAGCCGGAGGCACCTGAGTCGGGGCTGCAGCAGATCTCTGATGCTGTCATCACCGCCGAGTTATCACCCGCATATACATTCACCGACTGGGACTCACAGGAGAGCTCTGAACCATCTGACCCAGTGGCCGTTGAGGTATCCGATCTCTCAGAGACGGAGTCCATTGCAACTAAGCCTGCAGCAGCAGCAGCGGGCACCGCTTCGAAGACCGTCACCGTTAGTGATGCAGCGCCGATGGCGACAACGCCGAAAAGAAAGCGCAAAGCTTTGACAGAGCGGGAGAAGTATTACAGGCATCGCCGTCGCTTCGAACACCGCATGGAGGCGCGGCTGGGCGGACTCTGCGTGGTTGCTGGGCAGCTGCTAGAGCATCTGGTGCCCGATATGAATGTGACGCCGCTGCTGATGAACATCTACAACAATGTGGACTACACTTGCGACAGCAGCTGTGACAATGATGATGATAGCGATAACGATACCGATGACGAGGACGATAACGTTGTTGGTGCAGAGAACGGACAGCCATGAGCGGACAAAGGGAAGCGGCAGTTCGGAAGGAAGCTTGAGATGCTAAAACATCATATGTTCCTGTTTCAGCAAATCATACTCGCAAGCAGAAAGAATGAGAGAGAGAAGAGAAAGAAAGAGAGAGAGAGAGAGACACTCACTTCCCTGGCTGTAATTTTCCTAAACTTGAACTGTATTTGAAAGAAAAGACTTGAAAGCATTACACGCTAAGCGCTAGATAGTTCAAGGGACGATCTCCCCGAGATCAGGCAATGAATAATTGTAGATACTCGCCTATTGTTATACGAAAGCAAGACAAAACACACACACTATTGTACTAATAGAAACGGGCTAATAAAAAACTCTTCTATGTAATTTGTATAGGGAAAGAACTTTTGGGATAACTCGATAAAAAGATTAACTCATAAAACATTTGGAGAAACTTTTAATTTGCTCTCTTTACAAACCTACTGAGCATTCACTCTATATCGAGTTCTTATCGAACTCTGCGGAAAATGTTCAATGTAATCTTGTTTTTGTTTGTAGCCAAGCTCTGATAAAAAGACTCGATGGCAAATATTGTACATTTCTACAGTTCCAGTTACAAACGGGTTACAAGGCATTTACAATAGATCGCACAATCTATTAAATTGTGAAATTATTGAAGAAGAACTCGAACAGTTTCTACAAATTCTTTTCGTTAATGAACATTTGAAAATCCGTTTACTTACTTCGAAATGTACTTTCGAAATCCGCCAACTCATGCATAATCCATATATCATAAAAAAAAACTGGATGGTTGGGGAGATACCCATTTGTGTGTCTCGCTTATCTCGAGAGAGTTGGCAAACAAAAAGCCCCAAATATTTCGATCGATATCATTTTCTGTGTGTGTGTGTGTGTTATACTTTTTTGTTTTTCTCTCTCTTTACTATCTGAACGCATCGGAAACTCTGGCATGACTCAGTATAAATCGTGTTTGGCATAAAATCAATTCTACAATAGGCAGCAAAACGGTTTCGACGATTAAAAAAAACAAAAATAAAAAGAATAACGAGAAAAATAAAGGTTACCATTGCCATTTCCGTTTGTGCCGTTTGCCGTTTTCGTGCAAAGAAATTGCATTTTTTTATGGTGTATTGAGTGAGGGGAACGGGGCGGGGTGTTTCAATTTAGCACAAATACCTTTGAGGGAGAGTTTTCGAACTGAGAACAAGAAAAGGCAACGGAAAGCAAAAGCAAATACAACAAAAACAAAAAAAACACAGACATAAATACAGTAAAACCGACATGAAGAAGCAAGAACTTGGTATATATAGATGGTATATATTGTGTTGCAGGTGGGATGTTTGGGAGGGTGTTGTGTAAAGAGAGCTGCGTAACTATCGACCGATACTAATACAAGTCTTAAACGTATCTTTATATCTTTAGCAAGGGGAAATGGTATTTTCCCAGCCATCAAGAAGTGGAAACGTTTAGATCGATTCTTTCTGATTATAATGCATAATGTAGCCGATAGTAGGATTGATAGTTCTGCTGAATTCGCTCGATCCCTTCTTTCTGATTATAATGAATAATAAGGCCGATAGTAGGATCGATAGTTCTGCAGCTGTTGCTGGGAGGATGATTGTATGATGTATAGGGTGTTTTTAAGTACAGAAAGCTTCGAAGCACAGACACATACACATACATATGTACACACATACACGTACACAGACACAGGTACGAGTAGAGAGTCAAGGCGAGCTAGCACAAGCGGTTGCTGGGTTTGGGTTTGGAATTGGTGTGGTTGGCAATACGGGCGGGTGTGGATCGGGTGAGTAAGTGTTAGTGTAGCAGATATATATATATATATATATATATATTATATATAGGTGATATAGTTCAAGTTGAAGGTGGGAGAGAGAGAGAGAGAGAGAGAATGAAGGCAGCACACCTCTGGTTTGGCTTTTGACTGGAACGTTACGTAGCACAGATCCTCGTAGACCTTTTCATCATCCTCGCTGTAGATGTCGTTGATGTACGCGTACTCGTGCTCCGTAGATAATTGGATCGAGGATCGATAGTTGTAGACGGCCGCTGCGGCACGTTGCAGTCGCTGGCTCTCGCTGACGAAGAGCGACGACGATGAGGAGCTTGTCGAGGGGTAATGTCTTCTCTCGCTGGCATTGATAGCAGCAGCAGAGGCAGCAGCAGCAGCGGCAGCCGATGTGCTTGGACCGTTCTTTACAGTTGATGCCACAACTAATGCAGCTGTGGCCGATGCTGCTGCTGCCTCTGCGGCGGCGGCAGCGGATGTACTTGGCTTGGGGGTGCCTCACTTTGCGGTGTGGGCGTGACACAATCTGCTGTGCTGCTGCCGCTGGTGGCCACATCGAGGCTGAGGTCAAAGGAGAGTGCGCGCAGCTGCCCCTGGACGGATTGGTTGACGTCAACAATGAGGGAATCGCTGTCGATCGTCGTATCACACATGTTCGATAGCGAATCCTCGATGTAGTCATCGATGTCCTCGGTGCCGTTCTCAATGGTTATGTCACTGTTCTCATCCTCCACGGACAGCGAGCCGCTGTGCGAGGTGCGTTCGTAATATTCAGAGGATGAGGAGCCGGTGGCATCGATGCTTCCCGTTTTCTTCATGTCATTTCTGGTGGGTGGTACGGGGAGGAGGTGGTTGCGTTTGTGGTGTGGTGGGCATGGCAGGTAGCAGGGGTAATAGCGACACATGTACACACACACACATGGACAAATCATACACACACACACACACACACACACATACGAACAGCCAAGGCGGGGGAGTTACGACGATTTACAGTGAGAAAATTTGGGACAGCAAAAGGCAGAAAGAATAAGAAAAAACAATGAGAAAGAGACGCAGTGGGAGAGCGAGCGAGAAAGGGAGAGACAGAGTGGGGGGAGCAGAAAGAGAAAATAGGGGGAGAAAGAGAGAGAGAGAGAGAGAGAGAGAGAGAGAAAGAGCGTTAGATAAAGCTGGGGCATGGATATTTGTTGGTTTTTGTTGTTCTTGTTCTTGTTGTTTCTGTTTTGTTATTGTTATGTTGGTGTTGTTGTTGTTGTTGATAAGCACACAGACAAGGGCTTAAGCGGGTCTCTCGGCTGCCATCGGGACATTGCCGGGGCCAGCTACGTGAGCGCATAATGGAAGACTACGCCCGACCAAAGTTCTCGAACAGGAAATGCAGCTGGATTAGATGCCAACACGGCGTGCGGGGGAGGTGGGAGGGGTTGACTGGGGATATGGACAAGGGCTGGGCCGGGGCAGGGCAGGGCAGGGCAGGGCAGGGACAAAGACAGGGGCTGGCACGCACTAAAGATAACACACATGGCATGGTTCAGTGCTTGTTACGGTAGAGAGAGACTCCAGAACTTACGTGGAATGCAAATCCTTGTAGATGGCCTCATCCGAGTGGGAGCGTTCGGTGGGCGACAATTGTAGATTAAAGCCGCTGCAAGGCAAAGAGCAAAGCAAAATATCGATTAGCCAAAGGACCTTCAAGACAGGCGGGTGGGGGTGGCGGAAGGCGAGAAGTTAACTTACAGCAATTCCGGATGCATTTGCTGCACCTTTCGGCACTGTGAGAGCTTCGAGAGTGTGATGAGCACCCGATGGAAGTTGGACAGATCGTAGAGCATTGTTGGCTCGAATAGATCCGCATCCCGTATGTTGAAATGATTGTGACACACATCCAGGAACAGCTTGATGTTCTTGCTGCACAGAAACTGTAACCAGAAATAGAAACGAACACTTCAATCAGTTTCCTGCCTCCTTCTGCTTCTCTGCTCTCACTTACCTGTGCCATTTGTGGCTTGCGATTGAATTCGCGGGCATCCATGCTGCTTGGATCCAGATGGATGATCAGATTGCAGAGTAGAACACCGTCGCGCAACGTCATCGCCAGTATGCGTATCTCGGCGTCGGGCAGAGCGGCCTTGTGATCCGCTGGTATAACCTTGCAACGCACCAGCCATGCCACACACTCGCGCCACAAATCGGCATTGACCGCCGCCGCAGCTGCAGCTGCTGCTGCAGCCGAGGCAGATACCGGGGCCGAGGTCATCCCTGCTGCGCCGCCGCTGCCAAAAGTGTTGGAGGACATTTGGTAGCTGGAACTGGAGTCGCACCTGGTTGAAGAGCTGGGGGTTGTGACTTGGGCGTGTGCGCGTCCGTCCGTCTGTGCGGGCAGCTGCTGTTAGTGTTCTTGCTGCGCTGCTGCGTTGGATTTTGCTGCTGCTGCTGCGGCTGGTGACGTTTGGGGCGGATTGGGTAAAGGGGCGTCGTTTGGGGAGTGCGGCGCGCGCATAAATTTTTCCTTTTTTTTTATTGTGTGTGTTGCTCTTTTAATGAAAACAATTGAAACTCATCAGTTGGCCGTTGCGCGTTGCCGTCAACAGATACACAGCAACAAAAACAACAACGACAACTACAACGGCAACGACAGCGACGGCGATACGAACATCAAACAGAACGGGACTGGGAATGGGAACGGGAACAGCAGCGACAGAAATTCGCGCTGAATACAATAACTATTTGGGGCGAACGCGAGCGGAGTCGGAGGCGCGTTTGATTTCTTCTCTATATTCAATTGATATTTGATATTCAACACTTAATGGATTGCACGGAGGCGCTTGCACACACACACTCGCACGCACACGCTCACCCACACATAGAGGCAGGCACACACAGCTGAAGAGGATGCGCTTTCGTGTTAATATCATCGATTGTCAGCTCTAATATAATCGATAGATCTATAATGAACACTGGCCACCTCTATAAGTCCACTGTTACGTTATTAATTGTCTCAATTGGGCTGACATATCAAAGTTTCTTTGTGGCTTATTGTTTATTTAATAAAAATCACTGAGTATGTAAAATTTACACAAGCAACAAGTTAGCTAGGTCTACTGTTATCTAACACAATTGCTGTTAAACTCAAATTGGCACTGTTAAACTCATAATGGTGCTGTAATGAGCCATGGATCGTTATCGATATATTTATTGCAGTCAATAGCAGCATTGTGCGCATGGTTGCATGTGTGGTAGCGCGCTCACTTTGAATTGATGATTCTGGTGCGACTGTTGATAGGGTACAGGAGTTTTTCATGTTTAAGGTGTCTATTTAATTGCTTGCGTATAATATCTGGCAAATATATTTAAATTTTATTTAAATTCTACTCAGATTTACTTCATGCAACTAGGAATTTAATTCTTTATTCAAGATTTACAGTCGGAATGCACTATAGTTCGCACAAAAGTAGCAATTAAAATGCTTAATTGAATACAGCACATAAATCAGCTTGCGTGCATACTTCTCACATCTGTAAGCAGATGCGTGGTCCATAAGCTGCCTGGGGAACAATCTTCGCCAGCTTGCCCACTCTCTCCCATGCTCTGTGGTCACACTACAGAGTACGGGGAGCACTGCCACAGCTGTGTTTTATAGTTGTCTGCAGTGGTCGTAAACAAAACATGGGCTGCAGCAAAACATAGAGAGGGAAATCCTTAAGCTTCGATAAACAAAAGCTAATCCAAAGCGAGATGGCGCGCAATTGCCGCGTGCACCTTACAACGCCAACCACAGCTCCGGCAACAGCAACAGCGGCAACAACAAAAACCTGGGCAACCATAACGGCAAAGTACCGCGTGTGTTCCGCTTTGTACTCGTCCCTTTTTCAATTTCCAAATGCCAACAAAAACCGAAGAAGGAAAAAATAATAAATTATGAGCTTGAGATAAAACAAAAAGCGCAAATTGAACTGGGCGTAAATTAAAAAACCAAACGAGTGCTGAGCGAAGCGAAGGGAAGGGGAGAGGGCAAAGGGGTTGGGGGAGTGGCAGGAACAAGGAATAAAGCGAGTAACGACCGCAGACGCACGGCAGGCAGCACCTGACGCGGATACGCGGAGGCGAACGACTTGAATGATTCGCAGTAGTTGTACGAACTTGACCAGGAGGCACAACCAAGTTGACTGCCTGTCGGGATGTGCTACCATGCCACTCCCCCCACTTCTCCTGCTCCTCACGGTTTGGGCTGCGTGTCGAAATCAAAGATAACGACTCATCAACGGCGTCATAAAAACGTGACATCAATTTTATTGCTGCGGGACGTCAACAGCAAAAGCAACGCGAGGCAGAGGCAGCAAAGCCAACGGCCAAAGAAACAAAAACCAACGGCGACGGCAACGGCAACGTCATCGTTCGCGCGTCGCGACGCAAAAGGTCACGCAAAAGGCAAAGCCAAAGGCAATGACAGCAACGCAAAGCGAAGCGGAGCAAACCAGAGCAGAGCAGAGCATGGACAGACAGACAGTCGGACGGGACAGACACAAAAGTATTGTGGCAAAAACTAACACTGCGCCAGCGCCAGGGCAAGCAGAAGAACTTACAAGCAGCAGCAGCGGCAGCACAGTGCGTGATACATGAATAGAAACAGGCGACAAATTAAAAACTAAGGTTAAAATACTTTAGTAATTATTATTGTAATTACAAATCATTAAGTATAAATCATTGATGAAATGCGTGTAGTATGTTATTTTTGGTGAGTTAAAGAGTCTTGCAGATTTATTAAGATAGATTATATCAATTGTACACCATGTCCCGATTAGCTTCTTATTATGAAATCTTTTGTTTTTGGCATTCTTTGAATGCACACCCTTTTTCGCCCTTAAACTTAATTGAAATCAACAATACCTTCTGTTTGTCCAGCTTCTCTTTTAATGTCTCGCGCATGGTCACCCTAACGTCGAGTCTACACACGTGCCACGCAAAGTATTTGCACAATAAAAATCTTATTGATGTTTGTTTTTGTTGCTGCTGTCGCTGCTCTCAGTACAATTTGCTGCGCAGCCAAAGCGGCGCCAGGCGAACGCACAAACGGCAGGCAAATCTAACGGGATCAGGCGACAAAAGCGTGGCAAACGTTAACTATTCAAGTGATTTTCTCTCACATTTATTGACGATAGGCATCTATTTGAACCTCGATTCTACAATTGGACTGTAATACTCGTACATATACAGTTTTGCTATTTTAATGATCATTTAATTAAAATTCATTCTTAAAGAACATTAGATGTAGATGGCCGTAATAGTAAGTACACCAATTAGGCTACTCCTTTTGGTATATTAGCTATAAGTTTCTACAGAATTTTAAATCATGGTTGTAGTGAATTATTAAGGTTATAGGTAAAAGAACTGTTAAAAAACGGAAATTAAGTATGATCTAGAAGGGAACAATGTATTAAAGGGTACCTTGTGAAGACGGTGGTTAAAGAAGCTCGAAAAAGGATAATCCAAAAAGAGGGATAGAAATGGAGAGAGAGCGATAAATAGAGAGTAGAAAGTAGAGAGAGTCAAAAACAAAATATAGAGCGAAATAAAATATACAATAATATGAGAAAGAAGACAAAACTAAACACATTTAGTTGAAATAAAGAACAAGTTTTCTTACTTGATCTTTTTTATATGATTTTCATTATTATTATTTTATTAAAAATCCGGAATGCAGTTTTATCTACAAGAAATCTGCCAGCTACCCCTTACAAAAGAAAGATAGACTAAGATTAAAAAGAACTGGAAAGACAGCGAAAGATAGAAAACCGGACAATAGGTTTTTGATTAAAAAGTAAATTGATAAATTGATAAGCTTGTAAATTAAAATATTTTCTCATGCTGTGTTGCTTTTTATGATTGAAAATCAAATGGAAAAGCCTGGATAACGATTTGTATACAAATTATGTGGCTGTACGTCGAACAATTTAATCAAAGTTATATGAACTATATATATAGTTGAACAATAAATTTAGGACTACAAGTAAAAAGAACTATTTGTGGACAGTAAAATGTAAAAAGCTGTTCAAGCAAGACGAAAAAAAGACACATCTTTCTGGAAAAAGGTTGACCTCGCAGCCCTGATCTTCAACCTATTGAGTTGCTAGAGTAGTTACTTCTCCAAGATAGAGAACAAATGTGCTTAACAAATTTCTAGAACTTCCTGTTGATTTCAAGTTGTAGTACTATCAATACATCATGCAGCCCCCCTAACCCAGAACATGATGTGCTCAATAGAATGGGCTACTTTATACGGCAGCATCAAAACAAATTGAATTCCATTCACATTAATCAAGCAGCCTGCAATCGCTCTAAAATGTAATACGCAAATCAATTTTATTATTTAGCCAAAAAGGTGAAAGGGAGGGGCAGAGAGAGTAGGGGCAGAGAGAAAGGGTAGAGTTAAGGTATTACGAACAGGTTAACTGTGAAACGGAAGTTTCTTCATCCTTCATTTTGTCCATTTACTTGATTAATTATTAAAGGTTCCCTTGGCGCACATTAAAATTCATTTGATGCGTTTCTTGTCGCCTGTGCCGATACTTCTTGCTGCCACTGTGCCTGAGTGATTGTATGTGTGTGTATAGTGTATAGTGTATATTTCTTTTCGCTATTTGCTGTGATGAAATGCTGGTGAATCGCTCAAAGGCGACTTCGGCACTTGGAGATATATTTCAAGTATTTAGACAAGTTTTTCGCTAGTTGCTGCATAAATAAATAAATGAAATCAATTCGCAGCAGGGATACCAGTCAGAAGGGGAGTGGGTTGGGGTACTGACTGACTGACTTAGAGCTGGGGGTGGGGGTGAGGGTAAAGGAATTGGGGTGTCGGTACACGCCCTCCTCGTTGGCTGTTATCGAGCGCGGCATGACGCCGCCCACGCACGCAGCAAGTTGATTAATCGTCAGCATTGTCGCTGCCACAACAGCAGCAGCAACTGAGGCAACAACAGTAGCAGCAGCAAGTACCTCAAATCACGTACAACAACGAATGTCGCAGGTGAAACGCTGAGGTCGTTCGCAATGGCAAAGGAAAAGGGGGCGGGGAGGCAACTGGGGGTGTGAGGCAAGTCTCAGGTACTCAGGCTACTTAGATTTGGCTCAGCATTGTTGTTGTTGTTGTGGCCGCTGTTGTTGCACGCATTAACATAAATAAATCACTTGGCGCCATCAATCAGTCTGTTTGCATTTGCCGCACAGCCGCAGCGGCAGCAGTAGCAGCAGCAGCAACCAGCTCAGCACAGTGCCCATGCCACGCCCCACCACCACTCTCCAGCAACCCCACAGCCCCCACTGTGCCTCTTTCTCTTTTCCCATTCGTATTTTGGCATTCTTTGTGCGCTTTGTCGTCGACGTCGTTGTTCGCTTTATGCTTACGCGCATATTTCGTTGATTTATCGATGTCTCGACTATTAAGCAATTAACTTTTGCCGCTGCCCTCGCCTAGTCACCCTCGCCCCTCCCCCCTCTCTCTAGCTCTCTGAGTGTCTCTGCCCCGCTCTGTTGCGCAAAAAATTGTAGCAAAGTGCAAAAAGTTGCTGCCACCCTGCGGCACAAAGTGCAAACAAGCATTGGACGCTGCGTTGCGGTCATTTTTATTCATTATTCCCATTTGCCAACGGTTAGCCGGAGACAAAGACAGAGAGAGAGAGAGAGAGATACAGAGAGTGGGCTGAAGCTAAAAGTGCCGCAGCGGCAAGGACAAAGCTTGCACCAAAAGAAGAACACACTGGGCAAGCACTACAAAAATGTCTCCATCCCTTTCTCACTCTCCCACTCTTCCACTCTCTTTCTGTCTCCCTTCTTGTCCCTTCCTGGGAAATATGTTAGCCAGAGATTTTAACTTAATCATAATTAATTTAATAGTTTACAGTTTGTTTTGTACAGCAACTTTTTTTATGTGCTTTGAAAAGTGAATGAAAACTTTTGGTTTGTTGGAAAAATCGAAAACAATTTTCCCGCTGAAAAACGAAACAACGCGGCACCGACGGCGTACGATAGTATGGCAACAGTATCGACACGATAGAAGCAAATAGTTTTGAAATACTTAATTATTAACAATATAAATAATATAAAATTGTTTCAAGTTTGTAAAACTATCGAATGCTGTAAACATAAGCTAATCATCATTTGATTGTCTTAAAAATGCGATAGTATTTTGATGGTAATTTGCTTTTTATTCATCGCAATACTTTAGTGGGTATCGATGCTATATAGCTTCTTACTTTATCAATCCTTTAAACTATGGTAAGCATAATATATACATATATATTATATTAATGGTGAAATATAAATAAAAATAAATAGAAAATATAACCCCTGGGCTTTGCATAAAACGAAATTTGTAAAATACGATCATAAACTCAGTCATTTTATTTTTATTGAATTATCCGTTTATGGAATTATCCGTTTTAAAAAATTATTAATATATAGAATATTAATTTTACCTTTTAAAACATTTAAAAAAAATTTAAAGATCCAGGAACGTAACCGTATTGTTAAGCAAGGGGCAAGTGTTTATCGAACTATGAATTGATATGATTAGAGACATCCACATCTGCTCCATCTAACATGAAACAGAAACGATAGTAGTTTTCTCTATACAATCGATACTCCCTTTCAATTGTAGAGTATCCCCTTACGCCTTTCATCTTCTCATCTACTTGACGGGGTAAATAAATAGTTAATTATGGTTGGCACAAGGGAAACACGCGCTGCTCACGAGCTCACGGGCTTATAGAATGCCACTGTGTGGCCACACGATGTACCACAATGCGCCGATTTCGTTTGTTGTCTGTGGCTCCTGGGTAGATTTATTGGTGTGCGCCACCTAGCGGAGGACAGCGGCGACGGCGGCTTAAGCCACTATAGCATACTGTAGCATACTTTTGTGCTCATTACACACACACACACACACCCCAGCACGCACAAATAGGGTTGTCAGCTTGGCCTTTTCTGAACACAACTATCCTTTTATTTATTCTTGAAACATATTTTGAAATTTTATAATCGGAAAATTTGTTTTGTGTTTGTTTCTTAGATATGATTTTCATTGAATTGTTCTGGAAATTGACGGATTACCATCTAATTTGGAACTTGCAAAATTTTATACATATTTAAATTTGTGATATTTTAGCCTTTTTAAAGCCACAAACATGTTTTTTGCTCTTTTTTTTCCTATTTTACAAATATTTTTCTCTATTTTCAGTTTTTTCTGCTCATCTATTCTGTTTTGGTTGCTGGCAACACTGCCACACACACACAGCAGCACGCACACGTATGTGCAGAGGCTGCATAATTAAATGCCACCGGAATGAGCTTAATAATTACTTAGTAAACCAAAAAAACAGAAAACAGAGACAAAAAAAATACAGAAAGAAAAGCAAAGCATAAAAAAACCTAATAAATAATAATAAGCAAAACAAACAGGAGAAACAGGAAGAGGGCAATGCGAAAGGCGCAAATTAATTGAGGCAACACACGTGCGCTCACCGTGTCTTTGTGTGTGTGTCGTGTTTGTGTGTAAAAAGTTTGTTGGAGTTGGTTTTTTTTTCTTATTTTTTGCCTTTTGTGCTTTTTAGTTTTGGTAAATTTTTAATACATTTGAAAGGTAGCTGCGTGTCCCAACACAACTATGATTGTACATGTATGTCTGCCTGCTTATTCCCCCCTACTCCTCCCCTTCAGTCTCTTAAAGAGCACTGCCAAATGGCAGCCCATTTCGCATGTCACACACACAGCAGCTCACAGTAAAAAAGGTAGCAGTTCGAGTAAAACGCTTTCGGAATAAAATACTTTCTGTGCCGGGGCATATGTCTTGGAGAGCGGAGCCCGGGAGGCGAATCGAAGTGGCCTACAGTGAGTGCCAGAAGTAAGCGACATACTTATAAGGGTGGACAAAACATGCAGCTAGAAAGGGATGTGAGTTAAAGTATGAAACAAGCTGTGATGCAAATTTATATATGTACCATATGCAAAGTGTTTGTTATAACATATTTGTGGCATTTAATTTATATATTTTTAGCATCTTTCTTTTTGTTCTTTCTTTTTTATGGCAATTATATATTTCTAGCTATTTTTATTTATACTCTTTATATATCAAGTACATAGTTATGGCATTTTATTTACGTGTAAGTATCTATCATCAGAATCTAACGAATTTTACTAAAATTCTCTAAGATCCAAATCTTAGATATGAGCTCAATTTGTATAATAGATGTATAGCTGAATACTTAAACAAGTATAATAATGCATGTAAAATATTCTGAAATGCGCCAAATTTGTATTGCAAATGTATGGTACGATGGTACGTTATTATTACTTGACTTTTTTTAGGAAGTGTATAGCACTCTATCTATACGTAATGCAAACGAAACACATACAAAGCTCTTAACGTCTTTAATTTTGAGTTGTCCTGTTTTATAGGAACTTTATAGCATGCATAATGTACAATTTGCTACTCTTTGAATGCAAGTTTTACTCATTTGTTTTCGACCATTTGCGCCATTTGCTACTTCGGTTCCTCTTTTGTCTATTTGCTGATCACGAAAATGTTTGTGCAAAATTTACGAGTGGCGCATACTTTTCAAACAAACTGTAGTCCAGGCTGGGCTTGGCCTGTGCGAAAAAATAAACAACCGAAAATTTTGTGCTCGACTTTCGCAAGAGTTTCCAAAATAGACAATGGCTACTTTTTTCAAAGCAAACGCGCCCCCAACAAGAACAACAACAATAACAGCCGCAACTAAACAACAATAGCAACAACAACAACAATAAGAGTGTAAAGCAAAGTGCAACATTTTCCAAGGCAGGCAACAAAACGGAAACAAAGCCGAAAAATTGCCTCGAAGTCGACAACACACACACACACACACACACAAAACGAAGTCACTCGGCCAAAACGTGCAAAAACTATTTTCAAACTCGCCAGCAACAGAACAAGAAGGAGCTGGAGAAGGAGAAGGAAAGGGAAAAGGAGAGCAAGAGAGGGAGAGCAGTGTGGCAGTTGTTGGCGACGAGGCTGCCAAAAGTATTTACAAAGTGCGCGCCAGGCAAAAGTCAAGGGCAGCCAAAGGGACCAAAACCTGAAGCGGCGCCTGCCCCGCCACGCCCCCCTCTTTCCGTTTCTCTCTCTCTGTCTCTCTCTACAAAAAACCAATCAATAAATGCGAAAAATTGCCCCGAAAAAAGCCAATACACTCGCACAAGAAATTTAAAAAGTCGCCGCCGCACACCACAAACACACAAACATACACTCAACAAGCAGCGGAACCGTCGCGCAAAGCCAAAGAAAAGCTGCGTAAAAATTAACCGCAAAGTCTTGCCCTCTCTCTCTATCACTCTCTCTCTCTCTCTCTCTCTCTCTCTCTCTCTCTCTGTTTCACATATGACACTTACTTTTCACTTGGCATTTCTCTAATTGAGCTTGGTTTCTATTCGCTTGGCCCGCACTGTGGCACTGTACAAACTGATTGTTTTATCAGCACAAACTTTTTTTCGCGACCTAATTGCAACTTAATTGGATCTGCAACTGACTGTGCAGCAGGGAGTGGGAGAGGAATATGGATTGTATAAGACTCTCAGTTGGCTTCGCTTCACACACACACACGCGCACACACCCGTGAGGGGCACACGTGTGTGTGTAGGAGGTGCTGCGACGTGATTAAACCCGATATGCCTGCCTAATAAGCAGCCCCAGCACAGCCTTAGTCCCTGCCCCAGGACAGAGATACATACAATGTAACTTATTGTGATGCAGATGATGCTGTGGCAGCAGAGTTGCCCGCACTGTGCAACAGGCAGGCAGTCAGGCAGGCAGGCAGCATCCTATTCAGGTTACGCCTTCATGTGCCATGTCCACGTTCATGTGCGTGTCCAGCTCTGGCTACGGCTGCAAATTGAGGAACAGCCGTTGGCTAAGTGATGAATGTGCTGCTGCTGATGAAATATGAAGGCAGACAAAGAGAGAATTAGTGATAGCAAGAGGGAGAGAAGGAGACAGGGAGAGAGTGAGTGTGAGCTTATTGGAAAACTGAGCTCGAACCGACTTTGGGTTCTTCATCAGGCAGCAGGCAACAGCACAAAACTTTCCGGCACAGTCAATTGCGGCAAAATGTCACTCAATTTAAAGTTGCCACTAACTGACTTGCCAACTACCTGACTACCCGACTAGCTGCCACCTGAGTGCCACCCCAACTGTACAACTGTGTGTGCAACTTATGCTTGCTGCAGGTTCCATTGAAATGTTCGCATAGCTGCAAATGGCGACGCGTTGATGGCAATTCACCAAATCGAAATTGAAACCAAAATCAAGCGTAAAATTCATTTAAAATGTTCCTCCACTCAGCTTGCAACCCCCCTCCCCATCCTTCACGCCCTCGGGGGTGTTGCCTTCCTCCTCATTGCTCCGTTTACTTACTACCTGATGGCTCCTCTCGTGTGTTTGCCCAGCAAATCAAAGCGAAGCCAGCGCACAGTGAGTGCTAAAAATAAAAAAAACCGCTAAATTCGCCACTCCACGGCGCTAGTGCCAGTGCCAGGGCTGAAGGAAAAAAACAAAAATAATCAAACTCAAAATCAGCGTCTGCGAATTATTTTTTGATAATTTAATTTTCACTCGCGATGGCAGGCGATAGTTTTGCGATAGTTTGTAATAGTTTGTGATAAGTGTAGGAAACTCGGCATAACGTATAAGGAAGAAGGAAGATGGGCGATAGTTGTAACACGTCACTCTCTTTTATATTTTTGTTAACATGATGTTAGATTTATTTTATGTTTACTCAATTTAACCAAACATCGTTTAAATGAGCAATCGATTAGTAATCCTTCAAACTGTGCAGCTAAAATCATTCTTATGATTTATGTAATATTTTTTGAAATATTAGTTAATGAACATAATATTCAGTTTTACTTTAACAACAATCAATCTGATATTTTAGCAAAACAACAACACGATAATTCGGCTACACCGATCAACGTTTATAAAAGGCTGACCGACTTATCTGCCTTTTCAACAACATCTTTAGCGACTAAATTTGCATTTCTCAAATCTAAACTTCGACTCTTAACTTCAACTTATCGACTCAAGCCTATTCCTATCGATAGTTGCTTGCAGCGTTGCCACCTGTACTATCTCGCTGCGACTACCATCATTGTTTACATTTATTTATGGATTCTATTGTGATTTTCATTCATACTTTTAAGATCATTGAAAGGGGATTTTCATAAAAGAACAGCTTTTAAAAATATTTAGTATTTTAAATATGTATGGTATAATAACTTACTGTTTATGACTTTTCTATTTTTAAAGGCTTCTTGGATTATGGTATTCATCATGTCAGGGAACCTTTAAAATATGCTAAGCATTTCAAAGATTACTTTATCGAAATGTAAGGTTATAGTTTTTCATTTAAGAATATGAAGAACTCACGTACTTTGCATAATAAATATAAATATGTAAAGTAATCTTTAAAATTTGCCAACTCAAGTAAATTAACTTTTCTTTAAAGTAGATTTTTTCATCAACACATATAATTTTCTCACTTTCACTTGCCTATACCCACTCAAAAGGAACCTGACTGAGAAGGCCGCGTCGCGCCTTCTGCGCCAATTTAATTATGATCTCACGCTAAATCGAGTCAAAATTCTGGGCTCTAACCGAATTACACGTGCGGGTTCGTAGATGAGTTTAGGGATTTGCAGCCCTGCACTTGGAAATTTAACCTTTATTTGCTACAGTAAAATGCGTGGGCGGGAGGGGATGGCTTATGGAGGCGTGGCACGTATGTGGGTAATTGTTGGTGAGCTTGATTTGATTGAAAGTCATGGAAAGTGGCAGGCAATGAAGACGCTATCGAACGACAGAGTGACAGAGGGAGATAAAGAGTGAGCAAGGGAACGTGTGTGTGTGTTTGTGGGGGGCGTGGCATATGATTGTGTAATTGATTTTATCAATAGAAAAGCTAAAGCAAAGACAAAGTTAAAAGGTGTGCGAGCACCTTGCAGATTGGTGAGGTGGTGCTGAGGATTGGGGCAAGCCTATTGCCGTGGCCAAGGCTAAAGTATTTGCTAGCCAAACGAAAAGCAATTACCCGATCTACCAGGGAGTGAGGAGAGGAAGGGGGAGGGGGTTTAAGAAGGGCGGCCGCTAAGGAAAGGGCGTGCGAACTAGAGAGCGCGCGACACGCACGAACGCATTGAAATTCCGTTTTCTTTTTTGGCTTTCTTTTTTTCAATTCCTTTCTTTTTTTTCTATTTTAAGAGGTCGCCATTAAAAAGCATCAGACAAGTTGACCATTGGCACCGGCATTGCACCCGAGCCGGGGCAGCCCTTTTTTTGGGTGCTATTCTATTCTATTTTCCATTCCTCGGTCATTCTTTGCGCCATTCCTTTTGTTGTTGCTTTACATTCTCATTTGTTGCCAACTCCTTTCGGCCCGGCTCCATGGCGTGGTTGGTACTTCCCGCGTAATTTGTTCTAATACGGTTTGCCCATTCACAACAAAACGAGTAAAAGAGAATATCGAGACCCAAGAGCCCTTGCTAGTAGTCACAACAGAGTAGAGCGCAGTGTAGATACCTTAGAAATTGTTGGGATATAAAACAGACATTAAAGACTAACACAAACTAGTTGGGTTGTTAGTAAACAAAAACTTGTTAAATTCCATCAGGTAACTCAACTTGAATTAAGTTCTCGAGTTCTTTATATAATTTCCTGACACCTCTAGGTCTGATTGAAATACTTTCTAAACAGAATAAAGTAAAACACGATGGTTCGGTTATTACTATCCTCATGGTATACTAGTGTTGTTTAACATATGTAAAGTGAATTCGGTTTAGCATCTTTTAAATAAGCAAGCGCTACCCAGCCATCGTAAACTGATCCTACCTATGCTTCTATTTATGCACATAACATACATTATATGCAGAGCGCTATCTTTAATTTATATGCCCTGTCATACTTGGTGTCAAAATTTGACTAGCTCGACGAGGGTATTCGCCTTGCGGACAACTGCAAAGTGAAGGACAGCAAAGCAAAGCAATCTTTGGCCTCTTCAGCGCTCTTGCTTCCCGTTTCCCTCTCTCTCTCTCTCCCTCTCTCTCTCCATTTCTATCTCTTTCTCTCCATTTCTATCTCTTTCTATCTCTGTGGCTCCCCTCTCCATTGGCATTCACATCGATTTTCGCCTCGAAAGTGGATTGCTGGATAGGATAGAAAAATCCGCATTGAAAATGTGCCGCGCGCATCTATTTCCATATAAATTGGCTGTCGTGGAGCATCTACAGCGCTTTCGGGCGTAGCGCGCCGAGCAACTTTGCCAATAATAAAGCGCCATTAGTGCTGCTACATAAAATGAAGCCCCAGCCGTAGTCGGTGCTGGAGCCGGAGACGTAGCCGAAGTCGAAGCCGGTAAAGCAAGCCAGAGATGTTACTGGAGACCGTTCTCATAGCTAGAACGGGAGTCTGGCAAGGCGATCCAGACGGAGACAAAGAAGGAGACGGGTCAGGGTGAGGGGGACAATTTGCCGGCGGGCTGACTGCCTGCCTGCCTGCCTGCCCAGGGAATGCCAGATAAGCGGCGCTCGAGGTGTGCCAACATCGCACGCAGGTCTACAAAAACAACAATATAAACAAAACAACAATAAACAAACCGAGACCGTAAGTGAAGTTGACTGCACTGGGAATGCTCTTCTTGTTGGTGTCATGTTATATCATAGATTTTATTTTTATAGTACAGACATAATATGCTTAGCCTCTAACCTACACTATCTACTTTCAAGTTAACAACTTGAATCTTTCTTCATTAACCCATATTAAAAATAAATAAATATAAAGAATTATTACACATTCATTTTTTAAGTTACATATTTTAGTTGTTTTTAATAATACATTTATTTAATTGTGCTTTTAATTGTCATTTAATTATACCATTACTTTTGAGTCAACTGGTTTAGTCAACATTAAATAAGTAAATACAAAAGGAAAAAAAAATCAAATAGAATTGTTTAAGTAAAAAAAAAGGTTCTCAAAAACAGTAGTTTAGCCTTGTTTGTGCTTTCGTTCTGTTAATGAACATAAGTTCTGTTAATGTGCATTTATTCTGTTAATGAACTTGACAGTATTTTATCATTTCAATTTCACGAGATGGTGAATGTAACTCAGAATAATGAAGTATGAACATGAGGAGTATAATGAAATAATCTGTATTGTAAAAAATATTAATATAACATTAATACTCTACATAATATTAATATAGCATTTCTACAAAATATACTTCAAAAAATACTAAATTATGTTGGAAATAAACCAAAAATAACATTGCTAAATTTGCATAGCCAAGATGTACTTTATTTTAAGTGCCTTTATCTGTGGGGCTATTTTTCAAGCGAATTTCTACAAACTCAATTCGGAAATCGTTTTGCAACTTTCAAATGTGATTAAGCAAAAGAGGGAGGGGAAAACTGGGATGAAGTAGGCAGGAGAGGAGGGCTGGTTTTGGTAAGTTAGCAGCACCATTGATCAGCGCGATTACGATACATGTATATGGTATTTTTAAGTGTAATGTACAAACCATTCGACCGTTAGACCGTTATTCTTGCTCCGATTTAGAAAAAAACAAAAAAAAGAAAACGGGAAAAACAAAAGGAAAAACAACGAGGACAATTGAACGGGAACGCGAGCACCGCAACAATTCATGCAGAATATTGTTTATGTATTCAGTTCGCTATCGGATATCTTAGCATGTGTACAGGACACACATACACACGCACGCACACACACACAGGCAGCAGCACGCACGCGTTATGTAGCGCACTTTTGTGCGCCCTCTTCGCGCCGAGGCCTCTGATAAGGCAGCGGAGCCCAGTGAAGCCCATTGAAGCCCGTCGGAGTTTGTTATGGTTAAAGTTTTTCGCTGTTTGTTGTTGTTGTTATTGTTTCTGTCGCTGCTGTTGTTGCTGGCGTCGGCTGCCGAATATTTTATAGCTGTCCACTTCCGTCCGCCCGCACGGACGCGTGTGCTTTAAGGCAATGTTGGAGGAAACGCTCGCAACGGACCACGGTGACGGTGACGGTGACGGTGACCCCTTAACGCGCTCGCAGAACATTGCCCGCCGGTTACTTCAGCTTCAACTATGGTTTTCCGCTCCCCCTTTTGTTGCCACCACTTGTGCCGCCTCTGGCGCAATCAAGAAAAAGTGTTGCGATTTTATGGGGGTCATATGAAATCATTTTACACGCAAAACTCCTGGTTCTGCTAGTGTTCTTGTTTCTAAACTTGCCCGCAAACGTGTTTTTACATGCACAATCCTCATACATCGTCGTCATACACACACATATAGCATATGTATGGGTCTGAGCTGGCCACAAATACTTTTTATAGCACTCGCCCACGCAATTTTTTGGGATTCAGTTAGCTGTAGCACTTATTTTTATTTGCACAGGCGGGTACTAGGCTTTTAACTGTGACTCCTAAAAAAAAACATATTAATATTCAAAATTAAATGAATCTTACTGTGCTATGCATGCAATGTTGGAATTTTTTAGGCGTCATATATGCATGGCAAGTAGTCATATAACAAGAAACTATTTACCTATTATTTGATTAGTTTTCAGTCGTTTTCATAAGGGTGTTCTGCTTGACAGGGCGCCATATAATATGATTGTTATGCCATATACATATATATGTTAAGACGTCATACAGCAAGCCAAAATCAGATACTCACTTATACAAGTAGGGAGATTATATGTATTTGAGGGACATATGTATATCTGACAACATAAGTACATATATTTATGGCAAGAGTCATATAATAAGAAACTATTTACCTGTTATTTGAATAGTTTGCAGTCGTTTTTATAAAAGTCATCTGTATGACAGGGCACAATATAAAATGATCGTTATGCCATATATATATGATTAGACGTCATAAAATAACCCAAAATGAGATACTTACATGTACAATTAGGGATAATATAAATATTACTGACAACGAGTCATACTAATTCAGTTCATATGGCTAAAATGCCTCAATGTAATCTAATATGACAAGTAATACTGCTGGAAATGATAATGCCTGTTAAATACTGACTAAATTCACACAAATTATAACAAAGATATCTGTTTGAAGAAAGTAGATAAAAGAGAACTGGAGATTGTCACAATCTGTCTATGTTTTTGATCCCAGAATGACACAAATTTCATTTATTCCTCATTCAAAGAAGGTGGAGGGACAAATGAAGTTGCTGGCAAGCAAAATAAAGTCTTGATTTAGTTCCTAATCGTTTTCTAAACTAAATGAAATCCCCTCAAGGCAACTTATGTATACATGTAGCTGGACTTACTTAGCCCCGTTCCTTTCTCCTCTGCACATTTCTCACTTATGCGCGTACTTGCTTATCATAATACTAGCTCAGCACAAATTGTTCATAAGCTGCAAACAAAACTCATCATTTTTTTAAGCTGCTTACGAGGTTTTTGTTATGTTGTTGATGTTGTTGTTGCTATGCCTTGTGTTTTTCTTTCGCTTCGTTTTTCCACATTTCCAGCATCGCTTTTGATTTGCGCAACTTTTCGGTAAAGTTTTACTTCGATTTAAAAGTTACACGGCGAACGCTTTAAGGTGCTCATAACGTGATGGCATAAATTAGTCGACATATATGGTTATATATGGTTATTAGGTATTTGCATTATCATTAGCCCAACTTTGATTTTCCCTGCAGGCTGAGCTCAGAAAGAGACAGACAGAGAGAGAGAGAGAGAGAGAGAGAGAGAGAGAGAGGAAGGAAGCAACTGTAAAGTAATCATTGAGTTGCGCCCACAGGCAAATGATGCGGCACTTTCCCACTTTAAGAAACACACACAGTGTGGTCTTGTATGTGTAAGTGTGTGTGTGTGTGCTTTGTACAATACAAACTCAATTAATAAAGTTTACGACCGCAGCGAGCGGAAAAGCGCGTTGATGAGGCGTGAAAGAGCCTAACCCTTAACACAAAACACCTGAATGGAAATGCCATTTCTGGAGAAGAACACCTACAGTGTACATGGTGAGGGTGGAGGGAGGTGGGCAGGAAGGCAGGAGGCCAACCACAAATGGTCATCCTTGAAAGAGGCCTAATATTTGATTACATTGCCCATTGATGAGGCACTCAGCGAGCGACTCTAAATGAAAATGAGCTGGACTCATCGCTGAAATTGCGTAAAAATTATGTAAATGGCGACAGTTAAGGTGACTGAGGGCAGGAGGGGCAAGGGGCGGGAATAGAAGTGGTAGTGGGAAGTAGTTGACGGCAGTGAGGATCTGCTAACGAGGCGACGTCACAAAACAAAAGCAACAATGCAAATCCTCCAGAAACAACAATTCACTGATGATAATCTAAGGCAGGTAACGAGCCAGCCCGAGGCTTCCGTCACGCAGCCGCTTCTGGTGCGGCTCCTGTTGGGCTCCTGTTGGGCTCCCCGCAGCGACCTGCCCGCCCACCCGTTGTGAGTGTGTGTGTGTGTGTTTTATGTTAATGAATTTATTTATTATTATTTCATTTTTTGCCCCCTTCCCGTCGTCGTCCTGTTACGCTTTTTATGGCACTGCCGCCACTTTCAGCTCTCTTACCCCACACTCCCTGCCTGCCTTCCACCCCCTCCCAGTTCCCCCTCCGCCCTACAACATCCCCTGCTGCCAAGTCCATAACGCTGAAAATTAATTTTGTGTGTAGCTGCCGAGCTAAAAAAAAAAAAAAACACAAAACAACAACAACCAAAAATGTAAGCCGTAAAGGCAACATGCGGCAAACAATGCGCATACGCCATGTGAGCCGCCTTATCGCCCATGAAATACACACGCACACGTTACACTCTCTTTGCCCTTGAGTGCGTGTGTGTGTGTCTCTGTGTGTGTGTGTGTCAGTTCCATCCACTGTTTAACGTTGTTCCAATAAACCCGAATTGAAATTTGATTGTCACATTTTCCGGCTGAGCATTTTCCAGCCAAAACTTTCCTTTCGATGCGCGATCGACAGCTTTGCTGGGTAACCCCTTAGCAGTAACAGCAGCGACAGCAGGAAGCAGCACATTAACAAATGTCTCCCTTTGGACGCCGGCGGGATAATTACGCCGCCACGCCCTCGGCCCGCCCACATTACCTAATTATTTAAAATGCTCGCAGCCATTAAAAAGCACTTTCGCCCGCCAAACTGGAATGATAATCGCAGCGCTCCTTGAGCGGCACTCGTAGCACGCTCCCCTTGCCTACCCCTCCCCCCTCTCCCCTTCCTCCACTTGCTCCCATCTGCTACTTTTCTTTTCCCTGTCACACTTCTGCCTCAGCTGTTGTTATTGTTTTTTTGTGCTGCTGCTGCTGCTGCTGTTGCTGCTTTTGTGGCTTTTTTTGATAATGACGCTGATTAGTCAGCGCTTACGACGACTCTGCGACGTCTTCGCGCTTCCATTCTCGTTTTATTTCGCTTTGGTTTCTGTTTCCGTTTCGCTTTTGGGCTTCTCTTTGCTTGTTAACGCTTCGATAGGGGGCTGTTTCTTATCTACGATGGCTGCTCTGTCCGCCTGCCTGTCGTCTTGCTGCCATCCTTCTCCTCCACCCTCAGCTCTCCATGACTATCCAAAACTTGAGGTTTTAAAGCCATCCGCATGACGCAATCTAGTTGCCCGGATTAATAGTGTATTGACTGTGCTTAAGCATGTTTGTACTGTCCTCTCTCTCCTCCCCTCTTTCCCTCATCTACTTCACTTCTAATTCCCTCTATCTTTAACTGGCACTGGCTGTGGCCACGTTCATGTCAACTGACCATAAGTTGAACTGTTCTATTGGATGAAATCATAATATTTGCATTACATTATTGAATATCAAGTATTTAATACAATGTAGTAATATAACAGAATATAATATAGAATAATCATAATGATCATATGGCATTCTGTGAAATGAATTTGAAATTCACTTGTGAAATTGCCAAGAGCTTTGACTTATGTATAAATAATTTCTATTTGCAAGGTACTGTTTTTGTTTTGTGCAGCAAATAAACCAAAGCAGAATATGATTATGTTTGTAAGATAAACAGTACATACATATATATATATATATATATATATATGTATATATAATATACGAGTATGCCATATTTCGTACTACATTTCCAGCAATCATTGGCGTATTTTAGCTGTGGCACTCTGAAATGAATTTCCTCTTCAATTGCCTGCCCATTCCTTTGGAGAATTATTACTTATTTACCCGAACTGAGAACAGAATTCACTTCGCTTTGGTTTTATGGCAAAATGATGTTCTATAATTGTGAAATAATTGCAAGCATTTCAAAAAACACTCAAAGTTGCAATAAACATCGAAAATCGAATACATTTTCATTCATTTCATTTAATTTCATTTCTTTTAATTTTTCTGCATTCTTTTCTTAAATTATATTTCGTTTGTGGCACTATTTAGTTGGTATACTCCGTAAACAGATGCAGTATAAATGGGCTAGCTTAAAACAGATCAAGATACCTATTCATAGATCTCTTTGTATTTTAGTTTGCAGCGTGTCTGTGCCGCGACTACTCGTACTTACTGCCTCATTATTCATTTTCCCCCCATCTAACCATCGCATCGTTCGCTGCCGAACCATTTCCCGCCCATTTCGATTGACAGCTAGCGGCACTGCGAAGAGCAGAGGGAAATGTTTATTTTGATAACATGATATATGAGATAAGCCGTAAAAAACCGAAATATGTACTCTATAAATTATGTGAACTCTTTCGGCCCCTGTCCGCACATAAACAGCAAATCATCCACATCGTTTGCCTTCCTTCAATTTCAGCTCAACTCGAACTGAGGAAACCGCTGGCAAAAACAAAAAACCAACTGAACCACTAGATACACCAGCTACAGATATTGGAGAGCTCCATTTCAATTACCAAATTGCGGGCAGAGTTTCGTAAATTATAATTTGATAAATTGTAATCAATTGTCGGGATAAACATAGGTTCAGCATTAGCGCAATAAACAGCGGCGAGTTCAACAGAAAGAATTGTTCATGAAAAATGCTGCTTGAGTGTTTTCTGAGAGCTTTGATGTGTATAGGGGGCTCACTCAGATAAGACGAGCAGGGTCCCATTTTAATAAACATGCTTCACAATACTGTTGCAGGTTGTTCTAACATATATCACCAAATTAAGAAACTTAATACGAATTACATCCACTCTTTCCTCGATTTTATAGTGGCAAAGTTATTAACATTTTTTGAGAAATCAGGCTCCTTATTGGCGATTGATAATTTTGTCTATGCATTCAATCATTCGTGTCTGTAACGATTATAAGAATATGATATATTATATTCTATATATATATCTATTCTATAATGTTACTTGTTGGTATCATGGGGCCCCTGACAGGTCACGGGCACTACCCCGCACACGCCTAGTTACGGGACTGGACACAAGACGGTTCTGCATTGGATAAACTGTTTGGCCAGCATATTCCGCATATCGTATGATCTTCACGAATTTATTGCTCAAGACCTGCAGTCTCTGCGATATTTTCTTTGTGGTGAGCCATGTCTGACTTTTCACTTTCTTACTTGTATTCCAATTGGGGAAATGATAACCCTAAAAAGTGGATTATACCTATAAATGGGTGAGTTAAGGTTCTTAGGCCAAAATCAGCTTGATACTCAGCACTTACCATAGGTCGTGGCGTGTGTGACTTCAAGTCTTTTAACCGTCTTGAGACTTTAGCAGTGCATATATCTATTTATTGTTTTCTCTACATATCTTTGCAAAATTACAAACAAATGTATTGCAAATGAAAATCACTTCAGGGAAAATGTCAAAAGTAACGCAACTAAATTTGTTTACCCTTCATCATAACTTTGATCCGGGCTCGGGTTGATTCACCTTAAAAAAAGTTTCTCTTTTTTGAATATTTTTTATCCCAACTTGAATTGCGCTGGCGTCCCTAATGCGTTCTTTCACTGTCGTTAAGTGCTTGAGTTTCGTTTGATTTCTCTAGAATCCATGGAGATCAGTTTACAAGTGCTTCTTATGCACTGTCTCTCTCTCTCTCTCTCTCTCTGTCTTTCACTTTACTACTTCCGGCTTCTGCACTCGGTTCGTCGCCTGCTGAAAATTAACACCTCATGGCTGCTTGGGCTCTGGAGCTATAAAAACTGACGCCGCGGCCACTGGGCAATTAACAAGCGTAGCAGCAACAACAACAACAACAACAGCAACAATAGTAACAACAACAATGCAAGCAAGAGAAATGTAAATGTAAATTCTTAACTGGGCGAACTCTCAATGATAGCCCTCGAGTTGGGAAAAGGGGCGGGTCTGGGCGACTCTTGGTGCCACCCACGTGGTTCGACGGTTGCCTGCGTCCATTTAGTGTGCTCTGTTGCTGTTGCTGTTGTTGTTGTTGTTGTGCTGATGGTGCCAGCGGTTACGTCATTTGAAGACACGCAATTCGGCAAAAGGCGAATGTTTTCATTATTATGATGTGTGTGTGTGTGTGTGTGTGTGGCGGGTGTATTTGTCTGCCCGTCTATTCGTCTGTCTGTCCGTCCGTCCGTCTGTTTGTTTGTTTGCTTGTTTAGCCGTTCGCTTGACTGTTTGACTGTTTGACTGACTGGCAGCGCAGAGAGACGTCAAGCGCGTCGTGGACGCTGCCGCCTGACGCACGCGGAACTCGCTCAATGAATTCCAATTCGACAACAACAACAATGCCTAGTCTAAACAACAATAACAACAATTATTCATTATTCATTGTGCGCGCACCTAATGCTGTTGTTGTTGTTGTTGCCTTTATAGCCAACGCGCCTAGCAATAGGCAACGCTTCTTCAGCTGCTGCTGGCGTTGCTGCTGCTGCTGCTGGTGTTGGTTCTTTGGCTTGTGCTGTGCAGCTTTTAACACACATACAAGCGCAGCTAACACACACACCATGACACAGCGTGTAGCAACACGCACACTGCCCGAGGGGCTGTCGCACACAGGCACAGTGTGGTGAAAAGCTCTCTCTCTCTCGCTCTCACTGTCGCTCTTTCCTCCTCCTCCCTCTACCTCTCCCCTCTCTCGCTCTCGCTCTCTGTGTCTGTCTCTGCGGCGTGCTGTGGTGAGTTGCACTGCGCTAGTGTGCGTTACATAAGTCCGTTATGAACCGCAGCCCGTCGCGCCACATGTGACACACGCAACGGCCGCAGTAGCAGCAGCAGGAGCAGCGACACACACACACAGCAAACTCACCACGCGGCGGTGAGTTGGCAGCTCCTTCATGCAGTCACTCATTCATACAGGCGATAAACACACCACGAACAAGTGAGCAGAACGGCGGTAGGGCGGTAGGGAGAGGAAGGGAGGGGGAGAGAGAGGGAGACGAGTATTAAAACGTTTGTCGGTCCGTCGCGCGGTGTCGCTCGTTCGTTCTTTCGTTCGTCGGTTCGGTCGCTGCGTCGCTCGGTCGCGTGGTCGCTGCGTCGGTCGCATCGCATCGCAGCGCAGCAGAAGGCAGCAGCAAGGCAGCGCAGCGCTTCACTCGTGAAGGAACGTGGCTGGCGCGTTCAGTCGTTGATTTGACCGCCAAACAGACGCAACGCAGCACGCGCGCGCTCCTCGAGCGTACAAAAACAACAAGAGCAGCAGCAGTCGCAGCCCAAACACATAACAACAACAACAACAATAATTCCAACAATCTCAAAAATGACAAATTTTTTTTTGAATATTTTTTTAATTTGAAATTTTGGAAATTTCAACAAATGCCTTAAAAAGTTCATCAATTTCTCGCTCACAAAAAATTGAAAAAGGGAAATTCGAAAAAAGCCAAGTAAGCTCAAAAATAAAAGTGTCAAAAAAATGAATGTTTTTCTAAATGAAAGAAAACAAAAGAAAAAAAAAAAACACACGCAGACATTAACATAATAACAAACCAGAAGCAGCAGCAGTGGCAGCGGCAGTGGCAGTGGCAGCAGCATTGGCAGCGGCGCAGGCAGCACAACAATAACAAAGCCAGCAAAAACAATAACAAGTTAAACAAGAATGAAGAATGAAGCTAAGCAGGCAATGATAATGGCAAAGCAGGAAGGACACAAACATCAAGTGTTTATTTGTTGTGTGTGTGCGAGTGTGTGTGTGTGAGTGTAAGTTCTTGTGCATGTCGTCTGCTTGTGTGTGTGTTTTTTGTTGCATACTTTTGTGCTGCGGCGAGACCAGAGCAAAGAGATTAATTTATACAAAAACGTAGGCGACCCCGAAGAGTTGAACTGTGTGTGTGTTCATATATGTTGTGATGGGGAGAAAGGGCGGGGAGGGTGTGCAGTGACTCGTAACGCTTACAAAACTTGACCCAAATTTACGTTTTGCGGTCCAGCAGTTGCCGCTTTTGAAAAGGCAGTTCGCACGGGCTGCAGGTGGATGCTGCTGCGATACTCATACACACATCCACACACATTTACACGGACTAGCAGACAGACACACTAACACACACAGACACACACACACACTGACAGGCAGACACACATAGACACGGAGACAACGTGCAAGGATTATGTAAACAAAAAATAAGTTGATTCGCTTTCACGCAGCAGTCGCTGTCGCAGTCGCAGCTGCTTGTCAGTTAGCCAGTCAGTCAGTCAGTCAGTCTGTCTGTCTGTCACTCAGTTAGTCACACTGTCAGTCAGTCAGACTGTCTGTCACAATGATGAGATGCCTTCACTTCCTGCACTACTCACCTCAATGGATGCAATCACCCACACAAATGCCATGTAATCATAATAAATACAAGACGAGAGAAGATAGAAGTGAAAGCAAACAACAAGGAGAAAGAGAAAAGGCAGAACGTGGTAAAGGGTAGCGGGCAATGAAGGGAAAGTCGAGAAAGGGAAGGCAGAGAGGGGAGCGCCGCCAAGGCTGGGCTTGGTGCTTCTAATGCAGCTCAATCTGTGCCTGGATTCCATTTATGTTGCTTGCGTGCCGAGTGCCAATCGCGCTGCTGTTGATTCAGTCAGCAAAGTGACAACAACAACAGCAGCAACATCAACAACAACAGCAACAGCACACACAAGTACATCAGCAACAACAACAAAAAAACAAGAGCCATAAAGTGCTTTTTTAATTTACACCAATTATTTGATAATTGGCACAAAAAACGCTACACAAACGTTTCCCCCTCCCTCTGCATTTCTCCCTTTCTCTCTGTCTCTCCGTCGCTCTTCACGTCTACTAATTGGAATTGGTATTGGGATTGAGAGTTCTGATTGGACTTGGGCGCAGGCGAGATTTCTGGCGAGAAACACTCGCGGTAAATTTAATTAGAAAGCTTATGCGATTAAATGTAAATTCCAAAATTCATTGGAACTTTCGTTTCGGCGTCAAGTTTCGCCTGCCTGCAGCTCCCTCTCTCTCTAGCCTTTTCCATTCCCTTGCCCTCTCTTTCTCACTCTGAGAAGCAGGAAAACAGCTTGGCTTGGGTTTAATCTAGCGAGGCAGGCAGAAGTGTTTCCTCCTTGAATTATTATTGCGATACCTTCGTTAGCCTTTGCAAGAAACAGATTACACGCAACCAGGCATTAATAAAACAACTCCGTCCTGCACAGGTTTAGCTCTGCTCGACTGGGGGACACCTTGTGGGCAGAGAGAAGAGTAGCGAAAGCTTAACTTTATAAAGTATTAAGTACTGCAGGTTTATACTATGTCAAATAACTTGTATTTTTTTTTCTTTCAAGAGACTATATCAAACTACTTTTTGTAATTTTGTAAAAATGTGAATTTATTTTGATATACAGTATATATATTTGTTGATAAGCCAGCCTTCTACTCCCCATGGCAGTTTTATTGGGTTAAGCAATTTTAATTTGAATATTTATGCATCATTTGATATATAGAACTGTTTACACAGTATAACACATATATATAAATTTCATGTGATACATCCTTTATTTGCACACTTTCCCTATTTTGAGATATAAAAAAGAAAACAGTAGCCCATGATAATCAGCTGTATATTGTATTTGGCGAAACTTTTCACCTCCACCTTCCCAAACTTCAGGGATAATTAAAGAAAATGCAGAACTTTGTGTCTTATGAAACCCTTAAACCGTAATATAATGATTTCAGTTGCAAATAAAAGTTTGCATTAAAAAGTTGTTGCAACTTTTCGGATTCCAATTAAAATTGACGCAAAGAAGTTGGTTAAGTGTTGATTGGTTTTCTTCCATCCGCAATAGATAAGAAAAAAGAAAGAAAATTGCAATTATCAAAGGTGTTTTTTAGTAAATGGAAACAGATCAGAGATTTTTTTAGATTGGAAATTTTGTAATTGACTTTGAATTGGAAAATTGCACACCCAAAAGTAATGAGATAAAAGAGAAAAACAGGCAATTAATTGCGTGTCTATAAATAGGCTGGCCCTGTTGATCTGACTAGCAATGAAGAAATTAATGGGTATTTGAATGGCTGGCAGTGCCTGCTTTTGCTGCTTGTTGCTCGATCTCGTCTTGATTGCGTGCAATTTATCAACGTTGTTGGCAGTTAAATAAATATAAAATATTTAATGCGGCAAGTACTTGAACACCCGCGAATACGACTCGCAATCCCCATCACATTCGGGCATCACCATCGCCATCAACATCAGCATCAGCATCACATTCGCATTCATATTCGCAACGACTGCTGGGTTCGAGTGCTGCTGAAATATAATTTACAATCCATTTAATTCGAATAACTCGCTGGATTATGGGCCTGAGTATGACAGCGTCATTGCGGCACAAAGTTGCCACTGCCGCAGATTTGTTGGCAAGTGTAGCAGGCATGCTTCAGCTGTGTGCACGCGTATGTGTGTGTCTGTGCGAGAGAGAAAGAGGGCAAAAACTGTAGCATACGCGTAGGCTGCGCCTTTTAAGAGACAGTCGAAAACAAAGCGAAAGATGGAAACGAAAATGCAGCAATAAAGCTGCAACAGCACGAGAAATAAACGCCACGACAACAGCAACAACACACACACGCAAACCTACACTCACACTCATACCCCCACACTCACGAAGTTAGAGAGACATTCATTCAGCTAAAAAGAGTCGGGCAACAACTGCAACAACTACAACAAGTCAGCGTGAAGAGCCGAAATGGTGCGCGAGGCAGTGGTAGGGAGAGGGAGAGGGGCTTGAGGTTTGAGGGGTACATGTATCTGGGGCTAGTGCCATCTCTGTCTGGCACTGCATTAGCAGCCAGCTGTGAACGAAATAAACGTAAAAATATTTTTAGTGAGAACAATTTTGCAAACGGAAGAAACGCAAGGCGAAAACTGAAACTGAAACACACTGAGAAAACTTTTCGCTTACACACGAACGCACACCCACACACACAC
Organism: Zaprionus nigranus; assembly: GCA_018903425.1. Taxonomy (NCBI): domain Eukaryota; kingdom Metazoa; phylum Arthropoda; class Insecta; order Diptera; family Drosophilidae; genus Zaprionus; species Zaprionus nigranus. The sequence continues at coordinate 375,438 of JAEIGD010000020.1, forward strand.
ACACACAGACACAGACAGACACACACCGAGACAAAGAGAAGCACACTTACGAGCACCTGACAAGATAACGGACAGCCACGCACACCTACAGACACCCACCCACGGCAGTCAGACTCGCAGTAAGTCGTGTTTAGTGAGGAAACGCCAATAGTTTATGTGCCAAAAAAAAGCCAGAGGGGGTGTACTTGTAAATGCATGTACCTCTGTGAGGGTGCGTGTGTGTGTGTGCTGCTGCTTTGGGTCTCCAACAGTTTTGTAAACAAACAAAGACGAAGAGACTATAAAACTAATAGGTCTGCCATGTAATTCCAACAGATTGAATTCTTCAATTCCTTTGTTTCCATAATACCGTCGATATTTTACTGAAACCTTCTTGTTTTTATTCGCACAATCGAGCATTTTTTTCTACTGTAATCGTGAAAGGTTTTTGTTGCTTATTACTATATATACTATTGACGAGTTGTCAATGAGAAAGCAAAACTAGCGAATTATTGTAGAAAAAATTTAAATATTATTTTTGATGATTTTCTCTAACCAAAGAAAATAATGTAAAAAATAGTAAATTTCATTTCATTATTTCATTTTCAATACATTTATTTCTGCACGAAAACTTTTTTACAGGCTTTGTTTAATAATACTCTACCTATCTATGTTAGACGGAAAATAATGCGTTATACTATTTATTTCAAAGTTTTTTTCTGAAACTTTAAGTAATTTAACGTCATTATTTATATGCATATTATTTTACAATTACATTTAAAAGATACAATTCTTAATATTTGATTTTATTTAACTTTTTAGTGTAGTTAAATTTAATAAAATAATTTTGGATATATAATTGTTGTTTGCGTTGCTGTTTCCTTTTTTCCCACTGTGCTCTGCGCGCTGCGAGTATTTTGCACATCCTCTGGAAAGTATGCTGAATTTTATTACGAAATTGAAGCGCACTTGTACATGTTCTCTGCACAAAACATTTTCTCTTTCGATTCGTTCGACAAACTGGACAACATTGCATAATGCAAGTGTAATGTGATGCCGCATCTCGCGGCTAATTTGTGTGTATTGTGAAATGTGAGAAACGTCTTTGGCGGCGGTCGCCAGGCATAAAAATAAAAAAGCGTTGCATACTTTTTTGCATGGCGTTGCTGATTTTGGCTTGTCGCACGGCTGCTCTTCGCTTGCCACTTGACACTTTTGTTACCGTTTTACGGCCATGTTGCATGCCCCACACACGCGCACACACACACATTTGCTCACATTCAACTCAGCGGCAGCCTTGCAATATAGTTAGCCATTGTTGTGGCATCACTGATGTTATTGTTGTCTGCGTCTGAAATTAACAGCATTTATTTCATTGCATTTTTATGCGCCTCATTGCGGGCGACATTGTGGGCGCCGCTGTCGTTGTCGCAGTCGCAGTGGCTGTCGACGTTGCCATCACAGTCAGTCGTGTCTGTGCGCGAGTAAACAAAGGCAACTTATTTTTTATGCGATGCGCGTCAGCCGCAGATACAGCAGCAGCAGTGGCAGTGGCAGCAGCAGTTGCAGGGTCGGTGGCGGTGGCAGCGGCAGCCCCTTTTTCTTCAGTACATCCACCCTCCCCCCAGCTGCCCATGCCACATGTGGCAGGGTTAAGTTTTCATGCGCTTTTGTTAGCAGCCTCCCAAGCTGGCCGTGTTTTTTAAGCCGTGTTTTTTTTAGCTGTTGCCGCTGCCGCTGGCAACTGTCATGAAAAGTTCGAGTCGAGTTGACCTGAAAAATGAAAAGTGTGAGCTATGCTCAGCGACAGCTCTCTCTCTGTGTGTGTGTGTGTGTGTGTGTGCTTGTATTCTCCGCTCTGCTAGTATTCATTATTATTCGTTGTCGTCCACAAGGCGGTCGCTCGTGCTCGTGCTCTTCCATTTGAATTGAACATGCAACATGGCACGCCCACTGGCCGTAGCTGCCGCCCACATGCAGCTATCACGCGTTTGCCAGAGTCATCAGAATGTCTGCTGATGGCTTAGTGCTTGATATCATGCAAATTGCACAACTGCCGAGCAGCAGCAGCAGCAGCAGCTTAATTCATTTTGGCTGCAAACTTTGTGGCCATCAAATGTTGGCAACAGCCTTGGCTACAAATTGCTGCCCCGGGGTGTATGCTATGCACAGAGCAACATAAAACGTATAGAGTGCCATATAACATGCTATCAGATTAGTTGATTATCTTCATCATCTCTGGCTCAGACTCCGCTCGGCTTGTTGAGCAACTTTCTCAGCTGGAACAGGAAACTATAGTATATATATAGTACGACGTAAATACGTTCATATAAAGTGCAATCAATTGTATTGTCTGTCGCTGCCACTGCCGTCGCTGCCGCTGCTGTGCTGTGCTGCGTTAGTTGCACTTTTTTGCTATCTATAAATTTATCATTTTTTCTCTCTGAACGAAGCATTATAAAGCATATTAAAATACTTATGGAAAAGTTTTGAACGACAGGAAAAAAAGGAAAAACTTGTACAACAACAAAGTTTGGCACTAAAAAGCAATAGCAGTCAAGTGTAGCCAAAAGGTGCTGAGCCAGCAGAAGTAAAACCAACAACAACAACAACTGCAACTGCAACAAGAACAACAGCAACAGTAACAAGAGCAACAGTAACAAGAACAACGACAACATGGGAAAAAAGAGCTCGAAATTGAAACAGGATACCATCGATCGCCTAACAACCGACACATACTGTAAGTACCCAGCACTCTGTAATCCCCCTGCCCCAACACATCCATCATGTAGCATATGATATCTCTCAAGATTATAATTATTTGATTGGCTCTTTATTTGCTGCACACGATTTATTGCTCGCATCAATCAAAGCGAAACAATTTGAATAATTCACAAGAGAATCTCGGGATATTTTGCTCGGCATCGATGTTCGGTTTGCCCTATTAAGATGAGTTATGTGGCTTCGATGGGGAGCAAAGTTTACTTTCGAATTGTACGCGATTAAGTTGGTTATGTACAGTAGGTAGAGGGGGGGAGGGGGAAGACTGCCAAATGAGCTAAGAAATTTGTCACGTTTTTGCCACATGAATTACGCGTTTTTTAAATTGCTGCACCCCCCTCACTGCACGTGCGAAGTCAATTAAGAAATGCCTACCTGTTTATCACTTGCAACCCCCTACACCCCCTACACCCCTTTATCCCTGCACCCCTACGCCTCTGCTCAGCTATCAATTAGTTTGCTCAACTTGCAATTCACAACTCGTGCAGGCAACTCGTGACGGGGCTCGTGCCATGCCCACTTACTTAATCTTAATTCCCTGGTCCCTCTACAGCAGCTGTAAATGCTAATGCTAATGTGCTTGGGCTCTCCCTCCCTCGCCCTCTGTATCTCTCCCTCCCCCTGGCAGTGTAAGCAGCGTCTTACACTTATTCTTATTTCCTTGCTTAATGTTGCTCTTTTTTTTAATGCCTTCTTTTGGCTCGTATTTTGTTGGCCTGCTTAAAAATGCAAGTCGCCAAGTTTGCGCCTAAAGAACTTTGTTGACTAATTGCTTTTTTAAAGTATTTTGCTCCCTTTTTCGGGGCCAGTTTTGCGGTCGGCAAAGCGACAGACTGGCAGGGAATATAAATAATTAGAGTCAACCAGGCTGGGCAGGCTAAGGGGTTACTTGAGGTATACCTGGACATTAGGGGGTTGCCAGAGTGAAGGCGAATGGGGACACTCTTCTTGGCAGCAATCTGTCAACACTTTGCTGGCAACTTGGCAAGTTCTTAATGTGCCGCCACGCGCAATTTGTCTCTTGGCCCGCATTCACTTGACATCGCCTCTCCTCTCCTCTCCTCTCCCTTTAAACCTCGTCTCGTCGCCTTCGCTTCGTCGCGGATTATTCCTAACTATATAGAGAAAGCCAGCATAGCCTGTCATTGTTTTTGGCCACTTCAATGCAATTTTCTGGCATTTTTGGTGAATCAAAACTTTGTTGCTGCCCCTGGCTTACAGTTTACAGCGCGCCCAGAAAGTTTTCTCCCAGCAATTTCAAATAACTGTCTGCACCTGATAGCAGCAGCAGCTGCAAAAGAGTAGGGAGGATGGAGAGGATGGGAACGGAGGCCACGCTGGCAATTCAACTTTATTTATATAGCGTTCAAATGAAGTGAAATTCAATTTATGAGAGACATCGGGTCGTATGCGCAATATGCGCAAAGTTCTCGGGCTATGGCTATCAATTGGGAATAAAATACATTACATAAGCATAGTCAACTTGCTCGCTGTTGCAATTGGTTAAAGCGGGCCACAATGAATAAATAAATAGTCAGAAATGGCTAGAAATAGCTTGAAATTTGATTAGTTTCGGATGGGTTCGAAAATCGAATGAGAGCGTGGCAATAAAATGCAAATCCCAAAGTGTGTATAAAATAGACACAAATTACGGTCGACAGGAGGAGGGGACAAAGAGGGAGGGGGGGATAGAGAGAGAGAGTGAGAGAGAGAGGGAGAGCAAGCGAGTGGGTCACTTGCTGGGGTCATCGGCTGTCGCAATCTTCAATAAATAAACGTGCTTTTAAGTGTGCACACAGTCCGAGTGGGGTATGTGTGTGTCTGTGTGTGACTGAGGTGTGTGTAGTGTGTGTGTGTGTATTTTGTGTGTGTATGTTGTGTGTGTACTTTGTGACCTGTCTCGGTCCACAGGTGTTTGCTTTGGGCCATGTTTTGCAAGCCGATGAATTAGCAAGTTTAATTGATTTTAAAATTGTTCAACACACACACACGCAAGTCCAAACACAAACACTCGCATCAACGCCCACTCACACACACATACTCACACAACCTAACCTAAGCATACACACAACACTTGTTCAGCTGCGTTCAATTTGTCAGGCCATAAAACAACATGGTCATTAGCAGAATAAAGTGAAAGATAATCTACGTCGGGCATTACGCAAAATGATTGTCATTGCTTAGTTGAATTGTAGCTAAATTTAGATTGAAGGCCAGCCCCCCCCCTTCACCAACCCTGCCAATCCACGCCCCATCCCTGTCTTATCTTGTCTAGCTGTTATCCTAATGGATTACAAGCGAACAGTTGCCCAAGGCGATTGCAAAGTTCAGCCCAAAAAGGTGACTTCTTCTGTCTGCTGTCGTTCTCGAGAGGACCAATTGGGCGACTGATTGGCGAGGTGCTGTTCTGATGCTGTTTACGGTTTACTGTTTACGGTTTATGGCAATTGAAGCGTGCTTCACCTTGATTTTGGGGGCTTAAGAAAATAGCTAAACCTTTTACAAACTGTCAACTTGCTGGGCGCAATAAAAGATAAACACGAAAGCAAAGAAAAATTATCACAATAATATCGAGAATACTTTACTTATAAACACTTTTAAATATTACACAAGTGTGAATTATTAATATATTAAGAGTACAGGTCTAAGTCGAACTTTTCTACTTATAAATATTAATTAGGTATATAACATTGTTAAATATATTTGTAGAAAACTAGGGTTAAAGCAAATTGCCTTCATTTAAACACCCAATAAATGGTATTATAGCTTTATGTCCACCAAAAATATGTGTGTACCAGGCAAGAGTATATAAAAGAATATAAATTCTTAATCATGATCAATACCTGAGACAATACAGAAACTTCTCATCTTTCTGTGCATAAAAAGAACAGTTCAAACCCTTGAACAACTAACTTTTTCGCTTGCTTCATGTAGAATCGTATGTAGTATATATGTAGTATATACATTCTTGATCAACGTCAATATCTGAGACGGTGTTTAAATTTCTTTCTTTCCATATGAACAACAGTTCGCTTAATTGACTTTCTCGCTTGTTTCAGGCATATATTATAAATATATATAGCATATATATTCTTGATCAGTGTCAACACCTGACACGATACAGAATCTTCTCGTCTTTCTGCCCGTTCTGAACAGCAGTTCAAACCCTCAATTAACTTTCTCCCTTGCCTCGCATTGACTCGCTGCCATTTCCATTAGTGCTTCAAGCTGAGGTAGCTGAGGTAGCATTTCTCTGCCAGAAATACTCGCAGATACGCATCGACTCGATGTACCGCAGCCAAAGCAATTACTTTGCTCCTCTTGCACGTTGCTCAGCCTGTGCTGAACCGTAAGTCATGCATATTTCGGCCATGCAGCAGTTCCTGTTGCCAGTCTCAGCTGAGGCAACATTGTACATGTTGCATTTTTAGTGGGTCCGCTCGGGTTGCAACATTTATTTCATCTTTTTTTTCAACTTTCCAAAGTGGTTAAGAGTCTGTGTCGAGCGATATTTACAGCCCGTTTAACGCAAACTTCATGTGCCGCTCGGATTGCACTTCAAAGTGCTGAAAAAAACTGTTTACCCGCACCCTTTTTGCAATAAAATCGACATGCCATGGAAGGGAAGGGAAGGGAAACGTCAAAGGGAAAGCGCAACCGAAAACGTATCGGAAATATTTCGATTTCGATTTCGACTCTTCGCGCCGAGCAGGCGAAATGCAATTAAAAGCGCGCTGTAAACACACGTTTTGATGGCGGCGATTACACGAATATTTCATGCCGGACAGCCGGAGCCGGAGCCGGAGCCAGAGAGTGACTGCATGATGCATGTGTGCGTGGGCGTCAGTCCGTGCGTGTGGGTGTGTGTGTGTGTGTGTGTGCGTGTGTGCGTTGCGGAGCATGAAAATCAGAAATGCAGGATGGCTCACACTGCACAGCGGCACATGGGGCGCGGTTCCATTCGAATGCCAGCGACAATTGCCACGAATTCCCGATGCTTCATCGAGTGTGTTGAATGCGCCAGCATGGGTCAGTTGGGAGAAGGGTGAAGTTGGGTAGGCAATGCGAATGGAGGACGGTTTTGTGTGGGGAACATCCGACAAAATGTCAGGGCATTATGCATGAGTATCAATTCAGTACGGCAAGTTGAACGTTAGCTCGAGCACACTCTCTCTCACCTCGACAGCAAACAGAACGGAAGAAGCGAATGCATTGGGGTAGCTTGACTTTGACTTTACTGCCTACCCCACTCCTCTCCTCCCTCCCGATATTTAGTGCAAATGAAGATGCAGTGTGAAGTGGGCTAATGTTAATTTCTTTACTAATTAAGTTGGAAGCGGGCTGTGAAGTTACGTATACGTAATTTTGTATGCCTAGAAATTATCGTATGAAATTTATTATAAAGTTTCCTTTTTTGGCTTTACAATATTTTATTTTCGATGTTTATTTATTTATTTGAAATAGTGCAAAAGAACATTATCAACACCAATTTGATATCTTCAATAACCCTATCAAATGTTCTTCACTTTGGAAGACCTTAACAAAGTTTTCTTTCACATTCCCTAGACATTCAGTGGTAAATTGTGATAGCATAGCATTGAAACTATTCTGATGCCATTTCGGCTGTCTTAGCTGAAATTCCTTTCGATACAGTGGGTGAACAATGAAAGCAACAGTCAGGAATGACATTTGTGGCAGCACCAACAGCAGCAACAGCAGCAGCAGTGACAGCGGCGACAATGAGGACAGTCGGCAATGGCAACAAGTCGTATGAGCAATATGCGCTTTATTTACAATCCTCCCAGCGCACACACTGGGCCAGTAAATGCCGTTATATTTGTACATGCCACACGTCAATAATACAATGGTGGTGGGCGGACATCAGCACTGTGGGGGGATACAGCATGAACGAGTTGCGTGGGCTGGCACTGGGTAGAGGATGGGGATGGGGAAGGGGAAGGGGAAAGGTAAGGGGCTTTCACTTCCTTCTGCCACTGAGGGCAGTCTCAGTTTGTCTCTGTGCTGGCGTCGCGCTATCGATTACCAATCAATTTTGTACCGGCTTTAGCAATTGTTGACTTCATTGACGCGAGAACGACGTCGTCCGCAGTTCAACCCTCGGGGTAACTCGATGCAAGTCGGATTCGACTTGATTCGATTCGATTCGATTCGATGCGGTGCGGGATAACTAATTAAAATACAAATATAGAAATCTGACAGTTGCAGCTAATCAAAATGGAAAATGTTGGCTTTGGCAGGGCATGGCAGGAGAGGGAAGGGGGCTATGCGGAAGGAGGAGATAAAGCCACAGACAGATGAAAGATGAAGCAACGTGGCATGAAAAATTAACATGGCGCGCAGCATTTGCTTAGTCAGTGGAGCGTGCCTTGCCAGTCAATGTTGTAAGACACACGGGATGTGCCTCCCGCCTCGTCCCCTTTGCCGCCCCTCTCCCCGCTGCTGGTGTCCCCTGGGAAGGCGACTGTGGCCATTGCCCGCCCCATAACGGCAATTCCGATGTGTGTAATTTTGCGTGAATTTATGCTTTGCTCTCTAACTTTCCTGCTCGAAGATACCGACCACACCCCTCTGTGCCCCCCCTCCCCCCTTCTGCTGCGTAACATGTGCGCCATTCACACGCCCATAACGGTCACAATGGGCACTGCAGCGGTCAGCGGGGCCAGCGGGCAGAGCGTTGCTTAAACGTTTTGTAAACGGCCATTAGGCAACGACGTTGGCAACCCTGGCCAAAAAAAGAAAGAAATAATAGTAATAATAATAATGCAAAGAAAAAACTGAACGCTGTGCGGCAAATTTGTTTGCCCTGGGCGTGGTCGCCAGACAATGACAGAGAGAGAGAGAGAGAGAGCGAGAGAGAGCGAGAGAGAGCGAGAGAGAGCGACCCAAGTGGCAGCCCGATCCACGTTTCTGTATTGGGGGCCAAATGGTCAGTGTATTACGAATACCTTGTGGTCGGTCTATTTTAAATTGTTTATGTATGGAGTCTGTTAGTGCAGGGAGGGAAAGAGAAGGGGAGAGGGTGAGCAATTTTCGAAATTATTTAAAATAAAATACGCACAGAGAATATTGTGTTTTTCTCAATTCAAATTGCAGGAAACGGTGTAATAGAATTTTATCGATATGGCCATCGACTGGGGAATACACTGAGCGAAATCTCTCTCGCTTGACTAACACATTGGTTAGTGTAGCTGGCAGTCATCTATAGCCCATAGCCACTACTCTTCCGCACTCATTAGGCAAATATTTCGGCACATTTTGATTATATTTCTCGCATTTTGAGTTGAGTTTATTGTTTTGTGTTTGTTTATCCAAATCGTTGCGAACATAAAAATTTCATGCATTCAAATAGATATACTCTACCTCTCTCTCTTTCTCTCCCTCTTCCTTTGTCTATCCGTTTGCAGTCACAGAAAAAGAAATACGTCAATGGTGAGTAAAAGCCCCGCAGGAGGGGCAACAACTTTAATGAAATGAAAATTGTTCTATGATTTTTTTGACAGGCACAAAGGATTTCTGAAAGACTGTCCGAATGGCTTACTCACAGAGCAAGTACGTAGCACATACACAGACACACTGATACACACACACACACACACACACACACACATAGACACATACACACACACACACAGACGTTGCTCACACGCATCATATTTAAGCGGGCTCAATTCATTCAAGTCATCCAGTTAATTAAGTTAATCTGCTCAATATGTGTGCGCTAATTTCAAAAGCAACAACAACAGCAGCGCCAACATCATGAGCAGCAGCAGAAGCAGCAACAGCAGCAATCAAGACGACAACAACAGTTGCTGCAAAATGTAATACGCGCTCAGATACGCGCTCCGATACATCCTGTTTCAGTCTCATCCTCCTGCCCCAGTCTCGTCCTCATCTACTTCGAGTGCCTCGACTGCTGCCAAAATGAATGGCAGCCCATTTCCAACGTGTTGACGGCAACGCCAACAGTTGTTGTTGTATGGTAGATGCTGTTGCTGTTGCTGTTGCTGTTGCTGCTGCTGCTGTCGACTGCTGTTGATAATGAAATATATTAATGCGCGCCTTATTGGAACACAACTTGAAACACAACCCTCACTCAGTCACTCGAGTGCTCACCCACATAGACAGTCGGATATGCTCTAATTGCTACTATCTTCCTTTCCCTTTCACACTCTCTCTCTCTCCTTCTCTCTTTATGTCTCTTTCACTCGACAGGGTTTTATCAAAATCTATAAGCAATTCTTTCCACAAGGCGATCCCAGTAAATTTGCATCGCTTGTCTTTCGTGTCTTCGATGAGAACAATGTGAGTATTAAGGCCACCCCAATCCACGCCCACGCCCACGCCCACAACCACGCCCACCAGCCTATGTCCTTATCCTTGCCTATGTTCTCCTCCAGCCTCCCCCGCCTTTCTGCCTCATTGACATTGATGAATTTGTACGCAACTCGAGCGCAAAAGTTGACGATTTCGGCCAATTAGCCAAAATTGTGCGCTCAAGTGGGGCAGTGGCAAGCGGGGGGAGGGCAGCAGGGGAGGCAGGGGACTACCGCACAATGTCAAGTCGCACTTTGCACACCCTTGCCATAGGCCTAACTAGTTCTGCTGAACAATCCCCTAAGTGGTTTTCTCTTTATTTTCCCCCCGCAAGCTTTCAGCTTTCATTAATGTCAAATAATTTGCTGAACTAAAAATTAAAATGAAAAGTAGCCAACTTCAATTTGGTATGATAGAAATGTTTATGAGATTTCTGAGATTTAATTAACTTGACATGCCAATGCAAATAGTCGAGTAAGTCAAGGAGAAACATCAATAAAAGACAAATATCTAAAAGATAAATATAATAGTGTTTTGGCGACCTATGTTTTTTATCATCTTGGTAGCTAGACCTCGAGCCAGCTACCAAGATGATAAAAGAGAAATAGAGATAGTTTATTTGAGTGTTATGGTAACAAGATTATTTGTTCTCTTTCTTTTGATTACATCAATCAAGTCACTTCAGATTGGCGAACTCATTCGAATGACTTGTTTGAAGCAAGTGCACCACTCGCTTCTGATTTCAGGCTGCAAATAAGTTTAGTCAAATCGGGTTCATTAGCAGCGGGCTGTGGTCGCTCCCTGGAAGGTTGCCCTCCTCTCTGGGGGCCCATAAAATTGCGTTTGTTTTATTATTTATTATTTATGTCTTGTGTGCGAATGGGGGGGAAGGGGGGCTGGATTGTGGTTGGAGGTTACAGGGTCGTGGGCAGAGGACAAGGGCTATGCCTATGAAAGAGGCGTCTCCGCTTCAAACCTCTTCGATAGATGTTCAAAGGGGCCTGCACTGATTTGCCTTGCTGTTGTTTTTCCCTTCTGCCTCTCTCTCTCTCTCTTTCGTTTTGTTTTTCTTTGTTATATTCACCCACCGCTGCCGCTGCCACCAACGCCACCATTGCCACCATCAGGATGGGTCAATCGAGTTCGAAGAGTTCATACGCGCCTTATCCGTCACATCGAAGGGCAACCTGGATGAGAAACTGCAGTGTAAGTTACCATTTTATCTCGCTCTCTGTCTTTTTCTTTCTCTCTCGCTCTCTCGCCTTCTCTCTCGCTCTCTCTCTCTCTCTCTCACACACGTTCTCTTTGTGTCCCTTTTTGTTTTCGCTTCGAATAATAATGAGGCCAATCATTGTGATGGCCATTGCTGCCGCCTTCAATTAATGTCAATTGGCATATTCCATTCCATTCCATTCTGTTCCGTTCCGTTCCATTCCGCTCCAGGGGCCTTCCGTCTTTACGATGTGGACAACGATGGCTACATAACGCGCGAGGAGATGTACAACATTGTGGACGCAATCTATCAGATGGTGGTAAGTGTTATGACCCTCCCAATGACCCATTGAACTTCCCTTACTCCCCTCGATTATCGTCTTCAATATTATTATTATTATTGTCAATTCCTTTCGTGTTATCCCCTTCTACTCCTCCTCTATCGCTGAACGCAAACCATCAAACAGGGCCAGCAGCCGCAGTCGGAGGACGAGAATACGCCGCAGAAGCGTGTGGATAAGATATTTGATCAGATGGATAAGAATCATGATGGCAAATTAACATTAGAAGAATTTCGTGAGGGTAGTAAAGCTGATCCACGTATAGTTCAGGCGTTAAGTTTAGGTGGTGGTTAAACGCGCGACGACAACAACAGCAACAACAACAACAACAGCAAGCTGAGACTTGATTAAACCAAAGCTAATAGTTTCTTGACGAGCAAAACCGACGAAAAATGAGAAAAGATCCACAAAAACAAAACAAAATAAATTAAGACAACAACAGTGCTTTTGGTTTTTGGCTAACATTTTACACTCTCCTACACAAAAATTAAAAAATTTACAATGAAAATATGAATGAAAACAGATAAACTGCGAAACCGTTAAAGCAATCAGAAATCAGAAAGAAATCACCCAACAAAAGTTTCAATCTAAAACGCAAGAAATGAAAAAAAAAAAATAAAATAAAATATTAAAAAAAAAATAACGAGAAGAAAACTTTTTTTTGCCCAATTTCGCGCGTCGATTAACATTCAAAATGATAATAATTTTTTGATATATACGAATACGAGATAGACGAGGAGCACAAGCAGAAGGAGGAGAAGAATTCAATTTTAATATGAATATACGTATATACGTGTATGTATTAAAAGGTGCATATATGCATGTATATACACCATATTTGTATTGTATATGTATATTTAAGTATATCTATACACATACATATACACTGGCAAGATATACAGATACAGATATGTGGCTATACTCGCAATCAAAATCGTGGCGTAGTCAGAACGCAGTTCATAGCTATAAAAGAAGAAAAACAAAACAAAAAACGTAAATTAAAGTAAAGGAAAAACCCAAAAAAAAAAAATGCAAAAATCGAAAAGTAAAGACAAAAACCAAAAACAAGAAAATAAATAAAAAAAAATTACTTAAAAACGAAGGCAAGAAACGTAAATAAATTTTTGAGCATACACCAATTATTAGTAACAAAAAAACCCATTGCATATTTGAATAATAAAAAAAAAGTAACAACTACAAAACGAACATAAACATAAACAAAGCGAAATGAAACGAAACGAGATGGAACATTTAACGAGCGCAGCCTTCGAGATATTTATAAAAATTATTGAGTAACAACAGCAACAGCAGCAAAAGAGAAGAACAGAAAGATAATGATAACATTTAAACGTAATACCTAAACATTGTTGATATACAGACGCCCAGCAGCATACACCTTATATGGAGCAGCTACCACACCAAATCGTAATTAATTAGTTAACAAGGCAGGCATTAATCAATGACAAGTGCACAAGCCGCGCAACTTAACGCAATATTTGCAATTAGGCACACACACACACACATACAAACACACACACACACACACACGTACACACATGCACACAGTCACATTCTCTCACACATACACACACAGAAACACTCTCGCACAGATACCCGTGCGCAGGATACGAGCGCAGTTCAGTTTATTTCTCTCATTGGTTTTTTGAAATTGCTTCTTTTATTTTGCAATTTGACGCCAATTTTGACAATATCCGCAAAATGAAATATACGAAAACAGCAACAAAACAAACACACACACAACCTGCAACAGTAAACAGCAACAGTAAACAAAACAGAAAACGATAAAAAAAAGAAAAAAAACTCAACGCAAACGAAACAAAATGTTGAATGCTCTTGAAAAAGAATACGCAGCAGCCAATGAGAAACAAGAAACAAACAGCAACAACAACAACATTACCAGCTACAACAACAACAACATCAACCAAAACAACAACAAATGCCCGCTCTCTGTACCTTTCTGTGAGACTAAAAGCCCCGTTCGAGAGCCTTGAAACAAATCCATCATACGATTTAATTTCTATTCTATATGCGGTTCAGCTTTATTATTGCATTGATTTACTAACCCAGTTAATAATTTATTACAATCTATCTATCTACCAATATATATTTATATACATATATGTATATATATACTCAACTTATATAAACTTTTGCTACTTCTTATGAAAATGGCTAATTACGCACTCGGACAGAACATTCACCATCACTCACACACACACGCACACTCAGCCAAACCATCTCAGATATCGCATACTATCGCATAGCATCGTTAGTAATATATAGAGATATACATATGTATAGTACATACTATATTTACAAGTATATAAACAGGATAAACTATATACAACAATAATATACATACGTGCTTAGATACGCTCTGTTTATCGATAGAATGCATACTATCGATAGTCCCACTTGCGCCAACGATAGTATTGAAATGTAACCAGCTGTTCAAACTATAACTTCTTCTGTTATGAAGTCCTCACATTTAACTTGAATCGTTCAATGTTGAAGTTATTTCCGTATTTTCCGATAGTTACTGATAACTTGTCCGCAATTCTACCTGATTCAAGTCAAGTTGATTTTCATACTCAGACTCCCATGGTCACCCATTTTCACACACGTATTCACACCATACACACACACACACCGACCTTCTTGGACATGTTTCACACGCTTTTGTTTTGGTTTTCTTTTGCAACATTGCCTACTTTACTGAGTGGCCTTAAATGAATTTTTGCAATCATCACTATCGACTATCGATACTTATCGGCACCTGCATCGTTATTGGTATTGGCTATTATAATACTACTATACTATATGATACTGACATTCACCAGCAAAACAATTCCATCCTCAACTGAAGCGTAAAACTTTGTATGCACATCTCTGCAGTATTTTCTCGTAATATTATTTTAGTATTCATTTCTTTGGTATTTTTTACGTTTTACGAAGCGCACGCCAAGCAAAGAATAAATACTGTCGCCTCTATTCAATCAAAAGTGCTAAAAAACCAAATCAAAAAAACCAAAACGACAAAAAACTTATGCAAAGTAATGAAGAAAACGACATACATACGATAGTTTTACATACATATATACACATATATATGCATATAGCTATATTCCTATACTTATTAACTAAATACTAAAATACTATATACCTATTGTAAGCACTACAATCGAATAACAAAATAACAACAGTAATAAAACAAGAGCAAGAACAACTATAACAAGAACAAGAACAAGCAGACAAAACGCTTCTAAGAAAAACCTCACTGAAATTCTTCGAAAAGCAAAAGAAATAATAATAACAAAACGAAATGAAAATGAAAAAGAGAAAGAATTAAGAAAACGAATACGAAAACGATGTACTAAATATACATGCATACATATACTAACATTTAAATAAATACCATACACACGAGTATATTAAAACTTAATCAATAACTTAATAATTCGAAAGTGATATAGCTGACAAAAACAAATGTGTCTGTAGTTTAGTAGTTAAAACGAGTAAACAATATACGAGTATATAGCGAGAGAAATCAGTGTAAAATCTGAGAGAAACTCAAAACAATACCAAGCAAAACAAAAGCTGAAAAAAAACAAATTTTCAATTGTTTTTTTTTTTCTCGAAAACAAAGACGCATAACGTATGTAACAAGCTGTAAATAACACTTTAGAGCATCATCCATACACAAGCACACTCCCACAAAAACTCCCACACAAACACACACACACACAGAAGGACACAGAATTCTCCCACGCACACCACCAAGCCATGCAGCTGAAAACTAAACATAAGTTTGTTAACACAAAAAGAAATTTTTTTGACGGGTCTTAAGTAAACGCAGTGTGTAAGTAAAATTGTATTTTTTTTCTGCTGCCTTGTCGCCTTACTGCCTAACGGGAACTGGCAAGAAAAAGAAGAGGAAGAAGATGATGAAGAAGGAACGAAAGCCGAGCAACATCTGAGACGACGAAGGGCGAAGGGCTCAGGAGATGACAGATGGCAAACAGAGCAAGCATTCATGTCAATTGTAAAATGATGATTGAGATTGAGGGAAATACCACAAAAAGCCCCAAGAAAATACTAAATATGAAAATGAAAAAATACCAGAAATACAAAGTATAAAGAGTATGTCACGAATGTCAAGTTAAATGTTTCACAAGCAATATTTTACAAATATATATAAATATACATAAATGTAGCAGGTGCCTGCATATGCACAGTGGGGCAAAACTCTATTCTCCACCCCTCTTACAGCCCACCCCCCGATGCTTATGCAGGCACATGCATGCACACATGCGTATAGTGACAGTGCATAATGCGAGTAATACTTATATAGAAGAACAACTCAGCTTAACAATTTGCTATGAGAATCGAAAATCGATAAGGTTGATAGTCGATAGCCGATAATCGAGTCGAATCGAGTATCGAGAAACAATTATTTTGTGCGCAACGATGATGTCTGAGCGAAGCTACATTTACATACAACCGTAATAATATGATATACATATAAAATTATACACACACACATATGTACATATATATATGTGTAGTTATATATATATGTATGTATATGCAGATCGAGAAACATACAAAAACACTTTTAGTGATACTCTTTAGCAGAACTCGATGCGAATCTGATTTCTTTGCTAAGAATAAAGCTCGTTAAAGAAGAACAACAAGTGAAAATGGTAATCGAGAAATGAGAGATGAGGGAAATTAAAATTGAAAACGATTAACGATAAACTAGATAAACTAGAAATCGAATAAGAGAGAAAAACGAAAATTAACAATGAAACATTTGCCCTTTGTTCTGATTTGATTTTTATATAACTATTTACTGTTACTTATTATTACGACGATTATTCTGTATACACATACTTATATATATATATATATACATGCTATATACTTACTTATAAACCACAACAACAACAACAACAACAATGCGATTGCAACAAATTCTTTTACCGTATATTTTTTTTAAGTAATAAAGAAAAATTCAAGAACGAAAGAGCAAAGCAAAAGAAAATAACACAAAAAAAGAAAATCAAATAGAAGAAGAAAAGTCAGCAGAATGTGTCGAAGAAGAAAAGGGAAAATTTATCTTGTTACTGTCAGAAATATTACTTACTTCAAATAAACATTTTAAAACGATATCTGAGTAGTGATTAACTTAATAATACCCCTTACCAGGCATGGGCAACGCAAGTAAGTTGGCTACTATCCCCACTCCCTCCTCCATGTAGGATTCCTGACAGACCCTTGCGAACCGAACAGCTGCTCGGGGGGCACACGATGGCAATTATGAGTGTAGGCTGCGTAGGACAACCATGTCGAGCTTGAGTGCAAACAAAGCTCCATCTTGCTGCCCCCTCTCCCTCTTTCTCTCAGTGTAGTTGCCTCCCTCCAAGGCAGCTGGTCGAGCGTTTTGTTTAACGAGCGTTACGTGCAATAAAATTCAAACGGTCGCACGACACACGAGTTAGTCTAGTTAATTACGACAGCAATTGCAAAGATTGTTGATAATAAAAGCCGACAATACGCATGCATTAATAATGGACCATTACGGGTAAGTACCACTGTGTCAGAACGGTACTAAGGGTGCTCGAGCCTCAAGTAGCTGAAACTTGTAATACATAAACTGAGCAGGTCTGAGAATGAAAGTTTTTAGTTAACATAATAACTTAATTCTCATTTTCTTGTATACACTAACATATTATACAAAATGCTGTAGAATAATAAGGTATATGTAATTTATAATCCTGCATTTCCTGATGTATTCTCTTATAGACCTTAGAGTATTATAAACTATGTATTTTATATAAGCCAACAACTGGAGGCTCTTCTTAATTGCTTAGCAACCGCAAATCGCCTTGAAGCTCAACTTTGACTTCCTTCCTCTGCATTTCCTTTTCTTCCAGCTTAGGAACATAAATATGTAGTACATACACACACAGTTGCCCAACTTAGTTATACAAACTCATTTAATTCCATATGCGGATTTGGTTAATATGTCTTTAGAAATCATAAATTGCTCGACTGGCAAACGACCGAGAGAGGGAAGAGAGAGAAGAGTAAAGGAAATCGCTCGAACCACTCGAATTGTCGACGGAGTCTTTAAGCCAAGGATTTTGCCATAAAATTCTATAAGCTCATTAATTTCGGACATTTTGCGGTAGTTTCAGCAGGCAGCCAGCAGAGGGAGCCAGGAAATTAAGGGACAGTCGATGCTGAGGCTGAAACTGAAACTGAAACTGAGGACGAGGACAAAGATGAGGACCAGGAGGAGGTCTTCGCATGGGACTTTTGTCATTTGTGGTTGCGGAGGCAGTTAAGCACTTGATGCCATTCATTGCATGCCACTCCTGCCCCTTACTATCCCTACCTCTCTACCATTCTTCCCCTATTACCTTTTCCATTTGCCATCGCGTGCTTCGGCTCGTTTCGGTTTGCCTCGGACGGTTTCCATTCGGCTCTGTTCGTTGCGGTGTAGTGTGGTTCGGTTCGGTTCGGTTGAGTTCATTTTTGGTTTTGCACTTGATTTGATTATATTTTGGAATTTTTGCATAATTTAAGTTGGCAGTAGAGAGGCAATGGGCGTGGCCAATCAAATTGCACGTGTAACATGTCAAATGAGAACTTCAGAGGCGACTGTGAGTGTGTGTGGGTGTGGGTGTGGGTGTGGGAGTGAGATACTAACTGTTGATATTCGACTGCGGTCTGGTCGGGGATGTGGGCGTTTAATTACCTTTCTCTTTTGCGGCTTCATGTTAGGGGCTGCCAAATGGATCATGAAATAATAATGGAAACTGAACCGAGTGGCTGAGGCATCGAATACAGCGTCAGCTGTGGCATTGCGGTGACTTCTGTGCTGCATGCAGCGCACTGCATAATTAACCAAACAAAAGTATCTGACAGATACTTACTTGCTATGCCGGCGGCTCTGTGATTCTCTGTGTGTATGCGAGTATGTGTGTTGCTGCTGCTGTTGGGGGGCAGAATTCGGCGTCTGTTTATCTAGGCAGCCCAACTATTTATAATGAAAAGGCTGCCAAATAAAAACGAAAATAGCTTTTGTATCTTTTGCCTTTGTTTTTGTTGCTGTATCTATAAAATTGGCGCTACTGCTGCTGCTGCTACTCTGGATGTTGCTGCCAGCATCGATCAACAAACAAACAACCAGAAAAAGGGGGCCAAACGAGAGAGAAACAGCTTAATGTAGCCGAATGCAAAACAATGCCTCGCGCGATGGCGATGAACAAATTCGAATTCGAATTAACAATTTTACAGCACAGTATTTGCTTGCAAAGCATCTAATTCCATGCAGCACCCTCCGGCCTCCACCCTCCACCCACCACCACCCCTCTCCGCCCTGCCACACGGCTCGCAGTGGCCGTGCCGGCCGATCAGTTCGACTAAAACAAATAAACAATAATTGGTTGCGTTCAATTCCTGAGCATTTCGTTTATGCGTTCCGTTTATTGCCACCGCGACGCGTTGGCCGCAGTAGGCGTCGCTGCCTACGTCGACGTCAACGTCGTCGCTGGTGACGCGCTAGCCACGTCGGCCAAGTCGAAGTGCGTCCATTAAATGCGCCTCTAACGTACGCAATTCTCGAAATTATTCCTCACGCGTTCCACACTTCTTTTCTTTTCTCATTTAGGAGACCTACGAAGTGTAGGAGACGGCACCCGACGAGTTCTTCAGTATTTCATATTCTCAGTTGCTAATTTGAGCTACACTGAAACTTTCTGAAGATGCGCATCACTGGAAATTGTCAGTTTGCTGTTCTATATAAAATTCTTTTTGTTTAATTTCTTAAAGAATTTCCCAGAGAATTGTGGCTTAATTTGAAGAGAAACAACTATAAGTTGAACAAAGTTCTTATACCCTTCGACCATTAAAAATGGCCAAAAAAGGGAATACTAACTTTGTGCAAATGTATGTATAAGGTATATATATTTTTGATCAGCATCACTAGCCGAGTCGATTGAGCCATGTCTGTCTGTCGGGATGACCGGATGACCAGATGAACACACAGATCTCAGCTATTAAAAGAGCTAGAGTCACCAAAGAGTCCAAAGAGCATGTGCATATGTATCGTACGTATATGTACATATGTGTATGAATTTAACAAATTGAACTGTACCGGAACATAGATTGAAGAGTATCCCATTGTCGTGTGCTGCGCGACTGTTGCTTTTTTTACTGTTTTAAGTTAACAAATTCCCAGCGAATTTCTTCATTAAGGCACTTTAATAATATTGATAAAATTAAATTCGAGAAATTAAATTCCCCCCTATTTATGTTAAATTTTCCCATATTCTTCTTAAATAGCCCCCTGTTTTGCTAAATATCCCCCTATTTTAGTATAATATCCCCTATTTTCACAACAAATTCCCAATTTTTAAAAATCCTACGTTCATGGTTTATTCAAACTTTATAGCATAGTGTCTACAAAATTCATTCTACTGCCATCGACAATGGAAGTGGCCAAGCTGAGAGATTTGTGCGCTGGAAACGGGGGGTAAGGCGGCAAGGGCACGCAGATTATGGCAAACAAATTTGCGCTTTGCCGTATCTGTTGCGCTTTATTGTTTTCGTTTCTTGTTCTTGTTGTTGCTGTTGCTGTTGCTGTTGTATTCAAATATTGTTTTCGATGTGTGTGCGCCATTTGTTGCTTTATTCCCCGACAATGGGCGATTATAATTATTTACTAGGCATATTTAGGCCGGCAATGGGCACGGACGGTGAGCATTACTTACCTTAGAACTGAACAATTGACGCTGAGTCTTTCGGCTATTGTCGTTGTTGTTGTCTTTGTTGTTTTTTTGTTGTTGTAGTTGTTATTGCAATTAGTCGGCAATCTGCAGCAGAATGCAAAGTAAATGAGTCGCTCAGCCTCCTCCTCTGTTTGCAACACTCAATCTACAATTTCTTATTGTAGTTCCGCCTACGTCGACTTCACAGCTTTTCCGTTTGCTGCCGTCGCTGTCGACGTCGCCGTCGCCGTCGCTGTTTGTTGTGCTGCTGTGCTGCTGCTACTGCTGGCACTGGGCGGACCTGGCTGGCTGGGGGACTGCGAGCCCACTCGGCCGCCGTTTGCCATTCGCACAAGTTGCATGTTGGGTCGCTCGTTCTTTGCTGCCTTTCGCCCTCGTCAGCATCTTTGCTAGCGTCGCCGCCATCGCAGTTATTGCCGCCGTCGTCGTCGTCGTTGCTTTTTTTGTTATTTTATTTTCGGCTAGCGTGCGTTGTGCGTATTTTAAAGTACAATTTTTGCAAGTCTCTTGTTTCTGTTTTAATCTCTATTTTTTTTAAATTTTATTCAGTGTTTTTTGTGCCGTGTAAATTCCCGTTAGACCGTGCAGCTTTTCCCTTGTTTACGCTCTTTTTTGTTTCCAAACCGTTTGTCTGATGACTGTGTGTGTGTGTGTGTGTGTGTGAGTGTGTGTGTGTGCTCATTGCTTTGTAATTACTTTGGTTTAATCAGCTATTATAGTTTCATATTCAACTATAGCCAAAACCCAATTGCGAACAACAGCAACAAGACCAGCAGCAGCAACAGCAGCAAACATAACAAGAACAACAAGAACAACAACAAATATAACAAAAACAACAACCATTAGGAGAACAGTTAAAGCAACAACAACAAGAGCGCACATTGACCGCAGTTGGAATTGTGCGTGGGCAGCACAGGTACGTAAATGCGCCTTCTAATTAGGCTTATTTCAACATTTGCCCAACCCCCACACCCCTGTTCATCCCATACCACCTGCCCCCTATTTACCACAGTGTACGTGTCAGATATGACGCGACAGACAGTCGAAATTATAATATATCGATTTACATCATGCTATGATTATGATATCATAATTGCACAGCTTACTCAGGGGAGCAGCAGCACACCCGAGGGGGATATGGTGGGGGAGGGGTTTGTGGTAACGGATGCGGATAATGAGAGATTTCGCAACTGCTTCACATTCTCAGCCAAATAAGAGAGAAGTGAAATGCAAATTATATGGTAATACTCGTAAAAGTGAAACGCATTTTGCTTTATTTATTTTGCGATTGCAACAGCAGCCGAGATAAGCAGCAAGAATTTTAAAACTAATAAATATGAAACAAAAAAGTGTTTACAAGTTGGATGATCATGAAACAGAAGATCGCATTGATTTGCTTTTCCGCTCAGGCGGTTGTTGTTGGCAATGTTAAGTTAACAGCGGAGGTTATTTAGAATTTTATTCAACTACTTAATATATGTTAAGACAGAGTCGGTAACAGTGCTTAAAAGATCATGTTAGGTAAACAGATTTACCACTTTAACTCACCATTTAAGCTCAGGCAATGTTAACAGCGGGTGAACCTAATTCACCATACTTTTTATTTAAGGTTTATTTTTTATGCCAGCTAAACAGACTTTCCAGCGATGAAATAAGTATTTCCCCTTTGATTCATTTGTAATTCAAAAAATGAGGCACCGCTGTTAACTCCAGCAATAAGTGGCAACTCTGCTAATGGCTACATATGTTAAGTTAACATACATACATACTTATCAACACCCACGAGAGCTGCTATTAAGTTAATGTTTATGTTTAGCCGTTCGGAACAAAGAAACAAAGAATTTCTGCAACAATTTGAGCAGCATTTAAAGGCGTAATAAAACTAAAAATAATATTCCGCAATCATTAAAATTGATGTTTTCTTTAACAGACAATTAATTGTGAATGTGTATATAGTCGTAATACTTTTTCTTAGTCACACTCAGTAGAAACTCATAAATTTTTAGGCTTTCGCTCACATCGAGTGTACTTAACTGGACAATTCCTGTGTCTCATGAAGACGAGCGAAAGGATCCTGTTCGCGTTGCCAATGTGAGAATTAGCCAAGGTCTGTGGTCGGGGGTTCAGGCTTGACTTGCCAACTATCGATAATTGTTACGAATTGATTTGATATCGACTCTGGAGATCGTGCGGAGAGTGTCGATTGTTTTCTGGTCCCGATTAAAATGCTTGATAAATGCAAGAATTGTCTGTCAACGAACAATATTGAAATGAACTTGAACTTTGGGCAAATGGTTGAGGTTAGAAACGAATTCGCCTGGGTCGTCGTCTCTGCACGCCAAGTGTCTCGGGCAATTGGCCCAGCACCAGAAAGTCAATGGCCAGACGCCACTTGGGAGCTGTTGCGTGGGTTACTCATGGTTAGTAGAATAGCCAGCTAGTGTGTGTGTGTGTGTGTGAGTTTACCTGCAGTCTGAAAGGCCAACAGGAACCAGGTTACTGAGGTCGCAAAGCGAACAGTGTGGAAAGCATCGTTAATCACCCAAGCACAGAGTGAAGGACAATAGTGAAAGATGAGTCGGACCCAAATCCAGTTCGAGTGTCCCAGAGTGTGCAGGGCCTGATGCACAAGGTTGAGAAATGGTAGCCACATAGCCAGCAGTATGTAGTCAACCAGGAAGAGCACCACAAATAGTTCCACCACCAGGAAGAGCTTACGCAGTGGAAGCAGCCGACGTCGCATCCAGCCAGGTCGATACTGGACCAAGGTCACTAGAAGGCCGCTGGTGAAGAAGATTGTCGACCAGCTGATCGTTGACTGTTGCTCGCAGCTCATTTCGTCGGGCAGCTGGCTAGAGTTGAGCTTGTGTACGATGTGCCATTGATTCACCTGCAGTAACAGGCTCACCATCAGCATCAACAGTGACTCGTAGAAGTCGCGCACCAGTGCCGCGGCACGCGATTGCATTTTGCGCTTGCGTAGTGGAGACATGATGGAAATTTTGATAATAAACGAAACGAACTAATGCAATTTTTGGTCAAGTGCGTGAGTCTATACATATGAATATTGTAAGTTGTCAAAAGAACGTATGTACGTGTATACGTGTGTATCTTGATCTTGATAGATATATGTATATCTTAAATTCGATCCCTTGTTTACGGATTAAGTGTTTAGGTTGACGTTCCGAGCAATGTTTGCTTTGTTTGTACTTAGTTTCGCTGCTGTATTTTGGCTACTGTTGTGGGACGGAAGTTGACATTGCACGCTTTGTTTTGTTTTCTGGTAACATTAACTCAATATTTTAAACAATAACAATGGCTTGAGATTGCCAGTTTTTTTTCATTTCTCTAAGTCTTAACCAAGTTTATGAAGTTGCTTAACTCTTCTACAAATATAACAAAACGTTCATTCATAATTTACAAGAATTTGATACAGATCTGATTAAAGGTTTCTCCTTCTTAATCTGTCTCTCTCCCTACCTACATCATTATTATCCTATGCACCATGAAAACCCACATACCAAAGCCCAGCGAGTCCTAATCCTTAAATCTCTGAACGCATTTTAAAGTTCATGCGGTGCGTAATGAATATTTGAACAAAATGTTTGGTTTAATTTTTGAATATGTGCCGTTTAGTGGTTGCCAAGCAGGACTACACACATACATATGTGTATTGTGGGTGTGGCTGAGTTAGTTTGTGTGTGCGTATTTGAAATATGACACATGAATCTGGCACGCACGTGCTGGTCCAACCAGGCCTTACTACGAACTACTAGCTGCGAAATCAATTTCTCTGTCAAATCAGCAGACACTGAAAATGGGGCTAGCACCCTCTCCCCCCCACTCTACCCTCCCTCCTTCTCCACCGTGGCACTTCTCCAACCAAATCTGCGACTGCGAGCAATGCTGTCATTACACATGCTCGTTCAGCGCGAAGAAGGAGCACAAACGGAACCCTAATCCCCATTCTCTGCCTGAGCCAGAGCCAGAGCTACAGCCGCATCTTACTCCGTCTTCTCCTGTTCTCCTCCTCCTCTTTGTATTTCTCCCTCTACTCCTGGCTGTGTCCCCTTTCCAATTGCCATGGCTGTGGCTGGAGGAGAACGACAACTCGTACATTTGCCTTTGGCTTGTGGGGCTGGTGCTCTATTCTCAAAGTGGTAGCAGTTATTTTATTTGTGCCTCGTCTTATTGCTGTCGTTGCTGTTGTTGTTATTGTTCTTGTTGCCATTGTTCTTGTTGTTGTTGTTCATTTTATGCGCCATATAAACGGTAGACCTAAAAGTCACCGGCGTCAAGTAAACAAAGCTTCCACCAGCTACACAAAAAATATTTTCGACGACGGCTGCTGCCACAACTAATATTGTTGATGCACCAGACAAAAGTCAAATGCTTGAAGCACCCGTAAAATATTATTATTAAATATTCATTTAATATCCTTGGAATCTAAGATATTAAGGTAGTCTAAAAAACTCCAGAACTTGTTTAGAATTTAAGAAAAGTCAAGATGTCGTTGTTTCTTGGATGAGTCTAAAAGTTTGAGGGCTTTTCTGTGTGCATTGGATTGGAGAATATGTTAAGTTAACAGCTGCTGCATTTAGCATTGGATTGAAGGCAATGTAAAGTTAACAGCTGTTATATTTAGCATTAGATTGGAGGCAATTTAAAGTAAACAGCTGTTATTTTTAGCATTGGATTGGAGGCAATGTTAACTTAACAGCTGTTGTATTTAGCATAAAATCGCTATGTTAGTTAAACGGACTTGTAGCTTAGGGTTGATTGACCATATTAGATTCAAAGACTTTTCCCTTGAAACAGTTGTAATTAAGAGAGAGTCTCTGCCAGGCAACCAAGACTCTTGGTAGAGGCTACATATTCCACATGTTGCACAAGTTAACAGACTACGAAGCAATACGAAGAAGGCTAAAGGGAAGTGATAAGCATAAAGCAGGAATATGCAGTGTACACTCCACATTCCGCAAAGGATACTTCACATTCCGCCCATAAGTGAAACTTAAGTGGACACACTTGTCGCCTGTCAACTATCAGTTGTTCTGCGGTCGCCATAGACCATTGGCATTGGCTCCGTCTTGGGCCTGTCTCCCCTCTCTATCGCTTTCTCTCTCTCTCTCTCTCTCTCTCTCGCTTTCTGCAGCCCTAGCCCTGGACCTGGTTGTCGTCATATTGTGTTTGGCAAGTCGTTTGCGATAAAGCCAACTACATAATGTCTCTGTAGGCAGACCCGGAGAGGGCAGGAGCCGATTGCGAGTGCTGGGCAGGAGACGGCGCTGCCGGGGCGAATAAAAATGCTAAACCAGCGCTATGCTGGCGTCGCAACGACGCAAACACCCAAGTCATATGTGTGTGCCCGGGCAGGAGCAGGGGCAGGGGCAGAGGCACGGTATGCAAAGGGGTTAGGTTACGTTTGGGTGAGGCTGGATAATGCGAGTTATCCTTGATTGCCTGCTTCGATAGGAGGATATGACGCGGCTGTGGCAAACAAGCCGCTCAGCGTACATTTTTCCTCCTTCTCTTGCTCCTCTTTCTCCTTCTCCTGCTCCTTCTTCTTCTCTGAGACCATCGTGATTTGCTCTTTCTTTCTTTCTTTTCTCTGTCGGCCTTTTTGCTCATTTCGTTTGGCCCTTGGCCCCGGCTGCTGTGCGCACTCATCATCATTTGCCATGGGGCCAAGTGCAGGAGAAGGAAAGGGGATGGTGAAAAGAGGGGGGGGGAACTGAGGTAGGTGAAGCAAACTCATTCGGATTTCATTGCTGTAATACAAGTTGGCCGAGCTAATTGATTTGTCGCTGCAAACTGACAACGGTGCTGGCCACGTGGCAAGTGGCAAGAGGCAAGTGGCAAGTGACAAGAGACGGAGACGGTGGCAACTTGTGGACATGGGGCAACTCTTAAACTAAACTAAACAACAATTTTTAATTGTGCCCGAGCACAAGAAGACCAAGACGAGGCCAAAGGCAAATGAGCGCGAGCACGATACGAACGAGGTCAATGATTGTTTACACTACACTCGAATGCTGTTTACCCCCAGCTGACGGGGCAGGATCGGGCGGCGAGGCGGCGAGACGGCGAGACGGCCAAGAAGGGGCGACACGGCGACTGGGCCAGTCAACCAGATGGAGGTGCCTTCTCCTTCTCCTTCTCCGTCTCCGTCTCCGTCCCGAGTGCCTGTGCCATCGTCATCTTCGCTTAGGCCACTTGGCTCGCAGCCTGTGTTAACTGACTCTCGCTGACGGGCACATTATGCCCAGCGGCGTATGTGTATGAGTATGTTTATGTGTGTGCATAAGCAAGTGTGTACAGACTAGCTGACTAGGGTGTGTGTGTGTGTGTGTGTGTGCCCAGTATGGTAAAGAGAGAGAGAGATTCGGTGGCAGCATCATTTACACTCCACGTCGCGGCTTTAAATGAGTAGCCTGATTACTGCCCCAATCGACTGCGCCATGTGGCAGGTGGAATGTGGCATGTGGCAGGTGGCATACGCCATGTGGCATGTGGCCCCTGCTCGATTCATAATCTCATATTATCACTAACCAAAAGCAGTCTGCACAGTGCGAAAATTTAAAGTGATTTCAAAGAGTTTTTATAGCGCATGAATTATTTATGTTATTACAAAACTGGCAGCGGACTATTAGCATAATACAGTTTTTCATGTAATTACTAATTCCAGCGAACTAGTCAGCCGGAAAGTCCAATGAAATGAATGCCAAGGGAGAGTAAACAAAAAGTTAGAGAAAGCAGCGCACTTGACTGCCAAATACCCTACACTTTATTCTGGTAACCTCTAATGAGTTCGTTGACCAACATTGTATGTAGTATTTCTATGAGCCTTTTACCAACACTGAACTCTTAACATTGGAGGCTTCTCTCGTTCACAATCTCTACATGGTCTGCTTTTATTTCTTAAAATAACTAACACACAAAGTGAATATACCCCTTTGTTTACAATGTAGAGGAATTCACACAAATATTAAACAAAAGAAAAAGGTTACCTACGGCGTGCGAAAGGTTTAATACCCTTGCAGGAGCTGTTCTCCTCGATCATTCTTATACTAGTTATTTATAATGGTGCACAATTAAATAGTGTTGTGTGTATTAAATATTATGTCTAACTTTCTTCAACACTGAAGTTATTTCGACACACAATAATTGTCTTCATACAAAATCCTCATTTTGGTCGATTGTTTCTCTGACAGCTTTATATTATAGTGCTCCGATTTTGATGAAATTTTATATGCATATTATAAAATATACATAGGATATATGCGGTGTTGTAATTTTGGTTGTAATATCTTGACAAATAACAAAAATTAGCGAATAGTTTGTAAGGCAGCCAAACGATATATCTGTCCGATCCGGCTCGTTTCGACTTATTTACACCGTGCAGTAATAATGTGTGCCAAGTTTCCTTAAGATTGCTTTAAGACTACGAGACAAGTTTGCTATTGCAGAAGACAGACAGACGGAATAGATTGACAACTCTGTTCTTGCTGATTCAGAATAGATAGGTTTATTTTATAGGCCGGGAGATATCTCCCAAGGTGCGTTGCAAACTGCTGGCCAGAATGCATATACTCTCTGTAAGAGCATACAAATAATCACAAATATATTTAATATATATTTAATACATATGCAAATACAACAGTTATTGCAAAATGACGGAAATGTCAAGTTAGGTTCAAATATCACTGAGCATAAATCGAAATTTTCATAAAACGAATTGACATTTAATTATTTCGATAATAAGTAATATGATGTATACATATAAATAAATGTACATAGACTAAATATATAGTTGGTTGTATATCCTTAGCGAAAACTTGCCAAAATGTATTCGATCTAATACAGCAATTGAGACATGCTAATTCAATCTAACTTCTCTTGCATCGTGGGTAAATTATCAGTTTTCTGGCTGTTAATTGATCCCAGGGGTGACCCGAGTTTCACTTGAGGTGATTAATATGAATTCCCGACTTCCTGATGAGTTTAATTGATGGGAATATTCCGAATTCATGTTCATTCTTGTTGTAAATTGAAAAACACTAGTTTCCTCTCTTTATCTCTTGTGTTGAGTCGCATTGCACTCTGAGGGGTTCATTGCAATTAGGGGCGTGACAATTGAGCAGCATTTGACAGCAAACAAAGATCGAGCTGCCAAGTGGCAGCAGACGATGCCGATTGCTCGTTCAGCTCTCAATCTCTCTCTGTCGAATATTACGTATACGCCGTGCTTGACGCTCGTTGCTCGTTGCTCGTTGCCTGTTGGCGCCGGCATTTGCCAAGTGTGTCTGCAGTGTGTTGCCCTCGGGCCGAGTCAAGTGGAGAGCGTCCACTTCAGCCTCGAGAGTCTCATTTGCTGCCCACTCCTCGCTCCCTTCTTCAGCTCCCTTGGACCCAACTCACACGGAGCAATCGACGATTTGTCGCGTGCCTGCGGCTGTGTGTGCGCGCCCGTTCATTAATTTCCATTTCCCGAGCATATCTCGATAATTATGTTAGTGGACTAATGCGACCACGCCCCCCGATATGGTACCATGGCCAATCGCTCTTGAGCCATTCGTCGTTTCCCATTTCCCATCATCCATTTCCCACTTCGCTTTCGGCACTTGCGATTTGCCAAATTCGAGCTGCTCACGCATCTAATTAAATAATTATACGATTAATTATATTTGCAGCTTAATTTTTGTGTTGCTGCAAGTGCGAGCGAGTTGGAGCAAGGGGTGAGAGGGAGAGGCTCTTTAATTGTTGTTTAATTTGAATTTGCCGAAAATACAAAATGCCAGAAAGACCGACAGACAGCTGGCTTACTGCCTGGCTGGGCATTAAATGTGCTACAGGAGAGGGATAATATACACAAAGCATGTGAAAGAGAGAGAGAGAGAGAGAAGGGGAGAGAGAGGGGGAGAGAAGTTGCCGTAAAAATTTATTTAAGCCTCTTGCGGCTAAATTGATTTCTCTGCTAAAATTTTGGCTGTGCACAAACAGAAGTTGATCGTAATGATGCTGATGAAACACACAAGCACACACACACACACACACACGCACACATACAGAAGCATGAGGTTAAGCCTTATACAGTGTGTACACATTTGCAACTGTTGCCCCATGTGCCACAATTCCATTCTCTATTTGCACTTCATTTTTGCCATATTGCGGCTTTGGCTCCTTTTTTACTTTACTCCTGCATTGAAATTCTCTTTGGGGCATTATTTTTGCTTCTGTCGGAGATAAATGTACTATATGTGCAAAGGGAGAAGAGAGAGAGCGAGAAAGAGAGAGAGAGAGAGAGTAGAAAAAGTGCACACAAAGCCTGTCTGTCTGTCATGTGGAGTCCAGCTGCAGATACCCTGTAAATGAGTTAGAGAGTGTTGATAAACGAGTATGAATTTAGTTTCTTAAACCTAATGAATCTTTTTGTAAACCTTTGTTATATGGGAAGCCATATACAGAACTACAGCCCCTCCACGCTCTTTTCCTTACCACACAATGTGTATTCCCCTTGTGGCATACACATAAAACGATTATATCCTCACCCACGTGCTGGGATATAAAAATGATACGATATGAAATAAAGTTGCTGAAACTCGCGAGGCTCTTTAAGCTTTTGCAGCAATTCCTATTGGCTGCTGGCTGCGCTGGCTGCTGGCTTGTGGCTTCTTAGCATCGCTTGAATACTTTCCGTGGCCTAATAAGATGTAAAATCAAACATACAGCGATGCTGGAATTGTTTGAGTTTATCCAGCTTTGAACTTAAACGAGGCTTTTGCGGGGCTTTAAAATGTTCACTGGGGTTCTGGCGCTTCTTTCGCTAAGTTGCTGCATTACTTTGCCGGGTAATCTGATTCGAGCATGTCGAGTATACTATAATATTCTATATATATATATGTATATATATCTGTCTGCTTTCTTGGTCGGGCTTTCATTTCATTAGCCACGCCCGCCATCGCACCATCGTCTCATTAGCGCCTCTCTCTGCGAAGAGGTTCAACTGCTGGCATCGTATTACTTATGTCGCCACTTCGCATCTTGGCAGCAGGTTTTTCTCTGCTCATTAGACCGTTTAACAGCACTGGACGTGCACACAGACGGAAGAGTGGCAGGGGCTGGTCTAAGGGGTACACTGGATTCGCGACTCTGCCATGCACATTGGGCAACATTCTCTGACATTAGCCACACCAAAATTGCATTGCTTCAGTCTAAGCTGCCACCACCAACGCCGCCGCCGCAGCCGCTTAATGCAAAACTTATTATGCGAATTTGTGGGCTTACGAGCACTGAGTGGAGCAGCAGTCACAACCAGACTAGGACGGGGTCTGCTTGTCGCCGGCGGCGGTGGTGCTGGCCATAAACTACAGACGAATATTTTGTGCAAGGGAATCCGCTTGTGGGCCATGTGGGCAGCGAGTGTTGGGTGAGGGGGTTGGGGATTAGCAGGGGGGAAGCAAGGGCAGGAGAAGTGGAACTGTGTGCAGTGTGCGCACTAATTACGACAAGGTCGGTGCACTAATTAACAATGGCTTTGAGGCAGCTAAACGATATGGCGCCCAGGCGAACAGGCAGCTCAGCCAACAGAGCCCAAAATCCAAAACACAGAAACCAGAGACCAAACCAGAGACCAAACCAGAGAGCAAAGAATGGAGAATGTAGCCCAGAGACCAGAGACCAGAGACCAGAGCCCGATGACGAGCCAAGTCATGCGCATACTCTAAAAGTCACTGCACCTGCCTGCCTCAAATTATATTAGCTAGCTGTATAGGTGTCTGTGTGTGTGTGTATGTGTGTGTGTTGTGGCGGATAAATGCTTATCGCAGCACAGGCTGCATTCAACACAAGCTACTCTTTTATTGAAAATGCGCTGGAAATTCAATGAGGAACAAGGGAAGAAGTTATTAAAATTTTTTTTTTTTTTTTTTTTCGCTTAGATGCTTATTTAAGAAATAATTTAAGAGTTAATAATTTCCAAACCGCTCTCCAAAGTATGCAACACAAAATAAGCTAATAATTTAAGTTATTTTTTTTTTTTTTCCCGCTCCCGCCCTCGTCGCTGGACTCACAAGTGAGTCTTGTTTTTTTGTTACTTTTTTTAATAATATTTTTCTTTATCTTTATTTTTATTAAGTCATACGGGGAAAATCCAATATTCCCTTTGTGTCCTTTTTATCTATTAATTCTTCTCATTTTTGGTGCGCCGGTTAACTAACTTTAGTTAGCGTTGTCTAATTTATTTTTATGTTAAATCTGTATTTTTAAAAACCATGCCCTCCCCGGGATTCGAACCCGGAACCCCTGTATAATAGTCAAACGCTTCAGACGACTCATCTACAGGGGTCGGCAGTTATTTCTTTAAGAAATCGTTTTTGTCAGATGGTTAGCGGGTATATCACAGTCGAGCACACTCGACTGTAGCTTTCGTGTTTGTTTTGAGTTTGGAGTTGGTCAACAGGTTTCGAATGGAATGGAAATGCTGCACTCTTGACCCGCTGGCAAGTCTTTATATGGAACTAAGCTTATATTGAACTCATTATACCCTTCGACCATTGAAAATGGTCAAAAAGGGTACTAACTTTGTGCAGGAGTAACAGCAAAGGAGGCGTCGGAGCCCCATAAAGTATATATATTCTTGCTCAGGATCACAAGCCGAGTCTGAGCCGTCTGTCTGTCCTCTGTCCGTCTGTCCGTCTGTATGAACGCACAGATCTCAGCTATTATAAAAGCTAGAGTTACCAATTGGCAGGAAGCTGTGGTCAAGCAGATCGTTTATTTCAGTTACAGACCCCCACAATCAATATTTATTTTTGAACTCATTTTAAGCGCTGTTTAAAAGATGACTCGACTTAACATACTAACTTAATATCACGTATCTCCAAATTTATGGACTCCTTTAGTCACTGGTTTTTATTATGAATCCCCCAAAGCTATTTAAGTTACTTTAATAATTTCACAGCTCTCGCTTAATTATTCGAACAGTGAATTACACGTCATTGTTATGAGCGCTATCGATTACATATTGTTTATTTATAGGCAACACACACACAAACTATATATAATAATGGATATAATAATACTGTGGCTCATGCTTAAAGGGCCTACCCTTTTACCCCTTCCCGTTGAGTGTTCTTGAGAACGAAAAAGTTCGAGGAAAGACGACGCCTATTAAAAGGCCAAACAAAACCTGAACCACACATGTCCTTCAGTATGTTCAGTATATCAGGTTAAATATGAATAAATAATATATCATCCCTTTAATAACAACAACAATAACAACAACAAAAACTATGTACTAACTAAATTATGTAATCGCTGCGAGCAACTAATTTCGAGTGCTCTCGAAAACGAATCTTGATTTATGGATCGACCACGAACAGGTCCGATGATTGCCAGCTGCCGATTGTTGTTGCCGGCAGTTATTGTTGTTGCTGTTATTGGTATATTTGTATAGCTTGCAACCGGCTTTAGAATAACAACAACAGGAACTAGACGTCATGTCGTCGTCGTGGTCGTGGTGCAGGCGTTGGCGGGTTGCTGATTTGACGCGATTAGATTAGATGAGATTTGTGTGTTTTTAGCTGCGGGCAGGCGCCAAAATTGTCGCCAACGGACAAAAGCTCAAAGCTTAAAGCTTGTGGTGAGTAACTCGCCAAGAGAGGCCAGAGAGAGAGAGAGACAGAGAGAGAGAGAGAGGGAGAGAGAGCGTGTATGAGAGAGTGAGCTTTCACGAGGGATGGGGTTGTTTCGCGTGGGAGTTAATGCTCGTAATGTCAATTGCTTGTTCTAAGTCTGTGTGCAATATTTTTAAGCCTCTGCCTTTTCTTAGCGCTCGCATCCCAGACAAAAGACACACACACACAAACATTTACGGTCACACACTGGTGCACACACACTGGCACACTGCCCGTGAGCATATTAATGCGATAATATTACGCATACGCAGCATAGGCCGCTTGCTATTATTTTATCATGCCCTGCTTTGTTTTCGCTGGCTTGGAATGAAATAAACGAAAATGATAAATGAAAATAACAAATTGCATAACATAATTAAAAAGCATTGTACGCCTGTCACCAGGTGCCGCGCGGGTAATTACACGTGAGTCTTAATTAGAGATGCAGCAGATGATGAGCGAGAGACAGCTGAAACTGAAGCCAAAGCTGCGTCATTGTCGTGTATAAATAAAATCCTCAAGCCCGTGAAAAAGAGGAGGTAGGGAAGCGGGAGGAGGGCTTGCATCGGTCAACCACTTGAACATTTGGTATGCGCCAAAAGCAGCTCGGCCAGCTGCCACAAAAAAAGCTAAAGCTGCCCAAGTGTGGTCGCAATTCGTTTGCATTCATGGCAAATGCCCTCGAGCCAATCCCCCCAAGCTTCGGCTCCAACACCCGATCCCAATTCCGATCCCGTTTCCGCCCAATAACCACCTACAGTCTCCTACACTGAGTTGGCATTTTGAAATAAACCCTAAATGCCGTTGTTCAACCTGATGGCACTACATTTCATTTATTAGAATTTACTTTTACCAAGGCCGCACGTTGCGCCCACAGCCTTGGGCATATGAAATTACGACTGTGTACTGTGTAACTGTATGCAAAACCAATCTAGAGAGTTAGGACACTTGGGCATCCTTTGAGCAAGGCTGCCAAAATTTATATTTATTTATTTTCTAAACTGCGAGACTCTAACAAATTAAAGGCAGGAGCCTTGACAGGCTGCGTTGATAAAGATAAGACGTATGAAGAAAATACACGTAATTTTTCAAACTTAATTCGAAATTTAACGTGAAAATGTTGAAAACGGGGAAATATCAATTAAACCCATATTAAATACATATCAATTACTATTAAATATTTATTTACGCCTAATATTTAAAGAACTTATTCAAAAAGATTTCGAAAGCTTTAGAGGAGGTTCTTTTATTGTTTTTTATGTCATTATGTCTATTTTTATTTCTATTTCTATTAAAAAAAACTTAAAAATTAAAATAATTACCTAAATTTTTAAATTTAGAGTTGGGACGTTAGAAAAAGTATTTTTCTCCAAAGAATATTAAATCAAGTAAAACAAAATAGCAGATCGGGCCCTACTTACGTCATATTGCCTGAAAACATAGTCCGAGATAAACGCCTTTAAAGCGTTTAGAATGCATTTATTTGCACTGGAGCATGTGGGTTTAAAGCTAACATATGTATCGCATCGACATATCTTTTTGCACACTTCTATTCTACATATTATCTACAAATTCTACAAATATTAAATGTTAATTTTGTGAAAAGTTTGATTTTTTCCAATTTTAAAAGGAAACCTTCCCTCGGTAGCAATTTAAATAATTGATCTTAGCTATGTGATCGTGATTTCTTCAACATTATATATGAATTAAAATATTACTCCTTTTAAATATGAATTTTGAATTGTTTTAATAACATTGAACTAAAAACGTATGCTGTATAAACTTGCAAAAGCAAACGCCCAAGCTTGTATTGTTCCGTGCTTATAATTATAATTAATAGATAAAAAGGACACAAAGGGGATATTGGATTTTCTCCGTATGACTTAATAAAAATAAAGATAAAAGAAAAATATATAAAAAAAAAAAAGCTTGTATCGCAGTAATTTCAGTCCATATAGAGCATCTTATTGGTCAAAAGCTTTCGCCACTCACATAACTTTCAAGCCAGGCTCTGCTCCGCTACGATTTTGAATGCAAGGCAGCAAAGGCGATGCCGTTGCGCGGTAAATTTGCATAGCATACTTTCGGGCAGCTCTGAAAATTGCGATAGGCGCAGGAGAATACTGCGCGCATTTATTTATTTAAACTACGCTGGCAATATCAGTGTTGGCTTAGCTAACACGTCCATTTCGACGTCTACGCCAACTGCGGTTGCGACTGTGGCTGCTGCGCCCCGAGCCTGGTTAGGCTTTTTTGGCAATCGTTTTTGAAAGCTCGCTCCAGGAGCATGTCCGCCCCGACGAGCGTCTCTTCAACTTCGCCTGCTCGTCTCTGTATGTGTGTGCATCAGTATGTAAGTGTGTGTGTGCCTGCTTGCTGTAAGTGTGTTAGTGTTGAGCTTCCTCGTCGTCCTCATCGTCGCTTCGGTGGTATCAACAAGGACATTCGACCTACTGTTGATTGCGCACCGAAGCTTTTCAGTTGATTTTCAGACCGTGCCACGTACGGAACACAAGTGCGCTGTCACTGCCGGAGTCGAGGCGGAGCGGCCAGAAAGCATGCAGCAGCGTCTTTCTTAAGTCCAAAACATTTTCGCCATATTCATTATCAATTACCAGTGAGTGTGTGTGTCTGTGTGTGTGTGTTTGCGTGGTGTGCGTTGCGTTGCAACACTGTAAAGGTATTTGCAGTCAAACTTTTTGTTACTGTTTTTTTTTCTCCATCCAACTATTCTGCTCCTGCATCAGCTTAACTGCAACTGTTGTGGTTATTATTATTATTATTATTGCTAATGCTGTTGTTGTTGTTCTTTTTTTAACCGTGACATGTGCAAAAACTTGGTCAGTCAAGTGAGTGAGAAGCGAGAAGAAAGATATGCCAACGTCAAGGAGCGCGGCTGGTTTATTGATAAAGCCACACACACTAACACACACACACACACTGACTATACCAAAGGCAGACAAGTTTACAAATATAAAATTCACACACACACACACACACACATACATGCACAAGAGCAGGGCACCGGGGCAGAGTAGGAGAGCACACTGAAAAACGAGTCTGACAACTTAACGACTTACTTAGTCAAATAGAGAGGTACGACGACACAAAATAACATTGCCCAAATATAACGAGTGGGTGACAAAGGAACATCAACAGAGAGAGAGAGAGGGAGAGGGAGAGAGAAAGAGGCAGAGGCAGAGGCAGTGAGGAGGAAGAGAGACAGAGCATGACGATACGCTGTGGATAAGCTGAGCCAAAGAGCCACCGAGCCAGCCTAATAGACTGTCCGACCGAGCCGTAAAGGGTAACAACGTTCTCACCCACACACACACACACACACAGACAGATAGACAGACACACACAGAAACACATAGCTACACACAGACATACCCTACGCGTACGTGTGTGTGATAAAATATTCAATTTTTTTTTCTTGTTGTTTTGCCACCCGCTCCAAAAAGGTGTCCGAATGCGAAAATGCGATAGAAGCTGCGGCCAATGCGCTGCTTTGGGGCTTTTACTCTTTACGCTTTGCTTTCACTTCTGTTGCGCTTCGACGCCAGCATCGCTGTTGCTTCTGCTGCTTCAGCCGCGCTGCTGCTGCTGATGCTGTCGGCGTCGCTGTCAGCGATTTGCAAGTTACGGCTACAAGCAACGCTCTCTGCGGTTGGCGGCGTGGTCGCGTGGCTTACGAAATTGAATGAATATAATCAAATCAAAATGGAAGGTTATGTAAATTTTGGTCGGCTCACGTGTGTGTTGCCTCCTCTCGCTGCTGACCTCCTCTCTCTCTTTCTCTCTTTCTCTCTCGCCCAGGCCCCTCTTTGCCTAGCTGCTTTCTGTTTCTGCAAAATTGTATCAAGCCGTGGCCCGTTGGAATTTGCATAATTTACAGCGCAAGTTAATAGCCAAACACATGTGCCCCAACATGCCGAAGAGGAAGGAGTGGGGAGGTGGGGGAGGTGGGGGGAGCAGCAGCTCGAGGGACTCTGTGAACTTTGACAGTCGGGCCAAACTTTCACTGCACCACAGTCGGCGGTTTATCGAGCAGTTGTTTAGCTGAATCAGCTGATTCCGGCATGGCAAACACGCCAGCACAAAGTACAGAAAGAATGCGGAACAGGATTCTAATAACAAGCTGAGACATAGCCAGAAACAAGCCAGACAAGACAATTCACAATCAGAGCAGAGTTTCATCAGATCAAAAAGAAATGCAGGCAAATTTCTAAAATGGGAAAAATTTAATAAAAATGAGCAAGGAACAATTCAAAATGAGAAAAACGTTGACTGAAAAGTGCAATCACAGCTAAAAAAATGTTAGAAGGCGGCGCAATCACAGGCCAACAGAATAATATAGAAGCAGAGATAGACAGAGAGAAAGAGAGAGAGAGAGAGGAAGGCATGAAGAGAGGGAAGCGCAACCGACACGAATCGGTGGAATCGCCTTTTCCATATCCTCCGACGCTCCGACGCTGTCTCTGGCCAAGCGTCATAAACCTTTTACCCGTCGACCTTTAACCAGACTCCCAAAAATGCAAGCGAGACAAAGACAGAGACAGTGCATGAGAGAGAGAGAGAGAGAGAGCAGATAGAAAATTGCATGGAAAACGGCCATGGCAATGAGCAGAACGGTTATGCAAAGAGGAAAATTAAAACTACTTGGCCAACTCAGTGTGCTGTGCGCTGTGTGCTTTGCCATTGAGAAATGGCTTCGAGTGTGCTTTGAGCACAGGGTGTTCCTCTGTCGAGATGATTCATATTGATGAGTTGATAGCAAGCTAAGCACTTGATACTTAGCTAAGCTGATATTACAGGGTATCTGCCACATTCAGCACTCTCGGCTGCTGCACACACATCTGTCGACAGTTCTCGCATTTAACTTTGTTGCTTGTTGGCAATTTGCACTCAGCTTTCTTCATTAATTCGTTTGTTCCGCTCATTCTGGCCAAAATAAGAAAATACTTACGTGCATATTCTTGCACACTCGTGCATGTGCTTGTGCCCCTGACTGCTTTAATTGGCCGTTCGCCTTTTCATCTGCCAATTATCCGGGCATTCGATTTAATTATACCAAATGTCTGTCAAACTAAAAGAACTCTTTGTTTCGCTTTTATACCCTTTAAAACGTTATATACTATGTATGATTGTCAGAAATGCTTGACGATGAGTGACAGACTGTGTTAAGGCATAGATATCTGGGACTATAGCAGCTACAGTTATCGAAGTTGGCATATGTACGTAGTTTGGCATAGGTGCCTAACTCGTGTTCATAATTGCTCTGTGAATACAAATGTACCTGTGAATGTTCTTAAATATGTTCTGGGATAACCAAAGTAGTTCCTTTCTATTTAAAGAGCATCTTACAGGGTATCTGCAAGTCGAGCAGCTTGCACAGCAGCTGTGGCTGTGGCTAAGTTGTTTACTTTGAAAACGTAGCGTCTCCTTGTGGATTAAGTTTTCTTGCGCAATTTTTGGATTTTTGATGAGCTGCTTTATTATTAACTGCGATTTTAAAAATGTTTCTGAGTGCCAGAGTGAGTGGCAAATTGAATGGCAGAGTGAATGCGAGAATCAGTGTCTGCTGTCTCAATGAATGCTCAATGAATGTTGCGTTTGTAATCGAGTTATTCGCTTGAGTCATGTTTGATAAAGTTTTGCACTAACAAGACAGGTGGCAGGCAGGCAGGCACACACACAGGCACACACACACAAGCACACACTCGCCCATACTCATGCCAAGATGTGCTGTGAGATAGCAAACTGAAGCAATTAGTCGGGCAACCACGTCAACGTCGCCTGGCTCAGTCCGTGTTCGCTGTTTGTCTGTCTGTCCGTCTGTCTGTCTGTTCGTCCGTCTGACAGTTTCTCTCTGGCCCAAACAAATTGGCATTAGCACGCGCTGGGCAAAGTTCTTGGGCACCCCTGTTCCCTCTTCCCTGTTCCTTGGGTTGTCTGGCAAGTTGTTTACAAGTCGTTTGGCAATTATTCAATTAAATACGGACGCCAAGGGGCATTTTATATAATAATTTTGACGCACGTACCCCGAGTCGAGTATAACTTGCAAAATGCATTTAGAGTCGCAGCCGGAAATGCCGCGTAATGCCAGCCTCACGAGCAACACAAACCGGAAGCGGAAGCAAGGCAAGGCACCGTGAAGGGATGTGGGGGTGGGGTGGGGGGCATGTTGTGATGC
The DNA here is from genome assembly GCA_018903425.1 of Zaprionus nigranus. Taxonomy (NCBI): domain Eukaryota; kingdom Metazoa; phylum Arthropoda; class Insecta; order Diptera; family Drosophilidae; genus Zaprionus; species Zaprionus nigranus. The sequence continues at coordinate 414,778 of JAEIGD010000020.1, forward strand.
CATCTGGCAGAAAGTCCACCTGCAATTTGCAATTGCAATGCCGCCGGCGGCCTTAAAGTGTGTTCAATTTTCCATTCCTTTCAATTTGCTTGGCTGACAGTGACAGTAGAGCAGACCCCCTTACCACCCTTGCCCCCCCATCCTGTCCCTGCCCCTGCTCCTGTCTCTGCCCCGCCCCAACCAGTTTAGTCCGCTTGCAATGCCTTTTGGCACAAACAACTTCCGTCGGCTTCGGTGAACATACTCGGCGACGAACCAGATGAGATGCGATGAGTGCTGCTCAGCTCTGTTCAGCTTAGAGATGAGGGCGACGCTTGGCCAGCTCGTTAGCAATTGCATCACACATAGACGAACGTCTGAAGCGTGTCCGTGTCCGTCTCCATCTCCAACTTTATCTCCATCTCCATCCCGTCTCTGTTCATCTTTACTCTGTGCGCAGCAGGCAATGCTGAAGCACTTTGTGTAGCTGTGTGTGTGTGTGTGTGTGTGTGTGTTTGCAGTGTGTGCTGTGACCGCCTCAGTTCTGCATCATTTGTCCTATTTGTTTACGTACCCAGTGAGCGGCCTTATCTGGGCTGACTAGCGAAAAGTAAGCACAGATCTCATCAAGAGAGACAGAGAGGGAAAGAATGAGATGGATATAAAGAGAATATAGTGAGTGCACAAAGACCATTAGGGCCGTATATATGTATATAGTACTATATATGCATCTAATGATCCTTGAAGGCAGTACAATTATGAAATGCACAATTATTTATTTTCATCTCACGCCCATCTTTGTATTCTTCAGTTTGCAGTGATTATATAGCGAAAGATATGTGCAATAGAGTGGAGAAGTATATAGAGTTCATAAGATATATATTCTTAAGCAATAGGAATAGATATGATAGTAGCAACTGCCCTTGCAGATACTTTAAAACAAGTTATTGGCAATCTAAACTATAATCTATTGTAGTTAGAGAGTGATATAGAAGATATATATTCATATACTAAATAAGTGAATAGAAAGATATTGATATAGTAGATAAACTATATGAAGGCATAGATCAACTGAGAAAAGAGCGAAGATGTGGTTATAATTCTTAGTCTCAGTCTCAGTCTCAGTCTCAGTCTCAGTCTCAGTCTCAGTCTCAGTCTCAGTCTCAGTCTCAGTCTCAGTCTCAGTCTCAGTCTCAGTCTCAGTCTCAGTCTCAGTCTCAGTCTCAGTCTCAGTCTCAGTCTCAGTCTCAGTCTCAGTCTCAGTCTCAGTCTCAGTCTCAGTCTCAGTCTCAGTCTCAGTCTCAGTCTCAGTCTCAGTCTCAGTCTCAGTCTCAGTCTCAGTCTCAGTCTCAGTCTCAGTCTCAGTCTCAGTCTCAGTCTCAGTCTCAGTCTCAGTCTCAGTCTCAGTCTCAGTCTCAGTCTCAGTCTCAGTCTCAGTCTCAGTCTCAGTCTCAGTCTCAGTCTCAGTCTCAGACTCAGTCTCAGTCTCAGTCTCAGACTCAGTCTCAGTCTCAGACTCAGACTCAGTCTCAGTCTCAGTCTCAGTCTCAGCCTCTCTGTCTGTCTCTCTGTCTGTCTCTCTGTCTGTCTCTCTGTCTGTCTCTCGTCTGTCTCTCAGTCTGTCTCTCTGTCTGTCTCTCTGTCTGTCTCTCTGTCTGTCTCTCTGTCTGTCTCTCTGTCTGTCTCTCAGTCTGTCTCTCTGTCTGTCTCTCTGTCTGTCTCTCTGTCTGTCTCTCTGTCTGTCTCTCTGTCTGTCTCTCTGTCTGTCTCTCTGTCTGTCTCTCTGTCTGTCTCTCTGTCTGTCTCTCTGTCTGTCTGTCGGTCTGTCTATCTGTCTCTCTGTCTGTCTCTCTGTCTGTCCCTCTGTCTGTCTCTCTGTCTGTCCCTCTGTCTGTCTCTCTGTCTGTCTCTCTGTCTGTCTCTCTGTCTGTCCTCTGTCTGTCTCTCTTTCTATCTATCTGTCTGTCTCTCAGTCTGTCTCTCTGTCTGTTCTCTCTGTCTGTCTCTCTGTCTGTCTCTCTGTCTGTCCCTCTGTCTGTCTCTCTGTCTGTCTCTCTTTCTGTCTATCTGTCTGTCTCTCAGTCTGTCTCTCTGTCTGTCTCTCTGTCTGTCTCTCTGTCTGTCTCTCTGTCTGTCCCTCTGTCTGTCTCTCTGTCTGTCCCTCTGTTTGTCTCTCAGTCTGTCTCTCTGTCTGTCTCTCTGTCTGTCTCTCTGTCTGTCTCTCTGTCTGTCCCTCTGTCTGTCTCTCTGTCTGTCCCTCTGTCTGTCTCTCTGTCTGTCTCTCTGTCTGTCTCTCTGTCTGTCTGTCTCTCTGTCTATCTCTCTGTCTGTCTCTCTGTCTGTCTCTCTGTCTGTCTCTCTGTCTGTCTCTCTGTCTGTCTCTCTGTCTGTCTCTCTGTTTGTCTCTCTGTCTGTCTCTCTGTCTGTCTCTCTGTCTGTCTCTCTGTCTGTCTCTCAGTCTGTCTCTCAGTCTGTCTCTCTGTCTGTCTGTCTGTCGGTCTGTCTATCTGTCTCTCTGTCTGTCTCTCTGTCTGTCTCTCTGTCTGTCTCTCTGTCTGTCTCTCTGTCTGTCTCTCAATTTTAGTCTCTGTCTTCATGTTTCTCCGTCTCTCTTTCTCGGCATCTCTGTGTCTCTCTGTCGCTCTGTCTTTCTGTCTCTCTCTACCCCCTACCTTCACTCTGGTTTTACGAGTAATTTAGTTGACCCTCAGGCAACACCCCAGGCGACAGTTAACTGCGGGCGACATCCGCGGAGAATTGTTGTCATCGTCCTCGTCGACGTCGCCCTTGTCGACGTCGCCCTTGTCGACGTCGCCCTCGTCGCGGTGTGTTTCGTGTCCGTGTTCTGTGTCCACACGTTGACAGTGCGCGGCTGGAAATTTCATCAAAAGTTGCCAGCCGCCTGGGCCTCTTCTTCTTCTTCTTCTTCTTCTTCATTCTCGTCTTGTTCTTGCTGTTCCACCGACATCCGGCATCAGACATCCGACATGGCCATCAAATTTGTCCGCAACTCGTAAAATAGCGAGCGTCCAATGCGAAATGGAATATGAAAGTGGCAGGCAACCCAGCACGTAAAGAAGTAGCGAAAAGATACAGAGAGAGAGAGAGAGAGAGAGCGAGAGAGAAGGGGAGAAGGAGATAAAGAGGCAGATAGTGGGATCTAGTTTTATGATTACGTTATGCAAGTTTCTTCCAATTTGTCATTCGCTTAAATGTTGTTTATGATTTCTGCTGCATATCCTAATTACGCCCCATGAAAGTTGCCTTTTACGTATGGCATAAATCACGATTATTACATTTGAATGGCACATCAAGGGGTGGTGGAGGGGAGGAGTCAATAGCGTAGCATAACGTCTGTTTGTTTCCAGGGCCTACGTAGTTTCCCCTCAGTTTCAATTGTCAATTGAAAGTCAATTAAGGCCCCATGCAATTTTCCCCCAACAACAAATTAAAAAAGTTCTCCCTCCCCCGACAATGTCGACGACGACGACGACGACAACGATGCGGGCGAGGACGAGGACGACGACCAGGAAAGTTTCCAGAGAAATTATTAAAATTTTAATTACGCAACTCTATGGCAAACTTGTCGACCCCATTTCTCAGTCTCAACGGTCTCAGGTCGCAGCGTAAGGTAAAGAATACTCACAAAGCCAGTTGGGCCCTCAATCGCTGTTTACCTCGGCGGCTCTTTGGCTCTTTGGCTCCTTGGCCCTTTGATGGCTTTGTTTACTCCCCAAAGTTGCCCCATACAATCGCGTTGTTTCCGCACAATTTCCGAATTTTATAATCGATTCTCGATTCTCGTAATTTCATATTATTTTCAGCATTTATTTACATTATTATCGCGGCATCGCAAAACCTTAAACGACCGGAAACAAAACTCAAAATTCATTACTTTATGATTTCCTGTCGTGCATTTTGCACTCAATTACAAATCGTTTCCTGCCAAAGAAATACATAGTGCACTCTCGTTTATTTCTCGTGACTTTCTTCACTGATTCTCAGCTGTTTCTCATCCTTTCTCTTGATTACAGTTATGCGCGAGTAGAAAACTTTTTGACCAATGAGTTTCGATCTTATGCAATACATTTGCCTGCACTTTGAACCCTTTGCCGCTAGAAAGGAAGAGACATAGCTCAGTCGCTCAAGGACAACTGTCAGAATTGTACGACTTAACTGGCAGCTTAGAAGAAAAACGAAGGAGGAAGAGAGAGAGAGAGAGAGAGAGAGAGAGAGGGAGAGGAAGTGGAAGAAAGGAAAGAGGAGAGATGTGCAGTTTTTCAACTTGACTTGAGATTTTGTCAGTTCTCTTCGAGCAAATTTATGTTCTCCTGCGGTGGCGACTCTGAGTTGAATATCATAGTGGAAGCTGACGAAATAGCGCAATGACTAACCGACCGAATGACAGACGGACGGACGGACGGATGGAGGGAAGGACAATGAGGGACTAACGGAATAAAGGCATGACGGACTGGCGGCAGATTCTTTTGGCAACGTCTCGGCATTGTGCGATGTCCCTGGCTGTCGCAGTTTAGATGTGTTTTTTGGTCTCCGTGCGCTGATGGCGAAAGGAGAAGAGTAGAGGGAGAATGGGAGATGGGGTATGGGGGAGGGTAACGTCACATACAAAACCATCGCTGACATGCTTAAATATCAAAGTACCTTTTGCTATTCATCAACGGGCGCCTAGCTGGAGGCGGGGGTGGCCTGGTGCTGGGGCTGGGGCTGCTGCTGCTCCTGACCATGGCAGGTGCACGAAGCGGGCAAGGGCAGCGGCTGGGGCTGGGGCTGGGCAAAGGCAGGGAAGCGAACGTGAGGAGGGTGAGCTGAGCTGAGCTGAGCTGACTACTGCATGATGGATGACGTTTCGCCTTGACAATGTGCCCGCCCGCCTGGGCTTGTTTTCGGCTGGTAGTACATAGCTATCTTTAATCTCGCTTGTCGCTTGTCTCTTTCAGATCGAACCATAGCCAAGTCCGGATAAGACACGCGCCTCCAATTACCTGTTGTTAACAGTCAGTCCACGGCCCCGTTCCTGACCGGAGACCGGAGAGAGTGAGATAGTAAGAGAAAGAAACAGTGGTATCTGGCGTATCCTCCACGGCCGCACAATGGGCAAGAAGAACTCCAAATTGAAGCAGGACACCATCGATCGTCTGACAACAGACACGTACTGTAAGTACCATAAGTGAAAGGGAGAAACACAGAGAGAGAGAGAGAGAGAGTGAGAGAGGGAGTGAGTGGAAGGGAGTGCGACCGGTCCCCTCTTGGGCCACACAAATCATGCTGGGTGCGTTCCAGCCTTGAACTCCATATGAATTATTGGGTCGAGCATTAAAAACCACTTGAAAGCCAATTTGGCAGCCCAAACGTGCGCAAGTTTCCGCAAATAAATACAAGGAAATATGCGGCTTTGTATCCTGGCATGTATCTAAGTGCCTTTGCCCATTCAGCAGGGCTGGCTATGGGGCCCAAAGGAAACTAAGTGCCCCCAACAGAGGATCAACTTGCTGAGAAAGCCTCAAAACTATTGATGTATAGTAATTGAAGTTTCAATTAATCGCTTACTATCCACAGTTCTGTAGGTACTCAATTAATGGGGATATTAATAGTAATACGAAGTGAGTTGCTATCGATATCACTGACTAAATCTGTGTCTATCGATAGTATTGACTACTTTATTAGTACCAATGATTGAATGCTTAACCCGTTGATGGTAGAGACTTCTTCATTGATAGAACTGACTATTATTGATAGAACTGACTATTGATGTATAGTAATTGAAGTATCAATTAGTCGCTTACTATCCACAGTTCTGTAGGTACTCGATTAATGGGAATATTACTAGTAATCGATACCTATACGAACAATGATTGAAAACAAAACCCACTGATAGCACAGACTTCTTATGTATGTATCTATCGATAGAACTGACTACTATTGTGAGTGGCCATCGATATGATTGACTAAATCTGTGTCTATCGATAGTATTGACTACTTTTTGTGTACCAATGATTGAATGCTTTACACGTTGATGCTACAGACTTTTTCTGTATATATTCATCGATAGAACTGACTATTATTGTGAGTAGTTATCGAGAGCATTAGCTACAGCTGTATTTATCGATAGTATTGACTACTTTCGTACGTACTCAACCAGCTACTTTCCCTTGCCCCTTTCCCAAGGAGTCATCTCTCGCCTCAAATCTCTTTCTCTCTTCTGTTTTCTTCACGAGAGTTGTAACTCTCGCATAGCTCAAATGATTCCACGTTCCAAGAAAGACGTTTGTCGTTTGTGTTGTTCGTTGCTGTTTGTGCTCTTTGCTTACTTTTTCTGTTTCTATTTTTTTGGAGGATGACTGCAGCGTACTCATTGCTTTATGTACATATAAGCACATGCCAGCAATAAGGTCATATTTTATTTTTGCTCCTTTTTGCTGCTGGCAGCTTTGGGGCATTTCGTTCTTTGTGGCAGAAATGAGTTGATGCGAAAGTGGCGAGTGTGTGATGGGTGTGCCCACTATGTGTGTGTGTGTTGTGTATGTGTGTGGTCTGCCAGGGCAAACAGTCTCCGATTCTCGCACATGCCGACATTATTTCCAACAGTTGCACAAGGCGAAAGTTGCCGCAGAGTGCAATCCCCTAACTTGCCTTTACGCTCCCCCTCCGAGCATAGCCCGCCCCCCGTTTTATTCATAGTTGCAGCCTTCTGCCATTGCATTTCGATTGCTTCCTAAGACCAGCACTCTGGTCATGAGCTTAAAGAGCTTTAGGAGTATCATTTATTGCTTATAGCGAGAGTGGCATGTTATTGCCAATACCCCTCGTTGTTTAAGGCGTTTAATGGACTTTCATATCTGGCCCCGGAGTGTGCTTATCTAGCTAAGTTTGCAATCAGAGATATGTACGTTCAAGCAGCTTATACTCTCTCCCTCTCTCTCTATATCTCTCTCTTTCTCTCTCTCTCTTGTCTCTTGTTCCTTTAGTAGAGAGTGATACGATCTTATTATCATAACATAAACTATTTATGTTTTCAAGCTTCAGGTTAAGTTTAAATAATGTTTTTGAAACTTCCCTTTGAGTATTGTGTAGAGAGATTCAAGAGAATTGGAAGGAAAATGTATTGCTAGACAACTATTCATCTTTTCAATAATTAAAACATGAGAACACAAACGGAACTATAGAGTATGTTAACTTGAATAAAAAAGGATATTCAAAAGGTTGGGTTAGCTCACAGAATATTGCAGATTCGAACGTGTAATTATTGAGAAGCAGTATCATTTTGAGTAGGATTACGAATACGATTATGAGTATAGATATGTGTGCATGTAAGTGTGTATGACTGTGGGTACTCGGAATGCTATTCGAACTCCCACTCGATTGTTTCTGCCAGTCATTTGCTCAGTCAATAAGGATGCATTAGACTGCACCACAGGATAAACATGCTGAAATGTGCCCAACATTTGATTACATTCTGCTGCTTGTAACTCCCACTAGAATGCCAGTAAGTGGGCGAGTGTGTGTGTGAGTGAGTGGGTGTGAGTATGTGCGGCTTTCATGTCAATTTCTGTTTGTGTTACGCTTTGGCAAACAGTCGAAGCAAATCGCTTATAAAACTAAAATGTAGACAGCGTCATTGCAACGACTACGTGGAGATGCAGAAGTAGACCGGCTCAAACCCCAAATGCCAACCAGGGACAGACCCAGAGACAGAGACAGAGACAGGCTCAGCAAAGTCGAGACACGTTGAGCCCGTTGCAATGCCATATTGCAATGCCATTTGAACTGCATTCATTTGGCACATGCTGCCAGCTAGGCAAACACACCCAAGCCTACACACTCACACAGACACACACACACACAGAGCTGCCTATATGGAAACTAGTGGTGGTCCTTCTGGGCTACTCTGCGCTATCTTCAGTGTCCCGTGTCCTGCGCCAGTTCATTTCGTACGCATTGGCATCCAACGCCAGCTCTGGCACTCAAAATTCAATTCAATGTTGAAATTATTATTGCACTTGTTGTTTTTGTAGTCCCAGCTCTTCGTCAAGGCCTGCCTCATTGTCACGTTGTGCGGGGTCCTAGCCCCCATTTCTTTGTACACGTATGTCTGTGTGTGTGTATGTGTGAGAGAGAGTGGGCACTCAGCTTGTCTCGTCGTGACACTTTGTTTGGCATTTAACAGTGGAAATCAAACGTGCAAAAGCAACAAGCAACCAGAGCAGTAAAAACACATACACACATCAGCCCCTCCCCCGCTTTCCGCCAGTGCCCCCTTGCAACCCTCTACCCACGCTTTACCCCTTGACTGCTGCACCCCGCCAGCCAACATATTCCCCACGACCAAAACAGCTGCTGCCAATGATTTCTCAAGCGCTTGTTCCTCGCACCGTTACCCGATATCAGTGCCAGTCCCTGGCTGCACAGTGGGGCGAGAACAGTGAACGGTGAATTAAAAGATAAAAGAAAGGATTTTTGGCTGGTATTCGCATTTATTTAATGTCTAACGAACTTGATTACTTGGTAAAGTAACCAGAGATAAAGAGACAGAAAGTTTTATGAAACCAATTTATCGAAAATACCTAATTGGTTTGTTATATATATTAGAGTGCGGCGTGTTCACAACAACTCCATATTCGAATACCCATATATGAATTGAGTTGAATATAATGACGAGCCTACTATGTTAGATTGAGATTTGGCTCTAGCTTTCCTGATATAATTGGGGTTTTCTGGGTTTTCCTCAATCCCTGGCAGCAAATGCTGGATCAGTTAATTATTGTTTACACCAGTTTAAATTTGAATTCATTTAAATGTAAAAATAAAATTTGCCTCAATTGAATTTTTTAAATTTTTAATTATAAGATTATTTTTAATTTTAATTTCAATTTATAGACAGTCGACTGCTAAAGTCGACTTTAAGTAAATAACAATGACTCACAACATGTGGTCGTTAAGAATTGAATTTAATAAATGGGAATATAAGCTTTTTATTGAATTGATTCGAGTGTCAAATGAGTGACAAAAAAGGCAATACAAGTAAATAACACGAAATAATATTTGTGCTTATAGTAATAAGATGTGCTTCTTGTAAATTGAAACAAAGTGATCACAAATAGGCAACCATATCCACCAATTCTGCTCCTACTTTACTTTTTGTTACTTTGGCCTCGTTATACTATACATGCCACTGAGCACTTCAAAACCTACATACATATATATTGAAAAAAAAACAATTAAAAATAGTAAGACTTCATTTTCTCATTTGAATTCATTTTCATTAATTTCTGTCAGCTTTATTTTAAGTAAGACAAATTAAAAAAATCCCAAAGCACAAATTATGAGTGCAGAAAAGCTATGGTTAATTCGAATGGAATTGACTGTGATATAAGTTTCAAATCGCCGTGTCGTCTTATTTATTCATACACATTTCATAGCATGACTTGACTAAAACATCTTCTCACGTAGATACACATTATGATCAAAGTGTGTTTAGCACTCATGCAATTCAATGCAAGTTCGAATTCATTCCTTTGAACTATAGTTTCTTTACTATGCGGCACCCCAGTGTAGACTACATGTTCATTGAAAACTTCTACATGTTTCTCTAGCAACTGTGTGCCAGTGTGCCCTCGTGTTCCAGTCTCAATGCCAAGCCCGGGCCAAAAACATGCTGCACATGTTGTAAATAATTTGCTAATGGCGCCAGTGCAGCTTCCACGGCACGTGAAGCGACTGTGGGGGCCTTGCTCTGCCGCGCTTCCCTTCTCCCCCGCCTACACTCTGCAGTTCTCCATCTATCGGACTATCCGAATATCTGGCTAGTGAGCTCTACAGCTTTCAATTTAACAGTTTCGAGTACAGCGCTAACGTGTATTATGTGTGTGTGTGTGTGCTTGTGTGTGTGTGTGTGTGTTTGTGTCTGTGTGTGCTTGTGTGTTTGCTGTCCATTTGTCCGCTAGTCATTCAGTCAGTCGGGGGAGTCGGGGGAGTCCCCTGACTGGCGCTCAATGCAGTCGCTCGACGTGCGGCAGGCAAATTGATAAAGCAACAGCGACAACAATGGCAAAGTGTAGAGAATAGGGAAGGCAGGGGAACAAGAGAGAGTGAGAGAGAGAAAGAGAGTGAGGGAGAGGGGGGATGCGGATGGGAATGGGGACGGAATTGACAAGCAAAAGGGAACAACAAAATTAGAAAATTGCACAATTGACGTTAAATTATGATGTGCTTTGAGTCAACTTTTACTGCCAGCGATATTTTAGCATAATGGCAATCTCGGCAGCAGCACCAGCACAAGCAGCACCAGCAGCAGCAATGGCAACTCTGACAGCAACAGCAACAATAAAACAACAGAAGCAGCAACGGTTCACAAGCTTTGTTCCTCCAAATGGCAACTTGACGAACATTGACATTGTAACGACATGTTTGCCTTTCGCTCTAACTCTATAGCCCTCCCTCCCTCCTCTCTCTCTCTCACTCTCTCTCTCATGTGTGTGTGGGTTAACGCTTAGTTGCTTCGAACTAATTTCAGATATGATCAGTGCCAGAGCTCTATAAAATCCATAAAATGGCCTCGCTTTGTTGCTCTTTCCCTTATTTCCCTTGTTTTTCTCGTTACTATTCCACGACCTTTATAACAATAAGCTTTAAGTTTATTTTAGTTTCAGTAGTTTTATATTTCACTGCGAAGGCGAATTAATTAGAATGCGTACTTTGATACTGCAGGCGAGGTATAGAATTATTTATGCAATAATTGGATGGATAAATGCATATTAAGTTTACTCTGACTAGTTGATTATCGCGATGCCTTTTTGCGTTTAGAACGGGCTATTGAATATCAAGAGGCAGCAAAAATGCAGAAATTAGTAAAAAGGAAAAGTTATTAAAATACACAATGAACCTTTCGACTAATGGAAAATGTTTCCTTGCTTAGCACTTTGCCAGTTTATCGACAGTATTTCAAGTGCCCCATGGCAATTGCAACTCTTCACCACTATCCAATTGAATTAAGCCCAGCTGTAATTAATGAGCAATTGTGAGCGCATTAATTGCGTGCCATACTATCGATAACATGGCAATCGATAAAAGTTAACTCGGCTTGAGCCGCTCGAGTGCAAATTACAAGCAGACAAACGGCAAATTTGTTGCGCTGCCATATCTGATGGCATCGTATGGATATATCTGATAAGCAGAGTGTATATGTATAAGTTTTATGTGGTGCGTATGTGTGTGTGTGTTCGAATAGTATATGCTTAATCCCCACTTGTTTACAGGGCTTCCTTAATGAGCTTTAAAGCGCACACATGTTCGACAACACACGCACATCACACGCACACTCACTCACACTCAGACATACATACACAAACATGCACACATACATGCACACACATACACTGAACACACATGCGCCCGCATGCAAGTCGCAGCGCGGTTTTTTATAATTTCTTTATATTTTACGTGTTTGAGAATGAGTGCGAGAGTGTGTGTGTGTGTGTGTGTGTGCCTGTGAGTATGTGTGGAGATGGAGATGGTGGCAAGGCCTTTGGCAGCCATTCATTAATTAGCATGTGGCCACTCCCAGGCGGCGAGTCCTCGTTACTTGCGAGGTGTGTACGCTGCCTGTGTATACAGGTGTGTGTGTGTTTGCTGTGTGTGTGCTTTGTGTGTGTTTGCAAAAGTTAAATTAAATCAGTTTAAAATTCAATTAAATAAAGAAAAGTCAAAATGACGCGACGCGTTGCCCTTTTCTCGGTTGCCCCCCAGCGGCGGACGAGGAGAGAGCAGGCGTGCGAGTGAGAAAGAGGCAGAAAAATGTTGCCAAAAAAGATTAAATAAACACTGCGGGCCACAAATAACTTTTTGGTGAAAGCAAAAGAGACAGACGGACAGACAGACGGACAGCAAGAGTAACCGAAAAAAGTGCCGCCTTGCGCAAATAAACATTTAAATCGAAATAATTTGTTGCTGTTGCTCTTTAAGCATTCACAGCGTCAGGTAGTTGAGATGGGCGGAGTATAAAGAGCGGGAGTAGAGCATGAGTGTTGGGATGGGGCGGGGGTGGCAGTGTGGGCGAGGCACAGGGAGGGGGATCTTTGAGTAGCGCTCTCAATGCGGCAGGCTATGAACTAATTTGCTTTACTGCCGGCGGCGCTGAGCACACACAATCTCCTTCTCTTTCTCCCTGTCTCCCTGTCTCTCCTCTCTCTTTCTCTCTCTCGCTCTCATACACACACAGTGGGAGATACCCATACACATGTATTATTCATGTAGCCGCAGTAAAGTCCTCCGACGTCGACATCAACGTGCCCCAGAGCTAACTTAGCCGACGCGTTGGCGTGCGTAGACTTTTAAAAAGGGCGCCACTGGCTCAGAGGAGGTGGGGATAGGGCATAGGAGGGTGGGGAGGAGTCAGAGATGGATGATGGCGTAGGGGTTGATGCCGCTTTTGCTTGTACGGCTTATAATGAGTTATATTTTGATGCCAGGCAACTAGGGAGCTTTTCAATTTGAGCTCGATGGCTGCGGCTGACTTGCATTGCGTGCGAGCACTCGGACGAACCCCCTTCTCCCCCTACTCAATCAATTTTATACCCTTCCATCATACTTCCCCCAACCACCATAGCACCTAGTTCTAGCAAAGTCCGAGTTGTTAGTTGTAAGTTTCGAGTTACGAGTGGAGACCAACGCACGCAAAGGATGTTGCCTTGCCCCCGATGCCGACTCCATGTTGGTCTGTGAATTAAATTTTCCAATTAATGCAACTTTACTTCGAATCACACATGGCCGGCAATTTACGAGCAACTTTCAATGAATTCAAATTTGAGTTCATTTCAGTTCAGCCAATTAGGCTTCATTAAAACTTTCTCAATGGATTGCGCAGTCAAAGAAAAGACATAAGCCTTTTGACATGTGACATCGATACTAATTCGACAGAGACAACTTTCGAAATTCAAGAGAATTCTAATAAATAATGCCCGAAGATACCTTCCTAGCTAGAATTAACTGTTCATTTTTATAAGCTTCTCATTCTTACAAACTGCCAACTGTGACTGTCTCCAAATACCCTTCAGTAAGTGATTCTGCTTGGGAATTCATTTAATATTATTTTACGATTACTTAAACAAATCTACATATATCTCAAATCTTCTTTAACTGCTTTCACCTCTACATATTCTGCAACTTCTCCTTCACCAACTCTTCTTTTACTACTTCTAGTGGTACTTCCACTACTACTACTTCTACTATCTGTCGCACTACTTATACTACTTTTTCTTCCACTCTTCTTCTAATACCTCTTGCACTACTTCAACTACTACTTCTGCTATAAAATGCATTCTAGATGCAATTGAACTACTTCTACTACTATTACTTCAACTCTATTATATACTACTCCTATTAACTCTTGAAATACTTTTACTACTTCAACTACTTCTTCTTTCACTCCAAGTCTACTTCTACTACTACTTGTACAGATCTTATACTAATACTTATACTACTTCTACTACTGAAACTACTTGGTCTACTACAACTTTTTCTACCCCTTTCACTACTTATACTACTTTTTCTTCCACTCTTTTTCTACAACTTATACTATAACTTCTACTACTACTTCTACTACCTCTATCACTACCTCTTGTTCCATTCTACTTCTACTACATCTGCTACTACTTCTTCTTCTCCTAATCGACTACTTCATCTACTACAACTTCTTCTATTACTTCTACTACCCTTTTCAATAAATATATACTTGTTCTTCTTCCACTCTACTTCTACTACTTATACTACAACTTCTACTACTGCCATAACTTTTATCACTTCTTCTTCCACACTATTTCTACTACTTCAACCACAACTACTACAAATTCTACCACCTCTTTCACTACTTATTTAATCGTACTTATACTACAATTTACGGCATCTATTAAAATTAATACAACTTCAACTTCCGATCAAAGTGTTGCAAGTTCAGTCTTGTACAGGGTATTTCAAGTGAGAGTGCTTTTGTTTTCGCGACCCTTTTTTATTTCATTTGTAAAGTGGCACACTGAAAGCGCGTTCGCTCCACCCTCTAACATAAGTGTAGACGTGCATGCACCACACGCGCCCCAAAGTAGACTACACACACGTCGTACAAACAGACACACACACACACACATCCACACACATGTAAGTACATATGTAATGTGTGTGTGCCTTGCGCACTTCAAGCTGGCGACGGCGACTGTCTTGGACTGCGCTGCATGTCTTCCACCTGGTAATAAATTAAATGATTTATTAAATGATGTGCACTTTATGCAGCTCGATAGAGCGACAGGGATATCCAGTGAGAAAGAAAGAGAGCGAGAGAGAGGGAGAGGGAGGTGGTGGGAAAGCACACTGTCGAAGAGCAGGCATTATGTGCCGATTGTATTCTATAGTAGGGTTAGCCAGGCTAAGCCTGTCGATGGCACATCATCAATTTCAGCGGCAAGTTGAGAGTGAAGCCAAAACCAGACACAGAACTCAACTCAACTTAAGCCGCCATAACTCAGCGGCTGAGCCAAATTACTCGAGTTTTCCTTGACTGCTCTATGTGTGTGTGTATGCTTCTGTGTTTCTATGTGTATGTGTGTCTGTATGTCTCTGTGCATATAAGTATGTGTATGTGTGTGTGTATGAAGGCAATAAAACAACTGCTTGAGTTGGGGGATCAATGAGTGCTGCGGCCTCGACTGGATAGTGTACTAATGAGTTATTATTTAGATGAACTCGACTGTGGCTGATACCCAGCACACATCTTTGCACCTTCCCCAAGAAATCTGTAATGTAATGTATAACCTAAGGCGAAGATTAAAGCTATATTATGTGGCACATCATATAGGTTTGATAAACGCAGCTCATTTGCAATAATCCTCTTGTATTGCAATAATGTCTGTTATTCTAGGTTGATGTTCAGTTATCATTGGGTTTACTTAACGACTCTTCACATTCTCGTTCACAAATTTAACATTTAATTTATCTTCTCTCTATTTCTCTCTTCCTTTCTCTCTCTCTCTCCCTTCTCTTTTGCAGTTACCGAGAAGGAGATACGTCAATGGTAAGCCTTTGTTATGTCAGTGTACAGTGTTATCTGTCATTATCCCTACCGATTACCAAATGAGTTTACGTATGTATTACACACATGACTTGATGCGATATTTAAATTAAATTTAAATTGAAATTCTGATTATATTCTGCCTGCCTGCCCACGTGTCGCTGAGGGTGGGTGCACGCCGTTCTTGTTTTTTCTTTTTTTTTTTAATCAGAATCGTGTACTCTTTTACTTCGATCCTGTCGAATCGAATAATTATGAATAATGCATTTAATGAGATTCCATGCGAATCGCTGCAATTTGCGATTCGAAAAAAGCGCTATAGCAACCTGTAAATAAATTGGAATTTCTCTTTCACTTAACTCAAAGCGAGGCTGCACAATTTAATTAGCATTAAATAATGCACCAAAATGTTGACATTCCAATTACCGTTATAATTGTGTTAACTCTGTACAATTTTTTTGCTCACGTTTAACTTTAACCTGTATATAAGTATGTTGTCTCGACGTTTATAGAGTTTACTACAAGTTCATATAGATATTTACGTGATAAACATATTTTGCCATCATGTATCGCTGTTAATCTTGAATCAACCTTCTCTCTCTCTCGCTTTCCCTGTCTCTCCATCTCTGTCTACTTTTCTTTCAACTCTGGTTTGGTTTGACTCGTTTACTCTGACTTTGAACTGTGCTATCTCATGATAAAATTGTACAATCGTGATCTCCGACCTATGACCTCCGGCCTATGACACTCTAAAAGGCACAAAGGTTTTCTCAAAGACTGCCCGAACGGTTTGCTGACTGAACAAGTAAGTACAACGAAAGTATATTCAATAGAGTTCGTTCTGTTCTATTCCGTAACCATTCACAAATTCACGAGTTCACCTATTCAACTATTTACAACATATTCAAACTAACCGCAACATAAACCCGTTAGCCAAAGGCCATAAAGTTACAAAAGATTTTTAGTTTATTTTTGTTTTCATTTTAATTTTCGGCAAACCGCTCAGGATGAAATTCCTATATATATATTTTGTACTTTATACCCTTGCAGAGGGTATATACATTTTTGTCAGGAGTTTGCAACGCACCTTAGGAGACATCCCAGACCCCATAACGTATATATTCTGAATCAACATCAACATTGGAATCGAACTAGCCCTGCCCGTGTGTCAGTATGTCCGTCTCTTGCAACGCAAACTAACCTCTTAGATTGAAAACTATCTTGCTGAAACTTGGCACACATGCTTACTGAGCGCTGTATATAAATCACAACAAGCTGAATTGGACAAATATACAAACTATCGGCCGATTTTTGTTATTTGTCAAGATATAAAAACAAAATTACTACCTGGGTCGTTTTCTATATATATAATATGCATATATAATTTCATCAAATTCAAACCACTATAACATGTAGGAACAATCAGCCGAAATTAAGGTTTTGTTTGAAGATCAGTTTTAATTTTAGAAATAACTTAACTTATCAGTGCCAATCAAAGTGAGACATAATATTGAATATACACAGTACCATTCAATTCTGCACTATTATATATATAGTAACTAGTGTAGGAACGATCGGAGAATATAAGAACCTGCAAGGGTATAGAACGTTCAGCATGCCGTAGATAGCTTTCGTTCTGGTCTTTTATTTTTTTTGCAAAGTATTTAAAACAAAACTGCAAAACTACTTTATTTTTTTTTTTCTTTTTTTATTTACCATACCATATTTTTTATGGTAAATACTTGTAATTTTATGCCTTGGTTTAATATCTGTTTGGCCTTCCACACTCATCGCCATAACCATCGTCTCGTTGATGTTGTTGTTGTTGTTGTTGTTATTGCTGTTGCTGTGCTTTGTTTTGTGGCTTTTTTTTTTTGGTCTGTTTGCTATTGCCACTTCAAGTTGTCCAAATTTTTAGTAATATGCCAAATGTGGTTTACAGTATAATTCCTGCGGGCGTAGACAGCGAATAAAAGGCATTTCAATTATGCATTCTACAAATTTTATTATTCTTCTCTATGTGGAAAAATAAATATATCATTTTATGTAGATAGATTTATGGCTTGGTACCTTGGTTTGGGGTTTTTTCCAGTCGTATGTGCTCGGCTCTTTTGCTTTTTAAGTGTTCTCAATAAACGCACGAATTTGTAAATATTTGTTCTATTTTCAAATTCAACAAAGAAACGACAAAAAGTTTCTTGACAGGCCGCAAAGAAAACAAAAAACACAGAAAAAGCTTTTCGCATAGAGTTTATTTCGCATTTATTGTTTAAAATTTGCGCCTAAAGCCGTACTAAAATAATGTTATAACACAAGTGCTCGGATATATTGTATGTATGTATGTATGGTAATAATCGTGCTTGTTTATTGTTGCGAACTTGACTTTTTAAGTATCTGTAAATTGATTTGTTTTTTTTCCCCGTTTCCATCTCTCTTGCTCTCTCGCTCTCTCCCTTTCTCTTTGTATTCTGTGTGCCGTCCTCGCAGGGATTCATCAAAATTTATAAACAATTTTTCCCCGATGGAGACCCCAGTAAGTTTGCATCCTTGGTGTTTCGGGTATTTGATGAGAACAATGTGAGTAGAATATTATTAATGATTAATATGAACTCTAATGATATATTGGCTTACAGGATGGAGCTATTGAGTTTGAGGAGTTTATTCGTGCACTATCGATAACATCAAGAGGCAACTTAGATGAGAAACTGCACTGTAAGTATCGCACTAAATGTTAAATTCATTTACATATCTTCACTAGTTGTATTATATGTAGGGGCCTTCCGTCTGTACGATGTGGATAACGATGGTTACATTACCCGCGAAGAGATGTACAACATTGTAGATGCCATTTATCAGATGGTGGTAAGTAACAGGATTACAGACAGCAATCGTATGTATTTACATGCTTATCGATTGTTAACAAGTTGCAATACTGTGCCAGCTTAGCGAACTACCTAAGCTTACTCGGTATTGTCGAGATATGAATACGAAATTTAACGATCTCAATTACACTTTACGAGCAGGGTCAACAGCCACAAACGGAGGACGAGAACACACCACAGAAGCGAGTGGATAAGATATTCGATCAGATGGATAAGAACCATGATGATCGCCTAACCTTAGAAGAATTTCGTGAGGGTAGTAAAGCTGATCCACGTATAGTTCAGGCGTTAAGTTTAGGTGGTGATTAACCGCAACAATTGTAGTTGAATTGCGCTGAAATTCGAGATTGTCAAAGAGATTCAACCGTGAAGCAGAGTCAACGAATTCGTGCACAATAAATAATTATGGTTTGATATATACAGATATACATGCGATCAATATACAAACATATACATATATACATATATATATATATATGAATAAGGAAAATTTGCAAAAAAACGAAAATTAAAACTACACCCACACCAATACACAAACCAACACAATACACATACACACACACACACACATGTATTATATGCCATTTGCCTGGTGGCAGCTTGTTAGCCCCAAAGCCCCGGCCAAAAGTTTATATCGTATACCCAATTGAAAAACTACTCAATTGCAGTGGAAACTCGAATGTGAGTCCCAGTAAAATTCCAACTTATTGAACTTAACCACACGATGTTGCGACAGATCGAAGTATGGTATAATTATTTAACATGATTCGAATATGCTGCAGAACACCAATTTAATAATATACTTATAATATTAGAGGCGCTTTTTTAAATTACTGACATATACATATGTGTATATACGAATATATACATATTGAGCATATGGAAGCAATGAATATATACACCTTATAAATACATGCTTATATATACATATATATATACACGTATATACATTGGGCATTTCTTCTATTGTAAATGCATTTTTATTGAAATGCTTGCGAAAAGAAAAACAAAAACCGAACAAAAATTATAACAAAAAAAGAGCCCGGATAAACAGAAAACGGAAAATAAAATTGAAAACCACCCGAGAGCAAATTAACTAAATCAAATTTATAGTTGGAATTTTTTTTTTTGTTTTTTTTTTTTAATATTAAATAATAAATAAATTACAAGATATATTAATGGGAAATTGTAGGCAAGGTCGCCAAGAGCAAAACTTAAATAATATATATATATATATATATATATATATGCTAAAGATATATAATGCTACAGCTTTTAAGCGCAATCCTGTATGCCAAATAAACGCATACACACTACATATACAATACATACTCAACTACTAGCCTAAGGCGAAGCCCAACTAACTAACCCACGCAGCTTCTTTCCCCAACGCGATTATTTTGCCTTTTTGTAATTGCTGATAATCAAAAGTGTTGATAATCGAATCTAATCAAAGAAAATTTGATTTTCTTATCGAATTAACTAATACGTCTATAGAATATACCATGTACCGACTAGCTAAGGACAATGTCAGGCCTACTCTAAGAAAACAATTACAAAACAGAGCTGAAATTTGTAGGCAGATATGGTAATTCGAACATGAAGAGCTTTTGCATGGGGCATGGTTTAACTATAGTACTAATATCGTATATATTTCATATTCGTTTCACCATGATTACCTGGCTAATGTGTGTGTCTATGAAATTATAATACATCTATGTCTCTTTGCAGAGGACTACAACCAATGAATCAGTAATATTTAATGTCCATCCGAGAAACAAGTGAACTTTAAAAACATATCCACAAAAAACACATATAATTGAATTTTAAGTTTTTTTAGGTAAATTTACACTGTTTCTTGCTAATCTTTGGTTTCGTTAAGAATGTCTTCTCTGCTAGTATATATGTTACAGACTTCGGCAATCCGATGTTAACAGCACCTCCTTATATAGCTCTTGCTAGGCCAACTTCCATTGCACTGCAGTCAGCCCCTGCGCAGACAATCAATTTGGTTCCGAACTATAGTTTTTGCTCAATAAGTTTGCTACAATAACTAAACTTAAACATAAAGAAAACATTTATTGTATGTTCGTCTGTTTTACTATTGACTTTACTCAAAAAGAAATAAATATTATTTGATTGCTTTCTTCTAAAAGAAGAGAGCAAATATCTGTAATTGTGTCTGATTTACACAACATTGTTTTAGCTTTTTTACGAAACACTTGTACAAATTGTGTAAAACTTAGCTAATTTAGAATGTTTCGATGTGAGGTACGCATTGGCACACACACTCGCATATGTTATCGGGTGGAACGATGTAAATGCTACTAGCATAATTTTTTTTTTAAATTTTATACTATTTACATGTATACTCCCTTATAAGTAAACTATATTTCTGCATGCCTTACTAAACGATATCATATTTTGCTATTCAATCTATTTTTGCATTCTTTACTATGAACTAGAGCTTGCAAACTATCTAAAAAACATACTCAAGAAACACCATTTATGATATATATTTGCTATATAAATATATATATTTACTATACATATTGAATGCCTTAAGAACTATCGCATTTTACAATCATCGTCGCTCAAAACTCTCTGGAACTATCTCTGGTAAACTTGCTCTACACACACTATCTCTGTCTCTCTCTACACATCTATGCCATTCTCTACACTATCCTACAGACTATACTCTACATAACACTTTACACCCTTTCGTTAATTTTCTGCTTTCCTATGTTTTCTTCTCTACAACAATCTATCTAATCACCATGTTAAAATAATTTCTATTTTATATGTGGTTCAGCTTTATTAAAACCAAACATAAAACCAACAAAAAGGCAATGAAAAAAATAGTAACGTAATAAAATAAACTATCTACTCTTACAAAACTCTACTTACATACATATGTAGACGTATATAAAGTAAATTCAAAATATCAATAAACTTAGGTTAAAATAAAAAATGAAAACATAAAGAACATATACAAATGTTATAACCAATAAAACACCCATATTTAATTGTAAATTTTTTTTTGCCATATGCTTCCATAATTTCTCCTACGTTCTTCTTCTACTTCATCCACATAGCCTTGACTTTTTGTTATAATTATTCTCTTAAAGCTTCTATATAGTGTTCACTATCAAAGAAAGCGCTTTTCCATATTTTGCTTGCACTGGAATTTGTAGTTCCTTCGTTTCCAAAAGTTACAAGTACCTGGGTCCTTCCACGTAGTGGAAACTTGGAAGTGCTTTGCAATTAGTTGATCTGAGCTAACTTAATAGAGTACCCTACGGAATGTTCACTGTATTATCTAGTTTCTATACACACAAATTATACTTTTCATACTTTCTGTTTTTATCTGATCGCAGCGATGCCAAAAACAATTATATTCGTAATTTAAGCAAGTAACGAAAGCGAAGCTCCTAAGCTAATTGATCTGTTGGTTTATACCTTAAAAATGCAATGAAAATATTTTATTTAAATAGATCAATAAAATCAAAAAACGAATAATAATATATGGTAGAAAAATCAAAAGGAAAACAATCGACTTGAAATTAAAAATTATTTGGTGAAAAAAATTCCTGAAAATGGCTGCAATATTTATATTATATCCGCGATAAGGTTTCCGACATTCAATACCCTTAATGAACATATATTGTAATTATTATTATCTCATTATCGACCCGTTAATTGCGTATTATGATGGCCAAATTATTTTACTATATACCATGTATTTGTACTTGTAACAAGTAATGTTTTTACCAATGTTTTATTTCAAATTGAAGAAAGCTAAAAGAAGTTAGGCCTTTATAGTGACGATATACACATACTAGACACAAGACATTGAGATACATACATTAATTAATTAGTACACAACGTTTGCATGCCTTTTTATCCTCACCGAAATTCTTCAGAAAATATTATAAATATATAGAGTATTATTAGCTAGCGAATAAGCTGCTTACACAAGGCCGTGCCGATCGAAGAGCTGACAATGACGACGATATCAACACCTATACAACTACATATACACTCCCACAAGCATACACTGAGAAGAACGAACTTAATGAAAGAAAAGAAGAACTAAACTCTGCAGCAACAATCAATTTTTCGCGCTCTTACTCCGTTGAAGACGAAATATTTAAACGATTGTACATAGCAACAATTTAGGGGCTAAGTTAAAGTTTGTGAGAACAAAACCAAAATACACTCGCACACACACTCAAGAGAATATCTTACAATCTATAATTATGAATACTCGTATGGTAAACCAAAAGCTACAAGCCTCCTCCCTAAAATCAAGATCAAAGAAAAGTTAATTTTTTATTCGATAACTAAGCGATTTCTTTATGCGATAAATTCAAACGTAAGCAATATTTTTTAGCATCAAACGAAACCTAAGCAAATGTTTATTAATAATTAATTAAAGCCCACAGAGCTATTTAAATGATTTACTCTAATATTGGCTAAAACTTATAAAATGAACAAAGAATTCTGCACACAAATCAACACGGAAAAACACTCAATGAAACAAAAAGAAAATAAAAGTTTTTTGAAATTATTATTATGAAAGAAAAAACCTAAAGAAATTATTGTTTTTAATACTACTTATTGCTACATATCTTCACTAAATTACATATGTATGTACATTTGAAGTCGAAGAAAGAAAGGAAACTGTTGTTCGCAGAGCTTTGAGATTGAAAGCTTTGGGTACAAAAGCTTCCTACCTGTTAACATGAAGATGACTCGATCTTAACTACGATTTAACTTAATATATAATGTTGCTTGTGACTCTACCAAGGTCTCCAGAAACTGACCGGTCTGGTTGGTATTAGTTGCCTCAAGGCCTCAAAGAATTTTCCAGTCAGTTGAATGTTGTGAAGCTGCAGGGACTGAGAGACCTCGAGCAGACACTGTTGAAATCCATTCCAGAAATACTCCAACTGACCAGGAGTGGAGGAGTTCGCCGGTTCCCACTCTCTCTCCCGGCGCTGCCTGTGCAGATGATGTACGGTCAGCTCCAATATGTCGGCCTTCTCGAGCTTCGACAGTGTCTCCTCATCCTGCAGAAGAGTGCAAGCTGTGATCACGATTGTATCTATTATTGTGCCCTGTGCTGTACTTACCAAGTGCACCAACTGCATGATGAGCTGCTTCAGCTCTTCCAGGCACCTATTGATGCGTGCTCTTCGCTTGCGCTCCAGCAGAGGCTTCATTACCTTGCGGTATTGATAAGATCGGGACGTGGACAGAACTTGCGACATCTCTTTCACTCTTACTATCTCTCTCACGCTGTCTCGCTCTAATTGGTTTTAAATGAGCTTGTGCTCTCAATTCGACACTGCGGACAAGATGCCCGCTCGCCGTGGACTGACTAAGCAGCGGCAGAAGCAGCGCTTGCAAATTTTAAGCGTCATCACAACAACGGCGTGTCTGCAGCGCCGACAGCGGCAGCAGCAGCAGCGGCAGAGCCTCGCCCGCGTTCTCTTTCAAAAAAATGTCGATGCCTTTCAAAGCTTGCAAAGCTTTACATGAGAGCTTTTATTTCGCTGCTTTCAAATACTTTTTGGGTGGTCAACGGACGGCAGCGCAGTTGACGTTGACGCTGCCGTTTCCTGTTACGTCACGTAATTACAGTAGCTGCTTTGAATTTGAGATGGACAGTGGGCAAGAAAAGATAAACATGTACATACATTTTGTCATACAACTGATAGAAATCTGTTTTGAGTTGTTTTAAATATAATAAACATACAGAACATACAAGTAATGATAATTTTCAGTTTCGACTGATTGTTCCTATGATAGTTATGAAATAAATCTAACGAATGTGGAACCTACTTTATTTACCATATGATTAAGGCCTTCCACCACTGGAAATGGTCAAAAAGGGCATACTTTATTTGTGCAAATGTATGCAACAGGCAGAAGGAGGCGTGACAGACACCATAAAATAAATGTTAAGGATGGTAGTTTTCTAAAATAGGGAAATTCCAAGGAAATCATAATTCTTTTAAGGTTATACATATTTAAGTTTATGGAAATTTGAATAACCAAGCTTGACAAATAATACAATACAAATGGAATACAAACTGGGGAGAATACTCAAGCATCACATTATACTTTAGTTTTTCATTTGGGATAGCTTGCTATGTGAAACAGAGGGATTCCATGGCTTATATATTCTTCTTCTGGAAATCTAGTTGTAATTCATTAATATTGTTTTCAGAAAAAATATTGGCTTTTTAAAGAAAATTTCAATTACTTTGAATATGCCCATAACTACTGTAGGTTGCAAGCTTTGTTTTAAATTAGTAATCAACATTATGTATAAATTGTTTAACCTTAATTAACTCCGAGCTGAATAAGGGTTACGTGCTAGCTGTGGTTATGGTAAAATAGCATATATATACATACATACATATGTATAAAGCTGATTTTGTTTAGTCTCACACACTTGATTCCATAGTTTACTTAAAGCACTCTGTAGGGTTTCGAGTGTTTATTTGACGCAAAGGCAATTGTTAAAAAGCTAATGCCACCCATTATACTCCTGTTTTGCAGTTGCATAAACAACATTCCTCCCCTTCCCCAGCACCGTCCCCCTCCCTTTCTCTAACTGCCTCGTGCTTGGGCGTAATCCGACAGTGGATTTGCCACGATGTTATCAAACCAAGCCGCGTGTGCCGCAGTCGAAGTCGCTTCTCTTGATACTGATTCTTCTGCTACTGTCGCTACCAGCGTCACTGCTGCAGTTGCAGAATTCTGGCGCAATCTGGCTTAGCGTCAAACAGTTGAAAATAAAGCGACAACCAAGCGTCGCAATTGACTTTTTGTTGTTGTTGTGTTTGTTGTTCTTAATGCTGCCGTTTTTCTTGTTACGTCTGCTGTTGTTTGTTGTTGATCTTTTAACAGTTGCGCTGGCAAATGGATTTGTGGCAAAGTTTCCCACGCTCTGGCAATGTTGCACGCGAGCAAAGCGCGCAGTGACAATCTTGGGGCAGCCTCTTCGTACTAAGCAATAACAACAATCTGACAACAACCAGATAAAAACAACAACACAACAACAAGTGTAGGCAGCGGCTGCCCCGCACTCAACACATGACAAACTCTTGCTTTGTGCATTGGGCGGTCGAAAAGTGGGTGGGCCCACAGTCTGCGTCAACATGTGTTGGAGATGTGTATCTCCCGCTCACCCACTCCCTATCTCTATTCTTGTTTTCCACTCTATCGCTGGCTAATCTTGCTTTTGTAATACGCTTGCAGGGTATATTAACTTTCGGCAAAAGTTTCTAGCTCTCAAAACCGCACACTTCCGACCTCATTAAGTATATATGTATATATAACCTTGATCAGCGTCATATAAATATTCGGTTAATTAACGATATTTTAGATATTTTATTTTGCTGCTTTGGCAGCCAAATTCATTACGTTTAACTTCTGCTTTTTATTTACTACGTTGTCACAAGACTAGTTAACTGGAAGAACATAAGAAATATGTATGAACATACATATGCCATATGAACGGTCAGAATTGAAAATCATGAGTTTCCTCATTTTCTCAAGGGTATAAAACCTTCTGCTTGTCGACCCTTGTTGTAATTATACCCTTCGACCATTGAAAATGGCCAAAAAAGGGTATACTAACTTTGTGCAAATGTATGTAACAGGCTGAAGGAAGCGTCGGAGACCCCATAAAGTACATAAATTACAACCGGTGTGGCTTTACAGTTAATTACAACATGCGTGGCTTTGCAGTTTTAAGAGCTTTATTTGCAGACCGACACGTCTGGCGCTTGATAAGTATTAAATCGAACTGACTAACTACAAAATATGCTTAAAGCTACCCTAAGGCCACCAAATTCTCTTGCTCGACGCTCTCAGACCTTTGCTTCGTTTGCGCCTCGTGCAGATGAATACCGCAAAGCAAAGTTGCCGATCGCTAGTGCTTAGCTCCGCTGCAAAGTACACTGTCCACACTTTTGCGGGCTGTTGGTGACACCAAGCTTGGTGACAACCAGCAGCATGGTTCGGTGGCTTAACTTATATATTCTTCCTCAGGATCACAAGCCGAGTCGATTGAGCCATGTCTGCCTGTCCGTCTGTCCGTCTGTGTGAACGCACAGATCTCAGCTATTATAAAAGCCAGAGTTACCAAATTTGGCAGGAAGACTCCTGTGTACTATAAGCAGATCAAGTTTATTTCAAATGTTAGGTGCCACGCCCACCGCCCCCGTAAATCAATAATTTAATTTTTGAACTCAATTTGAAAGCGCTGTATAAAAGAATAAATTTTCTAACTTTAACATATACTAAGGTGATAGTTATATCTACTTATTCTCCAAATTGCAATAATCACAGAAGTTATTTAAGAAAGTATGAGCATAAAATAAAATGCTTCTGTCAGCTAACAAAAAGGGTGGCGAAGCGCGAGCGCCATCTGTCGGGATTAATTTCAAAGCATGTGCAAACATTTGTTATCCTGATTACGTTGGCGCCTTGCGACAAGCAGCGCGACAGAGAACAAGACAGAGCAAAAGAGAGAGAAAAAGAGAGAGCAAGACAGCGTGCAAATTAGAGTGAAAGAGAAGGATAAGGCAAAGGAGCAGGGGCTGGAGGGGCAGACATCACGTGAAGACAACAAGAAACAAACAGAACGAAACAAGCGATAGACAAATGCGGAAGCGAAAGATGCTCTTGGAAGGAATAATATATAGTGTGCTGTAACATGATGGTATAATCTGGGGAAACATATATAATGCTAACAGAACTCTGAGTAACACCTTTTATATAAGGTATACCTTATAATAATAAATCAAAATAAACTCTTAACTACATCATTTCTTCCTTAAATATAACAAATAAATAATAATACAGGTTTTAATGATCTTTCCTTCACATATTTTATTTGAAGCCAAATAAATAGAACTCGTAGCAGTTCATTTATCTTCAATTAAGAAATCATATTAATTTATTTATTATTTTGAGCCAACATTTTAGCAGTATATTAATAAATATATTAAAAGGTATAAAACAGTTATAGCATCTTCAGAACACATTAAAGTATGTAAGATGGCATCACTTTAAACTTTAAGAGGATTATGTTATGAAGGTATTGAATTATTAACTACACTCTGTCTTTATTTAAAATAAAATATATATGAATAAATTAATAATACGTGTTAACATAGCACATGTCGGATAATCTCTTCTGTTTGTGTATCTAAAAACTTAATAAGTACAAATAATTGCCTTTTCTGCCGTAGAGTTCCTTGAGCCGAGACTGCTGTGTCGGCTTTGCTTACCAACCTTTGCGGCATTCCTTGAGCGAAATATTTACTTCACTTGTGCCAATAAGCTGGCCGAGTGACCCCAGACTCCTTAAACCCCTTAGTCCCCTACTGCCCCACACACTTCTCTCAACTTTCCCTCTTTCCCTCTGCAAATTAAGTGGGAAGAGACAGTTAAGCAGTAGTTAGCGCAGGTCTCTGTCTCTGTCTTTCACTCTCTCTGTCTCACTCACTCTTTCGTTCTAGAAACATTCGTATTTTCCAAATTTAATGGCATCACAGCAGGCGATGATGTCGAAATTGTGAGACCTAGGCTTTCTCGTTCCATAATATCTTCAGTAAACAGTTTACTTCTAAATCGAGAACACCAAAAAATTAAAAAGTTTTTAAGTTTTATTAATAGTGACAAAATTTTAGATATATATTTTCTTACGAATTTGTAAAAATTTTTTTACATTTCGATCAATTGATTTTTCCATTCTCAAACAATGAAAACAAAGCAACAGTCGCGCAAAAATAAAACTTAAGTTTTATGTTTCTTCTTTTGTTGCAAAGATAAATCCTAATGAAGAACACTGATGGCATCAGTGTTCTCCATTAGGATTTAAAGTTCATTTTGTCGTTCAAAACATTTTTGGGACTTCGTTCAGCTACGCCACTGAACTCAGAGGCGTGTCACGCGTTCCATGACTAAAAACCACCAGTTGTTGGTAGCCTTGTGGTAAACAATATTCCACAGCCGCAATTCGATATGGATACTGTCAATCCCATCGCTTTGTCTGCCGCCAAGCGTGCGATGCGCACTCCAGCTAAGTCCGCTAGAAAACAGTTGGTAATAAAGGAAGAGGACATTACCGAGCAGGAGACGGAGCTACCCAAGCCAAGGTTGAGCAATGAGAGGCCGAAATCTGTCACTGAATCCCCAAAGAGTGCGAGTTCGGGACGTCGTTCAGCTACGCCACTGAACTCAGAGGCGTGTCACGCGTTCCATGAAGACAACAAGAAACAAACAGAACGAAACAAGCGATAGACAAATGCGGAAGCGAAAGATGCTCTTGGAAGGAATAATATATAGTGTGCTGTAACATGATGGTATAATCTGGGGAAACATATATAATGAAAATAAACAAAATAAACTCTTAACTACATCATTTCTTCCTTAAATATAACAAATAAATAATAATACAGGTTTTAATGATCTTTCCTTCACATTTTTATTCGAAGCCAAATAAATAGTGCGTTTATTTATCTTCAATTAGAAATCTATTAATTTATTTTGACAACTCTTACTACCATTTCTTCCTAAATATAACAAATAATAATACAGGTTTTAATGATCTTTCCTTCACATATTTTATTTGAAGCCAAATAAATAGATAGCAGTTTATTTATCTTCAATTAAGAAATCATATTAATTTATTTATTATTTTGAGCCAACATTTTAGCAGTATATTAATAAATATATTAAAAGGTATAAAACAGTTATAGCATCTTCAGAACACATTAAAGTATGTAAGATGGCATCACTTTAAACTTTAAGAGGATTATGTTATGAAGGTATTGAATTATTAACTACACTCTGTCTTTATTTAAAATAAAATATATAAGAATAAATTAATAATACGTGTTAACATAGCACATGTCGGATAATCTCTTCTGTTCGTGTATCTAAACTTAATAAGTACAAATAATTGCCTTTTCTGCCGTAGAGTTCCTTGAGCCGAGACTGCTGTGTCGGCTTTGCTTACCAACCTTTGCGGCATTCCTTGAGCGAAATATTTACTTCACTTGTGCCAATAAGCTGGCCGAGTGACCCCAGACTCCTTAAACCCCTTAGTCCCCTACTGCCCCACACACTTCTCTCAACTTTCCCTCTTTCCCTCTGCAAATTAAGTGGGAAGAGACAGTTAAGCAGTAGTTAGCGCAGGTCTCTGTCTCTGTCTTTCACTCTCTCTGTCTCACTCACTCTTTCGTTCTAGAAACATTCGTATTTTCCAAATTTAATGGCATCACAGCAGGCGATGATGTCGAAATTGTGAGACCTAGGCTTTCTCGTTCCATAATATCTTCAGTAAACAGTTTACTTCTAAATCGAGAACACCAAAAAATTAAAAAGTTTTTAAGTTTTATTAATAGTGACAAAATTTTAGATATATATTTTCTTACGAATTTCTAATAATTTTTTTACATTTCGATCAGTTGATTTCTCCATTTTCAAACAATGACGACAATAATATTATATATAAACCAGTAAGAAAAGCAACAGTCGCGCAGCACGCGACAGTGGGACACCCTTCGACCTATGTTCCCATGTAGTTTAATTTGTTAAATTCATACACATATGCACATGCACATGCTTTGAAATGAATCACGACTCGTACTTAAATAACTTCTGGGGGCGGTGGGCGTGGCACCTAACATTTGAAATAAACTTGATCTGCTTGTAGTACACAGGAGTCTTCCTGCCAAATTTGGTAGCTCTAGCTTTTATAATAGCTGAGATCTGTGCAAGAATATATATACTTTATGGGGTCTCCGACGCCTCCTTATGCCTGTTACATACATTTGCACAAAGTTAGTATACCCTTTTTTGACCATTTTCAATGGTCGAAGGGTATAAAAATATATAAGAAAAAGTCCATTGTAGTAAATTTGGTTGCAATATCCTGACAAATAACAAATCGGCCGATATTTTGAATGGCAGCGATATAGCGGTGCGATGCGGTTCTTTCCGACTTATTACAAAAAGTATGTGCAAAATTTCATTAAGATAGCTCTAAAACTGAGAAACTAGTTTGCGTTGCGGACAGACGAACGGACAGACAGACATAGAGTTCCCTGGTGATGCTGATTCAGAAAATATATACTTTATGGGGTCTGAGTCGTCTCCTTAGGTGCGCTGCAAACTCCTGGCCAAAAGAATATACCCTCTACAAGAGTATAATGAGGGCAGATCAAAGATAAGACTGTGTTCTATATACATTTAACTATTGCTACAATCTTTCTGCCCAGTTCCTTCCCACTTGAACTCACCGATATCCTTTTGCTTTCGCAGCGCTTAAATGTTGCGCAGTATAGAGAAGACACTGCGGCGCGTTTGGTACTGAAGGCGGAGCATGTGCTGATGGAAGCGCTGACTTGTCCAACAACGATGGGATTGTTGCGCAACTGCCATCAGTGTTCTTCATTAGGATTTATCTTTGGGCTGGAAGAGAAACAAAAGCATGTTGATAAAAAAGAAGAAATACAAATAAAATTGGAAGTGAGCGACGAGAAAGAGAGAAGAACCAGCCGAAGTTGTGGAACAGTCAGTTGTGGAAACAAAGTCCACCCCCCAAGGTTGACAAAGTCTTGTCGGACATTTCTCTTACATCGTCAACAAAAAGAAATCTTCGAAATTCGATACCAATTACCTAAGTACATGATGTTGGCGTAGATATGTTGGTATGTGTTTTATATACGGTAAAGATATGCATACATATGCTGCGTTTGATGAATGAGAGCAGCACATGCGTCGCGCTTGGTCGACTGTTAGACTTGTTTATCAACCGAAAAGTCGTGTGTGACAGTTTGCCTGAATCCAGTCAAACCCGTGAGAGGCATACGAGGCTGCTGTTACGTTTAGTGCGAAGCTTTGCCAATGGATTTCTCTTTCGAAATTCGAAGATTTCTTCTATTGTTTACCACAAGGCTACCAACAACTGGTGGTATTTTAGACATGGAACGCGTGACACGCCTCTCTGAGTTCAGTGGCGTAGCTGAACGACGTCCCGAACTCGCACTCTTTGGGGATTCAGTCACCGATTTCGGCCTCTCATTGCTCAACCTTGGCTTGGGTAGCTCCGTCTCCTGCTCGGCAATGTCCTCTTCCTTTATTACCAACTGTTTTCTAGCGGACTTAGCTGGAGTGCGCATCGCACGATTGGCAGCAGACAAAGCGATGGGAGTGACAGTATCCATATCGAATTGCGGCTGTGGAATATTGTTTACCACAAGGCTACCAACAACTGGTGGTATTTTAGACATGGAACGCGTGACACGCCTCTCTCAGTTCAATGGTGTAGCTGAACGACGTCCCGAAAATTTTTTTAAACGACACTAAAATCGAATCAAAATGAAAACTTTAAATGAGATTCCCCCCCAATTCGAAATCATGTCAAAAAACTGTCCTAGAGTTCTTCAATAACATTGAGTACAATTTATTAAACATAATTAAAATAGAAAAATATATGAACAATATAGAAATTAATGATACACTACACTACAAAAAATATCAGCAATATTTCTGACTACCCTTGCCATATGAATGATGAAAAAAAAAAGATCATTTGACTTCCTTTTCTATTCCTTGTCCTGGAACGGATCCTTGCCAATGTACATGCCGGAGGCATGTTCAAGTGATCTCTAGAAAACAAAGTCCACTCTGAAATTGAAAATGTATATATAAATAATGTATATATAGATCATAACTATACAATACTTTGTATCGTATTTAACAGCTGAAATCTTTGCTTTTGAGTCCAAAGATTCCCAAAACTGTTAATCCCTGTTCGGGGTGCCATAGGCACTTGGAGCATCCACATCGAGTCGAGTCGGACTGTGCTCGCCCTACGTGCGGCTCATTAACACCGCCGCTGACAACTTGACAACTTGTCAGCCCTTTCGGGTCCCCCTTGAGTTGGTGGCGCGAACTTTGGCAAACAGCCTCGCGAGACCGTGAGAAATTGTGTGTGTGCTGCTGCTTGGGGGCGTAAGAGACGATTTATGGATGCACGAACATACGTATAGTAGAGATGTCTGTCGTATATAGGATATTGTCAGTATGTGTTATCGGGGCGGCAATCTGTGGCCCCACCGAGTTGACGTCTTCTGCCAGTCCCCGCTTCAGATGTGGGCCAACGCGTTGGGCGTCGCGCAGGCGCCGCTTTGGCTTATTACTGGGTCAGAGCTTGGCAGAGCTTAGCCGACGATCGTGGAGAGCCAATTAAGCTAGATGGATCATTATGTGTGTTATGTGCGCAACTTTCATGCTGATCTCTTGTTTGTTTACAAAGGAAAGCCAAAAATACATTCTGGACGGAAGTACCTAAAATAGAACCGAAGTAATACACAAATTATGAAAAACTGAACGAGCAGACGGCGCGAGCATTTTATTTCCAATGCATATCGATTAGTCTTAGAGAGCCAGAGGCATGAGTGCCACAGCAGGCCATACCATGCCAGACCATGCCATAATACACCGTGTCAGAGTTCAGTTCGAATCTTGGGTAGGGAGGAGGGTGTGTGTATTTTTATTACCCACACGGCGTGCGGGGTTTGCACTTGTTTGGTTTTCCAGCGAAGGAGTCGCTCGACTCTTTTCTCTTCCCCTCCTCTCTCTCCATCTCCTTCCCTCCCTCTCTCTCTTTGTCCCTCTCCATGTTCGATTGTGGGAAATGTTTGCTCGAGCACCCAGCTAATTGTCACTTTGGGTTGTTGTTGTCGCCGCACCACCGAAACCACCGAGCACGACAGCTTCAGTTTTCAGTTGAGAGATTTCATGGGGTCGCGATTTGAGAAAGGACCAGCCATGAAATGCATGAGTGAAATATTTAAATTACATTTGTAACAGACATTTTAAGCGAGCCGCCAAATGAAATCCAAGTGTATACATTCCTCACAACTAACACACACACACACACGCACTCACAGACAATCTATAGTGCGCACGATCTATGTCGCGGCCTTGCCCCACGTTTGTCCCAATGTTGCAACAGTGATTCAAGTTTTAGGAAATGTTAATAATAATTTTAAAATATTGAACAGGTATTTTCTAGAATAGCAGAGATAATAGCGATCCTTAATTATATCTGAAATCTTTTAGTATTTATAAAATAAATATTATATTTGCACAGCTGAAATTGGATAAGCAGTTCAAGAAGAAAAACTTTACAATGTTAGGAAAAAGGAAAAGCTTAACGAACTTTGGAAAAAATGTTAGTTAAATAGATTCATTTCTCCCAACTTGTTATACAAATATTAGTGAATTTACCCACTTTGCACCACTGTACACTGAGGCCTAGTGTGTGTGCAAGTGGAGCGTGAGCTAGAAATAGTCCCCTTCAACTGCAAGTCTTATCACATCGGGCATCGGGCAATAGAGCGAACAGGAAGAGACTCAAGCCGCACAGTCAGGGCCATCGATCTATCTTCAGTTCCTCATTAAGCGCTATTTAATTTGCCTTTTGAAGGGGTTCTACATTATGATTTGCTACATGACAAAAGTACCAAAGTGGCACCGCCTTCAGGCTTCGCTCGCTCTTCCACTCTTCTCTCTCCACTCTTCGCCTCTTCCGTCCTCGGGGCTCGGGCCTGCTTATCTGTCGTATTCCCAAGCGGCTAAAAATAGACACAATTGTAGCGCACTTGAAGTGCACTTTGAAACATCTTGACGCTCAAATAAAATAACAACGCGAGCAACAGGAGAAGAGACAGAAACACGCATTAGGGCACGGCTAGCATGTGCGAGAGGGAGAGGAAGAATGAGAGGGTGCAGGAGCGAGAGCACAGGAACAGGGACAGCGACAGCGGCAGGGACAGGGAACTCAGGCGCAGTCACAATCATACAACATGTGAATGCCGAGTTCAAGTACATGCCATGACATGCACAAATCTTCATACATGCACACATATATACACAACAACATTCAGAGTGTTCACTGTCGCTGCAAAGTGTTTTTTCCCAGGCGTTATTTATAACGGGCCAACCATGCATTGAGATGATGCCTCTGGTTATGTCAAACGAAATCTCGTCATACGGGAATGCGAGAGAATAGAACAAATGACATTACCATCATATTGTATAAATAGAGATAAATTGAAATGCATTTTGCACGATGCGCAAAATTAATTACGATCCGATATTCGAATAAACCACGGCAACGAAGAGAACTCATCCATAGAAAGGCATAGAAGAGTATTCGAAGAGTAATTTTATAGAGCCCAATAGTAATTTAGAATAAAGGAAACGAAGAAATAATAGATAGTAATAATACTATTGTTTATAATATAAATATGAATATATATATATATATATATATATATATATATATTTTATTTTTTTTTATATATATATATGTATATATAACATATTTTATATATATGTATATGTATATATGTATATGTATATATATGTTTTTATATATATATAATATATTAACATATTTGAATATTAATAAAATAGAAATTGAATATTCAAATTTGTAAACATTCATTTCTACAAAAAATTTTAAAAATATATCAAAAATATGTTTTTAACGGTAGAAATAGATATATGAAATAAATAAAATAAAATACAAATCAAAATATTATTCAAATATTATATTATTACAATATATGTTTATAAATGCAGTTTATGTTTTTATTAAGAAATATATTATGTATAATATACATACATAATATACGAGTATATGATATATAATAAAACAAATATAAACATAGATAAATCAACGATCTCAAACCACATCAGACTGTCAGCATACCCCTCGACTCGGTAGGGTATGCGGCAAAAGGCGGTCTCACTCGACGCTGGAAAAGGGCGCCAAACACGCGGACAGCGTGGACAGGCCTGGGACGCTGCCACATGCGCTGCACTTGCAGCGAAAGTGTTGCAGCTACATCTGTGTGTGCGAGTGTGTGTGTGTATGAGTATGAGTGTGTGTGTGCTATTATTAGCTGCTTCGGTCTGCCACATGTGTTGTTGCTAAAGGCATTTGTAGTGAGAGGAAAATACGCGTAGTACTCCACTTGAGCATTGTATCGGTTCATATGGCGAAGTTGAAGTTGAAGTTTGGCGCGCAATGTGCCAGACACACGCACTCACACACACACACACACACACACACACACGCACATATACGCACACACGCACAACTAGCGGGAGACTGAGTTATGGTTTATATTTATTTTTATATGCATTTTCATTCTTTTTTTGGTATGCATTTTCCAAAAAAAGCAGCAACAGCAGCGTCGACTTTTCCCCTTGTGCTCTCCGTGCAGCCTCTGCCGCCGCTCTCTGTCTCTCGTGCTGGCAGAGCTCATATAAGACGCTCCATATGCCAACAATGTTGGCCAGTCTTCGTCAACAGCTCGACGCGCACACAGTCCACACGATTACACTTCGAGTGCCAAAGGATAAGCCGGATAAGTCAACATGGGCGTCATCTACAAAATACTCAAGCAGCAGCGCCAGCAGCAGCAACAACAGCAACAGCAACAACAACAACAGCAGCAGCAGCAACAGAAGCAGCCGCACTGCATCCACATGGAGCTGAGCACGGCGACCAAGTGCAAGGTGCAGGCAGCCATCAAGCAGCGCCAGCAGATGCAGCAAGTGCAACTGGAGCAGCGCGTGCAGGAGCAGGAGACGAACGAGGAGACTCTTGCCGAGCAACAGCTGCAGCAACTCTGCCGCTTTCTGGCCGAGAACGCGGCACGCAAGAAGGTTAGTTCGGCTTACCCAATTGCCCAGACATTCCCCAAGCTAATCGAATCATTACCTACATTCACAGCGTCAGCGCCTTAAGCTCAAGCTTCAGTATCAAATCAATCACACAACAGAAGCAGAGCACGCGGAACATCCACTTTGCGAGCTGCCACAGCCACAAGTCGCGCCACTCGGCAGCACTTACGACATGGATCTGCTTATGGACCATTTAGGCAGCACTTGTAGTGACGTCAGTCCCACGACGACGACGACAGGCACACTAGCATCGGTTGCACCGCGGGACAGCATTCTACTGAAGATTCGCCACCAGATCTTCGAGCGTAAGCGAAAACGGCAGCGTCAACTGGGCGAGCTGGTCAAGCAGCGTATGGTCGTCTGGCGACCCTGGTGAACCTGCTTAAGCCTCGAGGGCAAACCGACTGCAGCTGCACACTGCCTGCTGTATGTATATTCCTTCGCCGTGTGATCATCGCGCTGCTCTTCCATTTCCCCCACATACGTATGCAAACTTATTTTTTGTACACATATAATACTTTTTTTTTATTGTTTTTATCATTAGCTTTAAATAAAGACTATTTTTTTAAACTAAGCATATTTTTATTATAACAGTAGAAGAAACTCATGTGTTAACTTATGATAATCTTTGAAATACCAATTCTAAAAAACAATATATAAAACATATTCAAATTGAAATTAACAAACGAGAAAAAAAACAATGATCGGTATGTGATTTACGGAAAAGATTTATATGAGAAACAGATTGAAAACGGTTAAAAGATATCTTTTAAAATCCCTTAACAGAACCCTTAAAAAACTTAACTCAAAATGAAAGAAGTCAAATGTAAAATTCAAAGTACATTTATTGAAAATGTCCAGTCGTCACAAACACGATATTCCTTCATAGTTTTTAATACATTTAGATTGTAAATTGGTTTAACATATTTATCTTACATATTTAACATATTTATGATCTTACGATAAATTTGTCAAATATATAAGATACTTTTGTTAGACATATAATGTTTATTTTAATTGTAACATTGACTGTGTTTATTTAATGTAACTCGTACTGTCATTTCAACCTCCTTTTCTCATTTTCTTTCCCTCTCTTTCTGTTTTTTTGCCTCTCCCTCTCTCTCTCTTCTTTAAATTGGATAATTTCTTTCCATTTGTATCTATTCGTATGCTTTCTTGCTGTCAGCCTCTATTGGGCAATTCGCTCTCGATGTGTTCCCTTTGGGTTCTTCAACTGAACTTCGAGCTGCAGCCTCTTTCGCTTCTCTCTCTCTCTTCCTCTCTTTCACTCTCTCTCACTTTCTCTCTATCTTGTGCATATATCGTTGGTGTATAGGGTAGAATTAACTCCCAAATTCTTCATCCCGCTGTGCGTATGTTTGGCTATGAGCTGCGCTCATCAAAAAAAAATATATCCTTTTTTGTTTGGTATACATACATAATGTATATGTATATATATAGGAAAGCAGTAAATGCGTGTATAATAATGCCATATCGTATAAAGGTTATTCTGTTATAAATGTTTACGTTGGTTAAGTTTGCTGGTGGTTATGT
Source organism: Zaprionus nigranus (assembly GCA_018903425.1). Classification (NCBI taxonomy): domain Eukaryota; kingdom Metazoa; phylum Arthropoda; class Insecta; order Diptera; family Drosophilidae; genus Zaprionus; species Zaprionus nigranus. Next base: position 452,062 of record JAEIGD010000020.1, read on the forward strand.
AACTATATAATTAATCTGTTCTGTAGTTGTTTGTAGGTTGTACACAGTTTTCGTATAGGTTAAGTTTAGTTGCGCTCGAGACTGCTGCTCTTAGGTTGACACAACAAATACCACATAGATTTCACAGAGTTATGTTCTAGGTACACACAATTATCTTGAGTTATCTACGAGTGCTGCAAGTCTCCCTAAACAAGCTTACATTAATTCCAGACTAACTAATTAAAATGATCGTAATTTCGAGAAGTTGGTTTCTTCTTAACTTAACGATATATGGTACACGAGGTGCTCTAGTCACAGGACAGTTGTCTGGTGCATTTGCTATGTGTGTGTGTGTGTCTGTATATGTGTGTGCGAAGAGCCATCAAAGAGCGCTTCTGGATTTGGATCAAGGTATAGTATACGAGTATTACTAGGTAGTGTAGACATGTGTCTGCCCTCTGTAGTTGCACCTTGCACGGCATCAGTATATAGCTTAATAAATGCACTCAATGTTATGAACTAGACATAAACTTAGCAATTTAGTATTATAAATTAGAATTAATTTAACAATTTTTCCTCTTTCGTCTGACGAAAGCTTTCAATGTGTGCCACAAAGTAATTCGAAATTCAAAATTCATAATTCATAATCAGAACCAGAATCGGAAATTCACTCGCACGCACTTAGGTTCTACAATCAATAGATGAATATACGTTTATATAAATATATTGACTTGTATACATATAGAATTTACTAAATACACCGATTTACATAAATATCATATTCATATATCATTCATTTTTTTTGTCCTCGGCCACCCTCATGTATAAATCTGTATATATTTTGTTTTTGCCATTCGATATATTATATTATAGTCAAATGGCGTGTGTAAATCGTATTGAAGTTCATTGTTTGTATGTGATATATGTACGTCTGTAGTAGGTGGTGTATGTAGGCAGCTGCTTGCGTAGGAATGGGTGCTTCTGTCGCGCTTTGTAATCAGTTTGTAATCAGTGTTGCATGTAGATCGATTAATTAGTATTGAATATCTGCAAATACTATTGCTATCATCTCTAATGGTTATTTAAATGCTTTCAATTTTTGAACTAAATGCACATTTATATCGCTATACTATATCGCCTTCATCTAAGCAATTGCTTCTGCTTTATCGACTATGAGGTCGCGTCAATTAGCCCAGCACTGTTGTTTCTTTCTTTCACCTATCGATTCCCAGCTGTGAAGCTCTAAGCTCACTTCCATCTGCTCGCCCTCTCTCTCTCTCTCTCTCTTACTCTCTGTCTATCCTCCTTCTATCGTGTTTGTGACTAGCTGGACTAATAAACTGTTTTGCTAATTGCATATTTGTTTAAATTTCATGAAACTGTTAGTTGTATTGGTTATTTATTTAATTGAATAATAACTGTAATTATTTTTATTACTTATTGAATGGGCTGGTTATTAACTAGTTGCAGCATGATTAAAACATCAATATATGTATGTAGTACCACTATAAGTGTGAAGTAAGGAGCTCTATGGGGTTCTATAGATTCGAATAGGATGTAATTAGAATTACAATATATCTTCTATATATATCTGATATATATATATATCTTCTTCTACGTTATCAAGCTCTGTATATATTTCAGAAGAAGGGGGCTCATTCACTTCGAACTGAAGTCGACAACGTCAGAACCGAACGATACAAGTATACAATCAATTGTAGGAAAACTGGACACAGTTTTGTGTGCGAATGTCAAACGAGCCAAGCGAAAGTTAAGGAATAGATTTGTTTTATGTCATTTTGGGTACAGGGAGCTGAGTGTCTTTTTATGCGTTCAGAAGCACCGTGTGTATGTGTGTGTGTGTGTCGGGAATACTGCTACGTATATCGATATCGATTTAACGTGTGTGTTTTGTGGCAGCGCTGCCTTTCAGAACAAGAGGATGATGGATGAATAGGTGCCGAGGCTGTGGCAGGAAAGAGTCAGCTTAGGCAAGCCGGCCGAGGGGTGTGGTGGTGAGGGGATAGGAAAATCGGGTCTATATGCTGATTGATCGTCCAATGCCGGATGTGGTGGTGATGTGATGATTGCGTATGGTCACCTTATCGAATCGCACCATTGGGACGCCGTTCATGGTCTGTGTGGTCTGTGTGAATGGGCGGGCAAAGTGGATTACATACAGCAGCCGTTGCCGTTGCTGGCGGACTTGCACTCACCTCCTCCACCTGATAGCAACACTTTCCCTTCAGCCATGGCCACTTGATGGTGCGCACCAAGGTGTTGCGGAAATCCTCGCTGAACAGGCAGTAGATGTAGAACGTCATCGAGTAGTTAATCAGTTCCAAGAGATTGGCCAGGGCCCGAAAAACCTGAAACGGAAAGCTGGGCAGCACCTCCGATGCGATAGTCATGTGCAAAATGGCCATGGGGGAAACACACAAAAGGAATAGAATCGAAGTCGATCCGAGCAGCAGAAAGAGTCGTCGCTCCTCCGCAAACTTCCTTGGATCATCGTCCTTGGTATAGCTGGCACGAGTTAGTACCATCTGGCGACGACGCTCGCAGGTGCGACGATAGACAAGCATGATGCGCAAATTGAGGCCGGCAATGAGTACGGTTGGAATCAGCTTGAAGATCACCTCCAACATAACCTTGTACACAGAGTAGAAGATCGTTTGCTGGTAGATGGTGTTGTCCCGGCGCAAATAAACATAGGCATTGTTCGGAGTCAACATGCACTTGATCAGCTCGCCGCGAAAGATGCTCGGCAAGTAGATGATGAAGGTGGCGAAACAGGTAAGGAAGACAACCATCCTACAAGGGCACGATGGCACGCAATCAGCATTGAACAAGCCCGATAGCTACAGTCGAGTGTGCTCGACTGTGAGATACCCGCTACCCAGCTGACCAACACGAGATCTTAAATGTGTTGCATACTGTAGGGTGGCTTGCAAATTAGTGCCTCTTTAAAATCATTTCTTAAATAACTTGCATGTTAACTGTCTGATGGCAACAAGATTTTCAGATATTTTTTTGGCGTTGGTAGTTATTGTGTTTACCAAAAGTAAACTGCCTTGCATTGAAATTACGCTTGGAACTAGGCTTTTATCGATTTACGGAGGCGGAAGGGGGCGTGGACAAAGTGTAAAATAGACTTAATCTGGCGTGCCGTATTTGTATACCCTTCTCTTTATATGGTTTTCGTAGTCCTAGTCTCTGATATCTTGATTTACGTACGGACAGACAGACAGACGACGGACATGGCTATACATATACATATATATAGATAGCATATATATATATATATAGTATATATATGATACCCTTCTAAGTAACCTATGGGAAGCGGATATACCCAATGAGTAGCTGCTATAAAAAGTGCGATGTTTGCACACCCCCCTTTGATACTTACCCTGGTGGCCCCATGACTGGGCGAGAGCAGCCGGGATGGCAAACGGAAACGTAACGCTCGATGGTCAGCACCAGAAGCATCATAACACCGACTCCTGCAGGTGTCCAAGTAAATAATTGAGATGTTATTTTAGTGCATGTTTCCAAAGATGAAGTATATTCATTATATGTTCTAATTTATGCAACATTAATGTAAGTTAACTGCAGCTTTTTGGGGCACTGTTGGTGCTGCAACTTACCCAAGCATCCATTTCCTAGAAAAAAGCTCCAAGTGAGCCGTATAGAAGGCTGGACCAAACTCCTCCCACTGTCCACGATCCTTGTGGACAAGCATGCGTATCCCGAAGGGGATGGCAAAGACAATAGCAAGCAGTGCGGCCGTAGAGTAGGCTACACGAATACAACGTGAAATGTGTAAAAGTTCATATTAAAGCAGTTTTTATGGCTGAGTTTATGGCATAATTATGGCGTTGCTTCCGGCTGCTCTCGGCCATAACAGGAAACTGAAACTGAGAGCGCAACCGAAACACAGCAACAGCAACAGAAACATAAACAGAAACCAAAACCGAAAGCGAAGCTGAAACTGAAACTGGTGCTGGAACTGGGACTGGGACTGAGACTGGGCGAGAGCGTGTCCCCCACTCATATGAGAATGAATGGTTCCTCAGTTCCTGTTCCCTTTTTGGAAACAACATTCCTTGCTGTTGTTGCTATTGTTGCTGTTCATGTCATGAGTTATTTGTGCGTATTTTGCGAATGCGAATATGTTCGTGAGTGTGAGTGTGAGTGTTAGAATGTGCGTGTGCTGTGCGTGTTGTTTATTGATTTATGACTTGTTTATAGCTCTATAATTACATTATTACTTATATGCCTGCCTCGTGTGTGTGTGTGTGTGTGTGCTTCCATTTGAACAGCACCACCCACCTCCGTGACCCGCCCCTCGACAACCTCGTCCACTTCTCGGCGATGCCGCAAATTGTCGTGCACACAAAACTTAATACTCGATATATGACTTCCTGTGTGTGTGTGTGTGTGTGTGTGTGTGTGTGTGTGTGTATTTTGCCTGTGACATCTATATGCCTGTGCGTGTGTGCCTCTGTGCGTGTGTGCAGATGATGTATAATGCTGTTCATTTAATTGGGAACATGACACAACGATATAAATGTCAGTTGCGCCACTGTGCCAGAGTGCCGGACGTCTATCAAACGATTTCTCATCGGTTTCACAGCACATGGGACACAAATTATACAAATCTGTTGCGTTTGTCTGTCAACAAAGGGACGCAAGCATCTATCGCTGCATCAGTTGCCAGCCTCAGCGACAACACGACTGATTTCATGGGATTAAAGAGCAGCCAAATAGCGCGAGCTAGCGGCGGAGAAAACATCAGCCTCAGCCTGTTGAAACTGAATCACGCCAAGTTTGCTATAATGCGACAGCACAACGGCAAACTGAACTATTGTATATAGTAAATTATTGAGTTTTAAAGTCAACTGCCCTAGATTGTTGTTTTAGATTTCTATAAAGCATTTGGCAAATCATTCCAGCAGTAGAAAAGATACCTAATGAGGTTATCTCTAAATAAAGCAATAAGTAAGGGAAGACTTTGGATAATAAGCTGAAATTCGACAAATTTACGCGAAGCGAGCCTTTTTGTTACAAGAAAAGCAGCAAAAGATTTAGAGCGATTGAGTTCAAGGAACTCGCAGGCAAAGAATTTGATTTGCAGCGTTGATTTATACTGAAGATTATCAGAAAATGTACATAAATTGAGCATAGATGGTGGGGGCCCCGAATTAGGGCAACTCTCAACTGAAGGTGAAACTTGCTGGGTATCAGTCTCTTACTTTACCGTATGTGTGCTGTACTTGGGCTTTATATAAAGTCGATAAGTTCGTGGTAGGCAGGAGGACAGCTAGTATTCCCTTGTTAGCCATAAAATATGCCAAAAGCCTCCTCCTGCATAACTTTTGGCCAACAAACTGACACCAAGTAGCAGCCTGTCCCACGGCTAGGCCAATGTAACATGTTACACTCACTCACACACACATACACACACGCACACAATCAGTCACACTTATGTGCACCCACAGTCGCTCAGTTCGTACATTCACAGAAGACGTATTCGAAGGCGAATGACCGCCAAATGGCAACGAGGCGCGTCGTAAAAGGCTGCTGGCAGCAAAATATTTTTGTTATTTTAATAAAATGACTGCTCTGATTTCGGTCATTATTACGCAACCCCTTGAGAAAGAAGGCAGTAGGTAGTAGAAGCAGCAAAAGAGGCAGAGAAAGTGACTGAGCTCGGGACTAGAAGTGGCTCTGGGAGCAGTTTTGGGTTTAGTCAGTCACTTTCGCGGCCCTTCAGCATTTTATTTACTGCCAAGCGAGCCAGCACTAGACTCGAGATGAGTCCGGTGATATTTCAAGCCCTGCGCTAAGGGGCTTCATTTTGCATGCACCCAGCTAGGTGGCCCACTTGCTGGTTCCCATTTCGATTCCCATTCCCGTGCCCGTTGTCCGTTGCCTATTAGCATTTTCCAGTTAGCCAGTCACCAGCTATCAGTTAGGGGGTATCAGCTGCCCTATCACAGCTGCTTCTCGGCCTCTGCAACCTTCTGGCAACGGGTAACAGGCACAGCGGACAAATAGAGGCAACTGGCAAACAGGTAAAGGACAATCAATTATGCTGCCTTTATGTTTGAGGCATTTTACATTTTGTACTCCAGCTAGAGCTCCCCGCCCACATCCCTTGCCTGCCTTCTGCTCTCCAGTTTCGGTCGCTCATCCTCTGAAGCGAGCAAATAGAGTAAGCTCACCACCAGATGACGAATTGTCGCAGGCGGCAAACGTGTAAAAGGGAAAAAGAAATGGCAAATTGATGTGTTGCGCCGCGCGTTGACAAGTCTGCCATCGTTATTGCTCCCATTTTGTGGACACTTCGCATTAATCAATTAAAAGGCCATAAGGAATAGGAATTCCTAATATGCTTGCCTAGCTAGTTCGGTCAGTTAGTTAGTTTCTCCTGCTCGCTTGTCAAATATACTTCAACATTTTTTTTCTCCTTTTCACCCTCTGTTGATTTTTTGTCCGCATTTCGAGTCCGGGCACGGAACAGCTTAGCGGCTTTACATAAATTTCGCAGTTGCGCCTAATCAAATAAGGATGCCAAAAGGCTGCCCCTACGCAACCACACACACACACCCACACACATACATAGACATGTGTATAGGTCGCAACATTCGCCCGTGTTCCCATGGGGCATTGTTGCTACACCTTGGGCCCAGGATTCTCTTTCTTGCTGCGAGTTTTATGTGAAAAAGGGAATTAAAATATAAGTAAGGTATATGAAATGCTTGTGTAAGTGTTCCAGTTACTTTCTCCTGCTTTTTTCATTGGCTTCGGCATTTGCAATATTGAATTGAATTTAATTACAACTCAATTCACTCATGCAGCAACAATGTCAGTTGAGTGTAAAGAAGCGCAAATATCAAATGTGCCGCACAAAGGCTAATTCAATACGGAAAATTACATTTTTGCCGTACACGTATTTATGATTATTTTATCTAACATATAAATATGACTTGTAAATAAAATCAAACAAATATTTAAGTTAGAAATACATAGCTACAATAACTACACTGCACTTGTTGGAGAGCCAAACAACTTTAGTGGATACTCACAAAGTAAATAAAAAACTCTGACTTGTACACAATTTGTTCAAACACACGCGTTGCCTACTACTATACTTTGTGCCCCCCCACACACACACACACACAAAGTTGGCAATATTCATTTTTGTTGAAATGATGCGGAAAATGCATGGCAATGTAGATGGCAATTCTTTATGGTTGAACAAATCTGTGACAGTGCAAATATTAATATGAAGTAATATGGTACTGAAAGTTGCATTCTAAATAAATAAAGTACCATTCAAACGAATTCATTCTCCTGTTTTCTGTTTGCTCTCTTTTTTATCATATTGCATGGCATATTAAAATTCCCTTTTTACGCCTGAAATGTTTTATATCACTGCCCCGAGCTCAATGGGGGCTGAGTGGCTCAAAGACTACTAATTAAACCCTTTTATATGATGGGGTCGTACTTTTATTCGATTGAAATATTCTCAACACATCGAATTGGGCAATTTTTCAGTAAGGACAGTCAATGGAATTGTATTTTAATGGGGAATGACCCCAGTAAAAATGATTCTTAAGTGCGAAGCGGACTTACCTCGCATGTAGATGTAGGCGGTGCCCCGCATGTTGCGACGGGTGAGGACAATTAGGTTGAGCACGTTGCCAATGATGCCTAGGGAACAGATAATGGGTAGCATGAGGCCGTAGCAGTATTCCCGCAAGGACTCGGTGCGGGGATCCTCAACCTCTTGCTGTGAAAGAAACAAGAACGAACGATTGGGAAAAGTGAAAGGATGCCAGAGAGTGAAACCAATAAAAAGTAATAATAATAGTAAACAAAAATGGCACAGCTCATAAATCATGCACAGCTCTGTCTCTCTCTCTCACTCTCTCTTTCTCTCACTTGGGTAGCAGCCATTGTTGCTCAGTCGGATGGGCTGCTACAGATAAAAATTCAATAGTCAACTTGACACTTTTATTTGTGACTTGTTATGCTCACACCCGCACACACACTTGCACCCACACACACACACACACACACCTTCATACATTGAGAGGTGTTCTGTGCCCTTTCCCCTCGGCCTATCGTCTTTTGACTATCTAAATAGCTATCTCTCTTGCACATGCCCGAGTGGGCTGCCATTGTAAATATGTTTTGCATGCTTTTTGGTATGTTTGCTTTTGTTTCTTTCCCTCCCCCACTGATGCTGCTGCTGCCGCTGTTGTTGTTGTTGCTGTTGCTGTTGCTGTTGCTGTTGCTGTATTCTTTCAGATTTTGTGCTCTCGCATTGAGATAGACAGACAGCTCCAGTTAGCTTGAGAGTTCGCCTTTTTGCAGCAGCAGCCTTGAGCGAAAGTTGCAAACTGAGCCACCGCAATATCAACAGTGAACAGCAATAACAACGCCAGCGTGCATGTGTGTATGCGAACTTTTTGCACGTGCTGTGCCACGAAATGAGTTATTTCATTTTTGCCTTGAATGCGACTTTTCCCCTGTCCCACATACTGCCCGCTCCTGCTGTTTTAATAAGCTGTGTGAACAAAAACACATTATGAGTGCGACGCTTTGAAAAGTACTAGTCAACAGTCTTTGTGTTCCCACCCCAACCCCCCGCAACGCCCTTTTAACCACGTTTTTGCTCACAGCATGCAACTTCCATTTTGTTCCACAACTGATTGTACTTGAGTTGCGTTGGCATTCCGAGCAAACGTATGATTAAACATAAATTCCATCAAGAAGTCCCCATCTATCGGTTGCTAAGCAGATTGTAATCAATGTTGCATACTTTCGGGTGCTCGCGACCCACTATGGGAAATTTGACCCGGTTTTCTGGCCAAAATTAATAACTCAAGAACGGAGTGAGATATTCAACTCCCGTTTTTTACATTGGGTTAACATAACTACTATTAATTTTACTAAAAAATATGGTGGGCGTGGCACCGCCCATTTTGTGGTAAAAGTCACCTAAATGTTTAAACATTTTAAAAGTTCGCTTTTAACATCGAATAAAACATTTTGTCATAGGATTTTGACATCAGTTTTGACAAAAGTGGGCGTGGCATGCCTCTAACTGAAGAAAAACCAAGAATGAATGTCATTCTTTGGCATACCGAAGGTTTTATACCCTTACAGGTTTTGGCTTTAATCTTTTCTGATTGTTCCTATATTAGTCATATAACATGGTACTGAATGGTATTATATTGTTTATATATTCTTTACCAGCTAAAATAACACAATTTCCTGCACATAAACGACATATTAATGAACATCTTTAATTTTGATACTGAATGAACTGATTGTTCCTATGAATGCTATGGGATATAGATATCCGATTTTAATGAAATGAAGAACATATACGAGGGTTATTATATGACTTTAATTGGCATTGCAAAATGTAGCTATTTCAATGAACAATTCAGATTTTCATACAAAAACCCGCATTTCGGACGATAATTCCTATGACAGCTATATGTTATAGTGGTCCAATTTCCATGAAATTTTGTAAGCATATTACCTTTATATAAAAAAGCCAATGTTGTAAATTGGGTTGCAAAATCTTAAAAAAATAACACAGTTCTGCTCTGCAATTCTGCGTTGGCTAAATTGAGATTGCACTCTTTAATTTAAAATTTTATACAAAGCGCTTAAAAGCGGTATTTTTAATAACAACCATTTGAACAAGGAATGAATAAGCTACAATTTAAAATACAGTTCATGGATGGACTCCGCTCGACTCACTTTAAAAATCTATTTAAAAAATGAGACATTGCTAAAACTATGAAATTGATAGACTACTTTCTTATTTACTGTATTTAGGGGACAACACGAACTTTTCGAACATTTGACGATCAGTAATACGAAATATAAATCACACTGATTGAAACGTATTTCAACATTTTTTTGTAAATTGCTTAATATTAAAGATATCAAAATTTTAAAATTGAGCTGATAGCTTCGTAAATAACAAGCAGGTGCTTTGTAACTGCAACAGCTACGTTCATGAGCTGATTTCTTCAAAGTGGCGCCACCTATTGAGATTTCTGGTACGCCACATTGAAGAGTGATCTATTGTGAATGCGTTGCACCTAAAATTATTTAAATTCTGCGACTTTCAGAAAATGGGTTTTGGCCAGAAAACCGGGTCAAATTTCCCATAGTGTATCGGTTGCTAAGCAGATTGTAATTAATGCTGCATACTTTCGGGTGGTCGCGACCCTTTGACGCGATGTGTTGCATACTTTCGCCTTGGGGTGTAAATTAAATTGAGGCGTTTGACTCTACCGGGGGTTCCGGGGTCGAAAAAAAACAGACGGTTTTTAAAAAACAGACTTAACTTAAAAACAAAATAGATAATCTAACTGTAGTTAGTTAGCCGACGCGCCAGAATGGGCTGAATTAATAGATGACAGGTCAAAAAAGTGGTAAATGGATTTCCCCGAATGACTCAATAAAAATAAAAGATAAAAGATTTAAAAACATATATAAATAAAAATAAATAAAAGTACTGCCCGCTACACCTCAGCAAAAAAAAAGGGTGAAAAAAAGAAAACAGACAAATGAATAAACCGCATAGAAAATGAGAAAATGCGATTTTTATTCAAAAATTATGCTAAAATGCAATGAAACATCGCTTAGATGTTTATTTAATAAGTCATACTGGGAATTCCTTGAAATCATGTATTAATATGAATAAACGGACAGAGCAGAGGTTAATTTCTGGCAGCACTCAAAAGCAGACTACACATTTTTGAATATACACCTGACTAAGACCGGAAACGTTAAGGACGCGCTGACAAATCCGCGTACACACAACAGCAGCAGAGGCAACGAAGCGCCTAAATGCTGGCAATAATATTTGGCTTTGCGCTTAGTTTGATTTGATTTTATTATTATGCTAATCTAACGAGGCCGCCGCGCGTCTCACTTACACGCAGGCAGTACAGACAGACAGGCAGACAGACAGGCAGACAGAGAGACAGACAAGCAGATAACGAAATAAAGAGAAAAAGAAAGAAAGTGTGGGGGAAAGAGAAGTGGGATGGTAAAATTGAAAACTGGATTCCACTTACCGCATACAAGTCGCCCCGCAACTCGTTGTTAAAGACGTGCGACCCATTGGACGCGGTGTTGCTCAGAACGAGCTCATTCCCGTTGCTGATATTTGCTCCGCCCCAGATGAATGAGCAATAGGCGGGATCCTCCTCGGTGTTGTATAGTCGTGTTATCATAGTTTTCGCTTTGGCTCGTTTGACTTTGTGATGTGAGAAAGTCGAAGTTATTCCAAAACCGGCTGGATGGGGGGCTCAACCGGCCTACAGATGGGCAATGCTAGATGCCGCTCACTGTTTGCCTGGTTCCTGGTTGCTGGTTAAAAAGCCTTCAAGGATCCACGTGCAGATTTAAGTTTAATTTGTGTAAGTGAAACTGGGCGGCACGAGGAGAGCAGCAGAAAGAAATAGCGTGTAAATATAGCTGGCGAAACAAGCTCATGAATGAATGCGAGCGAGCTATGCCATGCCGAAGTCGTGTTTTTTAAATAGCAAGACGACGTCAGAGCCGACGGCGACCATGATGATGGTGATGGCGACGACAACGACGACGGCGATGAAGGCTATGAACGCGATGAACACGATGAACACGATGAGCACGATGAGAACGACGACGACGACTACCACGGGGACGAGGACAAGATGAGACAGCAGAGTCTCAAACATGGAATGAAAATGTAAATGGAATGGCATGGGCATGCCCGGAGAGTGCGAGGATAGCAGCAGCACGAGATAGTCGCGCCAAGCGGAAACGGAAGCGTTCACTTTGCAACAAAAACAATGGCCTCACAAACAGTAATGCTAGCTCAAAGGCCGAAAGGCCGAAAGGGAAGCGGTAGGAGTGGGAAGGAGGAATTCACTACATTCTCGGAGCGGGCATTTGCTCAACACTCCGAGACAGAACAATTGGGACTCTGATTGCCATTGGGCACAAACAAATTAACGTATAAATTGCAAATCAACTCGGACGACAAGCGACAATGACGATGAGGAACGAGGAGTAGAGAGACGCGCGGAAGGCGCGTAAAACTGAAATGCTGCAAATAATTGCGGGTTGTAAATAAGTCGCCAAATTCCAAACTCCAATTGGATTTGAATTTGGAATTCGGAATGCGAACTCGCTCACAATTCGCTCGTAAACCTGCGCTGGCCGGGCGAAAGTTTGAAACCTGGCCAAAATACTGGACCCCGACAGCTTCAGTCGATCTGTTCATAGCGCGTCAGGCTATGACAAAGTATATTCATATTTGTCGGTTCCTATTAAATATTTGTTGCCCTTTTTCGGATAAAACTGTGGGGCGGTCTCACATGGAATTAATTTACTGGCACGAATCTACAGCATTTCCGGATTGGGGAGAGGATCGAAGGTGAACTTCGAGGCCTTGTTGTTCTTGCTTGCCGATGATCTAGCCGACACGCACGTGGAGAAGAATACCTTTTTCATGTGTGGGGGTCTTAGCTTGAATGATGTGAGATGGAAATGCAATTTAGGAGAACTATTGCAACTTTTCTTGAGGCCGACTACATAACCTACGCGAAGTCCAAGCTAACCTGTTGTCCACACAGTTGAGTGTTCCCTCAAACAGGTATCCTTAACTCCGTCTTCGGTGTGTGTTGTTGTTGTTGTTGTTGTTGTCGTTGTCGATATTACTGAGTTACTTTTTTGGCCTCTGCTAACACATGTTGCATGTTCACACGGCTGAGAAGGGCTGCAATCAGAGCGAGCAAAGAAAAATATGGTGAGAGGGAGAGGGAGAAGGAGAAGAAGATGAACATTAGAATGGCGGCCATTTTGTTGCCGGCGTCGCTTGGCTCACTCGAGGAATAACACACATATTTTATTTGGTTTTTATTATGCGACAGGACGCCTCCGAGTGCACGCCCCACATCCCCCTATCCCCCTATCCCTAGGGAGATTAAGGACCCACCTCATGTGTCTCGCCGCGGCCCTGGCAACAGGTGTGCTTTATTTCCACGCATCACTGCCAGCCAATATTGCCAACTGCCGCGGGGCCAAACTGTGACAGAGATGGAGAGAGGGGTAATGGGGGCAGGGAGAGAGAAGGAGAGAGCTGTAGAGAGCCGCCCAAGGCACACGCTAAGCGCTAAAATCAACGTTGACAGGCGACAGAAATTCGTATAAAATATTTGATAAATTGCCCAGCCAGCCGCCCCTGACGGCACTCAGTGAGGCGCACCGACGTGGGGACGAGCGGAGTGGGGTGCACAGAGAGGGGAGGGTGAGGGTAAGGGGAGGAGCTGCGCCTTGCAAACGCCTTTAAATCCAGCGTGCAAGGACATTCGATGCGAATATGAAATATGCGCAAGTGTGCGCTAGATCAAGTTTAATATTGATGGCCGAACGAATTCGGTGAGAGAGTAATGCGTGTCGTGTGCTTACGGGCAAGCATGACCACACAATTCCCTGCAACCGTGGAGAGAGGGGGTAAGACGCTGAGGGAGAAATCAATCTGTTTGTCCAGCACTTAGTATTCCCATGCGCTTAACTAAATTGAGTAAGAGTTGGAACTAAAAAATGCGAGTTCTCTAATTCTCCATCTCTGCTTCTACCTCTCCCTCTGTCTCGCTTTGTCTCGCTCTCTCTCTCTCTCTTTCTCTCTGCCTGCAAGTGGACAGCAATTACGTTAGCTTAGCGCAAGTCGAGTCGCCGCGTCGAGTGTCTGCAGACTGTGCATTCTCGGTTCGCGCGTAAAAGTATGCAACACTTTATGCCATTTGCATAGAGCACACACACAAACATCACGCATACGCCGTGTGGCCGGTCGCGCTGAAGTGCAAATCTCCCGCTGGCGTTCAGGGAGATTGGATGACACAGAGAACATGACACGAACTTAATTTCCCCACGGCAAACAGAAAAGTCGCACTCCGCACACGGCACAGCGCCCCACTCACCTCACTGACTGAGTGACTTAGTGACTAACTGTCGGTGTTGGACTGTCGGACTGTCGGACTGACTGGCTAAGTAAGTGCCTTAGCGACTCAGTAACTGAGTGAGTGACTTAGTGACTGAGTGAATGAATCCCGACATCAAACCGAAGCACCCAACTCAGTCACTACGCTGCCTTGTCATATTGCACTGCCAGGCGAGAAGAGAATGGCGCATAATTTATGCCTGCGATTATCATAATAATTCGCGTGCGACGACACTCGACACGCACGAATAAGCAGCACAGCGGAGTAGCAAGAGAATAGAGAAAAGTGAAAGACAGACAGAGAGAGAGAGAGAGAGAGGTGGAGAAAAGCAGAGAAAGGGGGGAGACACAGGTAACTGTTGCTGGTCAGGTGGGTGTCGCGGCACGTCGCGTTGGCTTCTCACTTGTCGCGCCGTTAGTGACGGCGCTTATTAGTTTTGGTTTTTGCGGCTCTGTTTGCTGAGCACTTACAATTATTGCGGTTTAGTTTCGGGCCAAAAGTTTTCATTTCGGTAAATAAATAAACTTCTGTAAAGAGTCCACTATAAAACATAAGCACACACACACACACAGTCGTGCACACCCAATGGCTGTTTATGCTCGCTTTGTCACAGTCCGCCGGGCACAGCAAAGGGCTGCCTGGGGCTGACTGCGAAGAGGCAGTAGCCGAAAGAGTTCCCCTTGATTGGCCACAGGGTATGGGCTAGTCGTGCATTGCCTGTTTTGCTTGTGTTCGCTTTGTGGCTTGCAAATTGTTTGGTTATCGTTTGTTTTAGAATTTCGCCTCCTCTTCTTTCGCTTTTTGGTTTGTCACTAGGCCAAACACGCACGTGCACACACACACACACACACACACACACATGCAGCAGAATAGGCGGCAATGACTTTGCTGTTAATCTGGCCCACACCAATACCAATACAGCGTGGCACACAGTGGAAATCTAAACAAACGCTTAATGGACCCTTAGCCGTGGCTTTTTCGCTTCATTTCGCCCGCTCTCCCTCACACACACTGTCTCTGTCTCTGTTCCTCACACGCGCTGCTGTGTGCTGGCATGATTAATGCCTTTGTTTATATTTGTCGGACTCTTTTTTCTCGACTCTCTTCCTGTTTGCCTGCTTGGCTGCTTGCCGAGCCTGCCAACTGAATGATATGTTTAACAAAAAAGTTTAACGCAAATTAAGTCAAACTGGCAGCGCTTAACGATGTGCGACATAGATGAATATCTGTGTGGGTGTGCCCAGCCCTGTACGCGTCCCTGTTCGTGTGTGCTCGGTCTAGACAACCCACAGTGCCTGTGCCAGCGGGTCGCTGCCCAATGTCCCCAAATTGCGGGTCGGTATTTAATTTACACACAAAATGAGATCGCCCAAGCGAAGGATGCGGATAGGGAGGCGGATACGGATACAAACATGGACATGACACACACAGAGAATGTGACAGAGAGAAAGAGAGAGAGACAGATACATAGAGTGAGAGAGAGAGAGGGGGAGTAAGCTGGGGCACAAATTAAGTTTGTAAGAAGTCCAGATAACTGCAAAGGAAATCAACTCAAGTCATCAGCAAATAAAATAAAAATACCTAACGAACTTTGGCTTTAAGGCAGATCTCAGTTTGCGTCTGTCTCTGCCTCTGTGTAATTACAGGGCTCGTTAAAAGTTTGCACAAGAGAGCGCGACTACTTGCACATTTTCTGTGCTTTAATTAACAAAATTGCATTGAAAAGGAATACTTGAAAATACTTTCAGAGAAAGCATCGAGTGCAAATTGATAAATTGAACTAGATTCGGGTTGTTTTTCATTTGCCCAATTCATCTCTGAATAGAATGGAACCTTGGGCAGGCAGAAGCAAAACCAATTTGCACATCAGGTATATAGACTCGAGTCTCGAGCACTTGTTTACATATTTCACTGAAGTGTTTTCCTCTCGCTTGCCCAAAAAACTGTTGCCAAAAAGCATTTCGGGCCCAAAGCCAACGCAAATGTCAAACACAACAACTTTTTTCTGTCCATCATGTTTTTGTCCGCATGTGAAAGCCAGCGAATGAGAGAGAGAGAGAGAGAGGGAGAGAGAGAGAGAGAGTGCTGGCAGTCCGCATGCGAGTCTGCTTGTCTGGCCATTAAGTTTTTAATTTCAGCGCTGGCTTTATGAGCACGCAGGGTCACGAGGACGCTGGGTCGAGCGTATTGTTGACTGCCGCCTTTTGCGGCTGTGCCAGCAACAACAACTTGAAATAAACAAAATATTTTTTGCTGCTGGTTGTTTGCTTTTAATTACGCAATCGTTTAATTTAATTTTCTAAGGCGTGGCGCCCAATTAAGCTTTAAATTAAAAAAAAATCCCTCATTCTCACTCCGTGATGCCGATAAGCTAATGCCCAATACCCTGCACGATCATTGGTTAAGCTGCTAGCTCGATACTTATTTATGATAGACTGTGATGAGAGTAGACTGCCGATAGGTTAAGCGATCTTTAAAGAGAGGGGACGGCAAAGGAAACTCAACTTGCGATCTATGCACAAATATTGCTTAAGCTTCGACTTGAAATTGCCAAAGTTGGTCACAAATTTTATGACAGTTTTCTAGTGCTTTCCCCAAGGGTATCAATGTGGGGGAAAAACAATTTAGACAGCTCCAGTCGAGTATGCCTCACTGTGATATACCCAGTACCTAAGGCCTTGCTCGCTAACAGAGATCATTCAAATGGGGATCATTATTAAATATATATTTACCAAGATCAATCTATGTTTGTATGCATTCATAAGACATGAGACTTTTAAAGTCTCTGAGATTAAAGTGTTCATACAGTCAGAAAGACGGACATGGCTAACGTTGATCAAGTATATGTGAATTTTTGTATACTAAGTGGGGTCTGAGATGCTTGCTTCTGTGGCTTATAATACCCCTCTTCCCCTTGGGCAGCAGGTATATAAAAGCCCGAACTAACACAAAGGAAAGGAAGATGAAAACTTGGCACACAACTTTGCCGGGCAAGGACGAAGCTGGTGGAAAACTGCTGAGCTCTTGTTTCTGATAATGGGCGACTTTTTAATCGAAGGCTTATCGCAAAAATCATCACGAAAGTCGTTTCGGGGTCAGACGTGCCTCGACACGTCGTGACACTTCGTGACACGGCGCAACACGCGCTCGCTGTCCGATTAATTTTCAATTTAAATTTACATTTATATGCACAGCGGCAACAACAATATGCACAGCCATAAATTGAAGCTGACCCGTTGACGCTGACGCTGACGCTGACGTTGTCTCTGGCGCAGTTATCAAAATTGCTTAACGGCGCCTCGTTTGTTGCGTGACCAACCCCGCGAGTCCGCGATAAGCATTGGAAGTGTCCCTCAAGTGTATACGCACTCCACCCAACCGAAAAGTGCCACCATCCCTTGGCTTTTTTGGCAGTAGTTGCTGCCATGCGGACAGGTCAATAAAGTGCAATGGGCATTAAGCCAGTCTGACTGCGACTGCGAGTGCGAGTGCGAGTGCGATTACGAGTGCGATTGCGAGTGGCAACCAGTGAGTGGTGCCCCGTTGTGGCCTTGGACGCGTGCGTATGTTCACATACTTTCATTCATTCACGGCCCCTAACAAGCTTACGACAATTAGCAGAGACTTTGGTAATTGCAAATGATATTCGTGGCCCATTCGTGGACGGTTGGACGGTGGCTCGTGGGGCACCTGAAGTTGGAGGGCCCTGGACTGGAATTTGCGTCAAACTCATAACTTGAATGCTAATTAATTGAAATGACTAGCGATGAGGCCTCTATCAAATACGAATAAAGCCATAAGACTTAATACCCTCCAGCCAAAACGCGAACGGAAGGACTGGACTACACGTATATAAAGCATCAGTCTGAGTTAATAGTAAATTGTGTAAAGAAAGGGGTAAATTGATTAGATTAGATGGTATAAATATTCTACTATTCAGTGTTAATAATAGTATTGTATTAAGTATATTTGATATTTAGCAATATTGTTATTTAATACATACCCTATGTGTTTCTGCAAATCAAAGTTTAGTTAGCATTGTCATAAAAAACAATTTAATAATTATCAACACTGAAAGTACTTATAAGTAGTCTTGGAGAAGTAACAACCATATTTGCTCATTAGGTTATAGAAATATTTGTATTCTGATCCCTAATGAAATAAATGAAAAAAAATAAGTTTTTAAGAATAATTATCAAAGAAATATTGGGTATACCCACGTCAAGCAGCCTCGCCATGGTCATAATTACATTTTAAATAATTATAGAAGCGCGTTTAATTTTAATTGTCTGCTTAGCAGAACATTAAGGCGAGCAGTCAAGGTATACTCTCTCTCGACAAAGGGAACTACAGTTAGCGCTGACGCTGTTATTTTTCATTAGCGAACAACTTTCAATGGCTTTGAAATGAAAGGCAGAAAACAACGAGAACGGAAAACAAAAAGGTACTGGCGCAGCAAATTTCGCTGCAATGGTAGCGAAACCATTGAAATAGTTTACAAATTTTAGGTAGATGGCAAGTTGCAGGCGGGGCCGAGCAGGGCAAAAGCTATGAAAAAATTCAATTAAATTTGATTAATTCAATTAAATTTCAGTTGTCTGTTGGACACTTTTGTGTCGTTTGAAAGACAGACAGACAGGACTCGAATGCGAATATATTATATGTAATTAAAATAATTATAGCATACTTTGTAGCGTTGCTCCAAATGCAAATGCAGCGCGTGCTTGAAAGTATGCTAACTTCTCTTGGGGGATGCCTCGATGGGCTAACTTGGTCTGCTTGACCTATTCACCTCTTCTAGGCAACTATTTTAGACACCTATTCTAGTTAAATTGCATTTCAGCACATATTTCCAGACTCTTTAAGGACACATATGAAACTCGATCGAAACTCATTGAGAATGCTAGTAATTTTTGACTTTTATTACAGAAAATTGCTGCATCATCTAAGTTCAATTCTCGTAAATGACAATTATTGGCTTTGGCCTTGGCATGATGAAAGTTGCAAGTTGCAAGTTGCCGTCGCTGATGCTGGTGCTGCTGCTTCTGCTGCGATGTGAAAAGTTTTCCAACTACCATCTAGTGGCAGTAGCTGTGGCAGAGAATCAACAGCATCTCTGTTTTGGGTTAAGTGGAGGGGAGAAGAAGATGGCGAATAACGGAATAACGGACCCAGACAGAGACAGATTTTACTCGTTCTTCTCACATCGTTAGTCGAGTTGGTTTTATTTATTTGGGGTCGCACTTGCAACGTGATGTTGCAGCAGCAGCTGCTTGTGGCTTGCTTGAAATTTCTCAACACACAGTCACGCACCAACACACACATACACACAAGGCATAACTTGTAATAACCCGCTGACCCCGAAGCACGCAGGCACCCGTCACACATACACACACACATACAGTAATCGAGAAACATATACAGAGAGACGTACTCACCCAGGGCTGGAGAATGTCACGGCGACGGGGACAGAGGCAGGGACTTGCAGATGCACTTAGGAGTCAAGCCGCGCTAGCGCTGGCAACTTGTTTGGCAGCATATGAGCAAAATGCACTCGAAACGAAAATGAAAATGTCAACTTACCACACGGCGACCGCAATGGCGAAGTAGCTACTTTCATAGAATCGGGAGCACACGTTGTTCCCACTTTTCCCTCACTCCCTTGCACTCTCTGCTATTGGCGACGCAGCTAAAAAAAGTGACTTAGAACAACAATTTTTTGCTTCTCGTGTGTTTTCCTTATTGGCTGTAGCTTTTTGGCAGTTGTTGTAGTCGCTGCTTTTGTTGTTGTTATTGTATTTGTTGTTGCTGTCGCTACTTGTGCAAACTGTTGATGTTGCTCTTGCTGTTGCTGTTGTGGTTGCTGCTGTTTCTGTTGCAGCATTAAAACTAGTTGGCAGTGAACATTTCCCAAGTTGGCAGTTTGAGTTGTCGTCGTCTCTTGGTGGGACTGGCAGTGATGTTCTTACTACTATCTAAGTTCAGATATTAACTAGTTTCTCATTTTGAAGACATGCTTAAATATAACTTCACTCTTCGGCCCCAAGACAGCAGATGCGGTAGATGATATAGAACAGACACAAGATTCCAGCACACAGGAATAGATCAACGCGGACAAAATCAGACCACACGTCGATCCATACTTCGTCTTGATGCATTTTGATAAATTGTGCTGGCGGTTTCGCCTCTTTGTCAGTTGTATGATGCGGGATTTCTGTATGTTTAAGAATATTTTATATTTATATAGGTGTATATATGTATATAGCATACATTGTGAATATAAGTGTAATAAATTTACCTACAGTGATTCTATTCTATCGACAATTGATAGAGCTCCCTCTAGTGCTTTCAGCTTTATTCTATGAATTTCAATGACTTCTCTTTGTGTTGATAAATAAGGTTTCCACTTGGCTTACCGTTGAAAACAGGTTTGTTTTTTTGGTCCTGTATGGGTGACAGCACAGTACACACTTTTGCTTTAGCACTCACGATGCACTCACCAATTCAACTGGCTTAGCCTGCCGACAATCATGGACTTAATGTTGTAGTAGAAAAAAATGCAAGCAAACAAAAAAAATATCACAAACAATATTGTAACAGGCATCGTTAAAAATTGTTCAGGACTCTTTGAACTCTCAACTTTCCAACATTCACTTATTTTCACTTTTCTTCACTTTTACACTTGGGCTGCCAATCAAAAGTCATTCACTTAACTGCAACTGCCTCAACCTTCGAAAGTTATCAACACACGAAGTGGAAAAAAATGCAAAAAAAAATAAGCGCCGATGCTAGTCAACTTCGCCTTGTGGCGGAGCCGCTGCTGCTGCTGTTATCGCTGCTGCCACTGCTGCTACTGCTGTTGCTGCTGCTTTCGACCGTTGTCCAGTTGAAGTTCAAACTTTCCTTCTGCTGTCTGTGGCTGTTGTCAGTCTGGATATGGTTGTGTTAGGCTGTTGGCTGTTGGATTTTAAGGTTGATGATGAAGCTAACGCTGTAGCACTTCCTTATCGCTGGGCTGCTCGGTGGCAACTGGCTTGAAGCAGACAGCTACGCGCCTTTTATAGATGTCGCCCCGTCGTGGCTGAGGGACATTTTCTGGGGCTATAGCTGGAAATTTCCCTGCTGTTAAGCCCCTGTTAACCGAAGGGTGCGCGCTGTTGCAACCACCTACTGCACCTGCTGCCAGGCTCCTCCTTCCTGGCGGAGTTAGTTTGCTGCACTTTTTCGTTCTGGAAGATTCAAATGAATATTGGTAGATATATAGACATGTATATATATATGTTGTATATATATATATCTATATATATATGTATAGAAAATCCACTTTATTTATAAAATACCATGCAAATTGTAGCTTAAACATTTAAAAAACATTTAAATTGACATGTAAAACATCAATTGTTTTATATATTTATTATTTCATAATTATTATAGCTCAAACTCATTATTTGTTTATAAAATTAAGCGCAATCGTTCGGTACGAGTAAGAAACATATTATGTTCCACTTTTTCTTAATTTTTCTTTATTTAAACGACGTATTTGGGAACAGAATAAACATTTATTTCCAACTCTTCATGTTAATTTTATATTCTAATTTAGATAATTTATATAAACCATACTGTATTTAAATTTGAATTTTAAAGTTTTAATCACGACTTGACTGTTTTATTCGCTCTTAAAGTCTTAAATTCCCTTACAAGCTCACACACTTACACAGTTTGTACTGTGGCACATCATCTGTTGATTTAAAATAAGAGATTCGCGAATATGCACAAAAAGCAATGCTTACAACAGGTTTAACTACTTATATTGGGTTTATCATTTTTTATAGAAAAACGTCTGTTATATTTTTTGTAATACCTAACCTATTGTTCAGTAGTAGTCACAAGAATGTACGCACAAATTTAATAAAGTTTAATTTTTTAGCTATTATCTTTTTGGCAAGACTAGTTTAAAAAGCTGCAACACGTTTCGTGTTTTGTATCACTATCAAAAATCTTTAGTTCGGACTATAATTAACCGTGAATCGTCTTACAATCTAACAGCGCTTGCAAATTATTGAATTTTATTATCAAAATGCGTGCTCTGTTAAAACAGTTCATCGCGCGCTTCTTCCATCTTATGGTCAGTTAATCAATTCTGCGATATTCGAAATGTACTATTTGTCAATGGACATTTGGACATAAAACCACCAAACCGCTTACGTAGAATACGAACTGAAGAAAATATCGCAGCTGTATCGGACAGTGTTAAGGATTACCATCATTGGACC
The DNA here is from genome assembly GCA_018903425.1 of Zaprionus nigranus. Taxonomy (NCBI): domain Eukaryota; kingdom Metazoa; phylum Arthropoda; class Insecta; order Diptera; family Drosophilidae; genus Zaprionus; species Zaprionus nigranus. The sequence continues at coordinate 474,347 of JAEIGD010000020.1, forward strand.
GTACTTTTGTAAAGATGATGCGAATCGTAACGTAATTGTGCACGGTGAGCGCTACCGTGAGATGATAGCAAGCTTGTTCTTTTTCACAATGCGAAGCCTCGACTTGCGGCACATGGGGTTACAACAAGACGGTGCCACATGCCACACAGCACGCGTAGCAATGGACTTATTGAGAGGCGAGGTCGGTTAACATTTTATTTCACGTTCGGGATCGGTCAATTTGCCTCCTAGATCGTGCGATATAACGCCTTTAGACTCATTTTTGTTGGACATTAACATATTATGTCTAATGTCTGTATAAGCTGACTTCAATTGACGCAATGGAGGACAATATTGAAGCTTTTATTCGTGAGATACCGTCCGAAATGTTGGAAAGAGTATGCCGAAATTGGACTAAGCGGACTAACGCACAGTCACGGTCAGCATTTTTTTTTTTTTTTTTTTATTTAGTTTTTATTTATTTATTGAATCTTCCCTTTTACTTAAGAGACTAACAATAAGTTTTCAAATCTTATTCTAAGCTAACTAATTATCATTTTATGAGATGATTCGTGCTACGTGGCCTAACAAATTTAACGCTGGGCTGGTTGAACGTTGCGGTGCAGTCGACTTTGGCTGCATACTCGAAGAAGTTTTCTCGCAAGGGGATTTGGATGTGAGCCTAGTTTTTCCTTGTATTTTACTTTTTTCTCTGTCATTGTCTCAATGACAAGTTTTACTTGTAGGTTTCTATGTATATTCTCGTTCCGAAGATTCCATAGAGCTCCAGTTATGATTCTCAGAATCCTAGACTGTGCTCGTTGTACGATGTCGATGTTGCTTCTCGATGCATTGCCCCATAGCTCGGAGCCATAGGTCCATATGGGTTTAAGAACGGAGTTATACAAAAGGACTTTGTACTCCAGACTTAGGGGAGACCGAACGTTTATAAGACAGTGTAGATCCTTTGCTTTTAGTCTCAGGTGTGTCGTCTTGGCCTCTATGGTTTCCGCCAGGTGAGCCGCTTGTCCAGATGAATACCTAAGTATGTTACGTCATCGGCTTGTGGGATGCGCGTGTGGTTCATAACCAAGGGCGGGCAGCTTTGTTTGTTAAGCGTAAACGTAACCTGTTTGCATTTTTGTTCGTTTACTCGTATGCGCCAATCTGCAAGCCAATGTTCTACACATGTTAAATGGCGTGCTAGTTGCATCGTAGCTTTTAGTGGGCATCTGGATCGCCTCAGTATTGCAGTGTCATCAGCGAATGTGGATATTGTTAACTGGTAGTCTGTTGGGATATCCGCCGTGTATATGGTGTACAGCTTCTATAGTACAATCGCTTGAAGTGCTTGAACTACATCTAACCGCGAACAGTCTTTGGTATAAGTAAGACTTTAGAAGCTTATGTGAGTTTTGAGGCAACAGTTTGGTTATTTTAAACATAAGTCCATCCAACCATACTCTATCGAATGCTTGTGCAACGTCTAAGAATAAAGCGGGTGCAATATTCACGATGCTCAAAAGCAGTGCGAATTTCTGTTGTGATGCGGTTAACCTGCTCAATAGCTCCATGTTTTGCCCGAAAACCAAATTGGTGCGATGGAGGTGTGTTGTGTGTTTTGAGGTGGTTTGCATGAAATAATCTTTAAACATTAAATGAAATGGACCGTACTAACGACTTAAATAAAAATTTATGCATTTAACCAAACAAAAATTGTAGTGTCCCTTCTTCAACAGCACGCATACATGAGTATGTGTAGCCTTACTTGAACTACTCATCTCTAAATCAACCGCATAATAGATCGTGTTAGTAAATGTCTTAATAAACTAATATACGGTATATGTACATACCTATTATAAATATTATATATTAATTGAAACGTGTTATATGTTGTGCTCGTAGCTACAAACTAATAATATACGATATTTTGAATATAACAAAATTACACAATCAGATCATTAATAAGGTTAATAAAAAAAACCCCCGCTTTTTTTTCTTTTCATACCATTGCAATCTACTCTTAACTAGTCATCACCTTAAGGTATAACACCTTATTATGAAGTTTTGAACACGCAAGCTAGTTTATTTGGAATCCTAATTAGCGATACTTCTTTAATTGCCTGAAAATAGTGACTAATGATATCTTTCGAACTATTTTTGAAAATTTTAATATTATTTTTAATGAACTTTCAGTCCTATGAAACAATAAAGCAATAAAAATCATATTAGAAAGTATATTGCAACCTTGAATGAATAATTATGGCATCGCTTAGGCCGTGAACTTTAGCTGAAAAATAGATTTGGTAAACAGGCCATGCCTGGAAACATGATATTTTGTATTTTGCATGGTACTTTTATGAACTTGAGTCCTATGAAGCAATAAGGCAATAAAAAGGGTGTCCTGTATTGCCAGCTTTGAGTACTTTTCACTTTGATTAAACTGGCATCACAAGCTGCAGTATTGAGTTTCACTTTCCGTAAGTCAACTTTTAAGTGCACTGGTCAAACAAATTGCCTTACTTCATTTTATTCAGTTGCTGTGTGGCCCATTTGATTTTCATGCATTTGATTTGCCTACCGCGCTGCAATATTGTTACACAGTGCAGTCACAGTCGCAGTTGCATGTTATTAAATTTATGACAAAGTGGAGCAGGCAACCTCCACAAGCGTAGCAGCTGTCATCTCTGGGGTAAAGTCCTGCAATCAGCTTAGTCGCCATAGTATATGCCCGACTGCATAGTGCGTTGAGCGAAGAAGGACACTAAGATGTGAAGGGCAGTGCAGGGCAGGGCAGGGTAGGGCTGGAGGGAGGAAGGGTTAGTTCTTTGCCACAGCACTGTGGTTGCCTGCAAGTGAAATGCTTTTGTGCGCGTCTCAGTCGCCACCATTCGCCGCTGCCTTCTTGTTGGGACTCTCTGACTCTCAGTGTTTCTGTTTCAGTTTCAGTCACAGTTACAGCGACAGTGCCAGTCTATATCTTTGTCTCTGTCCTATCACGGTAACGCCTCCCTCCACTACTGACTGCGGTAAGCGGGCCCCATTATTATAAGCCAGCAACGGGCAAACAAGTTTACAAGCAGCCGACGGACAAAATCAAAACAAATACCACACGGCGCTGGTGATAGCGATGGCGATGGCGATGGAAACAGATGCAGATTTAGCTGGAGCTGCTGCTGCTGCTACTGCTATTTTTTCTGCTGCAGGGACCAAGGCTGAGTGCTGAAGGCGTAACGCCTTCAGTAAGCTTTTCTGCTTATCTACTTTGGTTGCGTAAGCCCTGCAGAAACATCAACAGCAAATCTTGAGCAGAAGCGAACGGCGAAAAACCAAGAAAGAGTACAGCAAAGCTGCCTCTCACACGGTGAATGCCGAATACTCTTTCTCTATACCCGTTATAGGTAGCTTCAAGAATGTCTCTTAATCCTTTGAGTGCTGGCTTAGTGTAGAAGCTAAGCTATTTTTTTGCATGTCTGCCTGAAAGTATGCAACCACTTTTTGCAGCACCAACTTTGACTACGAGTACAACCATGCAACAGACACAGAGAGTGCAGCACACAAAAAAGTAAGAACACACTTTCATAGGCATTATCACAGATTAATTGCCTCCACACCTACCCACTACCACACCACACCTGCCCCCCAGCCCCCTGGCAACCGATAGATTGCCGATAAGAAGCAGACACTCACAGTTGCTACATTTTCGTGTACCCTGTAGAGCATCGTCATTAGTTTGACATGCACAAATGCTCAATATGCGCAGATTATTTGAAGATGGAGATAGAGACAGAGGCAGGGAAAGAGAGAATAGACGGTTGAACGGTAGAACATCAACTTAAAGCAACGCAGGCAGCATGCGTATGCCTGAGAATCGCATACAAAGGCGCTACGCCACTTGCGAAGCTAATCAATGAAATCTTTGTCGCCTGCCACGGCACCCGCGGCAACTTGGCTTAACTGCACTTTTCTAATGGTTTTGGCATTAAATGAGCCCTGCATCTGCGCCTCTTGCACTCGACGCACCCGACGCACCCGCCTGCTCAGCCCTGCGCTGTCCACCCCGTCTCCCCCAGCCTGGCTGCCTGCCTTCGTTAGTGCAGATTGTTGGGCGAACAATTGCGAATTGTGAGCGTGTGGGGCAGGGGGCGGTGGTTATGGTTATGGCATTGCGACTGGAACTCGAACTGGGTCTAAGGCCCACTTAGACACATGCAGCCAAGTGCTGCCGGGTTGAGGCAATGTGGCTTGGCTTGCTGCGGTGCGGCTTATGCCGCGTCGAGGCTGCCGCTGCGGCTGAGACAGATACAGAGACTAAGATAGAGGCAGAGACTGAGGCCGGAGCTGAAGCTGATGCTGAGGCTGTGACTGAGGCTGAGGCTGAGGCAGAGGCAGTGGCGACGTCGAGCTCACTTCAGAACTATTTCAATAAGCGTTACGTTATGCACGCGCATTGTCCTTCACCCTGTTTTCTCGACTGTCGACCGCGTTCGCTGTCGAATGTCGTTGCATTTTGCTTTCGTCCTTTCGCTTTTGTCATCTGCCGTCGTCGCCGTCGTCGTCGTCGTCGCCATTGTCGCCGCCATTGCCGTCGGCGTTGTCTGCGTTGCCTACATACAATTTACAACGTTCCACATTTTGCGATTCTCATTTTGGTCCTGATTCGCTTGCTGCAGCAGCAACGACAGCAACAGCGGCAATGACGGCAAAAGCGGCAGCAACATCAGCATCCGTTTCCGGTGTGTGCATTGCGCCGTGTCGCTCTGTTGATTGTCAGCAACCTTTCTGCCTCCTTGGCTGCCATCTTTCACTCGCTCCTCTTACTCTCCCCCATTCCCCCCTCTTCTTATCTACCTTATTCGTTTCTGCCATAGCTGTGACTTGTGTCAGGTAGCGGTTGCACTTGCAGGCATCACCTCTTCCTACTCTTCCTACTCTTCCCACTATTCCAGCCGCAATCTTAGTCTCCCATCCCTGCATCCTCTCCAGTCCCACTTAAAGTCCCGTCTTTAGTTCTTGGTTTCCTTTGCGGCGACCCTTTCTGCCAATCAGGCGGTCGCTGTGTCGCGCCAGCCGTCTGTGGCTGAGGCTGTTGCGACTTTAACTTTGACTCTTGGCCATGGACGCCAGCCAGAGACACTGGTTGAAGCTGGTATTTGGGCTCGGGCTGAGGCTGGGGCTGAGGCTAAGGCTGAGGCTGAATAACGCCAACAACGACATCGATATGTCACGACAAATCAAACAAAAACCCAGCGTAGCAACATTTTTTGCGCCTTTGCCGTTTGCCGTTTGCCCTTGCTGTTCCATTTCCCTTCCAATCTCCCGCGCCAGACTCAGCTGTTTTCGGTAAGTAGGTCAGTAGCAATATTTTTTATTGCCTGAGGGTAGCGCGAATAGTTCTAAGACTGTGTATAACAAAGTAAAAAAGAATAGTAAATATTAAGATGGTTTCTTGAATGAATTTTGTATATTAGATAAAACTTTTAAGATAAACAACTATTATCAAAAGAATTGTAGTTATTTTACATTTCTTCATCTCTGCGCTGTCATAATTTTCGATATCTTTTCTTTATATTCTTATATATAATTATAAGTGCTAATTTGGGCCATCTTATAATTTGTATAATGTTTGTATATATATTAGCAATTTATTCTTTGAATATTTATTAAATCAACAGACGAACGGGACATTTGGGCTTGCATGACAGTTAGATACCCTTCGTCCAGTTTCAGAGAGACAAATATAATACAATAACAATTCCGAAGACAAACACGCGCACGATAACTACTGTGTTTATTGTCCGATCGGATTGAAATTGAAAGGAGAGGTAAATATTATTGTCAGCTAGCAAAAAGTTGAAGTCAGAAAGTTGTACTTTTTATACGTCGCTTACAAATCCAATCGAAAAAGAATCCAAGAACCTTAATGCCAAATCTAATGTCTGTAGCTTTTATAATAGTTGAGATCTGTGTGTTCATACAGACGGACAGACAGGCAGACAGATCCTGAGCAATAAAATATATACTTTGTGGGATATGCCACGCCTCCTTGTGGCTGGTCGAAGAAATATATTAACAATAAAAAAGACGTTCATGTATAAGAATAAATATAATTTAAATAAGAACAATAAACTTTTTAACATTTATCTATTTTTTCACTTTATACTTTTTTGGAACAAAATCAAATTTTACTTTCCACATTGTTCGAATCTGGTGAAGTGCCCCTCGCACACTCGTATTGTTGACGTTATTTGCTGTTGCTGTTGCTGTTACTGTTGCTATTGTCTTTCTCTCTCGCCCCTCTGTGTGTTGCCTTTGCGCCCCTTCTGCTGGCGTTACCTTCAATTCATACGCCTCATCGCTTGTCGTTTGAGCTGCCTCGATGAGCAGTCACAGTGCTCACAGCTCACAGCCCACTTCAGACAGTGCAGACCTTAGCCGAAAAATGGCTTGTCGCAGCTTGTTCTACATTTCGAGAGCGACATAGATTAGCTGGCAATACTCGCAGCATGCCTAGCCCACCATCCTCAGAACTCATCCTTTGGCCTTCGCCCCCTTCTCTCGCCTTGTGAATCACCGAGCGGATCAATAGCGTGCACTCCAACAGTTCCAGTTAAGTCCCAACGTTGCTCTCGCCCCCCTCAGTTGTCTGTAGCAAGTTTACAGTTCTCGTCTGTCGGTGCTCAGTTCTCGAGCGATTTAAGCGACTTGAATGTCTTCTTCATTGTCAATGCTCGGCAGAATTTTTCTGTCATTTCCTGCAAAATTGTATGCACACTGGCGGTGCAGCCTCTGGGTGACTGCCAGATGAATGTACGGATTATGTTGCAATAATTAAGAGACATACGAAAGTTTCAAATGCCAAATGAAATACGCCTCCCTGCGTCCCTGCCACCCTTACTGCCTTCCTGCCTCCCTGTGTACCTATCAGCCATCATGGCATATCAGGTGCATTTTGTGATGAGAATTTTGACTGACTGGATGCATTCGGCTTGATAAGAAAGTGGAAACCACACGAAAATTGCATTAAATGCACAACGTCGCAGCTTTTCGATTTAGCAGCTCCACAAGGGCTTTATCAGAGCTCGTCTATTGAATGCTATTCAATTTGAATTTTAATTAAATCACAATAGATTGCAGACATTGCACAGCAGCCGGACAACAAAAGGCAGAAGATCTTTTGTAAGCCATGAGCCTCATGGTCATTGTGATTAAATAAAACTAACAATGCATGTCCTCCTCGAATACCTTCAATCTGCCTACTGCAGCAAGGCGCCAATTAGCCCTGCATTTCTAATCTAAAATAATTTCACAGACCATCATTGAAAATGTATTCATCAATTAAGCTCATTATACCCTTCGACCATTGAAAATGGTCAAAAAGGGTATACTAACTTTGTGCAAAATGAAAATGTATGTAACAGGCAGAAGGAGGCGTCGGAGACCCCATAAAGTATATATATTCTTGCTCAGGATCACAAGCCGAGTCGATTGAGCCATGTCTGTCTGTCTGTCCGTCTGTCCGTCTGTCCGTCTGTATGAACGCACAGATCTCAGCTATTATAAAAGCTAGAGTTACCAAATTTGGCAGGAAGACTCCTGTGTGGATCAAGCAGATCAAGTTTATTTCAAATGTTAGGTGCCACGCCCACCGCCCCCACAAATCAATAATTTAATTTTTGAACTCAATTTTTAAGCGCTGTTTAAAAGATAGAACTTTCTGACTTAACATTTACTAAGCTTAATGAAATATCTACGTAGTCTCCAAATTACAGTCCGATCGGACAATAAACACAAAAGTTATTTAAGAAAGTATGAGTTATTTAAGAAATGAGCCAAGTGCCTGGCAGCTAACAAGGGAGGCGGGCGAGCGCGTAGCACGAGCGCCATCTGTCGGGATTAATTTCAAAGCATGTGCATATGCATATGTGTATGAATTTAAGAAATTAAACTACACGGGAACATACTAGGTCGAAGGGTATCCCACTGTCGCGTGTTGCGCGACTGTTGCTTTTCTTACTGGTTTTATACTCTAATTGTCTGATTACTTAGTTCATTTGGTTCCACTGCCTTCGCTGTGGATTTGGCGTAGTTTATGTTTCTGAACACAGTTCCCGATGGCCTTATTCGTTGCAACTAAGGAGGAGGGAAGGAAGGAAGGAATGAGTTAAAGTTGGCATGCACTGTCACTCGAGGCTTTATTAGGTCTTAGATTAGATAAAACATGTTCATTGCTTAGTTTAGTTTTATTCTTTCTATCAGTTCTTAGGGTATTCCCCTTTCGGTCTCGACTTTTACACGTCCACCTGCAATTTATAAAATAATTCCTTAAGACAAACAAGAGATTAAACAAGAACAATAAAGAACAACAAACAGCCAAAGAATCAAACAGCGCTTCCTATGTCAATAAGCCGAATTGAATTCCGCAAATCAGCTTAATTTATACCCTAATTGCTTGGTAAGTTTCTCACTCACTTAACTTTGCTGTGTATGTGGCTCTTGGCTGTTCAAAGTGTAGGGACGTAATCATTACGTTGTCAAGGCACTGCAGAAAGAGGTACATTGAAGCAGACGCAAGCAAGAAAGCGATAGATCAGACCAATTTGCTGTTGACAATTAAAAGAATTTTTTTAAAATTAGGCGCAGGGTACCCTCGACTGTAACATTCGTTACTTGCTTATAATTATTTCTTTTGCTCTTTCTCAACATAACTTTGAAAATCAGAGACCGTTACGGCTAAAAGTTGTATACTCGTACATACAAATTATTTTTAACAATTGTTTTTCACTTTTACTATAACAAATTTTAAATTCTGATTATTTTTGATTATTATTATAAAAAAATAAGAAATATATGAAGTATTGTGGAGATTACCATATACTGTACTAACTGTAGTGTTTATTTTCATTTTATATATTTTCAATACAATTTCGATCTATTCTTCGGGCAATCGGAAACGATAGAGACGCAGTCGTTCTTCCCGCGTTATACAACACTCTAATATCGATAGAGTTATCGTTAGCTAAATCGACTTACGATAGTGTATCGACTAGATTAAAGTTTATCTAAACTCATCACATTTAATTTTAGGGTATTGCAGTGTCGACATCATTCAGGCATTTCTAAAATATTCACCTTAGATAAATTGTTGAACTAACTCGACAAATAAACAATATACAATGGACCTGCGCTACATATGCCAATAAGCTATAATAATTCGGATTTGCTGCCTACTCTAAGCAGTTGCCTGAATTAAGCCGACTAAACAGAGGCGAGACTGGCCAGTGGGTGGCAGTGGCATAAGCAGCTGCTGGCTGCTGGCGCTGCTGGCCGCTTGCTGCCTGAATAACAATGAAGAAAAGCGAGCCAGGAATGGCTCGGTTCCAGTGCAGGCTCAAAGTCATAATTATGCGCATATCTCTCAGTTACGGTTATCCTTGCTTCTTTGTTACCGTAAGCCGTGACGTCTTAGGCGCTGCTGGGGCACTAATTGCCGCAGTGCAGGAGCTTCTCAGATTAAGTTGTGGCTGCTGCTGCTGGTGCTGCGGGCTGCTGCTACGGAGGGGATTACTCATTGTTCAATCTTCTTGCTGAATGCTTTAATTGCGTTTGTCTTCCCAATTAAAAACAAACAAGTAACACGTTACCCAATACGAGCACAGTGGAAGGGGGTCGCACATTGCGGTCGGGGTCGGGGGTCGGTGGTCGGGGGTCAGCACATGATGGTTAGCGGCCACAGCCAATTGTGCGTGCATTGACCTCAGTCGCCGAAAACTATGCTAAGCGCGGTTAACGCTAAAGACGAACGCACAGTTGGCACGCAGGTGCCGCTCTACACCCCTTACACCCCTTATGGTACACCCCTTACACACGCCTGACCCTTGCCACCCAGCTCCTTAGCCCCTGCCCTTTGCACTTTGCCCTTGCCCTAGGTGGCGACATGCTAAATCTCTGCCAGCTCACTCGACACTCTACACGAGCGTGTTGACGCACTTCCCTTTCTCTTCCTCTTGCTCCACTTCTTCCTTCTCATCTCTTGCTCGTTCACATATTTTGCGCCGCACAGCTGCTCCGCAGCCTTTGAGAAATTAATGCGGCCATTGTTTGCGCCATTGCCGCAGAATGATGTCGCACAGTGGGGCAAATGTACAAGGGGTCGAAGTGTGTAGACATAATTGCCTGAGTGCGCCTTTTTAAGTAAAGGATGATAAACAGAGAATCTTCAAATTAGTTATTATATAATTATAATAAACAGAACACATTTCAATGTTTATAATTAGTGTTCGATCTTGCTGATTAGTTATTATATAATTATAATAAACAGAACACATTTCAATGTTTATAATTAGTGTTCGATCTTGCTTTTAATATTGCCTTGCCTGTTAAGGTTTTCTAGGTGTCTGCTGTGCCTGCTTCTGCAAGTTATACACATTGAGAAAGATATGCATACAATCCTTGGCAGCAGTTCTATATATGTTAGATAATATAAATGTCCCGCGTCTGTCGAACAGTTTCATCAGAGCTTTGCGATCCACATATTGAATGAAAGTCCAGTTCAATCAGCATTTCGTATCCGGATCTGTCAGAGTGTATTCGATACGATTCGCCACGGAAAACGAAACTGTCAATCTCTTTTCTGCGCATTTCAATTCCTGCCCCACTGTGACATGGTCGGGGGGTCGTGGAAGAACTTCATTACCAGCGAACCGGGTGCGTGGGCTGCGATTTATTCAATTTAATTTGAAATCGGCGTCAATGGGCTGCTGTGCTGCTCTGTTGCTCTGTTGCTGTAATGCTGCTCTTCTGTTTGCTGCTTGCTGTTTGCCGTGATAGCCACGCCCACCTTCCCGTCCTTACTCCTTGCCGAAGCGCCTGCCCGGCGCTTCCTCACTCGACTTTGCCAGGGAAATAGGGAATAGAGTGCGAGCCGAAAAGGCATGTGATTAAAAATTGTTTACAAAGTTCATTGACACGAATGCGATGTCGCTGCTCCACTTGCACCTCTCTGCCTCCCATTCTCCTCATGCGCAGGGTCGAAAGCCATTCAGCAACGAGCAACAGTCAAAGGCAGCCCAGCAATTTGCTGCCTGCTTTTTGCAACTTTTCCCTTCCTTTCTTTGCCATGTTTTGCTCACCTTTGGGCACCTTCTTGTTTCGACTTTTTGGGCACAACTGTAATTGATTTTGGCCTTGGAGAGTGCGCTCTTAACGCACACCGAGACACACTCACACCTACTTACTGAATGCGAGCGTAAGAGGTGGAAAAGGAAAGGTTTGTCCCACTTTTGAGTGCTGCGCGCCCACATCGCTGAGCCTCTCAGCTCCATTTGAATAGCTGTCCGGCACCAGCTGCTGCTGTGATTTGAGCCCGACTTAAAGACCACCCTGAGCTGAGCTGAGCTGAGAAAAATGAAAAGGAACCAAGAACACTACCTGAATACCCTCATGCCTGCAATTTGTTGCGCCAGACACGTGCCTCGGGCGAGCGAGAATGTGACTGACCTTGCTTTGCCTCACTCACCGTCGTCTGCCAGCAGCCACTCATAAAACTGGAGTAGGCTGCTTCCTTGGCCAAATTGAAGTTGCCTGCAGGGGCCAGCCAAAAAATCCAGCTTAAAACTCCATGTTTTTACCTTTAAGCTGTTAGTTTTTCAAGCCATAAGCAAAGCTGCTTTGCTGCAGATGGAACATTCCTTAAGAACATAATGTTATTGCCTAATGCTATCCCTCCCACTCTCCTTATAATCTACCAAAATACCTTAGCTTCCCCCCTCCTGCGCTCCCTCGTCGCTCTACTTCTGTCAATTGTTAGTCTCTTGTTTTAATTCCAAGCCGGATTAGCACGCAATTTTAATCAGGCACAAAGTGCTGGAATTACTCAAGGATTTATTGATTGTTCGATTTCATAGGTAAATTTCCACAAATCAAGTCGGCTCCGGTTTTTATTTCGTTTTCCCTACCTTTCCTTCCCTCGCTTCCCCAGCGCCGCACCAAAGCCTAGCAAAACGCTTGGCAAACGTCATTATTCAGAAGCCTTTTACTTATATTGCCACTTTCGCCCAGACTCCAAACGCAAACAGGCAAACAGGCGAAACCCAAGCAAAATGTTAGCGTATGTTGTTGTTATTGTTGTTCTTCGTGTTTTTACTGCTGCTGTTGTTCCTGGTGTTGCTGTCGCTGGTGGTGTCGCTGTCGCAGTCGTTGTCGTTGTCTCTGTTGTCTGTCACGGTGCTTGCATATCACTCATACGCCGCAGTGTCACAGCTGTTTGGTGACTAGCAGAGCGACGCGTCCGTCGAGTGTCGAAAATTGAAATTGCGCCTGTCAATGATCTTCATTTTTCATATTTTATGTGTGTAGAGCGGGCTTGTGGTGGGGAGTGGAGGGTGGAGGGTTTGTGTGGAATAGGTGGAGGGATTATTAATATTTATATATTTTACTGTCAGCCCGCCGGCCCTTTTCTTTTCTTTCCTTTTCTTCGAGTCGCCTTGGTTCTTTTGTTCCATTGTTGCAGCAATTGTAGTGGGTGTATTCACTTTCTTATGTGGTATGCAGCACTTTGATAGAGGCCCTATACCTGAAAGTTTATGAAAACGAAGAAATCACTTTCTCTATCTCAGTTTATGTCAATATATTTTATCCTTTCTTTGATTCTCTCTATGAACCTCTTTTCTTTTAACTATCTCCCTTCTTAACATTTTCTTTTATGTCTTTACGTAAGATTCTGTCTTTCTATTCCCTCTCTTTTTCTCACTCTCTCTCTCTCTATCTCTCTATTTATATATATTCATCACTATATATCTCCGATTATTCGAATTTAAACAGCTAAGTTGCGTTATCTTTTAAAAGTACAGATTTTTAAAACAATATAATAAAGACAAGGTATTATATTGTACATGGCATACAAAAATCGAATTGTAAATGAAAAGTACTTGATGTTTGAGCAAGCTATGATGTGTGATAAGTAAGGTTAGAATTGATATTTCATTTTTATATTAATTTTATACAATTTCTTTCTATTTCTTAATTTACAAAATGATTGCCAGCTCAGCAAAAATCAATATATATAATATAATAAATAATTAAGACACAGTGTTGAAAAACACTTGTGTATAAGATAGTGAGGATGTGTGAAGTTGATTTTTTTTTATTTAAGAGGTGTATTCTATATTAATGCTGGTGTATACAAAAGTCTCTTCACTTCACATTAGCAGGGTATTCAAGTTTCGTCTTGCAGTCCTTCGCTTTTCGTCACTTAACACTTGGTTGTCTGGGCAATAAGTAGCAAGACATAATTGTCGCTGTCAATGTCTCTGTTGTCGTTGCTCTTGTCCACCCTCTGCCTCTGCCGCCGGTTGCAGACCACCAGGCAGCCAAATGCCGTCGGCAGTTGGCAAATGTTTTTGATTTACTTAACGGCAACTCACAGCCCCAGTACAAATCCCATGCCCGTCTCCAATCCCATTTCCACAAGCAGACGTAGTCCTTTTCCCCTGCCCATGGCCTGCTCCAGCTCCAGCTCCCAGTCCTTTTCCCAGTTCCCGCCGTCGGTTGACCCAATTTCGTTTTGCTCTGTTGTTGTTGTTGTTGTTGTGCTGTTGTTGTGGCGTTGGCGTCTGTGGTTAACTGCTTAAGGAATAATTCATTATGTATTTGGTCGGCATGTCACTTAATTTGAGTAGACCGCACCGCTCTCCCCACCACCCACACTACCACCCTCCTCTCATCTCTGTGCCATTTGGGAGCATTTAGCGATGCGGGCAATTTGCCTGCAAACTAATTGTCCACGTTGGAAATCGATCAAGCCACTCACCACTCACACTCCGCTGTTGTGGGCAGCTGTTTACGTGTTTTATATTCCAGTAAAATTGTTTATTTACGTTACTTTTATGGCCTCGCCGCCGTTGACAGCAATTTGTTTGCCTCGACACTGCGAAGTCCAGGACCAGAAACAGAAACAGTTGCTTCCCTTTGTGAATTTTGAATGGATTGTTTGGGAAGAGTGTTGGAGTGAAAGCTTAGCAGTGGATAAGCATTGAGCAGTGAGTGAAATCCGGCCAGTAACTGGCACAAGGCACAAGTCAGAGTGCAGCAAACAATGCAGAGCTGGCTTCAAGCTACCGTTGATGGACAGCAGCATTTTATAATGACAATCATTATAATTTAGAATTTGCCTTAATGGCAATTTAATTAGCAAAACTACAAAAAGCGCTTAAGCTGTCGCAGAGCAAAGCAGTGCTGATATACAAATTGTGTGGCATACAAATGTCACAGATACCTTCAAAGTATATATCTATTTATATATATATATATATATATATATATAAATATATATAAATATATATAAAATATATACAATATCAATATATATATACATATATAGCATACGATATATCGAAGTGGCAGCGCATTAGGAAGCAGCCAGCACGCGGCCTTGGCAACAGCTACTTGCAATCTAGTCGGGTAATATGACAACTAATATGACGTTAATTTTTATACAGCACAACGAGCATTTCAGACTGTCATAATCATCAGATCATCATATCATATATATATTTGTCTACACTTGATTGAAAGGCAACGGCTTTTTATGCCTTACATACATCTTTTATATTTTCTGTCCAGATTTGGCAAGAGGGAGAGAGAGAGAGCGAGATGAAGAGGGAGTGGGGGAGAAAGGTAGCACGCAGCTCACTTAGTCATGCCACGCACACACTTAAGGACACACTGGCGCTCTGGTTAATTGCTCTGCCATAGACAGTGGCTGCTGCAAGTACGCGCACTGTCGGCGCAGTTGATTGCTATCTTCATTTTCATAAGCTGCCACGGAAGTTGTTCGCTTAATAGTTGCAAGTGGGAGTGTGTGTCGGGGGTTGTTGGTTGTTGTTGTTGTTGCTTTCGAAGGTGTTGTTGCTGTTGCTGTTAACCTTCGTTGAGCTGCTTCGACTGGCCTTCAATTCGCCACCCTGTCGCATCCAATTAACTTTGTTTGCCTAATCAGAATGCAACGTACATACGCTGTGCCTCGTCCTGTGGCGACTTGGGGGCCGCCCCTCTCCGCCCCCTCTCGCACGCCTCCTTTGAGCACTGTCTCCGGTGGTGTCAGTCGGTCAGCAATGTCTGGTTTACCCTTGCCCAACTGCGTGCGTGCCAGGACTAGGGACTTTCGCCAGGACTCTGCTGCCAACTACCAGTCTGGCCTTGCCCGTCTTATGGACATTTATTAAAGCCACGCACAGACACTCTCGCACACACTCGCACACACGCACAGCAACCTCTCTGGGTGCCAAAAACGTTCAACTTTCAGCTGTCTCAGACGGCTGACAACGCATGGGATGAGCCCGTTGACGGCAAGACTGTCTCTGGCAACATATTCATCAAATTTCAATGGCAACGGCAACTTGACCCAATTTCTGCACACCGTTATTTTCGGGAAAACCCCTCCCTCCCTCACCCTCTCCCTCTCTCTCTCTCCCTCTCTTTCACTGTCCTCCTGCCTCGTTTACTCTCCCTTTCGGGACCATTTTGTTAACTTGCTGCGTAGTCGAGGGAGAAAGCATTCGAGGCGCACATTGCCGCGAGGTGTTCCCACTTTTCTTACCCCAGACAATAGGGGGAAGAGTACCCAAGCAACTGTGCAGGGGAGAGCAAAGATAGTGCAAGTTTCCAAATAAGAAATAAGACAAGAGCTCAAATGGTTAGAGCAAAGAGCCTTGAACAGCTGATGAGGCTGTCAGCCTATGTCATTTCTATTTAGAGCACGCAAATATGTCTTGCAAAATTACCTCAAAGCGGAAAACAAGAAATCAAGAAAGCAATTTGAATAATTCTAAAGCAAATGGCAAAGTGGAATCAGCAAATCGCTGAGAATGAATACGGTTTGCATGTGTAAACATGTTTAATTAATTGGATTTTTCTGCTGCCATTTGTGGATATATGTTGCACCACTCTCAGGTTAGATCACCTGCCCAGAATCCCCTGCTAGAACTTAGTTTAGCTTAGCGTCTGCCTCACAGCGGGCTTTGCTAACTTGTGCGCCAGATGCCTTAGTTCAATACCCTTAGTAGTTTAAGCACTTGGGTATGCGGGACCCAAAGGCAATGAACATGATGAGGATATGAAGATGAAAGTCCCTTGACAACATTTCCATATGAAGAACTCTCTTGATCTGTCGTCATTAGTTCTACAACATTTGTTAGCCTTAGCTCGTGCAGTAGCTGACTTTCAGGTATTTATACAGACACCCCCTTTGCTTTTTGCGTCGTATCTTTTAGCCAATTATGTAACAACGTGTTGGCCTTGTTTACTCAACTCGTCATTGCGTTTGTTTGCCGTGCCGGACTCGCAGCATCTTGGGGATAAACAGACTCAAAGAACGTGCACCGCAGGCCTCGAGAGGTCGAGAAGTTACCAACTATTTACAGGGATGCGAATTGAGTTTTGGCCAGCCAGGAATGCGTCGGAGTGGCCTAATAAGAGGCTGAAATTTAAAACCCATTTGAATAATTTGTAGGCCATCTGCCATTAACATGCGACCATTGCCAGAGAGCTGTTCGTTGCTGACTGTCTGTGAAAAATCAGCTGAAAATTGTCACTTCCGTTGCAAATTAAGGCTAAATGGAATTACAAAAGCAAAACAAAGCAGCTCAGCTTGATTAGGCAGCAGCAGCATCAGCAGTATGTGCAGTGCCATCAAATATTTATTTAATTAAGCTCCCAAAATACTCAAACCGTTGCAGATTTTATCTAAGTCTTGCCAATTTAATCCTCGCCATATAATATTGGGCGAGATCTGTACTGCAACCTATTCGACCTCTGCTGAGCTTAGAGCTCCATTCCTGGAATTCCTGAATCCTGGATTTTACCTGGACTGATTGACCTTATATCTTCTATTGGCCTGTGAGAATTCTCAGAGAGTTCTTACTTAGTTTTATCAATTCTTTATGCTGCTTTGGGTTGCAACAGCCTAGGAAGGACTTTGATTGGCGTAGAGCTGGTATTAAATCTCAGTCTGTTTCCCTTTTCTTTGTCTTCTTATGACACTTGCCTATGCCACAGAATGACACTGGCCCTATCAATAAATCATCTGCTCGCAATTTGGCTAGTATATCTGTTTTTTTATTTTCGGTATGTCCTGTATCCACCTAAGTATGATAGTATTGTTCTTCTCTAGAATGTCAAGATTAGTTTCGATTCTATCCTGCAGTTACTGAGTGCCTTTATCGCTGTCTGGCTGACTTAAAGTATTGCAATAGCATTCTTCAAGTAGTTCCTTTCCAGATAACAGTAACTAGTTTTGAAAATAACTTATGAGCTTCAGTTTTGCCTGAAAGTTTCCCAAGTATCGTACGTTTTTCTGGGGATTTGTTTAATGTATTTTTTTATTTAAGCAATTAAAATCTGCCAAATTGTTTCTCATTCTGAGATGGTCTTTAATCACATCCAATGCGGCCGTTTCCCCACCAAAGTCCATGATGACCACAACAGAGCAGCCGCACACACTACGGGACTTGCCCTCCTTGTCTATCTTGTACAGGCCAGACCACTCACCCAATTTCTTGTGCGAGTCCACGCGGATCAGGCAAATCTGATGTTCGTTGCACAGGGCAGTGACCAGCTTCTTGTAGTTGGGCTCATCGAAGGATTCGGAAAAGATGCAGAGGACAGATTGACGCTTGTCCAAAGCCTTGCAAGTCTGGTGAATGCCGTGAAAGAGTCCATCGGCAATCAGCGACTTCTTGAGCACTTCCTGCAGTGCAATGTTTATGTCCATGGCACCGCCAACAACAGGTGCGGCAGAGGGCACGTCAACATCAACGTCGGGCATGTTCAAGTAGTTGAGATGGTGCTGCTTCTTTTGACAACTGTCAAGAGAGAGGCGGTAGAAAAAGAGAGACCGAATTATGGCAATTAAAACAGTTTAAGCTGGCAACTCTTCACAGGTTCTCAAAATGAATTGAGTTGAATTTAATGTCAGACCAACCAAGTTTGATTGAGTTTCTGCTCTAATATACACGCATGTGGAAATGGCAAATAGTCAGTCAGCTGGCAAACAAATAATTCCCAATTAGCTTTAAAGAGTTAGCAGGTCGAAGATATGTAGGCAGGGCGAATATATGTCAGCAGGATCGCGCAAGGTTGGCAGGGCTAAAAGTACAGTGAAATGTCGACACAAGAGTCGTAGGAAGGGTCGATACACGAGTTGCAAATACATATTGAGACATCGAAGAGTTGTTGCCTAGAGAGATTTGAAATTGAAAGTTGATTAAAATGTATTAAATAATTAAGAGAGTGTGTGTATGTGTGTGTGTTGCAAATCTAGAAGAACAGAAGAAATGTAATGTTAATATTAATTATAAATATAATTAAAACCAAAACAAATTGAATAATATAAATAAACTTATACTTATTGTTTTAACAAAATAAGCCTTTACACATAACATATGATTTAGACTCACAACCTTAGTGAGTTATTGAATTAAATTGAATGAATGTGGACATGAGTTTTTAATTGAATGCAATCTAGTTTCAATATAAGTGACAAAGAAAGTAACGACAATGATAAATGTGCTTTTTTAATATATTTACTAGAAACATATCTATTTTATTTGATCAGATAAGCTTAAATTAAAATACAGTCATGCCATATCATAGTATGGTGTATGATTTGACTACAACACCTATTCATACAGGTACACAGCATGTTCGTAGTGTGCTTAGTACTCATTCAATTCAATTCAAATTCTAATCCATTAATTTCAACTGTTTGCGACTCGAGCCATAACACAATTGTTATATTTTTGCAAGAAAAATTTTCCTTATTTTAACATTAACATTTTCGTAGAATATTTTTGAATTATTAAAGTCATTAGGCTCATTAGGGAACTGATGTTGCTTATCATAAGGCTACTGCTGATCAAAGAAGTATCAAGGAAATATAAAACAGGCTAAAATGAATAGGCAAAGTACAACCAAAGCAGAAATCAATGTAGCTCTACATCTGTTTGTTATGCGAGTTGCTCTGGGTTGGCTCAATCACACCGCAGCCCTGCAGCTGCAACTGAGAGGAGAGGGTGAAGGAAGGTGGCAGGGAAGCAAGGAAGGAGGAGGGTTATCTTTAAGGCCATTTCATACGTTCTAATGAAAGCTCATCTAATCTTTGGCTTTGCTTCAGTCATATCCTGTGTGCCAACGGCAGCGTCACTTGAAAACTAAATGAATGGATAATACTTAAGCTATGGCCACGGGTCAGTTGCGTGCAGTGGCGTGACGGGGCAGGGGAAGGGGGACCGGATGAGAGAAGGAGAAGAGGACGAGGTGCGTCCAGTTTGCCGCATTTATGTGCATAATTTAGCGAGCTCGGCACATTCGCATGTAAATGCGCCTCAGGGCCGTTGCACACGATACCAGACCCGTTCACTGTTGTTGTTGTTGTTGTTGTTGTTGTAGATGCTAATGCCATACTTGTTGTTGTTGTTGTTGCTACTGCTGCTGTTGTTGTAGGTAGTTCCCGTTGCCATTGCTATTCTTGTTGTTGTCAGCATTTTCATTTGTTGTCACCGCGCACATATTTTAGCTTGGCGGCTTCATTGTCGCCTCTCGCAACTAGGTTCTGTATGTTCCGCTGCCAGTTCTGGATGTGATTCGAATTGGGATTCTGATGCTGCAGCTAGTTCTAGTGCCAGCTGTTGATTTGCCACTGTCTATCGCTGCCCGCTCGTACAATTGATTTGTCTGTCCACACGTAGCCTGTTCAATATTATGTGCCCCTAGTGAAGGCTGGGAATGATCGGACTGTGGGGAAACGCCTGATAAGGGGCACTTGCCATTCGGGTTGGGTCTCTACTGATTCTTTTCTTCTCTCATTTCGTTCCATTTCGTCGCTGGTTTCTATTCATTTCGATTGTACTCATTCACGAAGTAAGCAAAATTAAAGTACGTGCCCCTTTTGCTATGCAATGCAATTTTTATTGAGTGCAGCTCAGGCTGAGGACAACAACAAGGACATTTTCATAGACAAGATGGTGTTGGCGAGAGTGCTGTGGGCGGGGAGGGCGGTGGGGGGAGTGGATGCTTGTTGGCTTGTTTACAGCGAGGGGCGTCCGACCGAGACACAGACTCGTAAAAAGTTGAGCAGCTGCTGTTGCTGCTTTAAGCATCGGCATCAGCAGCAGCAGCAGCAGCAACAGCAATAGCAGCAGTAGGAACAGCATTAGCTTGCCGCGGGCTGCTTTGGTTGCCCACTCCCCTGGTCCCTCCCGTAACAGTTACCCATCTGCTGGCCAGCTGGCTTGCATCTCTGGACAGTGCACTGCAGGTGCACCTCCATCTTCCTTTGCATCTGCATTATTTGTTGTAAAATATTCATTAACCTGATATTCATTAAAATGACGCCGCCTCCTTAGTTTTAATGGCGCCAAACGATGCCAAGCAGAGTCAAGCGATACCAGCGCTTCCTCCTCTCCTTCCGACCCAGTAGTCGTCGTCGTCGCGTCGTCGTCGTGGTCGTCATCGTCATCACCATGTTGTAATCATTAGAAGCATAGGGGCTGCTGTTGCTGCTGCTATTTAGGGCAAACGGGTTGCAAACGGGGCGAAAATCGTGGCGAAACTTGAAAGCTGGGAGATGCGTTGGCTAGGGTTGCCCAGCCAACGAACAGTCCGGAGTCTGGAGTGCATTATTGCAGCCAACGTTCGCTGGCAACTGCATAGTTTCCACAGCTCCGCCATATGCCACCAACTTGATGTCTCAGTGGCAAGTTTACAAGTTGCCAGTTTGATAAATTCCATCTTACCCTCTGCCCTCTCCCCTCTTCCCTCTAGAGTGGCTTTTCGATGGGTGAAAAGTGACATGCGAAAGTCAAGAACTTCTAACATAATTAGATTGTAAGGGAATATTTGAACTACAATAATTACTACAAGTTATCCCTATTAAGTTGCCACCCAGTTCAGTCGAGGCTGGGGTTGCTAGCTGCCGGCCACAAATAGGAGAATAGATGAAGTCTTAGAAAATGGGGAAAAACGGACAGACAACTAAAAAGTCTAAAATTTCAACAATTTGTATATTTATATACATTTTAAGTCTGCATTGATAGTGTATTCATTCTTTAAGTAAAGATTGCTGAAGTATTTATCTATAATCTACAACTAATCAAACCTCGATAGGCGCACAGATAAACCTATTTAAATGATGTCGATTTATAGAATTTCAAAATCGAATTTAGTTGACTTTAATTAAATGAATAAAATAAAAGACTTCAGACAAAAAAAACAGCACAAGAGATTAAAGGCAGAGATCTGTCCAGAAAGAAGGTGATCTGACAGCCCTGTTCGGGGCCAAATAGATCGTACAACAACCACAACCCTTACGTAGAAGCATAGACAGTAAATCGTGGTGAAAAACCGGTAAACGCGCTTTGTATGCAAAGTATTTATAGCGGAAAGACACCACGAGATTGGGGCAGGTCGCCTACGTCTGCCTGGCAATGTGCCTGTTGCGCAAGCACAGCTAATTGATGGGGAATTCTCTGGAGAGTGCAGCGCCTACTGCTTGATTTATTGTGTAAGGCGAATGCCGACGGCGAAACAACAGGACAGCGCACTGTAGCGGGGACATGGCGTGTGCCACTTTTGTGCCATGAAATATTTATTTCTTTGCCTATATAATATTTATTTTCTTTTTTTTTAATATTAGTGTCCGTGTGTAGGTAACACACACGCCAGTCCGTTCACGGGCACACACAGAATGGCACTTGTGACACCCTGTCTGGCTGTACGTGCGTATTCAAACGACAACAACAACAACAAATGGCTACACAAACTTTGCGACTTTCGAGAGTTTTGGTTACGTGTTGACTTTTTGTAAAAGGTGTGACAATATTTACAATGTCCCGTTAATTGAATTTAATGCGACAAATGTGTGCTAGAAAACTTCCAGACGTGCGCCTCAGATTCTAATATTATACGGGAGTTGATTCAAAATAAAGTGTTGATGTTTTGGAAAAACGGAAATCTGAAATAGTAAAACAAATCAATTCAATTTAGTGCGATATTCTTATATCGTTGCACAAGAAAAATTCAGTCAGTTGCTGGAATAGTGTTATCAGAAATTTCGTGTGTATACGGTTTTCAAATTGGTGCAACATAATCCGTTAAAGGGGAAATTTTCACAAAGTGCGTCACTGAATAACATTTCCCAGGTTAACAGCGGACAGAAAGCTCGAAGCTACGATAAGTAGGTCAGCATGCTAAGCATGGACACAAACCACGGGGTACATGCAATTTCTTTCCAGGCGCCGCACAAAAAGTATGCCGTAGTTTTTATGCTGCTGATTGTTAAGATTGCGACTGGCACGCTATGTAACTTAGAACAGGCTATATTTGACGGGAAATAAGCTGAGCTCTCAACACTGGATGAACACAGCCTGAATCGACTTGCTATAAATCGAAATATCAGATTTCCTAGTGTGGAGAAGCAGTGAACACTGCTTGCTTGCTTTGCATTGCATTTGCTCGTTATGGTTCGTGTTCTCGCTAAGGGTAAAGCTTTTCTTTCCCCTCTTAACCGCCGTTAACTCAACAACAGGCTGGCGCCGACTCATTGCGGCCCACGCGACGTATGATTAATGCTGTCCAGTCTGTTGTGTGAACGTGTGCGTGTGTGTGTGTGAGCGTGGGTATTTGTGCCAGTTAGTCTCTTATTTCCGACCTATGGCAACAAATTAAATCCCCTGCCGAACGTTCGAGTGGGCGTCGAGTCCGTTTGCCATTGGCCGGACAATTTGCACATAGTTTATGGCTCGAATGCCTGGCATACCTGGCACATGAATAATGCATATGCATCCGCCCTCTTTGTCGCGCTGCAGCAACGCCATTTGATAAGTTGCATAGATAACAGCGCATTCGGGCCTTCTGCTAGGCCACATTCAGCACTGCGGTTGCTGGTTATTGGCCCCTTCCGTCCGAGTGCACCGTTAGCCGAGTGGAAACGGAAACAGATACAAATACATATGCCAATACATACATATGTATGTGTATCAATATACGTGTACATATATAGTCTGATTATGCGGCATTGCGTGGAGTGAGCTCCGTCTTCCACTTGGCCAGAAGCAGCGATTTCGTATTGATTGCGTATCAGATTGTTCAGTTATCGCTCAAAACGCGATATTTAATTGCCTTACCGGAACCAGCCTCAAGTGGGAATCGCGAATCCAACCGGAAAATCACAATTACAATCCACAACCACCCAAGTGATCCAATAAAACTGCCTCGATAGCTGCGAGTTGAAAACAAATTAACCAAGGAAAGTAAATGTCATAAAAATGCGCAGTGTGATTATTTTATCATTATTTGCAGGTGAAACAAAGAACACAAATCAAGTCGTGCACAACACACCCAATACACCCAACACACCCCTTCCCCTTCCCCTTCCGTAGCTAATGCTGAATCTATACCTATTTAATTTCCGCTCATATATCTGACCTATTTCCGACAGCTTGCTGATTTAGTCCTGTCACCTGCACAGCTAAAAGAGAGACAGAGATGGAAAGCCTAGGAAAGCTTTGGAGCTTTTCGACGGGGAAGGAATATATAGCACACGTACTATATATAAAGCTCCAAAATGGGGATCTGCGTTGGAAGTAAGGCATGCTGGAACTGAATATATAAACTAAAATACAATTTCTATATATGATGTGGATCTGGAACTGTACAAAGTAAATAACAATATACACATATGTATTTGTCTTTTGTTTTTTCAGTTTATTTGCAGTAGATAATTTTGAATTCAGTTGACAATAGTTAAACTGGGGTTCTATATGTATATTCCAATTGGGATACATCCAATTGACGTTACAATGTGTCATATATATTACAATACTCTTTATCTCAGCGTTCCCTACGAACTATTAAAAAAAAATGTACTTAAAATAAATCACAGTATATTTAAGCATTCTTTCTCTTTTGTTGTGTGTTTTTAAGTTCATTTCTTATAAATTTCGCTCCGTTCTTATAACTAATATAAATAAGTAAGAATAATATGGAATAAATAAATTACTCAGAGTGATTGAGTTGGGATTACAAATTAATTGGAAGAGAGGGCAATGTGTCACCCGAACAATAAATACATGTATGTCTGTGTTTGTGTCTGTGTGTGTGTGTGCATGTGTGTGGGTGTGAACATAAATAGTACCACAAGAGATGTGTGGCAATGATTGCGATAATACTCTACGTAATACTAACCATGATGAACGAAAAAAAATACATAAATAAATTAATTAAAATAAATAAATAAATTATAAATATGACAAGACTTTGGGGGGCAAGAGGTGGGCACTGGCGACTAGGGGGGAAGGCATAGGTAAGGGGGTAGGGGCTAGGGGTAGAGGGGTTGTCATAAAATTCTAAAATGGCATTCGACAAATTCTTCGTTCCTTGTGTTGGTGTTGTCCAACTTGTAATGTTTTGTTTTTCTCTAGATTTTCCTGGAGTTTTCCTTAAGGTATTTCTCTCATTTTCATTTTCTTTTTTTTGTTTTTGTTTTTGTTTTTGGCTTTGGCGCTAGGAACTGTGCACAGCACTTGGCGCTAATACTGGGAAGTATTTGGACTGGCGGGTAACGGCGGCGAGAAACGCTTACGTCCGTTTCAACGACGCGCCCGCCCCTCGCCCCCGCACTTGCTGAGCTGCTATCCGAGCTCTCCATGCTGAAGGCTTGCATCGAACCGGAACCAGAACTGGACCCAGATACAGATGCAAGTCCTGCCGAAGCAGCAGCGGCAGCAGCCGCAGCATCGTTTGCCGCATGCTGGCGCCGTTCCATGCTGTTGCGATGATGGCGACGCAAGGAGCGACGCAGTGACTTCCACATGTTGTCCAGATACTGAAGGTATAGCTGCTTGCTGAACTTGAGATCGCGCACATCGGCCTCCTTGCTGCCATCGGCGGGTGTGTAGAACTTGAGGCGCTCGGCCATTGCCGCACGACTCACGTGGCTGAGCTTGGCGCCATGGCTGTTGGGGTAGGAGGAGTTGATGGTCGTCTCGATCTCGCAGAGCACACGGCGTGCGCTCACCAGCAGCTCGTGCAGCTCGTGCGTGGTGCCATCCAAGTTCAGCTGATGCTCCTTGCGGTACTTGTAATGCGCCTTGCCCAGATACGCGAAGCTGCCCACGAATGTCTGTACGTGGCGGTACCAGGTCTTTAGCTTAACCTGAGGGGCAGAGAAAGAAAAGAAAGAGGGGGAGAGAGAGTTAGTCAAGTGTTGGCCAAAAGGGCGACGGGGCTGGGCAGAGGAAACTGGTCACAGCCGCCCAGGGCGGAGCCGGTCTCAGTCTCAGTCTCTGTCGCAGTCTCAGTCTCAGTCTCAGTCTCAATCTCTGTCGCAGTCTCGTTCGCTGTCGATCGATCCACTTACCAGGCTGCTGGGACGCGTCATGTTCGGCAGGAACTTGTACTCGTGCTGCCAGTGCTCGAAGGCGCCGTAGTCCAGTGCGGCATTAGTGCGCATGTACTCGTACTCGCGCATTGTGTTGTTGCGCAGCGACATCAGGAACTACAGAGAGAGGCAGAGAAAGAGTAAGAGGTTAGCAATAGCTCGCTAGAGGGAAAGGGGGAGCGGGGGCAGACTTACAGTGCGTTTGATCATGCGTCCTTGACTTGAGTTGTCTTCCGCCGCCGCCGCCGCCGACTGACTCTCGTCGGGCTGATAGACGCCTCCACAGGGATTCTGCCACTCGGGTGGTGCACTGGCTGCCTCCAGTTGGCTGCGGGCAAAGAAGCGCAGCAGATGACTGCGTCGGTGTCGGTTGCGCAGGCGTCGCTCCTCGCGCATTGCTGCATGCAGCGCTGCCTGTATGATCTTCTCGTAGCTGCTCTCGCTGCTGCTGCTGTCCTCGTTGTCGCTGCTGCTGCTGCCATAGCTGTCATAGCTGCTCTCGCCGAAGCTCTGCTCGAGTCCGTGGAAGGGATTCGCATGCCAGGCGGGCAGGCTGCTGTCGATGGAGCTGGAGCTGGAGCTGTCGCTGTCGCGCTCGCTGTCGCTGGTGCTGACATCCTCATCGTATGCCAGGCCCAGGTCGTGCAGGTGGCGTGCTTGTGTCAGTGTGGGGAGTGTCAGCAGCGCAGCCAGCGCCATGAGTAGCGCGTAACTGTGAATGCTGCCTCTGTGGCTGCAACTGCTGCTGCTGCTGCTGTTGCTGCTGCTGCTGCTGCTGCTCTGTTGTTGGCTCTTCTGTTGTGCTTTGTCGCTTTGGCAATACTTTGCTGCAAGAGGAAGGAAGAGAGAAGATGATCAGTTAAGTGCTGGAAAGATCTGAGGAGACTTCACTCTCGCCTACCGTTTGTCATGGGAATGTCTTCGCACTAACTTAACTAACTAACTAACGGAACGGAAGGAGACAGACAGAGAGAGACAGAGAGATGTGTGTAGAGAGAGAGAGTGCTATCGTTGCTGCTCTGCTCGTCGACTCGTACTAAGACCAAGAACTGCTTAAGCGTTCGCTTTTAAATGCGTGCGCTCTTCGCGACGTCTGCTCGGCAACTATCTGGCCGCGCACTCGCACTCGCACTCGTACTCGCACTCGCACTCGCACTGGCACGGGTACTCACACTCGCATTCGCACTCACTCGTGCATGGCACTCACTAATTGAGTGAGAGCGCGCGCGCGTCTGTGATAAGCGCGGTTACAACAGCCTCCAGACTGAGTGGTGGTGAGAGAGAGAGAGAGAGAGAGAGAGAGTGCAGCAAAAGAGAGGTAGATAAAGAGAGAGCAGCAGTGGGAGAGAACCTCATCAATTGAGCGCAATATATTCGAAATTGTTTAACTGACTTTTTACGTTTGCGGCTTTGTCATCACGCGCACACAAATTTGTGTTTAGCTCGAATTTCACAAGAAATGTTCGATTACTCATGCGCATTTGCTGCTGCTGCTGCTGCTGCTGCTTCTTCTTCTTCTCTACTGGTTATTTTGATTATTTGGGTTTTTTCGCTGGGCCACTGAGATAGTCACAGCCTCGGCTGCAGTGGCAGCGGGCAGCGGGCCGCAAGCAGACGCTGACCAGACAGACAAGTTGGGGAGGCAACGACGTCATTGTTGACCAAGTGGGCGCCGCGGGCAACGCGTCGTATGAATAATTCATACAAATTCATTCAAGACTCGCGCTCGCGCTCGCGTTCGCGTTCGCTTCGTGTGCCGGCTGTGCTAGCGACAACGCTGGCGTCGCTGCTGCCGTCGCTGCTTAATGTTGAGGTAGGTCAGCGACTTCGATAACGACAACGGCAACGACAACGACGAGAACGACAACGACAACGACGAGAACGACAACGACAACAACTGTTGCTCTTGTCGCCGCGTGCAGCGACTGCGATAGCGCACGTGCTGCCGAGCATGGGCAGGTGATCGCAGGTGATTGCAGTGATCGCATAATGCCAACGTAGTGCGCCTAGAAAGTTCCGATCATCATGATTAATCGGGGGGTATATAAAGTAAGTTTTACGATGGCACAACCCTGCAACAACTGCAGGTGGCCCCAGCACAGAGAGGGAGAGATGCAGCCAAGCAGAGCTGTCGTTTCAGTGCTCATCGATATCGATATCGATATCGAATTCAATATCAATTGAACTGCAGATTTGTTACTTCTGACGAAACACTAATACACGATTACTTGGAAACTTTGGCGAGTGACTAAAAAACGAGCTAAATTTAAAACAACTAAGGCCGTTTAATTTTAGCATAGCACATTTATCGAGTCGCCCGATAAACGACTATTTATAGTGGGGAATTATTGAAAACTAATTTATCAAGTTGAGGATTTCGCCAGTTGGCGTGGCCTCAGCGCTTGTCTGCCTGTCTTCTCTGCTGGGGGAAGTCCCCGTTGAGGAAACATTCACAACTACCAGCTCGATAAGCCTTGGAGCGGACTACTGTATCGGTGCATTATGTGGCTTTATCTTGCCACAGAT
The DNA here is from genome assembly GCA_018903425.1 of Zaprionus nigranus. NCBI lineage: Eukaryota > Metazoa > Arthropoda > Insecta > Diptera > Drosophilidae > Zaprionus > Zaprionus nigranus. The sequence continues at coordinate 502,287 of JAEIGD010000020.1, forward strand.
AATTGCTGTTTCGCTGTTTCGCTGTTTCGCTGAGAACATCGCGCTATAAATGATTATGTTCTTCTACATTTCACCTTTGTATCATAAATTTCTTGAAATACGTGTATCGCTAATATTTTCGGCTCTCGGCTGTGTTTGGGTGGGTTTTTTTGGCACTTTGGACCCGGCAACGGCAAACGACTCGTCACAAGGTACTTACTTGTTTGGAACATTTTCGTGCAGTTCTTTTGGCACTTTTGGGGTAGATGTAATACTGTGTTTGGATATGCCGCACTGCGGGGAAGGGGTGCAGCTTGTTAGTTCACTTCAAAATTCGCGAAACTATCCTCAAATTCGATCCGATTCTGATTCAAAGTGAGTTCAGTTGAGTTGAGTTTAGTTTAATTTCAGTTCAGTTTAGTTGGGCTGGTACGATTCGAATGGGTGTTCGCGAGCCGACGATTATCATTGGCGTGCGTCTAAGCAAGACTGATTCATGGTTTCAGCTGGGCGCATAAATTTATATTTATACGAAAAACGCCGGGCTGCGTGTGAGGCAGTCCCAGACGCAGACGCAGCGCAGGCGTTGGCGTCGCTATCGACGACGACGGCAGCGCGGCTTCGTGCGACGATGTTTGCTGTCATTGATAGTTGTTCGATTGGCCGCTGTCGACAGCGACGGCGCTGTCGCTGTCGCCGTCGCTGTCTCTGTCAGCGTCGCGGCACACAGCGAACGTCAATTGAACCGTGCGAAAGAAACAGTACACGCAATTCGCGCCACACTTCTGTATAATAATTATTTGATTTGATTTTATGACTGCCCAGGCGTGCTGCCTGTTACCACACACACACACACACCCCCCCTCCACCCTTGCAATTCTCTTCATTGTCCTCTTCTCCCCCCAGCAATATTTGCTTACCACACCAAATTCATGATCAATTTGTAGTCTTGCCCCCCTGCCGACTGCACCCTTCCTGTGGGGGGGAACTTTTTGCAGGCATTGTCTGATCCTCGACTTATCAGAGCAACTGGCCAATTACGTCAATGGATGGATCAGCTCATGAGTATTGTTAAGTTCATTCATTGAATGCCAAGAAGATTTCCTTAGCGCGTGCCCACATGGCAGTCCATTGAGTCACTCCAACAGAGCTTCAATATCACAAAAGAGAAACTGAAGACCTCGCTAAAATATTGCCAATTATTAAACAATTAATTTGACATGTTTCAAATAAGTTCACTTAGATTGGCAGTTGAGAAATAGTTGGAATCTACCTAAGATCTTAACTGAATAAACATGTTACTTGAAGTCGAATTCCCAATCAATTTTAATGACTTCTAATTAATATGGAGGTGAATCTAAAAACACCCTGTTGCTGTTTACTAGTATTTTAAAAATACACTTCCAAGTAAGAAGCAATTATTACTAAGAAATATATACTGGAAAAGCACGCAGACATGCGTCACAGGGCCACATACCCTGTAGGTAGGTAACAATGATGATGGTGACAAGGAGTGCGCAATTATGTTCGATTATCTTAGCGACGTGCAGAAATCAAGGTTCACACTCACTGATGACAGTCCTATTTCGGTGGCATAGACACTCGTATACCGTAATATTCAGCTCTCAAGTATTCACTTTGTTGCGGTAGGTAAACTGCTCAGTAGGCCAGCTAGATGACTACTAACTTCCATAGTCGGGGCAGTGATCGCCCCCAGATTATTATGACCATTGGCTGCCTGATTTACGAGACATTCGAGTGCGATAAGATATTAACCTGAAGAATGTATCTTAACCAGCCTTAGGGGCGTGTGCTGTGCTGTGTTTTGTCTATCACTCTGATGGCACAGAAATCGCACAATTTTCAAACAATTCCTAATAATAATCAACATTACGACATTGTCATCGGGAAAGTAACTTCCTCCCATATCGAGGCGTATGTCAACGACTCGACTCAATTATGTTCTCACTTTCGTCCATGACGTCCCCCTCTGATAAGTGGCAATGGAAAAGTTTACGTTTCCCCACAAACTTTCCACTCTAAGCCGGGAGGCTCAAGGGTCTGCGATGAGTCTGCTAATGGCATTTGATTCATTTAGTAACCCATTTAGTGTCTGTGAATGCAATTTAATTAAACTCACTGTTGAAGTTAGCTTGAGAGGGTCAGTTGGCAGTTGGCAAAGGAGCTTAGAAAGAAGTTTCTAACTTATAAAGGTCAAGCAATCTGGCACAATGCAACTTCTAACGAAAAGATCTTTCAATTTGATCACAGATAGGGCACCGAGCTGTAGAAACATCGATGTTTGCTGAGGTTTCTCATATGAAACATCCATGTTTTGCAGCTCTAATAAGGCATCCCCTTGTGCAGTGATTAATCCCACAAAGTGGCAATAGCATATTCATTGAGTTGGTTACAAACAAGTAAGGTCTAGTAGCCGAGTTCGTATTTATGAAACAATTACGATAAGTGCCCATAAATCTTATCAGAATGCGCCGCGTCGTTTTGAGTCACAGCCCTCATATCTAGTGTTATAGTTTGATTGACCGCCTTTTACATGAGACGCTGGGAGAGAAGCACATGCATAGGGGGGCGGGGCAAGGGCTGTGCTGCCAGGTGGTGGGGGGGGGGGGAGTGGTATGGTTCCTAAATTGATAAATGGCTGTGAAAATTTGGTTGTGATTTAAAAAAGTGTTTTTGTTTTTTTTGTTTTGATTTGTTCTTTTTGTGCCTTGATTTGAATTGTATTATTTGTGGTTGGTCTTATCGGCATTGTCTGGTAATTGGATGCGAACTTTGAATGGAAGGGAATCACATTGGGGGTGTTGACTAATGTGTGTGACACACTCTCTAGGGGCCCGAGCAGACACGAGCAGACATATATCATCAGGGGCACTCAATTATGTTGGGCACAATTGATAGCCCATTGTGGCACACGCTTGTGCCAAGTCTTCGTGCTAATTGGCCGTTGACTCATTGTGACGCCGGCAGAGGAGTTGCGTACACTCTGTAGCTCCTATTGCTGTCGGGGTTAGGGTTTAGGTATAGTGATGGTGCCAGCGATGGTGCCGGGGCTATAGCGAAGAAGTCATTAAGTCAGCTGTCGCCAAAAAATTAGCCAAGAGGTGAAGGGGTAGGTGGGGACAATCTATTTATATTTACCCTCTGCTTACCTGGCGCTATATTTATCATTCAACTTCAATGGCAACGTGACGTATGCGCAACGTCCTGTGACGTAGGCGAGACACAGCCAATTGCGAATTCGCAGTAATTGCTGTTATTATCAAACAGTTGTTGCTGTTCTTGTCTGTCTTTTCTGTCTCTCGCTCTCTCTCTCTCTCTCTCTCCTTCTGTCTGTCCCCCTCTTTGTCAGTTTGTTGATTTGCGCCCTGTTGACATTTAATGCCGACAAATCGCACGCCTAATGCGCGCATTATTTGCCACAATTTGTCTGATTATATTATTAATAATTGTCGGTATAATTGAAAACGATGCTTATCAGAACCCCCCTCCCCTCTCTCCGATCCCTCATCCCTCACTGATTGGTGTGCGACATTTGCCTGTGAATTGACAAGATCGCGCAAGAGGAGGAGAGAGAGACAAAGAGAGAGGGGGGGGGACAGTCAGAGGCAAAGAAGCGTGGAGGCAAACTAGCATGACTAATTGATAAGCGAGCGCGCGCGAGCTTTATCGCGTGCCAGCGTCAACTGCTCTGCTTGCGTAGCTGCTGCTGTCGATGCTGCTGTTGTCGCCGCTGCCGTGGTGTCGCTTCTAATGTGTCAACAGTTGTCGCGTGCGCTTGTTATGATTGTTGACACTTTGCCATTTGCCAGTTAACGCCAGCAACAGCAGCAGCAGCACGCGCTCTGAGGGGTGATCGTGAAGAGATGTGTGATGGGGTAAGGGTAGGGGTTTCTTAACCACAGGTGGTTAGTCACCTGAAGATGAATCAAAGATGAGCGAATGCCTGAAGAAATTCCTTAAGATTGTACGATACGAAAATCCCAATAAACAATAATAAATAAGGCAGACTTACAGCAGATATCGTAGGTACAAATCGTAATATATCTACTGCGAAATGTCTTGAGTTTTGTGTAGATTTGTGAATGTTTATGGTAAGAAAAGGCGCATAAGATTTATTAGAAAGGGAAATATTGGGTATGTAGGGTATATGGGGTATATGGGGTATATATAGCAAGCAGATACTAACATATGCAATATATAATATCATTAAGTAAATGGCTGATCGACCTATTTACATGATATGAGCATTTCGCTAACTCCATACATGCCATATTCATTATAACTCAATCTCCCACTCAGACACTCGATTCGCATTGAAGAGATTCCTCTTTGATCTCATACGCAAGCTTAGAAACAATGTCGATTTCACATAGCTCAGTATGTGTTTGTATGTCGGAGACCTTCATAAAGTGATACAGATTCTCATGGCTTCGTTTTCACTGTCAGCTCTGAGCCATGCGCCAAGTTTAGCTTCCACACTCATCGCGTGTGAATTTTCTCTTACGTTTTTAAGACGCTCCATCTGTCTGTCTGTCTGTCTGTCTCTCTGTCTGTCCCTCTGTCTATCTATCTGGCCCTGTGCGAATCTCTCTTACACATCATGCAAACACTTCCGTTTTGATGTTTGGTCGCCGCAGCCGCCACGCAAACAAAGAAAGGCACGTCGAGTTCCCGTTCATGATCAGACTTGCCAAAAATATCCACACACACTGGCATCACACACACAGACACACACACACACACAAGCATGGGTATATTTGCAATAAAACTCGCCCGGCCTGCCTCGCTGCCACACAACATGCCACACTTGATCGGCATGAACAGAACAAACACAAGTTGCTTGTGTGGGTCAGGTCGGGTTTCCAGCAATTGATGAGCAATTAAGCAGTTGAGTGCTCAACCAGCACAGCCTCCCCCCCCCCCTATTCGGCCACCCCCTTTGGGCTACCCAGACAGCGCTCTCTTCTCAACTGACCTTGTTTCCCCATCAATTGCAGCATGACTAATTTTCGGGGTTTTCCAATTCGATCAGACACAACAATCGCGTAATCACTTGCTCTCTAGCAGCTCATACATTTTCAGTATTCTAAATATTTTGGCAAGTCAAAATATTTCATTTCATCATTTGTGATCCTCTAAGTTTTTATTTGGATTTTGAAAGGTTAGTCATTAAATTGGTTGGATTCCACTCAGAAGAAATTTGGTGAACCACCAAAAAATGTTAGAAGTCTAAGTAATCTTGGCATGTCGTCTAGTCTCAAATTCAATGAAATTCTATTTGTTTCAGAATTTGCCAAGAAGTCTTAGTAAGATATATATTACCTTTATAGTATGTACAGTAAATTTGATTTTAAGTATTTATGTAATTCGCACTTTTTAGTCAATTTTTTTAGTAATTACAAAGGTATTTAATTTGTTCCCATTTTTATATCCATGAAGTAGGAATATAATTTTGGCTAGAAATTTGCAACTCAGCTTTGGAGATATATCTGATTATTCTGAATTGGGATCAACAGAGGAGTAGAACTCTCCCTGTCCGTCTGTCCGTCTGTTGCAACGCAAACTAGTCTCTCAGTTTAAGAGAGTTTAAACTTGCTTATTGCTGCACGCTATAACTAACGGCTCGGAATGAGCCGGATCAGACGCACATATCATATAGCTGCCATAAAAACTATCAGCTGTTTTTTGTTATACTACTAAATTAACTACATCGGATTTTTTCTATACAAATAATATGCATATAAAATTTCATCAAGAACGGAGCACTATAACATATACCTGCCATATGAACAATCGAACGGAATGAGTGTTTTTGAATGAATTGAATTATTGATATTCGAAATAACTTAACTTAGAAGTTTCATTTAAAGTTAGACAGTAATCGAAGTATTATTTTTCAACTCTGCACCATTGTTATATAGAATACTATATATACTAGCATAGGAACGATAGGAGGAGAAAATAACCTGCAAAGGTATGAAACCTTTGAAATGCATAAGGCAGCCTTTTCTTTTCTGGTTAACTATATACTATAGATCTGTTTTTTATCAGAATAATCGATTAGTCTCAAATCTTTTCATATTTTAATATTTAATGTACTTCTTATAATTCAATAAAATATGACTGTGGACATAAGATTAAAGATACTATTGAAATCTGTTCCGTTATATAAAAAAAAGAGACATGTACAAAATAAGGATCCCTACTAAACTGTCTCCTAATAATTAATGCGAATCTGTTAACATTGAAGTGTTTACGTTCTGTATAATATAAAAGAAAGAACACTCTCTGCACCCTCTCTCAAGTAATGCTTCTTCTTTCCCAGCAAGTACACTTCTCCCTAGACATAACCTTACTCCTTCATTTGCTAATTTGGGACATATGTATATGGTACATAGAATGAATCGATTTAGTGAACAAACTTGTTGCATTTGCTGCAATTGTTGCTGGCGTTGTTTTTTGCTGTTGCATTTGCCAATAGTCGCTTGACTTTCGGGTTTCGCCTTCAAGTGCAAGTGGCATCGGCTTGCAGCGAGTTGACTTGAAAGTGTTTCGTGTCTCGTTATTGAAATTGCAATTCAAGATTCTTCACGTACACGTACACGTAAGCCAGGCCAAGCATAGTGCTTGGTATGTCTGTGTGTTTGTGTGCGTGTGTGTGTCTGTCCTCCCCTGCCCCTCTTGCCACTCTCGGTTCCCACTTGCAGCGCATCGAGTTGATTTACATATGCGGCAACAACGGCAGGTCATAAAAACAAACCTCCGTCTTTGGCTCGTTGTTAAAACAACCTGACCATGTCGTGCCTTTGCTTTTGCTTCTGCCCGTCTTTCCACTGTGCCTCTGTCCCACTGTCCCTCTGTCCCTCTGCCTGGTGCCTTGGCCGGCGTTTTTCTTTCGATTTGTTTTTGTTTTCTTTGCAGCTTTTTACTTATTGTTGTTGTTGTTCTTGCTGTTGTTGTTGCAGCGGCGGCTTCAAATGTCACTGCGGCACTCAAATTGGCACTTCAAGTTGGGCAAAATATGACCCAGAAATCAGAGCGCGGGTGTGAGGACTGCAGAACGAAGACTGCAGACTAGAGAGACCGCAGACTGCAGACTGCAGACTGCAGACTACAGACGGGAGACTGCTGGGCGGCAACCGACTGAGAGATGTTCGATTTTCTCTAGGGAAACTGTTTGCCTCAGCAGCAGCAGCCGCCTACGTTGCGCTTCGGGTTCGGGTGCGACTCGGACTCAGGTTCTGTAAGTCCAACTGTCCAACTCAGAGCTTCGCCTGCGTCTGGCTCCCACAGTTGTTCTTCTTGTTGTTTTCGTTATTCTCTCATTGTTGTTGTTGTTGTTGTTGCACTATTCACCGTTTCCACGGACTCTGCTGCAGCTGCAGAAATGCTGCTCGTAATTCGATGTGGCAATGTGTTGTAATAAGGCTAATGATCTGCCTAAGCAGGTAAATAGAACATGTCCCTGATGTGTGAGTGTTTAAGGAGTGTACAAAGAGTGCGAAGAGTGTAAACCGATCCTGCCAGGGCCATTGCCCCTTTTATAGCGTACCTTCATTATTTCTCTGGAGCACCACAACTCAGTCGAGTTACATAGACCCCATGGATATCTAAGGTATATCGGATACTTAAAAATCATTCAATCACTTAATAATCACATTGTGCGCGGCAGATCACTGCTTAATTAAAATATTTACATTGTATACATTAATATTGTCACTATCTAATTGCCTAAGGTTGCCAGATCAATTAGGATCAGCTGTTCAAAATCTATATTCTAAGCAGCTGTTAAATCTTATGCTAAGCAGCTGTTAAATCTTATGCTAAGAACCTGTTAAATCTTATGCTAAGCAGATGTTAAACAGCTGTTAAGATTTACCAGCCTGTACAGCAGCACAGTTGTACATAATTACATTATTAAAATTTATTTTTATTATTATTATAATTATTATTATTAAGTATTTAATTATTATTATTTGGAATTGTTATTATTTGAAAACCCTTGCCTTTTAAAAAATCTTATTCTTCGGAAGGAAGGCGGATGCACATAGCAGAGTTAAATTCCAATTTGAATATAAAAATATATATTTTAATAATCTAACTAAAATTCGAATATAAGTTTTATTTACTTTTAATTAATTGTACAATTTTTAAAATTAATGATTAATAAAACAACTGTCTATAGTCGACTTTAGATAAATAAATAAAAAGTACCCGTAAAGATACATGATAATTATAATATTAAAAGTATTTAATTAGAAAACAGAAAGAAATAACAATCAGAAAATATGTTATTTGCTGTATAATATAAATAAATATGGGTTATTATAGGTAACCATTGTAATTATTAATTTAATTATGCAATATGTTGTTTTCTTTTTTTTTTCAAGTTAAAGTCGTCATTTGTTAAAGTTTCCCGTTCAGTTTTCAATCTATTTATCTGAAATATACCATAATAAGCATAATTAATATATGAAAATATACCATTGAAATATATAATTTGTTTATTTATTTTTCAGCTTTTTTCAGGTTACCGATTTAATATTCCTCTTCCACAGGACAAGATTCCTTGGCTTTTAGCTTTGCCATCTCCAATTCAACGTACTGCCCTCGCTTATGTACACGTGTGTGGGTGTGTGTGAGTGTGTGTGAGTGTGTTTCAGTATGTGATTGCTAGTTAGTTGCAACGTGTGTGCAATGGCCACCATCAAAGCCGCACAAATATCACGTCAGCCAGACATTCGTGAGCCAAAACTTCTTCTTTTGAAGAGCCCAAGAAGAGCTGAAGTAGCTAAAGAGTCTTTGATGTTGTTGTTGCTGCTGCTGCTGTTGATGTTGTTGTTGTTACGGACAGACGCGACTATTGTAAGTAGCCAGAGCAAATGTATCGATTTACAGCGCAAACAACTTGCACAAAAAATGGAGCACAAGAACTGGAACAACAACCAGGAGCAGTCGAGGCTGAAGCTGAGCTGAGGCAGAAGAAGGTGGAGAAGTTGACAAGCTGCCAACGCAGCAAAAGCGCTTACAATGTTGAAGAGTCCATGTCTGGAGAGACGGGACTCTAAGAAGTTGAAGTTGCTGTCGAGGGCGGGGCGGTGTGTTGGAAGGGGAGTGCAGCAAGAAGCAGAGCAAGTTGCTGCCGCCGTTCAGACAATTAAACAAATTTGATACAGCCAAAGCGACTTGGGACACCGACTTCAACTGCAGCTCCAACTTCTAACTTCAACTCGGACTATGTCCCCGAACAGGGAAAGATGAAGAAGGGGGTGGAGAGAAGAGGGAAGAGCGAAGAGGGAAGGGAAGGGGTTTTGCTGCAAGTATTAGTTGCATTTATTTCGAAGCCCCAAAGGTTTATGAACTTCCGGAGTCGGAGCCGCATGGGCTTGCATATGCAAAGTGCAGGCCAAGTGAGAAAGAGAGGGATGCACTCCCTCTCCTCAATGCAGTAACAGATGGATATGGATGTGGATATGGATATGGATATGAATGTGGCTTAGCCACGCACAGCGATGCGGACAGCAGTCTGTGTCCACGCATAATTGAGCCCCCCCACACGACGACGCTGACGACGACGACGGCGACAGTCGATGACACAAGGCAATGACACAATGGAGGTTAGGAATGCATGAACTGAAGGTTCTTTATGAGCATACGGGATCTGGCCAGTTGGGAAGATCTTCAAATCCAGGCCAGAACATTATTCAGCGTCATTCAATTAGTCACGACGCTCTGTTATCACTTAGCTATGAATCAGCCATGATAAGGCAACCCGATGGGGCGTTTGTTTATACACTAAGTTGCCATGTAGGTGGCAGGTTACATGCGTAGATCAATAAATGGATGGCAGTGAGCCGTGTTAATCATCTGGGTGGAGGATAGGGGCGGGGGCGGGCGCGGGCGCACAGACATTGCCTAATTAAAACCATGGCAAATGCGAATGGCCAAAAATAAATCAAATGTCGCGTCGTCGCACCAAATCATTTCCTAATAACCCAATTAGAGCTTCGACGACCTACGCAACGGCAGGCAGCATTAACAGCAGCAACAGCAACAGCAACAACAACAACACCAACACCAACACCAGCAGCAGCAGCAGCAACGGGCAGCAACCAATAACTACGGAGGCCGAGGCGAATCTGGGGCCATGCGTCATGCCCCAGCAGTGATGACGCCACAAGCAGCAGAACGACAGAGATGGCTGCATCTTCACAGATCCATGTCCAGACTCCAGTCCACCTTCGAGACCATGGTGAAGAGCAACAACGTCCAAGTGCTGCACAGCTCAAATGACGTCACTGGCGACATGCCAACCTGACCTACAAAGTGACCCAAATTGGGCAGCAGCAGCAGCAGCTTCCAGCCAACGCATGAATGAACACGGCATCAACAACTACAGCAGCAACAACAACAGCGGCAGCAGCAACAACAACTTCAGTTCGGTTGGCAACAAACTTGCCCTCGAGTATAACCAGAAATAAAGTTCCAATTGATTAGCCCGTTCGCGTCGATCGTCGTCGTCGTCGTCGTCGTCGTCGAAACGAGACTCATCATAAAAAAATTTGACTCACTGATTAAACTTGCAGATCCCCTTCGCCCCCTCCCTCGATCAACTACTTCACCTCTTGCCTTTTTGCTGGTCTTCTGCCTGCCGAAAAGCCATTTAAAAAAAATCGAAACAATTTGACAGCCGATTAAAGACATCCAATAAAAACACAGTTGTCCAAGCGATATTTATGGTAACACTTTATAGCACAGACATTAACATATTTGTGTAGACGCATGTGCGTGCCTCAATTGCTTGGTATTATAACAATTGACGAAATCCAATACCTGCGCTGACGATTTTCGCTATCAGCTTCGATTCGTTTAGTTTTTTTTTTTTCATTTTTTTTTATCAGATTTTGATTATTTAGTTTTATCGTTTATACGGGCGACTGGAAAAGTTTTTGGCAACAAACTATCAATTACACAAAGATAAAGATGAATGAAATTGTTTGATTAAGTTTGTTTGTTTAATAGTGACATTTTTATAGGAAATTCTGTTGTTGGAATATACTTACATACGTATGTTTAGTTAAAAATATAATTATATTTTTATGCCAAATGGTATAGACATTAATATATACATAGGTATATTAAAAGTAAAGTAACATTTGTATTGTAACATTTTTATGGCAAACTTTAGTTAGGTTGTATTTTTTTATGGCAAATTTTATAGAAAAGTTATAATAAGATCATAATTTCAAGGCAACGACCTAAACTACATAAACTATAAATACTTTTTTGCAGGACTCTCTTGTATGGTACTATGGAAATTTTAATTTAGAATATTTATATATTATTACATGGTATTATGGTATACATATAGTATATAATAATACATATATATTTTAGTATTTATGCATAGGTAAGGTTGTATATATAGTTTAGTTTATTGGTACATACATACATTTAATAAAATTAAATTAATATAGAGCAACTGCATACTATAAATTCTTATTGCAACATTATTTACACTGTCTTTTATAGCGCAAAATATATATACATATATATTTTAGTATTTATGCATAGGTAAGGTTGTATATATAGTTTAGTTTATTGGTACATACATACATTTAATAAAATTAAATTAATAAGAGCAACTGCATACTATAAATTCTTATTGCAACATTATTTACACTGTCTTTTATAGCGCAAATATAGTTATATTTATATTTTATTACGACGTAAGTAATAGTCTGTATAGTCTGTTGGGTTTTCAGATACAATCGTATCATACTATAATTTCTGGGTTAATCTTTAGCTTCTCATTGACTAGCCTATTAGAGTTTCGATTGGGGTTTCATCACTTTAGAAAGCTTTCATATGGTTAGTTGTAGTCAAGTTGTTTTTCGGCTCTTTGCCAGATAAGCTATAAGGTAATTAAGAGTCGACTTCCAAGCAGTTAGTTAGTCGCAACATGCTTTCCTTATCTCGCTCTACAACTCTCTTTGTCACTCTGCCATGATCGATCAGCTTAAGTTGGGCGGGCATATAGTTGTTAGTTAGGGGTCTGGCTCTGGTTATTATTTCACAAGATTGCCTTAATCAAGTAGAAACAAGTTGCCGCATGCCGGCGAATGGCACACTCGAACTTGTACTCACTTATGTAGTCACACGACACTCATGCGACGACTATTCAAAGCTTCAACTAAATTTTTGGAAAATCCTAACCTAGTGCAACAAAAAAGTACCAAGTGCCATGACAAATGCACATCGAGTCACATATAGTATATATGATATACTCGTAGACGAGGTAATACACGTTTGTATATATGATTTTCCAGGCGGCGGCTGTAAGTTGTATTACGACCATTAAGTAATAGTTATCATCGAGCTACGAAAAGTTTACCCCGTGAAACCCCGTGTATTTCACAACAAATTGAATTTACCGTATTCAGATTTAGATGAGACGAACAACAACAACAACTACAGCAACAAGATCTACTTGAATATTGCTGAAAAACCCAATGGAATTCTCAAAGTTGCCTCTGACGTCGTTTGAAAATGCTGTCGTTTACCCTATCCAATGTACTCCCCCATGTGAATTCAATGGAATAGGCGACCTTTGATTAATTGCAAATAACGTCATGGCACGCGACAGATACTTTGTTGTTGTTGCTGTACGGATTATTGTTGTAATTGTTGTAGTTGTTGGAGTGGAATATGTAGTCAGAAAACGTAATGAGCAGTCTGTAATCAGATTGCAAATCAAATTGTTAGTCGCTAAGCGGGGCAAGCAACGACATGCGCCGACAGCCCCGTTAACTGACTCATTGTCAGATACAGTTACACACAAGACACACTCACACACACACACACACACACGCTGTTGTGCCACATACCCTGCCTCACTTCTTCCCTTTGCCTTTTATTGTCGCTGATGCAACTGTGGCGATCTGCTTTCCTTTGTATCTATGCAAGCGTGTGAATGTATCTTCAGCTCTAAATATACACACACACACACGTTATGTAGCTACGCATGATCATCTCATATCTGCAGCCCATTCCGCATGTATCTACGTAAGTATCTTACGAATCTACGCATGCTTGTATCTATGTATGCCTGGGTCCCTCTGTGTGTATCTGCAGAGCAATGCGCAAGTATCTACGCACGATTGTTCAAGTATCTGCAACTAAGTATGTACTCAACCTTAACATGTTTGCATTTATCTGTTATCAGTAACACGCCCTCGACTCAGGCGGGGGGGGCCAGATAATGTTTGGGTGTCAGCGGGATAGGGAAAGATAGCGAGTGGGCTCGTCTATTGTTTAATTAAGTCATTCGACAGTTAATTTATGGTTCGGCCGTAATGTTTAATCACACATTATTTATGCGCAGAGCAAACCACCACGCGAAAGGCCAAACGTAGATCCCCCAGTTGCCAGATACCAGACACCAGTTGCCAATTACCAGTTACCAGCTACCACTCGCCCATTGCCAATGCCAATCGTCAGTCGTTCTAATCGTTAGTCACATAGTCAGTTGGCATATCGTAATGCAATTTATTGGGCTCCTCCTAATTGTTATAATACGTGCGTCATTCGCGTGCCCCACGATAATCACATATAATTCCAACGGGGGCTTTGTGTCTACTCAAATTAAAACTGACCAGTCTATTAATTGCTAGTTGATTGCACCAATCGGGCCATATAACTATCGTAAGTGTGAATCTTTACATTAAAAAATGCAATAAGTTGACAAATCTTTATTATATTCAATATTTAACAGTCTTTTGAACTGTGTTGTGAGGGAACAGAACTTACGATCTACGGGCGGTATTGGTCGCAAACCCGCGTTTATCTTTTTGCAAGTTGGTTAGGATGTGCAGATATTTCATCGTCAGAACTGACTGAAGAGAGAACATGTCAGTAGACCAGTATTCCAATTTTTTACAGGCATGAGTCAATGAGAGATCAATCATATTAGTAGAGGTAAGTAGTAGTATAAGTAGTTGTAGTAGTTATAGTAGAATATTTTATAGTTTTTAGTAGTTGTACTATTCCAAATTGCACCAGGTAAGTTCTGCATCCGAAATATATCCAATCTTCTCCTTGCCAAGGTCTCAGTTCGAATAGCAAACTAAGTAAACTTTTTTTAAATTTCAGACGAGGCTTACGCAAATTGAATTTGTAACTTATTTCGGAGATTTCGAAAGTGAAATTGCTCGAACAGGTTTGCTGTTACTTCCTCCTTGCCCCGAAAAAATGTTGTCTGTGAATATTTTCGTTGTTTTTGTTGTTGCTCTCGATCTGTTTCACGGCCTGGTGAAATATCGAAGAGCAACGACGTCAGAGCTGGCTACGAATGTGAATACCAATGTGAATGCCAATGCGAATGCCTTAGCCATAAATAAGACCTTTGAGCGGATTTTCGAGCAAATATTTCGCACCGTTTAATTTGTATGCATAAATAATAATTATGCTCGCTTCTCGGAAATGCGCGCGGCACTTTTTGTCTTAAGGGTATTTGGTCTGCGATCTGCGATCTGCGGTGTGCGATCTGGGATTGGATCATCAATGAATTGTTAGTTGATAGGATCAGAGGGAGCAAGCGCCTATCGCAAAGGAAGTGTCCCGAGTGCCGAGGCTATCGAGTTCGCAAGTTCTCGGAATGCACAAGCGCATCATCGGCATCCGCATTAGGATCGGACAGGAAGCTGCCAAACTAAGTAGGGGAGGAACGAGCAAAACGAGAGAGAGAGAGAGAGACAGAGAGAGAGAGAAAGAGAAAAGAAGAGGTAGCTCTGAATACAACCCAGAGATTAACAAAGATTAGAAGTAAAATAATCGATGCCTGAAACAAAGTAAAGGTCAATAAATAAACAAACTGCAGTCCCTGCACTCTGGACTATCCAGGTATATGTCATGTTACTACAATGTCTGGCAGAACGCGCTCTTAAAATGTCATACTGCTATTATTGTGCCAATAAACTCACACACACACACACACAAACAGACTTACACACACACACAATTAGCACATTTTATGAGCTTGCAATTCACAACAGGTTCTAGAATGCGACGTGCTTATGCTAATTAAGAATTCCCATTGCAATTTCAGTCAATGAAAACGAAACCGAAAGGTTGTCAATAATTGTGTAATCTGTCTGTATAAATAGTAATCTAGCTGTAAACAAGCTAGCTGGCTTCTCATTTCAATAATCACTTGTGTACAGTCAAGTCGAAAGTGCAGGCTTGACTTGTTATATCTCTCAGTTACACCAGATATATTAATATTGTCTACAGGCCCCGTACCCCACGTGGTCTCTGTTCAATGGGATAATCAATTTCAGCCCCCACACAACACGAACTTAACAAAAGACCAGAGACCAGCAACAGCAACAACAAGCGCTACTGTCTAGCGAGCTGAGCTCGCGCCCCTTTGATAAATGGATCCACAGATATCGGCGTCATGGCTAAAAGATACAAATGTATCTGCTAGCTACTTTTGGCTGCTGTGCATGCATAAATGGCGGGCATATTGAATCTAATCATCTAAATTAAATGATATGAAATTATGTTATAAACATTTTTACGACCGCACGAACTACAACAACAACAGCAGCAACAACAACAACGGCAGCAGCAATAAATGGTGTGCCAATCAAGGGACAACAGCAGCAACAACAATGAGAACAGAGTCAAAATCAGCATCACATTTAACGCGGCTTTCGGTACGTTTTGTTGTAGTTGTTGCTGTTGTTGTTGCTGCTGTTGTTGCTGCTGTTGTTGCTGCTGTTGTTGCTGCTGCCTTTTATGTCTCTTGTTGTTCGCCGGCTTTTGCTGTTAATCATTTTGGGGCCTGTCTCGATGGCTGCCCCGCTTGGCGGTATCTCGAGTTAATCTTGTTAAAACAAACCGTTTCAATAAATACAGCGATAATGCAATTTTAATGCCATTAAGATGAGCACCAATTATGGCCAGCACCAGAGGAGCTGCAAACTGAAGACCTGAGCTGAGCTGAGCTGAGCTCAAGACCGAAACGTTTCGGGCCCGGACCGACCTTTGCTTTACCCCCCCTTGCCCCCACGATTTGGCTGTGCTTTCGGTTTGCCATTCATTTCATCTTTGACCGCAAAATCATTTGTGATCCTTTAAGCAGCGACGGCAACTTTTTACATCCCATCCATATGATTATCATTTCGTACACCCTTCCAGTGAGGGGGAGTATAGCGACTTGGCCGCACAGTTGACACACCTTCAATTAGCTGCGAACTTAGAAGGAAATAATTTCTTCTTCTCACTTATGTTTGTTTTATTATTATTTTTTTTCCATTAGGGATCAGATTCTTTTATAGCACATAAAGTGAAAGATCAAACATCTTAAGCGAGTTGTTTATTTATGGGCTTTTTTTTAAAATGAAATTTAAAAAGTTAAATTTAAAATTTATTCTTTTAAAATTACTCTGACAATATAAATAATATTACATATATAACAATATGAAAATAGGTTGAAAAATTGAGGTGAAGTAAACAGTTTGAAATAGTTGCTTAAATATTACTCTTAAATATAAATAAAAAAGTAAATAAGTTAAAAAATATGAAAATATGTTTAAAATCTGAGGTGAAACAGTTTGAAATGGTTGCTACTTTAAATATGAATAAATAATAGAAATAGGTTCGAAAATAAAAAAAATAATTGCTTTAAGATTACTGTTCAATGCATATGAATAATATTAAAACAGGTTAAATAATCTGAAGTGAAATAAACAATTTGAAATACTTGCTTTAAGATTACTCTTCAATATAATTAATATTAAAATGAAACACTGTTCTTCAATATGAATATTATTAAAATAGGTCAAAGATTATGAAAATAGGTTAAAAAGCTAAAGTTCGTTAAAGTTCGATTATTTAAAATTTAAGAAACTAATAGAAAATGCCATTGAACACGATTTTATCCTATGCTGCATAATCTCTTAAAGATCCAAAAGCTTCAATTGGAATTCGTCGTGTGTTTCGCCATCCTGGTTAGGGTATTCGTCAGTCGTTGTGTCGGTCCTACGCTCTCGTTTCTGTATCGCTTCCTTAGTGTTGCCACTCAGGCATTGTTGCGGTTTCTGTTGCCCTGCAACGATCTCGCCCCCGCATATCGTGCACATTTGACAAGCGAGAGAGAGAGAAAGAAAGAAAGAAAGGGGAAAGTAGAGAGGAGAGGAGTCAAGGAGGCGGAGTATGTAGATGGTCAGCAATGGAGGGACAAAGTTGAGGAGGGAGCTCTTTTTTATTGTTTATTTAACATTTCTGCGCTCTTATTTTATTTTGTTTTCAGCACTTATTCCGTTTGGCTGTGTCGCTTCGGCTTTTGATTCGGTTTTGCTTTGTTTTTGTTGTTGTTGTTGTTGTGTGCTGCTGTTGTTGCCTGTGCATTTTCATTGTTCTTTATGATGCTCATTTAAAATTCAAGCTTTGTTTCATTAAGAAACACGTTCGCCTGCGCCAATTTCGACATTAACGCCGCCGACGGCGCTACGCAGCTTGTTAACGTTTTTACTGCCCATTCTCCAAGTTCCCCCCAGTTACTATAGTTCAGTTCCCCAGTTCCCCATTCCTCCAGGCTTGCCAGGGGTAGACAGGTATTCCAGGCTGCGATCAGCACTCCTCGTTGATCCTTAATGTCTGTGCTGTGCAATCAAGCAGCAACAACCAATAAAGGGCAACAGAAACGGCTTTGATGGCAGTTCCACTTCCAGTTGTAGTTCCAGTTCCGGTTTGAGTTTCCTATCTAAGCAGTCGGTTTAATTTTAGCTATACTTCTAGAGATTTACTTAATCTTCTTTTAATTGCAATCTTAGCTTCTATGATAGTTGCAGTTTCACTTCTAGTTCATGTAATAGTTCCTTGGCATATCTCCAGTTCTGTTATTAGAAAACTACATACTTCCAATAATATTTCCACCTATATTAGCTACTTTCTTTAAATAAATGTTTAGTTTATTTAAGCCACAGCTGCAGCAAAAGTTCAAGTTCTAACTTCAGCTCTACTTTCGTTCTAGTCTCAGACACATTGTCATTGATAACTGATCCCACTGCGTTCTTTCCCTCTTTCTCTTTCTCTCTCACTCTCTTCCTCTTATATTTATCTGCTAATCCTGCTCCTGTCCAGGCTCAATTAATGCCCGCTCGAGCCCTTGTCCTAAACTGCGGCGCATTGTGCGAAGCCCGATCCCGGACCCGAGTCTTGTTGCAAAGGCAGCTGTTGCCGCTCCTTGACAGCTGCTACCAACAAGAGCGACACCAACAGCAACACCAACACCAACAGCAGCAGCAACAACAATACAGTGATTTGTAATATTTTGAAGTGCATAATTGATGTCGACTGCCGCCGCTTATGAGTGCAGCGATCATCCATGATTCCATGATCATTCCCTTTTCCCATTTATCGATCCTCGACAATTTGTGTTGCTGTTGTTGTTGTTGTTGGTGTGTTGCCGCTTAACGCCCACATTCGGGGCGGTAAAAAGGGCGTCACATACAATAAAGTTGCAAGCCAACATCATCACCGTGTCGACGCGTTTGGTGGTCCTGGGACCCACCCTGAGTTACTTTATCGCCGATCTACATAGAGAAGGCACTTGATTGAAATATTGAAGAGATCGATAAGTGGATCTAGAGTTGTCTAAGTGGATCTCAGGTAAGTGTATTTCGAAATTAAGATTTCTCTGATAATCACACTAACTTTATCGATGCAGATCAACTAAAGATACTTAATATAATCAATAACTAAATTGAAAGTAATACATATGAGTATACTTTCTATTGTAGACCAAACATGAGTTACATATTCCTGATGCGATCTCCAATTTACGTAAATTTCTGCGACTTCCCTCCACATCTGGCTTGATCGTGTTGGATCGCTTTGTGTCTGGTCCCATCTCACTTAAACTTGGCTAATAGCTCAATTCGCATAGCCATAAAACGCAGCGCCGTTCCGGCCTGAAGACGATCTAAGCCCAAGTGCAGTTGCCATCAATTTGCCAGCGCAGCAAGCACACTCTATGCATATATACGATATACGGCCTGCTTGCGTGCCTCTCTCTCTCTCCCTGTCTCTATACACGTATGCACGGATGCCTTACGGATGGAGATGGGGCCTCCGGTCCGGCAGAGAGCCATAAAAATAAAAGTCATTGACTCAATTTGGAAATGTCTCACACACGACGCTGGCAGTAGAGCTGGAGAAGGTATCTGGATGTGTGTTGTGTGTTGTGTGCATCCACGAGGAGGGGTGGGAAAGAAGAGTGTAGAACGGAGCCAGTTACCGCTCGACGGAGGCTGCTTGAGGGGGGCGTTCCAGCAGGCGCTTGTGATTATCCTTTCGCACGTTTGACTGCCGCGCTTGCTTAACAAATCATAAATATTGTTGTTGTTGCTGTTGGGTCTGCGGAACGTCTGTGCCTCGGTCCGGAGATCTGTCCAGCTGTCCAGCTGTCCGTCCCGGTACGTTGTGCTGCCTCGTTGTGGTCAGTTATTGATGGTGGTCGCCTTCGACGTTGCGCAAAAGTTTCCACCTTTTTATGGCTGGCCGAAAAAAAACACAGAGAGAGCAACAACAACAACAACAACAACAACAGAAAGAAGCTTGACTCGCCGCCACAAAAGGCTTCAATCATTTAATAAGCGCTGCCTGCACAAAGCGGGTTGAGGCGGCTGCAGGGCGGGACAAGTCGAGGCACGACAAAGGCCGCGGCCGCCTTCCGCTGTGTTATTAACTTATTCATAACAATAACAAGAGCCGAACTACGTGAGTTCTCTCTGTCTCTCCTTACCCCATGCCCCTTTCTCCTCTCTTCCTCTCTCCACTCCCTCTGCTGGGCAATGTGGGAGCCACGCCCACGCTTCCGTGTGCAGGGAGTGCAACATTACAATGGCAACACAGCTCGTGTCGATCTGACAAGTTGATAGCGCCAGTTCGAGATAACTAGATCAATTTCGAATTCAAATTGAGCAGCTAAAGAGGTGGCGATCAGGAGTATATATACACACATGAGTATATGTATGATATACATATATGCTATACTATAATGCATGATCAGTGATAATTCGTTAGTTTTGGATTACAAGATCGATTTGGAATTCAATTCTAAGTGAAAAGGTGCCGAACAGATGATCTATAGTTATGCAAATATTATCATTGATCATCGATTCACTGGTGGATCATAGTACCAATTTGGTGGCCATACATATATAATATGTTATAATATGTTATACAAAGTTTAAGATCAATAAAGAAGAGAAGTGCTTGTCATTGATCTCCCACTTGGTGGTCCCTCAAACCTTTACCTTCTTATCTTCTTCACTGTCTGCTATATGATCTCCATCAATCAATCAAACTTTGGATTATAGTGTGTGTTTTCCAGTACGATGTGTATACTATATGTTTGTCGAAAAGATGTACCATATAACATAGGAGAACTGCTTGCTCTTATGTTAAATGGGAAGTCAAAAAGACCAGATCCCAAGATACCATTCAATACTTTAACAATTTTAAAAATAAGGCCTTCTTCTAACTGTTGCTTTCTCACTCGAACACACATGTGCAAATACGACTTGAATTACTGCTGTTTATTGTCAGATCGGATTGCAATTTTGAGGTTAATTTAGTTAGCTTAGTGTATGTCAAAGTAAAACAGTTGCATCTTGTATACGTCGCTTACAAATAGAAATTAAAAGTTAAATTATTGATAATATTAAACATTTGAAATAAACTTGATCTGCGCATAGTATACAGGAACCTCCTTTACGAACTTGGATGACTCAAGCTTTTGTTATAGCTGAGATATGTATATTCACACAGACAGAGATCCTGATCAAGAATATATATACTTTGTGAAGTCTACCACGCCTTCACCTGCCAGTTAAATACATTTGCACAAAGAGTATACCTCTTTTTGGACCATCATCAATGATCGAAGGGTATAATAAGATCTTCACTTCGGTAAGTTCTCATTGCGCACACTGTGAACCTCTCTCTCTCTCTCTTTGGCAACTGTTGGGCAAACAATGCCGCAGCTCAGGTACCTGGCAAATGTTTATGCATAAATATTTATTATAATGCCCTCTTATGGGGCTGAGAGCCGAGAGGGCTACCTAAGCTCTCGCTGCACAAGTAAGTGGATGATGTCCGGTAATCACATAACGCCCATAAATCACACATTTGCCAATGTTTTTTACGGTTGCAAAAGAATTTTGAAAACCTTTTTGGCTAATCTCTTTTAAATATTGCCAATGAGCCGACAACGACAAGGTCAGTCCATACGAGACTCGCCTCAGCTTCGAGTCAAGGCTTATGCAATGGGCTCTCCAACTCGAATTCATTTTCCCGGCGAGTCATTGACATTGATCTCAAGAAATGCAGGGGAGAGTGAGCGGAGAAAGAGGAGATGGAGGGGACGGGGGAGGGACATCAACTGTAATTGCTTGGCATTCAAGTGCACATCCTTTAATCCGTCAGCGGGAAAAACCTGAAACGGTACAAATATTTGGCGTCGGCGTTGACAGCGTTTTGTAGTTTTCCCAGCGGCAAACTTGTCGGCAAACTAGAAAAGGAAAACACACCGAAAGAAGAGAAAAAAGAAACAAAAAAACAGAGAAAGAGAATTATAAATATATATATAAATGTTCAAACACACATATAAAATATAAAACACAATGTGTTAATAGAAATGTTTCAGCAGACATAAAGAGAGAGAAAAGGACAGAGAGAGATACAGCGGACACCGAGTGAGGGAGAGGGAGTGGGAAAGGAAGCAAGTGAAGCGCAGCTAGCGATATTTCCTTGGAACTCCATAAAAATAGCTAAACGTGCAGGGGCCGTCCAGAACCAGCATCGTTGATCGTAGACGAAGTCAGAGTCAGCTTGGTCTTGGTCTTGGTCTGCGGCCAAAACCAGAACCAACAAGCTGGGCGAGCGGTCTCTGTCTTGATTTCCCAGCGGCTACTCGCTCTCTTCTACTTTTCCACTCTCTCTTTCTCTCGCTCTCCCTCTCTCTCGTTTCATTTCATTTCAATTGAGCGCTTCATTCTTCTGCCTTCTTTCGAGTCGGCAGAGAAATTCACTTTCATCTTTTTTCAATAGGTAGCCGAACCGATCGGGCGACCAACCTGTGGCGAACACCCAAACTGGCTCGAACTGACGGTGACCTCGACATTGGCATCCTTTTCTCGAGAGATCCTTTAATGTCTAAATTCCTGATGTGTCATACCGCCCAAGTTTGCCCGGGGCCCGACCTGCCGCTGTGCTGTGCCGTGCCGTGCAGCAGCAACATCCTTGATCCCTTGACGCTATTGTCTGCCGCTAACAGTTCACCTGAGTCCCTCACTGTCCGCTGTCCGGTGTCCGCTCTCGCTGCGTCTCGCTCTGGCACACACTCGATGGTGCCATCTCCCTCTTAGAACTGCTGTGAACCCTTGTGCGGCGTGTAAATATTTTCCCAGCGTCCTGCAAACGTTTTGACAGTTTTTATTAGATCAAAATCCGGGCCTACAAGTGGCATGTGATAAATTGCGGCCAAAGAGAATCGACGATGATGGGCCCAAACGAGACAGAGATAGCGATAGCGTCACTTCGTAAAGAGATCAAGTGTCGATGCGATCACTCGTGTGAGTGTGTGTGTGTGTGTATGTGTGTGTGTTGTGACTTTTACACTCGCCTGAGCAACTGTGAATTGTAATCTCCGCTTGCGTGTGTGCTTGTGTGCTTGTGTGCGTGCTCGTTTGTATCGCTCTAATCTCCCAGAAGAAAGTCGCGCCAAAGATCAAACAAATTAAGTTCAAACATGGCAAATAATGCGAAACAATGCGATAGAAGTCTCGCATTGAGCCGTCAAACCGAGAACTCCTGCTCGGCATTTCCGAGAAGCCAACTAATTGATGGGCAACATTCAAATGATTGTCAGATCAGGCGACAATGGGATATCGAAAGGATACGACTGCAGCGGAAGTGGGCATTGTCCTGGGAAGCTTTGACGAAGTAATTCATTGGCGCAACATATATAAGAGAAAAATTGAAATATTGAATAAACAAAACGATATTGATTAAATATAAACATATATAAATATAATGAAATAAGGAAAAAGGCAGTAGGAAATCTTTTCAAAAGTTAATTACATTTATTGTATTATTGTGGAAACTTATTGAAACCTGTAAAATGAAGGGCCTTAGTTTATTTTAAAGATCTATAAATGCTATAATATTTATATTTATAAATGGAAATATTAAAATTAATATATGCGCATACAAACGTGGACAAAAGTATTTTGACAACGCAAAGCTAGATCAACCAACGCTTCTGACTCCAAACTGAGAGTAGTAAAGGTGAACAATTTAATTATATGAGAGAGACAACAACAATTATTATCAATCGAGCAATAGCTTGCATTGCTTGCATAGCTTGCATACATATTTATTTTCTATTATTTTTTTTTACGCCAGCCTATGATTCTTTGCCTGGACAAAAATAATTTTGACATTGCCTTTCATAATCATTTTTGTTGATTCGCTTGCTGTGCTGTGCTTTGGTTTTTACGTTATTTTTCTCGTCTTTATTAATATTAACCACTATTTTAAATCAGTTTTTTTAAATATGGGCCAAAGAATCATAGGCTGGCGTAAAAATAATAATAGAAAATAAATATGTACCGTTATCGATGCAAGCTTTTGCTCGATTAATACTTTTGTTGTTGTCTCTCTCATAAAATTAAATTGGTTACCTTACTACTCTCAGTTTGAAGTCAGAAGCGGTGGTTGATCTTGCTCTACGTTGTCAAAATACTTTTGTCCACGTTTGTATGACAAAATATATAGAATAAACTAGAAAGAAGGTATGCCGAAGGTTCTTAACCTTTGCAGAATCCAATCTGCTGCAATCGTTTTAATACTAGTTATTAATAATATAGCCGAATTAAATAACAATACGTCGATTATTGTCTTACGGCGATAAGTTCTGCTTTTTCGAGGAACCATACCGGTCTTCATAGTACAAAAACTCTAATTTCGACGAATGCTTTCTATGGCAGCTATATGTTATAATGGTCTGATTTTGTTTAAATCTTATATGAAGTGAAAAGATTTCGACGAATGCTTTCTATGGCAGCTATATGTTATAATGGTCTGATTTTGATTTAATCTTATATGCAGTGAAAAGACGACATAGTAAGTTTGGCTGCAATAGCTTGACATATAACAAGCACTGGCCGATGGTTTATATGACAGTTTTACGACATATCGGTCCAATAAGGCTTGTTCCGACTTATATACAGCGTGCAGCAATAATAAGCATATGTGCCAAGTTTCATCGATATTGCTGGAAAACTGAGAGTAGTTTGCGTTGCAATGGACAGACAAACGAACAGACAGACGGACAGACAGACAGACATACTTTAGAATATATGTATTTACTTTATGAGGTCGGAGATTTCTCGTAATGTGGGATGCAAACTCCAGACCAAAATTAATATACCCTTTGCAAAGGTATAATACATGATGTTAATAAGTATTTACCATATATATATATATTGTACATGTATGTATAATTCAAACAATATACCCAATGTACATCAAACAAATCGAACTTCCTCACGAAGTTGCCTACCGAGTTCGCAAACGCACAGCATAATTCTAGGCATGACCCTTATTGGGCCCCTCTGGCCGCCCCCCTACAATCAGCAGCAACTGTTTCGCGGGCCTTTATTGGTTTTCTTATCGCGCGTAATTAAAATCAAAGTCGCTCGAATAGCTAAATAATCAAATCAGTGCCTAATAGACGGCAAACGTTTTCGTAGGGACCCTTCAAGGGGTGGGTATTACTATTATTATTATTATAAGTATTATTGCTACTATTATTATTAACTATCTGTGTCATGTGGATAATGTGGCTCGTTGTATGCGGCAATCGGAATCATCAGCAGTCAACAAAGGGACGCAGCACAAAGTGGCAGCGGGTGGTGCGACAAGAGGATCGCCAGTGACACCATTGTAACCACAACAATATCAACGGCAATAAGAACAACAGCAATAGCAACAACTGTTGCAACCAAAAGAGGAAGTTAATCCGTTGCCATAATCGCTGCATAGCGCCACAGCATGAGGCAACTGCAACGACGACTCCTCCTCCTCAGAGTCTGAAGACGATCCCGAGGACGGCGAGTTTTCCAGTCTCTCCATCTCTCTCTCTCTCTTTGTCTACCTCTCTCTCTCTTTATTTTTTCTCTCGAGCCCCCATTGAAGTGTCAGCAGTGCCACTCGCAGTGTATATGTGTGAGTGCAAGTGCCGGTCTGTGTGTGTAAGTGTGAGTGTGTGCGAGTGTAGCCGATGCTAATCTGCCTGGAGCACACTGTAAGTTCTTGCTGCTATGAAAACTGAAAGTTAGCAGTAACCTTCTAGTGCATTGTCTATGCTCTTCATCAAATATTTAGGAAATGAAACACTTTGAAAATATATAAACAAATAACATGAAATATGGTGTAAAGCAAATATAATGAACTAACGAAAGTGACAAGACCATAAACATTTCATAATAACGTTGAATGATAAATATAAACGTATAAAACATTATTTTATTATTCATTATGCAGTTATTTTGTTTGCTCATTATTATTATATTATAATTATTCTTAAGCAAGTGTAAGTGTATTAAATACTTCTGACTTTAGTTGAATGTTCTTCGTATTTTTTTATAAATACATAGAACATAAAATGATAACTAAGGCGGCACAGATACTCTGTCTGAAGAATCTTTAAGAATAAACAAAAACTCTGCTACTTCTCATTAAATAACAGTGCATATATAAGCAGATTTAAATATACGTATTTATAAATGCCTATAAACAATTGAATAAGCCAAGTACCTGCGTCTGTTTGAAGAGCATTTGCATATAGTCTGCCTGGCCTGGAACCTTGCCCAAAAGTGCGCAGACAATGCCAATATAAATACTGTGTAGCACTTTAGCATTTTACAATAATAGCAATAACAACAAGAACAACAACAACAGTCTCAACAATAACACGCGATAACAACAGCAGCAACAACAACTGAAACAGCAGCAACAACAACAAGACAAGCTCAGTGTCCATTGCCATAATAAACAAACAATTACGGTTTCATTTTTTTGCTGTGGCAGTTGCAGTTGTAGTTGTTGTTGCAGCTAGTTGAACCCGCGCCCCAAGCAGCAACGGCAACAGCAACAACAAGCGACAATCTTCACAGCAGTTGGCGTTGGCCAACGCCATTCCATATTGTTGCCAGCGATTCTCGTGGCATTTTGTGCGATGCGCCGCGGGGTGTAAAAAATTTCGCACAACAAAAGCGCGCGGCGCGATAAGAACTTAACAATGGACCCAGAAACAGCAGCAGCAGCAGCAGCAGCAGCAGTGACAACAAAGCTGGGCAAACACACACGCACACACACAGAGAGAGCACCCAACACACACACATACAGACACACACGCGCAACGACACTTGGCAAATCAAGTGAGGCTAATCGCTGGCTAGGTCGGACGTCCTCGTCCTCGTCTTGTCTAAGGCCAACTAATTGCGGC
Source organism: Zaprionus nigranus (assembly GCA_018903425.1). NCBI lineage: Eukaryota > Metazoa > Arthropoda > Insecta > Diptera > Drosophilidae > Zaprionus > Zaprionus nigranus. The sequence goes on from JAEIGD010000020.1 coordinate 528,871, forward strand.
CAGCACTGATTACTCATACGCCCCCATGGCACATGCAGCAAGTACCGCAGCAGCATCAACAGCAGCAGCAGCAGCAGCATCAGCGACGGCAGCGACGGCAGCTACAACAACACGACAAGCAGAGCAACACGCAAGAAACATGGGACAAAACAAGAGACGCCGTCGAAAGGGACAGACGGAACGACAGGCCGACGGCCGTTCAAATATTTGTTAAACTTGACACCAAACAAAAGAATTTTACCGAAAGGATTTGAATGAACCGAAAAGCGAACAATGCAAACGCGCGGCACGCAGGAATGCGACGACGACCACATTCAGGTCCAGCTCCAGGTCCAACTCCAGCTCCAGCTTCGGGTCGAGTTGACGATGAGGACGACGCAACGGCGACGAGGCAGCAAATCAAACACAACAAATCGCCAGGCAAACACCAAAATCATTTTGTACAACAAAGCGGCAGAGTGACAGCGAGAGGAGAACAGCCGAGGGGCAAGCAGCGGCAAGCAGGGGAGCAGGGAAGGGAGCTCTACAGTGGTACAGTGGCACCAAGTATCAGGCGAGTGAATCGATCAATTACCCTGTATAGTATGTTACTTATTATTTACCATAAACCAAACTAGGGTTGCTATAAAACATAAAGTAAAGGTGCTATAAAGTTTACTTTTAAACCACCTAAAGTTGAGCTTAATATTAAAGAATTATTCATCTTATAAAAATATAAAACATGATTCATATAGGGGATATACTGTATAAACTCTGTTGTATATTATTTGCCATAAATCGTTAAAGTAAAATAAAGACGTAAGTATAAAAGCAAACTAGGTAAACGTTTTCTATAAAACATAATGTTACTGTGCTAAAAAGATTACTTTTTAAATCATTGAAAGTTCAGCCAAATGTTGAGGAACTTTGTTTCTTATATTGTACGAAAATGAGACATGATTGATAGAGATATAAATACTTATGGTACTACTTCTTTAATATTTATATATTTCTTAATATCCGTCGTATATTATTTGCCATAAATCGCTATAATATTACAATTAACACGTAAGTATAAACAGCAAACTAGGTAAGAGTTTGCTATAAAACATAATGTTACTGTACCATAAAGATTACTTTGGCTTTACTTATACAAATATGATACATGACTGATAGAGGGGATATACTTATAGTTCCATTACAATAATATTTACATATTTCTAATATTAAAAATTAGACTTACGTTTATTATAACTGAAGAGAATAAAGATTTCAATCTACAATAATCATAGATTAATCATCTATTTTGAAATGAAATACATTTAAAAAGTCCCATGTCTAATTGTAAGTCAATATTAAACGATATGGTAATTTCTTTATGACAACATCTAATAAATAATTTTAAAAATACATTTTTATAGGAAGTTGGTAAATCACAACACGTGTAATCCATATCCATATCGTGAAGTACAACCAAAATCATTAGAAAGTTCAGAATAAATATTGATAATAAAATATCGACAGATAACATAGATATCGATTAATGTCTTCAACACAGTTCCTCTGACAATTGGCACATACTTATTGGTGGCACTGTGCCCACGGGGCATGTTTGGGGTAATATCTGCCCTTACCCTGATCCAAGTGCTGACGCGCGCCGATCCTGGGTCGTTCTTGCTGCTGCTGGTGCTGCAGTCGGTGCCGGGTGCCGATCGTCGCGCGGTTGTCGGTCGTCGGTTACCGACTGCCGGCTGCCGACTGCCGATTGCCGGTGCCTAACGCAGTTATCAAAAGCGTTGAATTATGGCCGCGCTGGCTGCCAGCTAAATGAGCAACACGTTGCTGCCAAGCTGCCGACACAGACGGAGAAGGAGAAGCAGAAGGAGAAGCAGAAGGAGAAGGAGAAGGAGGTGGATGCTGCGGCTGCTCGTTTCGTGGCGCTATCGCATTTGATCTCGTTTGCTGGGCCATGGGATCGACCCGCAGGCCACCGGCCTCAGTTGCTGCCACTGCCACTGCCTCTGCCACTGCCGCCGTCTGTCGTCTGTCGTGTGAGCTAACAATGCGCATGATATCATTCATTTCTCATTTCGGTTTCATTCATTCAGCTCTTGGCCAAGTGTCTTCGGTGGCCCGTCCTCCTCTGTCTCTTCGTCTGTCCGTCCATCTGTCCTGTCCCCCCTGCAGTCCCTCTATGCGCGTTCTTCGGTCTAATTTCATAATAAGAAACATCTTCAGAGCACACAATAAATGAAATCAGGCAGTGTCCATGGCTCACACTTGGTGCGTGTGTGTGCGTGCATCTGCTTGTACGTGCACGTTCAAGTTGCTGCTGTTGTTGTTGTTGTTTTTATTATTAGTTTTATTGTTGTTCTTATTGTTAACTGGCTTGGTATGTCGCCTGGAATGTCGAGCATTTCCGGTTAGGCTCACTCCGTTGCCCAGGGCCCGTCAGCGCCGCTTTCTGGGGGGCGCCTTGCGGGAAATAGCTTTGCGGAAAATATATCAAGCGCCGTGATAAGAAAGACGAGATTTCGATTTATTATGTAATTCATTATACAATTTCGTAGAAATTCAAACTTGCATAACTGTACGATGACGTGCGAAGATGTCGATGAGTAATTCAATATTGGGAATTTCGCTCAGAAAGCGATTCCAATTACAATTTCTATGCTAATTTGTAATTGTTTTATCGATTTAATGCAAAACCCATTAAGCAATTGCTAATCACATATCGTTTTTGTTTTGCATGGAGTACGAATGAACGGTTCCATTCGAAAATCTGCATAAGTAGTGGCTGTATGTTTCCATTCTAGCTAAATAGGATTACTAATAAGTGGAAAATCTTGAAGAGAATTACAAATGTAATACAAATTTCATCATTTTCAGCAGTTTGTCATATGTAGATGAAGTTACGAGAAACATTGGCAACAATAATCTAGAATTAGAAACTACCCAAAGTTGAAGTTGAATTCGATATTGGGAATTGCTAATTTGTAATTGTTTTATCGATTTAAAAGCAAAACTCATGGTTGCGGAACGCATCAGAAATATTGTTTAAGAATCATCGTTTGAAACTATTTGAATAAGTTATCGATAGGAATTCGATTTTATTGATTGTCCATCTCTGAATCAGGGCTTTTTATAAAAACGGAGCGACGCAGCAGACGCGCTAATTTAAGTTTATCTTATTTTATTATATAAATATTTAAATAAAGTGTTTTGACAACTAAATATTTAATGACGGAAATTGCCCCCAACAACAAATGGTCGTTCGAGCCGGATAATATTTAATAATACTCGTTCATTGTCACCCGTCAGGTAATTGCCCCAAACAACACCCATAATGGAATTGCTAATCACATATAGTTACTTTTGTTTGCAGTAAGAATGAACGAACTGTAATTGTTTTATCGATTTAAAGCAATAGCCATAATGGAATTGCTAATCACATACGATTACTAATAGGTGGAATATCTTGAGGAGAATTACAAATGTAATACAAAGTCATCATTTTCAGCAGTTTGTCATATGTAGACGAAGTTACGAGGTACAGTAAAGACACGTAGAGAAACATGGGCAACAATAATCTAGAATCAAAAACTACCTACCAGTTGAACTTGCTCAGCAATTCACTTACGAGTTCCAGACATAATTCCCCTTTACCTGGCGAGCTTCCAACTCTTTCCAGAGCACACAAAATATACATTTCTAAGGAAGGAGTCTCTTTGAAAGGGAAAACAAGTGCCAGACGCAATTGATTCCCTTTGAGGATGTCTAGGATGTTGGCTGGCAGTGATGACTCACTCTGTATGCCTTTGTCAAAAAAAAGGAGTGGGCAGAGGGAGGCAGAGTTAGGGAAAAAAGGGAGGAAAGCTCAGATTCCTTAATTACTGTCTGTCCCGATTGAGATAGATTTCATTAATCATACGCCGCATAAGCCGCGACTGGGAGTGCAGACAACGAATTTGAATATGATCAGAAAAGCTGGGAAGGGAGAATTTGGGGAAGAGGTGGGTGGAAAGGGGGGTTGTAGGTAAGGTGAGGTAGAGCAGGCGTTCACACGCCGCAGCCGACGAAGATGACGACGCGATCGGCAATGCTGACGGAGACGAAGACGACGACGACGACGACAGCGAAGACGATGATGGTTGATGGCCATGGCAACGACACCGTCATGTACAGCCAAAGCATCCTCCGCGTCGCTGTCTCCCTGCCTCCTTTTCTCTCCCTTTCTCTCCCTCTTTCTTACAGTCTTCGTTTCGGACGCTGCCGCGTGTTGCTCAATGTGTTGAAACATGAATGAATCTTGTTCACAATTTGGCAACAACACGTTTAGCATGAAACGAAGGACGACAATGGGTCCCCGGCACCCGCTCCAGCTCCGTTCCCATTCCCGTTCCCTTTGCCGTCCCTGGCCATGCCCATGCGGCCATTGTCTGCCCCTTCGAGCTTGGACCGGCATCAGCTTTGGCATTGGCATCACCATCGACGGCTGCGACTGCGACTGCGGCATCGGTGGCGGTGCCGGCGTCGCGTACACAAATTATTAGCAGCCTCTTCGCGCATCGCTTGTCCCTTGTCCTCTTACCCCCTTCCCCCTTACTCCTTGTCCTTCCTGTCCGCTTGTCCTTGTGTCCGTCGCCCGTTGCCGTTCGCTGGTTAGTAAAACATCATGTCGTTTGCTAAGGGTACCAGGCACAGCCTCTGTGGTCCAATTTGGAGGCAACGCCAACATCCCTTTGCCTTTGTCCCCTCTTCTCCCTCTCTCCCTCTCTCTCTCTCTCCTTCCCTTTCGTTTCTGTCTTCTGTCCTCTGCCTGCTGCCTGCGGTGGCCGCGGCACCGTTCGCTGCTGCCTAGAAAATTATCTGCTTATCTTGTCTTGTGCTCGTTGCGATCAACTGCTTATTCATGTTCTCTGGCTGCTCCTCTTTTCGCTACCCTACCGGACAGAGCATGTTGATACATGTGTGCAGCTTGTCTGCGTGTCTTTAGGTTTATCGATAGTAGTTATGAAACAGCTGAGATGTTTTTAAGAGATGTCAATCACCATTGCAGAGCTAAGAAAAGGCTACAAGTATCTAAAGAAGGCTTCAAGAAATCATTGCTCTAAAGAGGTATCAAAGTAATATCGATTAAAATATCGTTATGACTAGCGCATAATCATAATCATCATAAAAAGCAAATATTCTCCAGAGCAATATCAGTATAATTGTGGCAACCATTGAGAACAGCTTCGTTGCCTTCCATCGGAAAGGTAACTTCGCATTCGGCTTGCTGGACAATGCAATTTGTTGCCGCTTCTGTTGTTGTGCATTTAATTTATGTGCTTGACGTGACACTTGCTATCGCTGCTCGTTCTCAGCCTGAGCAGCTTTGCAGTGCTGCCCCTCCCGACCCGCTCGCTTGCTTCGATCGTTGTGCGTCGCCTGCGAAATTCGTCAGGCACAAATCGCAAATGGTCGACAGCGGAATCGAGAGATCCCACTGTATATAGGTGAGTATGTGTGTGTGTGTGTGTGTGGGTATGGGGTATGGGAAGGGGTTGGGTTTGGGGATCTCTGGCCGCTGCTCATGGGCCGCCTAATATGCGACAGCCGCCGCCTGTTAACACATCGGTGAACCTCAAAATATGAAAACCGAAACCGAAACCGAGACCGAGAAACGAGCGCGCCTGTCATGGATTGGGGGGACCTCACACCGCTCTCTGCAGCGGCGTCGGCGTCGACAGCGGCGTCGGGAGCGGCGCTGTCCGATTTCCTAACGAGGTGTCCAGGCGGACGACATTCGAGACCGCAGCGAGTGAGTGAGCGAGAAGTGAGATGAGAAGAGACGGGGACGGAGACGGTGATGGAGAAGGAAGAGAGAGAGCCTCGGCGATTGAATTTCACACGTGGCTTAGTGTCCGCCCGCATTAAGTGCGCTTCATCGGGCCGAGAAAGAGACAGAGAGAGCAGTAGACTGGGGGGAGGGAGTGAGAGAGACAGCAAGCCAGCGTAAAGAAGATGGTTAAGTTTTGTGTGGTTGCTTCTTTTTTTTTTTTTTTTCATTTTTCGGCGAGTGGGCGAGCTTTTATGCAAATGCTCTGCAAATCGCCATCTTGGCTGGCGATGGCTGCTGATCTCGCCATCTTGGACTGTCAATTGCGACTCGGTGCGCAGTCCAACTCCAACTCCAGCTCCAACTTCAACTCCTGCTTCAGCACCAGCACCAGCAGCAGCAGCAGCACCAGCTCCGGCTGTGGCTGTGGCTCCACTTGCATTTGGCCCTGGCCATTGTTCTCCGCTGCTGCCAGCGGTGATGACATTCCACAGATTAGGCACACACAGCGCATAGCCAGAGCGAGCGAGCGAGAGAGAGAGAGAGAGGTAGAGAGAGAGAGAGAGAGACTGGAGACTGTTGCCAATGGACGGATGACGGTGCCATATCCTGCCCAGCTTCACGGCTGCGTATGAATGACTTATTTCGGACTTAATCGCAGCGCTTGCATCTCGCCACGTTGCAACAACAACAACAACAACAACAACGACGGTAGGCGAAAAGGAAACTGGGAATGCGACTTTACCTGCGACTGTGTCCACGTTTCTGTTCCTCTGACTGTTTCTGGCCCGGCTTTGGTGTCCTCCATTTGATTGAACTGCTCAATGAAATATGCAAATTTGTTTGCTGGGCAGCCGCCACCGCCGCCGACGTCGCCGACGTGCTCGCTTAATCAACTGTGCAAGGCTGCCAGAGGGACAGATGGACTGCCAGACAGACTGACAGACTGACAGACAGACAGACAGACTGTCGCAGGGAACGTTTTGTGCCCCATCATCATTATTACGATCACGATGATCACTCCTCATCATCATCAGCTGCAGTTCGCGACCGTGTCCGAGTCGCATTTGCCGTCACCGTCGCCGTCGCCGTCGCAGTCGGCATCATCGTCACCAGCGTCGCCATCGTTGGGTCGCATCGCGCCGGTCTTTTGGGGGCAATCTTGAAAATATCCTGCTGGTGGGTAAATTTTTCTCTTATGCGCTTTGCCAGGCCACCTTTATCGGATCGCTGAGACTCGGTCACGATTTGCACAGTCAGTCGAAGAAGTGGCAGCTTTGCAGTTGCAGTTGCAACTCTCAGTTCCAGTTGCAGTTGCAGTTGCACTCCCAGTTGTTGCTACGTGCCACTGCCACTGGCAGCTTTGGCAAATAATTCTAGCGCGGCAAATGTCAATCCTGACAACTCTAATTGAACTGTTCGTACGGGCCGCACTGCGAGGTGCGCTAATTACATTTAATTGCATTTGTTAACAAGCCACTTGTCAAAAACTGAACCCCAAACTGAAAGCCGAAAACGAAGCTGTAAATGAAACTGAAGTTGAAGCTGAAGTCGCAACTGAAACTGAAGTTGCAATCGCAAGCAAGTTTGAAGTTGAAGTCGGAACGGAGCCTCAATCGCTGCAGTTGCAACTCAATCAGTGCGAGGCATTTCGCAAATGCCAGTGCGATTATTATCGGATACTTCCATCCATCAAAAACTGGCACCGGCCTGACTAACTGGCCAACTGACCAACGCCTCGACTCGAGAATCGCATTTAGCATCTGATTTTGATTTTCATTTCAATTTGATCAGTAGAAACACATAGAATGAATGCCACAATCACTTGATGTTTTATGTTTTTAGTTGTCTGCTATTTATGTGCAAGATATTTGTTATGTTCAACGGTATTTTATATGGTGAAAGAGGCTTCTCCAGCCATACAAACTATACCACATATCCAATTAATCAGCATAAACAGCCAAGTAGATATATTATGTCTGTCTTCCTCTCTGTCTGTCTGTCTATCTGTCTAGTCAGCTCGTCTGTCTCTGTCTGTCTCTCTGTATGTCTATCTGTCTGTTCTTGTCTCTCTTCCTGTTTATGTCTGTCGCTGTCTGTCTTTGTCTGTTTCTATCTCTCTCCCTGTATGTCTGTGTTTCCGTCTCTTCTGTCTGTCTATCTGTCTGTCTGTCTTACTCCTCTGTCTGTCTGTATGTCTGTCTGTCTGTCAGCTCGTCTGTCTCTGTCTGTCTCTGTCTGTCTCTGTCTGCCTCTGTCTGTCTCTGTCTGTCTCTGTGTATCTCTGTCTGTCTCTCTGTATGTCTATCTGTCTGTTTCTTGTCTCTCTTTCAGTCTATGTCTGTCGCTGTCTGTCTCTGTCTGTTTCTATCTCTCTGCCTGTATTTCCGTACGTCTGTATGTCTGTACGTCTGTATGTCTGTGTCTCCGTCTCTCTGTCTGTCTGTCTATCTGTCTGTCTGTCTGTCTGTCTGTCTTACTCTCTGTCTGTTTGTCTGTTTTTCTGCATGTCTGTTGGTTTGTCTGTCTGCTTGTCGGTCTGTCTGTATGTCTTACTCTCTGTCTGTCTGTATGTCTGTCTGTCGGTATGTCTATCTGTCCATCTGAATGATAACCCAGATTTTAGAGACTAAGAAATAGAGCAACAGCATAGGGTAACAATACGTTATGTCTTCTTACTGCAAACAGATAAGGATTATTTTAAATTTGGAGAAACAAATTGCAGGCGTATTAAAAAGCTGTCATCCAAATGCTATTTAAAAATTTGGTTACTTAGAAGTTTTTGAAACATAAATAGGATAGATCACTGTCGAACCCAATCGAATGTAGCTTTTTTTATAGCGTAGACAGCACTAATCGGAACTATCTAATGTTAACGAAAATCTTCAGTGTTTATTGTCTGATTAAACAGAAATTTGGAGCATAGATTCACATATGTTATTATTCATTTATCAAGCAGAAATTGAAGACGAATGTTTCATACTAACAATTGCCAGGAGCAATGGGCAATGCAACCATATTTGAAAGCAACTTTACCTGCGCAGCATATACAGAAATCTTCATCGCAAATTTGATGCCTCCTTCTATTGTTATCGCTAAGATCTTTGCGTTCAAACAAACACACAGACTGACAAAGAGAGGGACAAACAAACGGATCAAGAGTATATATCTACCATTTACCTTGTGCTACCTGCTACACACACTTAGTATACCCTCTTCTGAGCATTTTCAATGCTTGTAGGGTATCATGAGACTCCACAATGAACCGCATATTAGAGCCGTGAGCAGCCACACACAGCAACGCCCTCTGTCGGTTGATGTGTGCATGTTTGGACATGCATGTGCGTGTACTAACTAGCATTATCAAGCGTTATCTGGGCCTGATCTGCCAACTAGCGCCACTTGCAGCTACCGTGTGCATTAGGTGTGTGTGTACTTTATGCAATGCATATGTATCTGCAAGATACTCGCTCTGCCTGCCAAGCCAGCAGATTGCAACAGATCGATAACGTGACTGAGCGGCTGCGACGCCAGCGCCGACTGCGACTGCGAATGTGGCTTAATATTTGCGTTTGTGGCGTTAATTATGGGTTTCGCTGTTTCTTTGATTGTTTATTTGTTTGTTTTCGTTGCGCCGAATCCATTGACGGACGAACAAGGAGACGAACAAGAAGACGGAGACGGAGACGGAGATGAAGCTGAAGCTGCAAATGGAGCTGGAGTTGGAGCTGCAGTTGGAGTTGGAGTTGGAGTTGAGTTGAGTTGGAGTTGGAGTTGGAGTTGGAGTTGTCGTTGTCGTTGTACAATTGTTGTTGGTCGTGTAATTCCGGTTCGTGCAATGATAATTATATTAATTTGCCATCGAATCGAGCGGCAAGTGATATTGCTGTTGTTGTTGTTGCCCCTCAATTTGTCCAACTGAACTGGTGTCCATCAAACCAGCCGACCATCAGTCAGTTAGTCAGTTTGTCAATTCTCTGTACGAGGCTTGGTTATCAATTTGTATGCCCGTCCAGGCAGCCTCCAGTGCGTCCCTCCATATGTCTCCGTCTCTGCCTCTGCCTCCGTCTCTGCCTCTGCCTACGTCTCGGCCTGTGGCCGTGTGTGGCGTGTAGTAGTTATCCACATGGCAGTTGCAGGTTGGAGTCAAGTTGCTGCTGCCATTACAAAACAATTGAGATTGAGGAAAACCAAATCAAGTCTAAGCCAGAAGCGGCCTGCCTGACGGCAAGTGGCCCAAACAGCTGATGTGGCTATAATTATGTCAGGCCAACAACAGTTACAACAACAACAACAGCAACAACAACAAAAGCAACGACAACAACTATCAGCAATCGGACTGAGAGACGTACAACAATTGCGCTGCAACTGCGGAATGCAACTGAAAAAGGCGCATTGCATAAGTAGACAGCGCAGTGCGCAGCGCAGGATATTCGATACAGTAATGCAGGGCACAACAAGGCACAAGTGAGAGCGGGATGGAGAGAGGGAGAGAGGAAGGTATAGAGAGTGAGGGGGGCTGCTTACAAAGCCGAGGCGCTGTCATAAAGATTTGTGCCCTGGGCCCCGCGTCAATGTGGGCATGAAAACGCGTGTACTCTCGTCCACTCTGTGAGACCATGCGATGCCATACCATATATTATACCTGCCACTGTCTGAATATCTTTCACTCAACCAGTCCTCCTGCCCCCCTCCCCCCACTCCTCTGCCTCTCTCTCTTCTGCCCCGCAGCATTGTATCTGTAGCTGTATCTGAGTGTGCGACTGCGACTGCGACTGCGACTGCATCGGCGACTACATCGCTGCGTGTAAGACAAATGAGCACTCAATTATCGTATTTCTGCTTTGGCTGCTGCTTCATTTGTCTTTCGATTTAATGTGATGGAATTGGATGGACTGCAATGGAATGGAATGGCCCATCCCAGCCAAGCCGAGCAGAGTTGGAATGGGATGAGATGGATGGGCATGGAATGGGCAACTGCGCTGGAGTCGCTCTGTCAAGGGTTGCATGCAGCATGTGTGTCCCACTTGATAACTGATCACTTACAACTCAACATAACTTCCTTATCGCATACTAAGTGTGTATAACTACGATACACATACATGCCTTATACACTATGATCGAAAGTTCTTGAGAGTTTTGGGAGGGCTCATATTGCCGATGTAGTTATACTAAATATATACTGTACTATATGTACTATATATACTATATATACTGCACTATATGTACTATGTATGCCTATCAAAGAATGAATTTATGTAGACAAATTTACAAATACTCTCTGCTGAGCATTCATAACATTTCCACCATAATTAATCTCTGAGAAGTAACAACTAAATACGCATTAGTTTAAAGACATAGATATATTTTTAATTTCCTGTGAATTAAAATAATATATAAAAATTCAAATTTAAATTTATTACACTTTTTTTATTTTGTAATTTATATTTTATTTAAAGGATTTAAATATTCTCTCGAAACATTCCAGAAATAAAGAAATAAAAAAATACTGAAAAAGTGCCAAAACCCTGAAATAAAAATAGTTAAAACTAAGATAAATAATGAATAATAAATGAATGAAAACTACCTGATTACTTTGATATGTGGCTACTGCTCTACATCTACTAGAAAGCAATTAAAAGCTAGACACAAATTGAATCTACAATGTTAATTGAAATGTATATGCAGTCATTTAAATCCCGAAATGAATATTCAATGTACAAAATCATATGTTATTTATAAAGTGATTATCAAGTGATAAGTATGGATTTCCATCTCCCATCTCGTTTCTGGTATTCTATAATCGCAAACTTGTCACACTGCTCTTCGATTTACTCTTGAGCTGGGCAAATATGATTTATCACTCGCAGTTCTGTTCCGCTGTCCCACGATCTGTCCCCTCATCTCTCCCCTCTCCCCTCCCCCTCCCCCTACACACGTCTCTCTTAGTTATTGAATCAGTCTGTCTACTCGCCGATTTGTATTTTATTGTCTCGATCATCATTCCCGAACCCAACTTCTATGCTCATCTTCATCTTCGCCCTCGACCTCGTCCTCATCCTCATGCTCGGCTTCTTCTTCCTCATCTTCGTCACATGTACAAGTGGTGGTCCAATCTGTCATTCCAGCTGGCTGCTCCAACTCCAACTCCAACTCCCTCTCCAACTCGGACACGGACTCGGACTTGGACTCGACGTCGGCCTCGGGTGGTCGCTCTGCACTCTCGCCCTCGTCGTCCTCGTCGGTCCCGTTGATGCCAATGGCAATGCCGATGTTTATCTCGCATGGCAGTTCAGTTTAGTATTTTCTTATTATTATTATTATATTCTCTCTCTGTCTCTCTCTCTCCTTCTCTCTCTGTCTTTTTTGTGCGCCGCTGTCATTCAACTGAGGCGGCTCATCATCGACTACTCCACTCCGTGTTGCCTCCTTAAAGACAAAATGCAGAATTATGAATCGGCATGTTTTACATGTGCGGGAGGTCTTGTAAAACAAAAAAACCAAAAATGCAAGACGAAGATGGGCAAAGGGAAAAGGAAAACACATACTATACCTCCATGTCTGTGTGTGTGTGTGTGTGTGTGCGTACCTGTCGCTCAATTCTGGCTGAGGAATTCGAATCCGATTCGGCATACGAATACGAAAGCGAACCTGCTGCCGTCAAATCTTGAATTAAATGTTGTGAAATTGTACACTTCAAAACAAAACAAGTAGATGTATGCCAACTGAAAGGCAACGACTCGTAGATACCCTGCAGAGGGAGTCAGGAAATGCTCAGAGTTTGGTGGGGAATTTAAGATATCTTTGAGAGAAACTTTATGTAAAGAATATCATATTTAGGTTAGCATGGCGAAATCTGTAGAGATTATACTTATTATAACATGATGTACAACAAGATATATAGATATATATAGTAGATACATGATATATAGAGTATTTATTGTATAAAGTTTCCCTCTCGTTCACTTTCCCAACCTGCCCTTCTTGTTTTCCTCAGCTGCTTCTACTTCAACTTTTCTACAACTGATGTGGAACAGGAATATATATCGCTACTCTTAATCTTCGCTCTTCTGGCTAATATGCTCACTTGCCCTGCTTACAGGGTATATGAAAAACACACACCACGCTTGAGTCTCGTGTAAATCGTAAGCGAGCACACGACGCGATTCCAATGGGCCATGGTGGATGGGGTAGAGCGACAGATGGAGAGAGGGAGAGAGAGAGGGAGACAGAGAGGGGAGGGAGAGGGGCAGCAAGGTGTAGGCCCTGGGAATCTGTTGGGATCTTCGACTGACGTCTGCAGGCTGGACACGCTTGCTCTCGCTCTGTCGCCGAGGATAACTACGACGACAAAAAAGGAACTATCATTCTACATAATTATTAATCTGGTTTTGGGTCTCTTTTGTTTTCCTGTGTGTAACCCTCCCCTCCCCTCTCTTGCAGCCGTTTTTTATTGCAATTACCGCGTGGCCGCTTTGTGTGGTCCCAAAGTGTTTGGGCATTGTCCGAATCGAATGTCAAAGCTGTTCCTCATTGCTCCTCGTTGCTCGTTGCTCGTTGCATCCTGTGCTGCATTGCTGGGCGAGATTAATGGCCACACATTAATCAGCGTAGCATCAAGCGGGCGCCATCACAGCACTTGCAACGCTTCCCCTTCCCTCTTCCCACTGCTCGCCCCATTGCTGGCCTTGTCTCCGCATTGTCCTTTGTCTTGGCCATTGTCATTTGACACTTTTGTGCCCCGGAGCCAATCAACACCAATGGCAAATGAGGCGCCAGTGGCATTGCCGTCATCGCATTACTTCCACTCGGCATAGTTCAGCCTATGAAAATAATAACTGTGGGAACCGCATGTTGTCTGCCTCCATGCTCTCCGTGCTCTCCGTGCTCCCGTCCCCTCCCTCTGCACCACTCCTCGCCACTGTCCAGTTCGCTTTGGCTCGTTGGCTTCATTGCCGTTTTATTGGTTGAAAATAAGTTAATAACATGGACGAGCAGCAGCGACGAGCAGCCACATCCTTAGTCCGACTCGCCTGTCTCGTTTGTGCCTCGCCGCGATGCCGCCCCTTACCATTCCGACCCTGCCCCCGCTGAATAGCCATGCAACAATATTGCCGACTTGGCGGCTCCGCAACTCCGCAACTCATCGACTCATCGGCTCATCGACTCGGCAGCGGAAGCCGCATAAAGTTGCTTTTCAACAGCGGCCTAAGCCAACACACATACACACTCGCACGCACACACACAAACAGACAGACAGACACACACCAAGTGCGCCTGGGCCCAAAGTATATCATCATAACCACCTACTTTTCGGGCCTCCTAGGCCTCAGAGACGCAGCTCGCAATTGGCGGGCCCTTGCTCGATGAGAGAGCAGCAGCGCCAACTACTGCGCCCTCAGGCGGCGATCACCAGCTTCAACGCCAGCCACAGCCACAGCCACATCCACAGACACATCCGCAGACACAGACACAGCTCCAACTCCAGCCACCAACTTCTACTCCAGCTCCAGCTCCAACTCCAACTCCATCTGCAAATCCAACTGGCAAGTTTCAAGTCCAAATCCGAGTCGAAGACGCCGCCGCCACTGATAATGATGAAGGTGTTGGTGTTGTTGTTGTTGTTGTTGTTGGTGCTGCTGTTGCCGCTGTTGGTGTTGGTGATGATGATACTGATGACGCGGATGCGCCGCCGTCGTCGCTGCTGCTGCGTCTTCGCTGCCTATTTTGCGCGTGTTTCCGCTAAGGCGACCGTCGATTGTGCTATATAGCAAGTAAAGTGCTTGGAAACATCATTGAACTATAGTAAACAAAAGTATCATATAGAAAACATGTTGAACAAATATAAAGAACTTGGAGAGTACTTTAAGAATAGTTGGAGAGGGTTCATTGTGAAAGAAACTGCAGAGAATTGTGGGCGAACTTGGAATTAACTTTGAGAGCAGCCAAGGAGAACGTGAACGAAGTTGATGAAGGCAGTTAAACAAAGAGAAGGACTAGAGTATTCCCATAGAAAATTCAACTATATTTTACTAAACTATATTTACTAAAATATGTAAGGAGTATTCATTGCAAAAGGTTTTCCTTTCATTAACTTGCCCAATCAGCCTTTCTTATTTCTGATGTGCCACAGGAATATACAGGCCTTCTCTGTATCTTTGTTAATATACTCATTTATATATATACATAAAATATATATATATATGTATGTATATATGTATATGTATGTATACTATATACTACTATATTAACTAAAGTTGTCATCATCTCAGCAAACCTAAAAGAGGCCAAGCAATGCTTACATAAACAGTTGACATATTTCGTGTCCCTAATTACTCTCGATCATGCAATGCATCATGAATATATATTAATATATACTCACGTACTACGTATACCTTATATTCCCACAAGATGAGTTTCAGCTGCAGATCAACTTTGACTTCGCTGTGTTCCTTGCCCTACTCTGAATCCGTCGGTAGGTGACGGGCACAGGGCATTCGCTTGGCCTGTCTGGCTGGCGTCGCCGCGTTGCGATGCGCCGCTAAATGGGATCAGTTTTGGTAACGAGTTAACGAGTTGATTTCACTTCAGCGATTGCCGCCGAACTCGAACCGGATTAGCAGTTTGCAGCGTCTGTTGCTGTTGCCATCGTTGTTGTTGCTGTTGTTGCTGTTGTTACTGCTGCTGCTGGATGCGGCTCTATCTGCGGCTCCGCGCGGTGGCCATGGCCAATGTCTACACAACAAGGTGACGGCTTATAATGACGGCCGGCGGACAGAGCGGACAGTGCGGACAGCACGGACACTTGGCGCGGCCTAAGACCGCGACGGACGAAGCTGACTTTGAATGCGGTTGAGGCGTTTGCACCTCCCAGGGCCAGCCTGCGATGCCACGACGGGGCTTCTGCTGATGCTGCAGCGTGCTCCTGTGGCGGCTCTTGATACTCTCATGTGCGTCCCTCCCCCCGCCTCTCTCTCTCCATCTCCCTCTCTCTGTCCCTTTTGGGCTTTGTCTTGACTGATTTTTGGTCTCGGTCCTTTTGGGCTTTGTCAGGGGCGTTACCCAGTGATCATCACGCGTTTGCGCTGCTCTCTTCTTGCCTTTCTGTTTCTCCAGCTCCAGCTCTCCGTGTGCTGCTTAATGGGTGTTATTTTGTTTTGCCGTAAATATTTTTGCAATGGGCGCTAATTAAGTTTGGCTCTGCGTCGCTCTGTCGATCTGCATCCTTCGCACTTTGTTATGTGTGAAACTTTTAAATTTCGAGCGTCGGCAAACATGAAAAACGCGCCCAACTCGCCAAATTGCCGGCCATTAATGGGTGCCCTTTCCCCCCCTCCCCTGCTCCATTCCTGCCTGGTGCCTTCTTGGGCAGCATCTCCTGGTGCTGCCACGCCCATCTCTCGTATTGCGCGCCTGCAGTGTAGCCCGTTATTAAGCGAGCGCTGGCGCGGCGTATAAATAAATATTGAAACTTATTAATTTGCCAGCACATTACGCATACGCCCCGTGCTGCTGCAACTATGAATGAAACTAGTCGCATTCATCGCATCACGCTGCATTCTTTAACTGTTCGCTGGCTAATAAACACATCCCGCCTTGACAGTGCGACAACAACAACAACAACAACAAAACAACAACAGCAAAGCCTTCATTGGCCATGAAATATGTTTTATGACTCATTTGCAGCTCATTCGCGGCGCGACGCTCCATTTTAGTTGCTGTTTCAAATCGATTGGACAATAAATTAGCATTATGTGGTTACATTTTCGTTGCTGTCGTTTGCAAATATTTCAGCTGCAAGTCAGCAAGCGCTGAGCTGGCCAACTCGACTCGAGTCGGTCCAGTTCAAAGACCGCAGCGGAACGCAACTTGTTCCCTTGCCCCCTCCCTTGACAGAGCTGACAAATCTGGATGCTTGTCTAGGCAGCTGTTTGGGGATTGGGTAAGTAATTTGGAGAAATTAAATTGGTTTCTGCTTTAACATATATATTTACAATATAAATGTGCAGTATTTTACGGTTTTTAATATATGTATATTTAAATACAAAAACATTAAAAATTAATATTTAGTAAAATTATCTCAGTGAAAATGTGTTTTTCTTTTTGATATTTTTGATGTACTTAAAAGTAATTGCAAATATTCTTAAAATATTGTATATTTGATATGTTTGATATGTCTGATATTTTTGATATATTTGATGTATTCGATATATTTGATATTTTTGACAAATTTGATTTATTTATATTATTGATTTTATTATTTTTATTTACTTTATTTTTGTTTGTATACTCGTATTTATATCTAATTTATATTAAAAACTTTTATCAAATTATATCAGTGAAAATCTATATAAAATATATAAAATATATTCAAATACATCAAATATATCAAATATATCAAAAATATTAGATATATCAAAAATATCAAATATACAATATTTGAATAATATTTGCCATAAATATCAAAAGAAAATACATTTTCACAAAATATCAAATATATCGAATGCATCAAATTCGATATATTTGATATTTTTGATAAATTTGATTTATTTATATTATTGATTTTATTTTTTTTTTTACTTTATTTTGTTTGTATACTCATATTTATTTTAATCTGTAATAAGACTTTCTTCCAATCATACATCATATATGTATTACATATCAAATATATCCGATATTTCCTATATATATCTCATATTTCACTATACTAACACACTCAATTTTCCTTATAAATTGGTTTTCCCCGGGGTTTCTTTTTTCGATTCCCCAAAAGCAATAAAAAGTGCTTAGTAGATTTCGCTGATTTGCGCGGCCCTTAAAAGACCAAAGAGTGAAGTTCGCTGGCAACCTTTGCTCCCCATTGCTTTGGCATACGTTTATCATACGTCAAATATTACTCATACGCCACCGTCATGCATAACCCATTAGGCATTAGACGAACACTCGCACAGTGCACGGCATTAGACAGTGATCAGATTCTACTTATTAGGCAATAACAATGGCGCTTCGCTCTTCACACGCCCTGCCCAGTTCGGGCAAAATCCCCGCTCCTAATTGGCGCACGTAGCCCGATTCATTTGCTCGCCATATGAATGCCAAACAGCCGATACTCAATGAAGGTGGCAACAAATCTAAACGTTGCTGATACCTTGCACTCAACCGCACTTCCGCACCCCCGCACCCCCGCACCATGCCCCCAGTCTGCTCAACGAACCTTCTTGTCACCCACTTAGCCGCAAATGACGATCGATTGGCCTGAGGTTGGAAAGCAAAATAAAACGGAACTGTGTCGCGAAGCAGGAGGTGGGGGGCAGATGAAAAAACCAAAATTTACCAAATGAAAACCTCACGCCTGTGCCACGGCACAATGCTCTAAAAATAGCACGGCCCAATCATCCATCGTCGCCGGCGAGGGCAACGGGCAACGGGCCACGGAGTCGCCACCATTCGCGACGTCTCCATGAGTAACAAGCTGCTCAATAATTTTTAGATTGATCATGTTTTTGCCATGGTGAAATTTCGCTCACACAATTAGCGATGGAATCCGCGTTCTCTGTCTGCCGCTCTCTATCTCTCTCTGTCTCTCTCTGTCTCATTCCCCTTAGACTGTCGCGCCTTTAGCGCGCAAAAATTCATGAATGAACCCGAAATGAAACGGCAACAACAAGTGTGCGCACTAGTCGCTCTCTCCCTCTCTCTATCTCTCTACCTCTCTCTCTGGCTGTGCATGTGTGTCTGTGGCAGCGTGAGAGCGAGCTTGACTAGCCGGCTGGCGGCAGACAACGCAGCGTATGAGTAATTTCAATTCTTGTGAAATTGAACGGAAATAACTGAAATTTTCTTATGAGCGTCCGTGACGTCGTATTCGTTGTCGTCGTCACACCCCCCCCTTCCCACTTCCCACTCTCTTGCTCACTCCACACTATCCCCATCCCCCTCTCGCATTGCTCACCTGCGCGCGAGCAGAGTCACGCAATGTCAGCAAACTTTGACATGAATAATGCGAACCCTAACACCCCCTGGACAGGGCCTGGAATCGGAAGTGGGTCGTCTCTGCTCGCTTAGTAGTGAAAGTGTGAGTGATAACGCGTTGCTGATAAGGAGGGCGCGACCTTATCACGCCGGCTGCCGCATTTTTCTATTCTGATGAGTTGTTCCGCTTTTGCCGACTCTCGTCTCGCTCATCGCATTGTTTATTTTGATAGAGATATTCTTGGCTGATCGAAAGTCGCTGCAGAGAGAACGAGCGTGTGTGTGTCATCATCATCGACGGCGACAGCGACAGCGAGGCGACTTTGCAGCGTAAGAGAGTCAGAGTCAAAGTCAAGCACACGCTCATACAAACACAGCAGATACGTTAAGCGTTAGATATGTTCACACACACGAACACGAACACACGCGAGAGCAAGAGAGCCGGCGTAGATAAAGCGTCTCATTGCGATTTGTAGCGGTAAAACGAGTGAAAAGCAAGCAGTGCCAACGAATCTACGAATGCGCTACAGTTGGAGCAGTTTGCTCAGATGCAGATACAGATCGCCATATAGATAGGTGAACAGATAGAAAGTTGGATAGATGGATAGGCGAATAGATAGATAGATTGGGAGATGGATAGGTGGATAGATGAAGAGATGGAGAGATGGATAGATAGATAGATGGATAGACAAATCTAGATAGACACAGTATCTGTGGCTTGAAAATAAATATGCAGTTACTGAACATAAAGTTAACTTGCTTGATTGCTGAAGTACTGTTTTAAGTTCATTAATTTTAAGTAATTAATTAGATATAAGTGTATATGCAAATATTTGCAATCAATAAAAACAATAAATTAAAATTATGAATTGATTAAATGATTGACTCAGATTAAAACTTGTACTAAACTTTAATTAATAAAATTTAATTATATGTTTATTGCAACAATACTTAAAACAAATAGGTTTAAAGAAATTTTACTTTTACTGTACATCAGTTTTCAATGTTCCTATTAATAAATATTTTAAAATTTTCAACTTGTATTAATCAAATGTAATTAAATAAATTTGGCAAAAAGACTTAAAGTAAATACAGTTTAATACGTTAAATATGTTTAATGTATAGTAAATATATCATATTTATATATTATATTAAATGTTTACATACATGCACAGCAAATAAATGATTTACAATTCCAAATGTTGAGTCAAGAAGGCCTGCCCTATCGATATGCCCATTGCGGGCACACAGGCCTCCCACGTGTAGGGTGCAGAGGGAACACAGTTATTCATTGTCTCGCTCAGCTGTTCGGCTTGCTCACCTTGCCGGCTGGCGCTCACCTGGCTGTGTCGCTGTCAGTGTGTTGGTGGCCAACAGCTGTTCGCCGCAGCAGCAGCGAGAGTTCGCCAAGGGCACGAGCGGTAGGCAGAGGTGGGGGGCAGAGGGGTTAGGGCTGCGCTACGTTAGTTCTACAAGCCGCGACAGCGGCGGCTTGCACACTCATTTTTTAATCATCATCATCATCGCTCTGCGAATCATTATCATCGACGTCGCTGTCGCTGTCGTCGCCGTCATCGACAGCGCTGAGCGACACAGTCAGCTACACACGTAAAAAGCACCTCGATACACTCACCGCACACTCAGCTCGCTCCCACTTGCGAACCTGCAGACACACACACACACACACACACACACGCACACACAAATAGAGAGAGAACACTTATGAGTTTGCCAGCTGAGGGGCCTCCTCGGCGAACTTCTCATTAGTTCGCTCATAGTAACTGAAGAGCTCAGTTTGCACACACACGCGCGTTACTCTCTGCCACCGTCGCTGTCGCTGTCACTGTCGCTGTCGCTGCCTCAGTCGCTGTCGGTGTCGCTGTCTCTGCCGCTCTCTTTGCTGCTCTGCTCTGCAAAGTTGGCGAATACCTCTGGAGAGTCAGCCGGGTCGGGTCCGGGCTGTGTTAACTAACGAATTCGATCGTCAGGCAATCAAATCAAATCAAAACAGGCAGCCAAACGCAGCGCGTCGTCAAATTTAACCAATATTTTTTTTCAAGTATCATCGCAACGCGACGCGGCCAATCGAAATAATTTTTTGAAAAACGAACTTAGTAATTTATTTAAATCTCTTTAGTTGTTTTTTTTTTTTCTTTTGATTATCACTAAAAAGTGTTTCGCGTTAACTTTGTCATCAAATAAAAGACTGTTTATCCTGTGTACTTTTTGTGTGTGTGCGAGTGTGTGTGTGCGTGTCAGTGAGTGTGTCTGTTCGACCGACACGTGACACAGCAAAATTTCCCAGCGCAATTTTCGAAGGACTCATTGGAAATTTATGTGTAAATGGTGCGTATTCCCTTTCGATTAGATTCTCATTTCGATTTCAGAACTTCACGAAACAAGCTTATCGAATCGCACTCGCGATAACTTTCGCTCATCGTTTCTGTGTTGCTTGTACGAGTTTTGTATTGTTGTTGTTCTTGTTGTTGTTGGTGTTGCTGTTCGGTTGCGCATAAGTGCGAGCAAGATATCCACAGTTAATAGACCACACTATGTTACAGTGCCCTGTAAGAATTGCGCGATAATTCATGACGAAACATGACGAAACATGACTGGCAGCAGATGCAAGGCAGCAACTGCTGAGATGCAACTAGACCAGAGTAGTGTAGGTTTCAAGATTTCAAAGAGTATTTTTCGGGTATAGAGAGAAGAAGGGTATTGCTAATAATCTTAAGAAGTCAAGTATTTCTTATGTAGGGTGCAGAGGGTGCTGTTAACAATCATTGTAGTATTATTCGATAGTAGTGTAGGTCATAGAGAGAATAAGGGTCTTGCTAATGATCTTGAGAATTATTTAAATGAAGTGTTGCTTGCAGAGGGTGTTGTGAACGATCATTCATAGTATTCGATAGTAGTGTAGGGTATAGGGAGAATAACAGTGTTGTTAGTAGTTTTAGGTATTACTCTACACTGCTGCAGGGTGCAGGGTGGGTTGTAAACGATTCTTCGTATTATTCGATTGTGGTGTATATAGAAAAAAAAAAGGGTGTTGGTAAGAATTACATAAATAGAATGTAGGGTGTAGAGGGGTGTTGTTGACGATCATTGTAGTGTTATTGAATAGTAGTGTACAGTTTAAAGAGAATATATAGCAAGGTCTAAGTGCTTTCTATCAAAGTATAGAGACAATGAAGGTTACTCAAATGATCTTAGGAATTATTCGATTATACTTTACTTCACATTACGAGAACTTGAAGACACAGAGAGTTGTATGGGGTATAGGGAGAATGAAGAAATTCCTCATGACAGCAGTTATAATTCTATAGGTACCCAGGAAATATTAGAAGGTATTGCTCATGGTTTACTTTGTTCTGGCAATACTGGCGAATGAAACTAAATACCCTGACCTATGTGTAGCAACCCACACACACACATAAATCTGGGTGTGTGTGCGGTGAATCCAGACAACTTTGGCCCACTTAACGTAGGTAATCAAAACAAAAGTAAAGCCAACGAATTTTTCTAGGAAGTCGCTAAGTTTTTATCAATGCATAAAGCAATAATGCGCGCTGTGAACTACAGCACGGTCAGACGCGTAGATACCCAGTAAGCAAGATCAAATAATGTTTATCAGGGCGCCGGGCAATCGCAGCAATCGATCATGGGCTACTTGTAATAGAAGTGAGCAACTGCAAGTCGACTTGCTGGTGCTCTGTGAATTAACTGTGTGGAAACACATGAAGTAAAAGAATGATTAAGAGTAGCAAGCATTGTGTACCCCACTATGCAAACTGAACTGCAGAATGTTCTAGAATAACAACTCAATCTACTGCTGCCATTTCATACCCCATAGCGGCACTTGTTGCCTGCAGGGTATGCAAACATTAGCAAACAAAGTACGAGTGCAGCTGCAACTTGTGATCACTTCTGCACTGGGAACACTTGCAACTCTCACAAATGGGATCAGTGGCAACTCTGGCCACACTTTTGGGCGACCCAAAGCATTTTCAATTCAAGCCAAAAAGTTAAGGGGAGGGGGAAAAAAGCCAAAAAGCCAAAAAGCGAAAAGCGAAACATGTGAAATTAATTTACACGTTCGAGGCGGGCGGCTTGTTGAATGGCTCAGCGAAGGGTGATGGCGGAGTGCGCAGTGCGGGGGCTGTGGGGGGCGCGGTTGGTTTGGCAACAGCAGCAGAAGCAGCAGCAGCGCGCGCGCGCGATGCGTCAGCAACGACGCCGGTGTCTGGCCATGGACAAGGTCCGGGCCAAGACAACAACAGGGCGCAAGAGTGGGAGTGGGAGAGAGCCAGCAAGCCAGCAAGCGAGTGAGCGAGCGAGCGAGCAAGAGGCAAGAAAACACAAGAGACAAGAGACAAAAACAGCCGATGGGCAAAGTCAACGTCGTCGGCAGCGAATTTCACAACAGTTTGTAAGTAGCCGCCGCGGCAGGGCAAAAGTTCGTTGACTTTGTAGCGCAGTGTATACAGATTCGCATATGCTCGATGATTCAGCCCAATTTAGACTTTAATTTTAAATAATTATGTCAGCCGACACTCACAATTATAACGAGGCGACAGCAGCAACAACAACAACAACAGTAACAACAATAACAACAACAGTAACAACAGCAACAACAACAGCGACAACAGCAACAGGAACAACAGCAACAATAACAATAACAAACGATAACGATAACGAGGCCAACGCGCACGTTTTGGCAGGGGGCAAACCATAAATCAGACGACGCGGAGCCCCATTCACACACACACACACATATGTACACACACATGCACACAAACACATGTACACATATAGTACACACTCCACACTCACACACACCCATAGAGACATTTGTATGCTCTGCCCTAACGGGATTTCCCCGAACTGCATCACCTTCTGATCTCTCTCACTCACTCACTCCCTATCTCTCCCTCTCTTTCTCTCTCACTCTCTTGCAGACAGCAGCTGTTCGCCCGCTCCACAGCAGCAGCAGCAGCAACCACAGTAACAACAGCAAAACGGCCAACACAAGGGAAAACGCCAACGACGACGCAGACGGCGGCGCAATCGCCCGCCCGAAGACGTCCTCAGTCACACAACAGCAACAACAACAACAGTATCAGCAGCAGTAGCAGCAGCAGCAGCAACAGTAACAACAACAACTACAGATCGCTGCTGTTGCTTGCGGTGCTCATGTGCCAACTGCAGCAGTTCGCTGGCGGCGGAGGCGGCGGTGGCTTTGCTATGGCCGCTTCAGCTACCGCTCCCGCCATAGTCACAGTCACAGATAGTGCGCCTGCCTATGCCTCTGCTTCTGTATCCGCCTCCCCAGCACCCACACCCGGCCGCACACGACTGCAGAAGCGTAACGTTAGCTTCACAGATATCTTCCGTAGAGAGCTCAACAGCACCGTGGTGGACTGGAGCAATGGTTGCGGTGGCAACTACACGGGCGAGGTGCCCGAACTGGCAAGGTCGCAGAAGCGTTGCGTGCAGCACAAGAAGGTGAGTTTATGGCAGGAATACGACATGTGAGAGATAGCGGTATTAGCTTGAAAATACTAAATATAATACTGAGTATTAAGTACTTGGTACTTTTGGTATATTGCATAGGAAAGTGTAAGAAACATTGCTGGAGATTCACTTGAAGAAGAAGATGAAAATCACATTATATGCTTAAACTTATTCGTTCAATTAAAAATGTTGAACTTATTTCAACGATTTTACATAACATATATCTTTATATAATTAGGCAATAACTATGTTTTAGAGTACATAATGTTGTCTTTATCTTTTATTTTTTCAAATAATTCCTTTAATGTAAATCATTTATATTTTGAAAAGGAAATAATTTCTTTTCTTTTATTGGAATTATTTAAGAAAGATTAAATGTATTGCTAAATTATTGATTTGGAATAACTGTAAACTACTCCATACACTAAAAGTCTCGTTACACTTATTTTGCCAAAGTTAGTATTTTTTCATTTTCTGTAAGTAAAAAACAGTTGTTTTTTGAGACAACTTTAAATTAATATTCGGTTAGATTTCACATTAAATATTATTACATAACCGACATTTTCTGCCAAAACTCGAAATTTAACTAAATATATGTTTAGTTTTTCATTAATATATACAAATTTCCTTAAAAACTGGAATTTATTCTCTTAGCTTAGATTTTTTTAGAACAAAGTAAATATTTAAATTTTTAATTTACTGTTGGTTTAGTACTTTTTTTATAAGTTCACATAGAGTTATTGCTTCTTCTTTCTCCTCGTTTTTTTCTCTCCAGAAATTATAATTATAAATTATAAATATATAAAGGATTCAGTTTTTTTTTGTTCTGTATTTTTTCATATAAATTTGTTAATGTTCCAGAATTTTTTTTTTTTTTTTTTATTTTGCATATTGTTTTATTTTTTTATTATTGTATTTAACTACAATGCCAGATTCTTCCACTACCCCTCTCACATTCGCACCCTCCCCCTCAGTCTTTACATGAGCATTGCACTCCATTGTGTATTTCTTTTTCTCATCCCTCTCTCTCTTTCTCTCTCTTTCGTCACTTTCAGCTGCTTCGCACGCTGCAAAACAAAACTGGCCACGAACTGCGGAATCTGAAGGCTGAAAATAAACGGCGGCATACCGTTACTTCGATCACGGCGCCGGACACATCCTCCAACCAGGCCATTGACATCTCGCAGCGCAGCACGTGGAAGGTGCAGAGCAGCCAGTACAAGTTTCTGCCACGCCTCAAAGTCAATGCCAACGCCTCCACTGTAAGTATCAATGACTAGTATAGTTCTCACTTCCTCCCCCACCTTCCCTAACATTCCCCTCTTGTGGCTCTACCCAATTCGGAGCTCATCCAATCGTGAAGTAATCAAATTGATTAGAGTCTTCGCCGGGCAGCGAGTGGTGGCGATGGGTCACGTGAGGCGGAGCCATTTCACCGGCTCGACAGTTCCGTCATTGCGTAGGTGCAAAAAGAGCGTCACAAGGCCAGTGAGCCGTTGTTGTCGGTCATATGAGTGGACATCGTGCTGGATGTCGGGCACTTTATGGCGAGGGTAGTTCCGTAGCTTATCTGCGGATTATCGCGGGACTCCCAATGGGAACGTAGAAGAGTTTGATAAAGTCAAAGATACGCAGTTTTATATAGCTTTGATTCATAGAATACGATTCTATAATAGTCTACAAAGTATATACATATATACTATAGATATTCCTTATCAGTTGACGATATGTATTGCATTCACTTGGGATCGCATCATTCTATATGCTGTTGTTTTTATTGCGATTCTCGCACCTAGTCAGCAGTCGCAGAATAAAGATAACAAGAGAAGCAAACTATATTTGCCCACATATGTATATGTATCATATATAGTAGTATACACGTAGATCGTGAAGAACTTCGCAGCGCATGCAAATTGAAGGCGCACGCGACTCTTGTTCAATGGCAGCGGCCTTCGCGAGGTGCAGCTCACGTTTAATTAGAATAAAATCAGAATCGCATTCGGATTCGTATTTGTATTCGGATTCCGACTGCGAACACGATACACATTTCCCAACTGACCAACTGACTGGACTGATTTGTTGTGAAAACAAAGGCCCCCACGATCGGACTGGGGTAAACAACAATACCGACAACAACGACAACAACAACAAGTTCAGAGAGACACGCGCCGGTAGCGCTGCGTGCAGCTGATCGAATCGAAACCTCCGAAATCCCGTAGAGTTCCAGTTGCTTTTTGATTTGGAAACTGATTTCGATATTCATAAAAACTAATGATGTGCTAATAGCGCAAACATTCAAGCACACACACACACACACACACACTCTGCGAGTCACGCGATATAATAAAACAAGAACAACAACATCGACAAAGAAACCGGAAAATATTGGAATTTACGATTGCATTTGAGATTGCTTGGGACTGTCAGGTAAAAGTTATATCAAATTGCTTGGAGGAGTGCGTGTGTGAGTGGGTCGACGATAAGGGAGCCGCTCCATGACAAATCAGTCACCTGCACCTGCTTTCTTATAAGCCCTCTGACTGAGGTGTTATCATTACGCCAAATGCAAATCTAAACAGTCTTAGGATCTACATAATCACAAGACTGGGCTACAATACGATACGAGATATCAGAGAGCATCGCAGATAATGGCTATTTGCTATAACGAGTCATTAGCACTATCAATTGCAGTAAGCAGATACAATATCTCTGTAATCTTAGGTTAACTTTTCAATCACTAAGTTCAACACTTTCACAATTTGTGCCAAGTTCTTTGTGCGATTCCAATTTACATGAATTTCATGTTGATCAATTGAAGAAAGAAATCTTTGCAACAATTGGTGTCTGGAGTTCATAGCGTGCTTCAATTTAACATTTTGGTATCTTAGCTGGTTGACATATTCATTTATTTTAATTCGGTTTCTACATAAGCTAAGTTCATTATGTACCTGCACGTTATGCCAAATTTCATCTAGATTGCTTAAGATATATAAAATGTAAAGCACAAAAACCAGTTAAACTTAGAATTGCAAAGTCTTGAACCGCATTGAAAATGCTGACATCACAGATACCTTTGGAAATTTTCTTGTGTAGCTTGGAAAAATCTGAACAATTCTGCATATCGCAATCAGATCGTTGCCGCTCTGCACCGACCCCAAATATTGCTAAACATTTTATAGCATCTACGTGTACATATATGAAGATGTTGCCATAAAATTCGCTGACAGAATAAATCCAATTTCAACTGGATTTTGAAATGTTTGCGAAACATTGTGATGCGTGCGATGATCACCACCTGCACCTGTGTCACACCAGAATCGAGCTTTAACTTTTAACCGATGGGGCAACAATAGTAACAACAACAACAGCAAAAAGCGCCAACTCATCATTGAGCAGCAGATCGTTTCGGTCCGTCTGAGATGAAGTTTTGATAGCTTATTCCCAGTTCTAAACTTTGCTGAACAACAACATCAACCAGAGAGGAAGTGTGTGTGTGGTGTATGTGTGTGTGTATATGTGTTGGGGCATAACAATGCGCGGCTTTCGCTGAATTTCTCATTGTCGTCATTGGGGCAGCGGTTTTGGAAAAAAAACCCAATATCTTGTCGACTAAACTGCTTAACTAAGCGTTTAGCAATGATTCCACACAGCAGCAAACAACAACAGCTGAAGAGGCACCAACAACAACAACAACAGCAACTACACTACCAATAACAACAACAACTATAGTAACAAACAACAACAACATCACACAATGTTGACCAAAAGCTACGTCAATTGCTGTGACACTTTGTGTCAGCCAATTGATGACTTGCTAACCGATTGTTATAATGTAGATACCAGCTAACTATGTGTGTGTGTGTGTAAGTGTGTGTATGTGATGAGCTGTTCCTGATGTTCCTGCTGTTGTTGGTGTTGCTGGTATTCCTGTAATATCGATGACGACGCAGGAAGTGGGAGTGTGGCAGCAGCTAATCACAGCTATTTATGCAGAATGCGCTCAAGCCACACACACACACACATACACACACACTGGAAACCCTTTTGCGCAAATCAGCTGAAGTCGCGATTCAATATACACATATTCTATATATAGAGAAGTGCGACAAATAAGCAAATACAAATACAAACAGCAACAGCAACAGCAACAACAACAGCAAAGCCTCAACGCACACTTCTTTCTAAGAACTTGCAGCTCGCGTGGCCTTTTGACGTCACTCAGAGCAGTCAAAGCATTTCGCACATATTTAAAGTTGATAGGCCCAGGGTGCGCTGGCTGGGGGTAGGGCAGGGCAGGCTACTCGGGATTGGGGCCAAACGTCTGTTTGAGCAATCTGCGCACACACACACACACACACACATACACGAAGTCAGAGAGAGAGAGAGAGCGCGCGAGCAGAGAGCGTGCGCGCACTGAGATACTGAGACAGAACAGAGCGATAGAGAGACAACACAACGCGACAGCAAGTGTGCGAGTGTGCGAGTGAGTGAGCGATGCCGACAGCGACGACAGCGACGCCGACGTTCGTGTGATTCATGCGAATGAGCGCGCTGTGGATTCCCCGGCAGAGCGACATGAATGAAACCAGCAGAGCCACAGGCACAGCGCGATAGGCGAAGAATATGACGATGATATGGTCGCAGTCGCTGCCTCAGTCGCCTCAGTCGCCTCAGTCGCAGCGATAGCAGCAGCAACCACAACAACAACATCGCCTGACGTCACACACACATTAGCAGCGGCTCGGCTCGGCTCGGTTCGCTTCGAGTTCGTTTCGCCGTGTGGTTTCACTTTCAGGAAACTCGTCGTATGATTGATTTTGATTATTAATCAGCCACACACACACACACACACACACACATGCAGTCACGCACTTGTGCTAGGTTCACTTAACTTACGTTGTGGTTGGGCGTGGCCAGTTGCCTTAGATGGCACCTTTATGATTCCCCCTTAACCTTTCCAACTCGATCATGCTCTATATAAAGTCTAGCATCACCTTTCCCATATCAATACTAACCCACAGCCTTCCCTCTCTCCCTCTCGCTCTCATTGCAGTTGCCCCTGCGTCGCGTGCACCACGATCTGCAGTTCTATGTGGCCGCCTTCAGCTACCTGCGGCACGCCCAGCTGTACTGGGACAACAAGAACATACGCAGGCAGAGTGTACTCTCCTCCGAGCTGCTACGCTATCGCGAAAGCTCCCGCCAAGTGCTCTGCTACGTGGAGGAGGCCATCAATGCGACAAACCTGCTATATGCGGTGTCACCTCGCCAGCGGCTGCAGCTGCCACGCATCAAGACGATACCGCGTGTGCCCATGGAGCGGCGACTGAGCCAGTTCAAGACGCCGCTGGTCGAGCTGCATCGCCAGGCGGTGCTGGCGGCACGCAACCAGTCCGCTGCAGAGCCACAGGGGCTGCAAATGCTGGACGCATTGTTCCTCAAGTATCAGTACTTTGAGTATCTGAAGCAGGTCACACAGCTGCTGGCGCAGCATCGCAAGAAGAACTGCGTCAGTGCGACACACAAGACGTCCAACTCGTCGGCAAGGCCACGTGCCAAGAAGCAACGGAAGCAGCGGAAGCAACGACCGACTGCCGCAGTACCAGTTCCACTTCCAGTTCTCTAGTTCTACTGCCAGTTCTCTATTACGGGTACCGTGCAGGTTCCAGCTTCAGTGCTAGTTTCAACTGCAGTTCCAGTTCCAGCATCAGTTCCAGTTCCAGAACCAGTTCTAGTTCCAGTTCCAGTTAGACCAGTTCCAGAACCAGTTCAAGTTCCAGTTCCAGTTCCAGTTCCAGAACCAGTTCCAGTTCAGTTCCCGCTCCTGTTCTAGTAGCATTCCCGTACGGTTCCTGTATTGGTTTTGGATACTGCTAAGGATAAAGTTGCAGTTCAAGTTCTGTTTCCATTACCAGTTCAGGTTCAGGAACTTATTCCCTTACGAGTTAAGCGCACATGACACGAAGAAGCGTAACCAAGGCTCATTTTATTCTAAAACGTATTTATTCTAACCTAACTTATTGCTAGTTTATGAACTTCGAAATCCGAAGAACCCACTCTCACGGACGGCTATGACAACCGAAACCGAACTTCGAAAAGCGCCACAAAACAAACATACATTTCCAGTAACAAAAAAACACACACACACACACACATTAACTATTTATATGCTCACAAAACTTGATTTTATTCCATTTACCATTTCATTATAATATATTATGATAGATTTAAATGTTGTTTTTTTTTGTGAATTACTTTAAGTTCTCATCATAGATTATTTATTTGCAAACATTCCTCATTGTAAATCGAAATGAAAGATATATGAAAGAAAGAAATTCCCGGATCATTAAGCTAAGAAAACTTCCCTGAAATACGCACAACTTTGCCTTGTATTATAATGCTGTGATAATAGTTGATAGACGACGCCCGAATCCAAAATGAATCGCGTACGCTGATATCTCGCCCAGTTGCTATGAACAACGCATGTACTTACATATTACGATAGTTATTATACAACCCCTCAGTACTCATACACCTTATATGATACTTGATTTTTATATGACATTTATTGTAAATACTACATAAATACTGCATCTGATTTTGTAATTCAATAATACGCCTAATCGACGTGCAAAACGAACTAACTGTGTGTTTCTATTCTTTCTAGTATTGGGGCTTATCGCAGGGGACTATCGATAGTCTTGGAAGTTAGAAAAACGAAGGAAGGGAAAAAAATTTTTTTCTTTTTTCCCCCCGGGGATTGATGACTATAACATATAGCTGCCATTGGTTCAATCGGCCGAAATGTTAAGCTTTTTGTAAAAAGATCATTTCTGATTTTAAAAATGTATATCTCCGTTAATTATCAAGATGGCCAAAATTTTCAAAGTTTTTTATACATATAAATGCAATAATATTGAATAATGCTGTCGAAATACCATTTAATTCTGCACCAAGAGGGAGGGGGGGCAAGGGGGCGGGGGGGGGGGGGTAGGTTATATTATAAGTATTGGAACAAGCGAAAGAAATAAGAACCTCCAAGGGTATACAACTTTCAGCATGGCGAAAAGATAATATTGAATATATCCAATACCATTTAATTCTGCACCATATAAGTATTGGACCAAGCGAAGGAGATAAGAACCTCCAAGGGTATACAACTTTCAGCATGGCGAAGATAGCCTTTCTTCCTAGTTTTTATATACTAACGAATTTTTACAACTATCAAAAACTGCTGACAGTTCGGAATTGAAAGTCTTCTATTTATTTCTTAATATACAACATATATCATATACATATATATCTTCCAATACTTGAAATCCTTCCACTTTCAAACAAACCTTCATTCAAAGTCTTTTATATATTTAAATTCAGTCTTAGGTGTAGATCGAGGCGCCGCAGTCAACACTCAAGAAAATAAAACAATATAAGGCTGATTTAGTATCTGACGGATTGATCGACTGTTGCCCTGGTGGCTGCTGGTGTATGTGAGGGTGTATGTGTGTGAGAGAGTGTGTGTGGGGTCCTCAATTAACGTAGCGCCATATCAATTACAGCTGCCCCGAGATCCATTCCCACAGCTCGTGGCGGCAGCGACGGAGGCAGCTGCATTGCGCATACGCAGCGTAAGCCCGCGCTTGCAATGCGATCGGCTTGAGAATGCCGAGGCAGACAGACAAAACAAGATATAAACAAGTTGCAAGCGATGATCATGGCGGTGCGGTATGTACAACGCATACATACCACGCAGTTGATCAAATCATAATTAAAACAATTTTAGGTACACTAAATTATAAATCAATTTAAATTCATTGGAATTGATCATGAGGCAAAGCAAGATAAAGTGAAGCGGATAATTGCCTTAAACATATCCGTCAACATACCCGATTGCAGCCGGGTGCGTACAGGGTATGCTGAGAATCGGAGCCGAAACAATTCCATTTTGAATTGCTGGGGATTCTTTTTTAATTGCAGTAAGAAGTAAATTACGCGGCATTTATAGACTTGTACAAATATTTTATGAGCCGTATAATAATTCCACCAGACCGATCCAGTTGTTGTTGCTCTCTCGATTTTTGTTGTTCTTGTTGTTGTTGTTGTTATAGCTGTTGTTGGTACCTTCTCGACAATTTTAACGACATGAGCAGAGCGACAATTTTGTTGTGCGTGTGTCTTTTGGTTCGGCATGTTTTGTTGTTGTTGTTGCTTGTGTTATTGTTGTTGGTGTTGTTGCTTTTGGGAGCGCTGCTTCATCTGCACCTTATCGAGGCAGAGCCATCTACGCACACCCTGCACTTGGACCCGACTCGGGGTCCACGTTGTGCGTTGCTCAGGGCTTCCTTTTGTGTTTGTGTGTTACTAATGTCTTTCATCTCGTCGTGTCTGTGTGTGACTGTGACTCTCTGACTGTGTGTGTGTGTGTGTGTGTGTGTATGACTTTGTCGCGGTTTCCACCAATCACCCCGTGCGCCTGCCCCTGCGTCTGCGCCTGCGCCCTGCATCGTCCCATTTTATCTCACACAATCAGCAATTGTCATTAATTTCCGGACGCTGCGTACGTGCTCCGATTTGTCTCTCGGATTCTCTTGGATTCACCTACCGGTGACTGATTCAACAATTTAATATGCAACAGTTGCTACAACGCTGCACCGCTGCACCGCACCACATTGCGTCGCGTCGCGTCGCCTTGCTGCGATCATTTCTTTCTCTCTCTCTCTCTCTCTCCCCCTGGGGACACTAAAGATCGCTTATCGCTTTTGATTTTATTGTGCTCAGTGGTGCAGCCTCTGCTTCTCCGTCATCCCTTCACTTCTCGGAGGGAATTGGACATGCAACTATGCACCACGTTGCACCATTCACCAAAAACAAGAAACCTCTCCTCTCCTCTCACAACCCTTTTGCCCCGACAATCCTGAAGCGCCGTGTTTAATGGACTTTCCAGCAAGTGCACGTAGCGCTCATCTATCTTCAGTTTTGATAGGTTTTTACGATCGCATTTATGCGATGGCCTTTATTAAATTGAAAATTATGTCTTTCTATGAGAAATGTCTAAATCGTTGCATCTCTTTCCCCTCTCTGTCTCTATCTCTCTCTCACTCTTTCTCACTCTCTCTCTCCGTTTTGTTGTGTGTGTTCCTCAATGAACTTGCGACGACGACGACTGCGACTTGGTCTGA
The DNA here is from genome assembly GCA_018903425.1 of Zaprionus nigranus. Lineage (NCBI taxonomy): Eukaryota > Metazoa > Arthropoda > Insecta > Diptera > Drosophilidae > Zaprionus > Zaprionus nigranus. The sequence goes on from JAEIGD010000020.1 coordinate 562,333, forward strand.
TTTAATCTAAATGTTTATTTGGTTTCCTTTTAGTTTATATATTTTTCTTTTCCTTTTTGTATTTCTTTTTTCTCCATACTATTTTTTGTTGCTCTTTTGCCGTCGGTCACGTGCAGCTTCACATAAAACTGTAGTTGCTTTTGTATTTTCTGATTCGTTTTTTCGTTTTTTTTTTTTTTTTTGTTGTTTTTTTCTGTGACAATTAATTAAAAATATCTTATTTCATTTTTGTGTTCTGTGTTAGCTTGTTGGCCCCTGTGTTTTGTTATTTTTGAGTTATGTTTTCCGCTGCAGATTTATAGATAATGGCGTTACCTTTATGGGCCCTAAATGCGCCACAGTCGCCAGGGAAGAGCGGCCCATAGAGTCGCCCACTAGTCGAGGGGTTCCCCTGCCTTGCGCTCTGCCATTAAGCGAGAACTGTTTACGGCTCTGTCAACAATCTTTCCATTAAGCTTAAGAAATATTTATATTATATTCTATGTATATAATTTATTAATTTATTCATCAGTTTCAGTTTTTCTTTCTTTATTTCACATTCGGTTTCTTGAAAATAAATTGCAAAATGTTGTTTCGCTGGCGATTTTTGTTTACATTTGCGACAATCTCACGACAAATGCTGCGTCAGCTTTGCGCTACTTCGTGGACTTGGCCTGGGAATAGGTGTTGAAATCTTCAGATTCGGGGGCCACCATCGCATCAGCAGTTTCTTCTTTCACAGAATCAAAAGGCATCGTTGCTGCTGCAGCAGCTGTGTGAGGCAATTGAAGCGAAGGCGAAGATTCTGCAATCGTTTCTTTTTGTTTTTTTTTTGCAATTTTCAATACTAACACTATGCTACATATATATATAGATGATCTACGTATGAATATCATAAATATATATATATATTGCATCTCTAATTGAGATTAAAGAGTGCATTTTGCTGACGCTACGCGAAACGAGTTGTGGATGCACATCTCCGCTGCTCTTCAAGGCAGCCAGTCAAGGTGTCGAGATTGTATTGCTGAGTTCTGGTTGTATTTTGAAGATACCCTGGAAAAGACTATATGAGGATCACATGAGGATCAGAGCTTTAGTGGTAGCGAATTGTTTTAAATGAACTTGCAATCTGCATCAACTCTGCTTCCACAACCTTTTCTCGTTCGATGTACTTCATAAGCCTAGCCAATCAGATCCATTAGAAGAAAAGCGTCACATTCCCCCGGTGTTCATAACATTCTGGTTGAATGGTCAAAAAAGGGTATACTAACCTTGTGCAAATGTTTGTAACATGCAGAAAGAGGAGTTACACTACAAGGTACATATATTCATGCTCAGGATAATAAGTCGAGTCGAGTAATCCATGTCTATCTGTCTGTCCGTCTGTTTGTCTTCTGTTTGTATGAACACGTCGATCTCAGTTATTAGAAAAGCAAGAGGTACCAAATTTGGCAAGAAGGTTTGTGTATACCATACGCAAATTAAGTTTACATCATATTTAGGATGCCTCGCCCACCGCCACCATAAATTGGTGACGTTAAAGAAATACAACTTTCTGACTGTGACACATAATTAGTTGATTTAAAATCTACCTTTTCTCCGAATTTCAACCCGATCTGACAATTAACACTGCAGTTATTCAAGTCACGTTGCTATGTCTTTATTAATTTTTAACGGTTATTCAAAACTGGCGGAAGGGTATCTTACTGTCGGGCTCGACCGATTGTAGTGTTCGTCTGGTTTAACATTGCTTTATTTATATGATATGCCTTCATCACCGAATTCCCCCTAGAGCGATAGCGTCAAAGGGGGTTCAGCTAATGTACGAGTAATCTAATCATTTCTTGTTGTGGGCACTTATGGCTAATCGGTTAATGCTTTGACTTGATAATTAATGGCTTATCAATTAGTGGCTAGCCTTCTGTATTCCCTTATAAAGTAATAGCGCAGGTTCTTATCAGCAATTTATATCCAATACTTTTGTTTACTTATTTACGTATGAATCTAGAATAAATGTACAATAACTAATCTAACAGGTATTTGGTTTTCATAGTACTTTCTAGTAGCTAGACCAACGACTATATGGTTTTATGTATATTATTTCTTTGGTTTTGTTATGAATCGTTTAGGCATGTGATGAGTTTTGTAACAAATTCTGAAAACCACACATTCTAGGATATCAAAGCCACAGTCAGCATATTCAAGTTTTACTATATGAAATGTATGTATTTTAAATCAGAGTACTTAAGCATGAATATGATTTTGTATTAACAACTATTTTTTCAAAAACCAGCATCTCAACTCAGCCAATGTTTATAACTCTTGTATATTTTTGTTCCCCCATATCATTTCGCTTAAGAACTTAGGGACTCTGCATTGCATTTCTTGTTTAGCTGGAATATCTCGCATATGATCCTTAGGTTTTTCTGCCAGAAGATCTGCAAATTGTGCAGTATAACTCTTATATCGTATACTGTCATAAGTTTATTCAAATCGGATGACTTTCTTTGCGTCAAATCTATGAAATACGAGTACAAGCGATAGTTTTTGGCTAAAATTGCATATGGTTTGCAGTGAAATCCGTAGCTGACTTTCACCATTTGCGGCTATTGCTGGGCATGCTGGAAACGGGTCTGGGATTGGGACTTGGGAATGGGTCTGTGTTTGGGCCTACTCGTTAAGGATTTGGGCGTCAGTGCGGCGCCTTGGGCGATATAAATTACGCTCGGTTAACAATGCGGATCAGTCAGGGCGTTTGACGTTTTCCGCTTAATAAGGTCAAAAGGTGTTTCAATTGCCAACACACACACACACACACACTTACACATAGACAAACACAGCTGACCATTGTGCTGGCAGCAACATAAAGTGACAAAAATTATGAAAGAATCTCGAGAGGACACGACAACGACAACGACGAGGACATCAAAGGTGACGCGCCCACTACAGGAATGCGAAACGACAATCGAATCTAATTCAATTGAGGGCGCCACAAAGGCAACAAGGACAGCAGCAGCAGCAGCAGCAGCAGCAGCAGGAGCGACAGTGGCAGCTGAGAGTGCGCAGGACACGGCAGAGTCCGAGGCGAGGCAAAGTGAGGACGCTGCAGGACAATAAAGTGATCAATACCAGAAAAATGTTTTTAATTGTCAATGAATGCGGAATGGGCATCGGCTTGCCAGGACCCTTGACCTTTTGCGGCTGTGGCCAGCGTGCATTGTTCGGCCAGCGTGTGTGTGTGTGTGCCTGTCTCTGTGTGTGTGCGTATGTGTGTATGTTGTTATTGTTGTGCAATTGCCGTGTGCAGTTCTCCGCCTGAAAAGGTGAAATAAATTGCCCACCACCCAGGTGAGGAATGCGTCGGCCCAAGGACCTATAAATTTTCAACATCTACGTGTTTGGGAGTATCTCCCTCAGTGTGTGTGCGTGAGAGAGTGTGAGAGTGCGTGCGTGTATGACAATGCATGGCATCGTTATAATTAATGGCCAAGTTGGCGCCAGCAACTGAAAAGGAGACGACGACGCTGCCATCGGGCTGGGCCTGTGAACCAAATTCAAACTTTGCATTCCAAACAGAGCGAGAGGGAGAGAGAGGAGAGAGAGAGAGAAGGAGAGAGAGGGAGAGCAAGAGAGTCGTCTCGACAATCGACGATCGCCGATCATTGTTTGTGTTTGTTGTTTTTGTTGCTGTTGCTGTTGTATTTTCGTGTCAAATTTGAAGTGCGCACAGGAAACCCAAACGGCAAGAATTGATGAACGTGCGCCCGCGCCCGCACCCCGTCCGCATCCTTTCGAGAGTTTGCCGCCTTATCGCGACTTTGCATCGGGGCGCGCAAACAGCGCGCCTAGAAGGAGTGAGGCCATCGGTCAAAGGGCCCAGCAATCAGTCAATGGGCACACACACGTCGATTAGTGGCGGTGTGTGTGTGTGTGTGCGTGTGTATATGCGTGTGCGTGCCTCACAAGTGGCTGCACAAATATTGACGCAATCCTTTGGCCAGGATGAGATAAGACGTGCGAACAACTTCACAAACGAATGCGATGCACAAATATTTGCCAAACTCAAGGAGAGAAAGGGGAAGAGAGAGAGAGAGAGAGAGAGGCAAAGAGAGAGGGAGAGAGGGAGAGTGTGGTATGTGCTGTTATCTGTTGATCTCGTTAGCTGCTCGTTAGCTGGTTAACTCAACCTGTTAACCAAGCCGCCCAGAGTCCTGGCTGGCAGTTCAATAAACCATGCCACATCGATATATCGCCAGAGCAGACAAGACGCGACCGCGGCCCGTGCCCTAAAAGGCCATTGTAATGCAAGTGCAAGTGCAAGGATGACAAACTTAATGCGATGCTGAGAGCGAACTGGGCAATGCCGACTGCCAGGTGACCTACAATACTCGTGCATGGCGAGGAGGGCAGCAAGAAGTGCGACAACCAAACTGAGGATGGAAAACATCCCGAGTTCATTGTACAAATTTGCTTGAATTTATCTTAATATAATCATTTCAAATATACTTTATGCTTAATGCTATATAAATATGATATATTGATATTGATCTTTATATATATTATATGTATTATGATAAACGGGCCAAACTTAACAAGATGTGATGAATTCAAAACTTATTTTCTCCTTCCCATTTCAATTCTCTTTTCCAACTTATAAAATACAAAGTATTTAATTGTTGTTCAGGACTTCATAAACTCTACGATATCATATCATAATATTGTAAATTATTTTTATAATATGAAATATGCAGACAACCTATATTCAATAATTGTTTATTATATTCATTTAATTTCCTAATTTTAGTTCGTTAACATCCTTTATAATGTCCAAACATCGATAGTATATATTAAAATATATATTCAGTTATGTATTTTCTACTTCTACATATAAGATTCCTTTAATCTATCTCACTATCCTGGCCTCGCAACCGCCGACTATCAAAGGCACTGCAACTGCCCATATGCCGCATGGGCTCGTACCCAATTTGATTAACAAATGCTAAGGTAGATGCGGACAAGTCGCAGACCAAGTCTGGATAGCCGAGTGCCTGTGGACGGGAGCGAGCCGCGATGGAGGCACAAATAGACTAATTGCCCGCGACTAATAAGACATCGTTCTCATTCAATTAAAATATCCATATCTAGTACAATTAGACGACGACAAATGTCCACATTGCGGAGACTCATTAAACTTGCACGAATTATTGCACGCACTTTGTCATACATTTTAATTTCACTTGCTCTGCGCACACGATGCCCCCAGCACCAGCCCCAGCCCCGTGTCCAACTGAGTCAAAGCCAAGCGAAGCCACGGCAAGCCAAGTTAAGTCAAGTTAAGTCAAGTCGAGCCAGGCCAAGTCAGGCTGCAAGAAATGAAACGAAATCGAGCCGATGCCAATATACCAAGCAGCCAAAGCCAAAGCCAGTCCAAGTCCAAGTGCAGAGAGGCTCGGGCCAAGATCAAGAGCAACTACGCAATCGCAATCGCACACAGACCTGGCCAGCCAGAAGCAGAAGCACAAGCAGAGGTAGAGTGGGCTGCCGGAGCTGGGAGCTGGGCTGGCGATCTCTGTGGCAGCGTGCGCTCCACACACATTAGCAATTACGCTCATTACACTTAATTACAGAAAACTAGGAGTGCATGAAGATTTCCAACTGCGGACCGACAGACCAAGCCGAGCCAAGCCAAGCCGAGTCGAGTCGAGTCGATCCACAACGATCCGCCACTGCCACTGCCACTGGCACTGGCTCTGGCTGTGGCTCCGCTTCGGTTTCGCTCTTTTGCGCTGCCACTGGCTCGACTTGGTGCAGTTGCAGTTGTTGTTGTTGTTGTTGTTATAACAGTGCTGGCTTGTGTCTTTATATGTGGCAGTGGTCGCCGTCGCCGTCGTTGCCGCCGCGAGGATCACGAGAGCATGCAGAGCAAGTGAATTATTGCAGTCTCATTATGTGCGATGAGTTATGTATGGCGTATTGCTTTCGTCGTCAGGCCGCTGCCTCTCGTCAACATCGTCATCATCGCACAGTCGCTGTTGTTGTTGCTATCGCTGTCTCTCTCCATCTCCCTTACTGTCCCCGTCTCGTTCTTCGAAAGTGCTCATGTATCTGCATTATAACATCCAAACATTCAGACAGCCAGCCAGACATACGAGCAGCCATCTGTCAGTACCAGTAACAGGCCGAGACTCCATCTCCATCTCCATCGCCAGCTACAACTCCAACCCGAGCTCCATCTCCATCTCCAAGCCAAGCCAAGTCAAGCCGAGCCGAGCTCTGAGCTGCGGTCCAAGCTCCGTCGAAGAATGTAGTGTGATGGTCGCCTAAATCAAGCGTACTTAGCGAATGATTTACATTCCAAAAGACAGCAAACACACTGTTTTGCGGTATGTGATGCTATGCGAGCAGCAGCAACAGCAACAGCAAGCACAACAACAACAATAGCAACAACCACACACACACACATACATACAGCCCCGCCACGCCAAGCCACGCATGTGTGTGCTCCACAACGCTCAAGCAACAAGCGCAACAAAAACCACCACAGCACAACGAACCACAGAATCTCCTACACTCTCAGTTGGTAGTGGAAGTTTTTAGTGTGGAAATTCATTATAGGTATTATGGTTTAATGATTAAAGTTGAATGTTATTTATAGAGTAAGCATAGTTAGATAATTAGTTAACAGTTTAAATTAACATAAAGTATTAGTTCTGGATTATTGATTCTTAGATTAAATAACAATTTTCATACTACTGTAGTTTCAAATTTACACAGGGCAAGAACTCGATCGATTCGCATCAAGAAAACATTGTTTGTAATTTCAGGTCAAAGAGTAAAAATTGTACTTAGTTCATTTACAAAATCAAACTCATGCATTATATCATTTAAATATCAGATAATATTAAATCCAACTAAGAAACTGAATTCACAACCAGTAAAAAAAGATACCCTTCGACCTATATTCCGGTGTAGTTTTATTTGTTATTAATATGCAAATACTTTTAAATTATTCCCGCAGTTAAATTCATTTACATATTAATATGCAAATGCTCTAAAATTATTCCGACAGTTAAATTCATTTACATATGATTGTGTTGTTCCGGTGGCTCGAAAATCAGTAACTTCTTAAAATTATTTTTTAACAACTTCTATATTAATTATTCGAATGCAACCTATTTTTAGAAATCATTTGGGCGTTGTTATTGTGCTAACCTAGAAATAAACTGTCCTAATTACGTTTGGAATAAGGCTTTTAAGGATTTATGGAGTCGGAAAGGGGTGTGGCCAAATTGAAATTAAACTTAATGCTGACTCAGAATATATATATATATATATATATATATATATATATATATATATATGTAATACTCCACAACTATCGCTACTTGCCCCATCGATATGCCCCATGCAACGCACTGTGGCGCACACGATAATAAGCAGCAACTGCCAAAGATACAGCGGCAGCTTCGACGCAGTTTCCGTCACCGTCAACGTTGCCGCTGCTGCTGCTGCTGCTGTAGCTGCCACAGTCTCTGCTGCAACCACTACCTCTGCTGCTGCTGCGTGGCAACGTCACAATGTCGGACGCTTCGTCGCATAAATATCACCAGCAATTACTCAGTCATAAGTTTGCTGCCTGCTCGTTTGCTGTCATGACATGAGCAACTCTGCTCGCCGTGCCCGTTCGACGCTCACTTTATAAGGCAACAAGGCGCGCGCGTTGCCCGATCCAGTTCAGACGTGGCATCCTCTGCCAGCTGCTCTGCCTGTGTCTGTTCTGTGGCTGCGACTGTGCTTGTGTCTCTGTGCCTCTGCCTTGCACTGGGCCTGCGTTGCGATGCGCCTGCGCCAAGTGCAGAGCTTTCAGCTCCTTTAATGCCCGCCGCCTTTTCCTCTGTTCCCTGCGCACTCCTCTCCATCTCCATCTCCCTCCCCTTGCTCATTGCTGTGTGCGCCCAAAGTTGCCGCTAGGCACAGCAACCGCGACATGGAGATGTGTCTGCCGTTTTGTGGCCGTTTGTGGTGTCGGCTTGGCAAATTTTTACAACTTTTATAAACAGCTCGAGCCGAACGAGCTGAGCTGAGCTGAGCCGCAGCAGGGCGGTAATTTGTTAAAGCTTCCTTACTTTTCAACACTCCAAGCGGAGCCCAAAAACAAAAACGAAAGAGCAGCCTCAAAAAAGACTAGCAGAGTGTGGATAGAGGGGGTGGGTGCCCCTTGACTGCGCTCTCTTTTCTCTCTCTCTCTCTCTCTCTCTCTCTCTCTCTCTCTCTCGCAGTCCATGCTTAAGATCCTTGCACACTTTGTCTTATTCTGGCTGCACAAGATGATAAATTTCCATGGCCATCCATCTAAGCGCTGCAGCAACGACAGCGATAGCAGCAGAGACAGTGGCAGCGGCAGCGGCAGCGGCTTCATCAGCCACCGATCATCATCCGCAGCAGCAGCGCCGTGGCTAAGTAGGTCCGCCGTCATTCATAACACACAGAGAGCAACAACACTCACCACAACACTGACACAGACACACACACTCTTGCACGGACCTAAGCACTTGCTTCCTCAACACAAATCAACAAGGATGACGGAGCTGACACCAGGCTGAGTCGCAGTCGCAGCCGCGGTCACCGTCGCCGTCGCCGTTGCAGTTTGAAGTATAAACGCAGCATCACAGTGGTTGCAAGCTGATTACAAATGCTAGCAAATGATTAACAGTTTGTCAGATAATGGAATAAAATACGTTTAATAATAATAAAACCAAAAACGAAGGCTACGTTCGGCATGGCAAAGGTTTATCACCTTGCAGGTTCTTACTCCGGTCGTTTCTATACATTTACATATATTATACCATAATATCTATAATTATGCAGAATTGAATAATTTTGTTCGTATTTATTATTTGACACCTATAATAACTTTTTTATGTAATTATTCCCATGAAAGTCATTGAATGCAGTATACACTATAGAGTATACGTATGTACATATATAATGGTTCGACCCTTTGGAAAAAACTATACGCCGGTTACTATCTAACTCTGATTGGTATTCATAAGTTTAGTTATTTTTAATAAAATTCTTCACACAAAAACTTTAGTCGATTATTTCTTTGTTTAAGAGTTGCAACAGACGGACACACGGACAAACGGACAGACAGATACGGCTGGTTCGACACCTCTGTTGATCTTGAATTATAATACATAGACTTTAAAGGGTCGGAGATGTCGCCAAAGCTGCATTACAAATTTGAAGCCAAAATTAATATATCCCCTGCAAAGATGTAATATATATAGCATATAATATTTTATAATATATTCTGAAATAAAATTTATATTTTATATATTAAATATGTTTGGTTTGAGTTAGTGCATAGGGTTGGGAGATAAGAAAGCAAATAAAATTGCAACTAATAAAGCTAGACAGCTAAAATATTTATTTTGCAGGAAATATATTTGCTTTAATAGTCTTCAAGCGTAGCAATTGAAAAGTTATTACGACTCATAACCTGTGAACCACAGTTGCGTTGACTTGAATCTGCGTATTTGAATTTCATTCAAAGATTCTACGATAGATCAAATGAAATCAAATGATATGTATGAATACAATACACAACAAATACTCATCAGAGGCAGTTTATTTTTATCATATTTGGAGTACTGCAAGCCAGCTGATTGATATATATATACATATAGTAGTTTTAGTCTTTAAAGCTTCGAATATTATAGATCATCACAAAATATATATTTATATATTTAAAAATGTTGACAGTCCATCTTAACCTTGTGTAGATCTACAACTGTAACTGATCTACAACTCAACTTGAACTACATTTCCTATCAATCTTTATCACCTTTTTCTAACTTTGAATACTTTTTCGCCTATACTCGTCCCACTGTGCAACTGCGCCGCGGGCGTTGCAAATCTGCGTCTGCAGCTCGCAGCTTGCAGCGGGCAGCTCTCGTTGCCGCCGACTCAATGAAAATGTTAAGCATCTTTCACTAACATTAATTTTTATTTATTTATAGCTTTATTTTATTTATGTATTTGCTTTGTGCTTCAGGCAGCAGCAGCGGCAGCAGCAGCAGCAGCAGCTTGGCAACATTGACGGCTGCCGTTTCACGTCACTGGGAGGCTGACGCAGACGTTGCGTCGCAGCTGACGCAGTCGACTCCAGATCTTGTGCCGGCAGTGCCGTTAGCACGCCCGTATGATGATCCAACTGTGACGTCCGCCCCCGAATAGCAACATTGTGTTAGAAGCTGATAAGCAATGAGCTTATCAATGACGCCTTCGTATTGGTCGGCCTGCCCCACGCTCTCGTTTCCGTTCGCGTTCGCGTTCCGCACAGGTCGCTGAGTCAATATGCCAGGCACAAGTTGCTGTTGTTGTTGTTGTTGTTCTTATTGTTGTTGTTATTGTTATCGTCATGCGTCTCAGCCTCGTCTGCTGCTGCTTCTTCTTCTTTTGCTTTGTGTTGATCTTCAGCGCAAAAAACGACGAAAAATTCATTGAATTGATCATAAAATTGCGAGAAACTCTGGCGTTTTTCCCAGAAAAATTTACTGAGCGACTGAACTTGGCATTGCTGTTGTTGTTGTTCCTACAGTTGTTGTTGTTGGTGTTGCCGTTGTTGTTGCTGTTGTTGTTGCTTCAGTTGTTGTTGATACTCTTGCCGGTTGGCAGTGGGCGCCTCGCAGGTACTTCAAAAATGTGTCCACAACATATTTTTCGGGCCACTAACCAAAAACTAAAAAGCTTTTTATACGATTTGCACGCCTTCTCGATACCTTGTAAATTGGATACATATACAGATTGGAGAGGGGCATATTTGTGCACAGTTTTACAATCTGATGGATGCATAATGAAACAAAAACCAAACCTCACATGAAAATCATAGTCCTAAACACCTCATGTGTTAATACAAACCATAAACACTGGGTATACAAGCCAAATATCAGACAGGCAAACAGGCCATGGCCTTGCGACTTACAAAGTTACAAAACTGAAAGAGCTCGAAAGGAATTCCATTTATATTTGAGTTGAATGAAATACAGTTCATAAAGTATATATACTTATAGTATGGTAAATATATACACACTGTTATATATCCCTACAGGTAAGTTATAAGAACACAAGAGATGAAATTAATAATGGTAGACTTCATTGGTGATATGCTATATCTTTTATTGTATAAATAATCATGAAATAACTTATTGAAATAAACGGAAAAAAAGTATTCTCTATGTAAAACATATTGCGAATTTAATTCAATCTCTTCCATAGACTCCATAAAGTATACATATTCTTGATCTGCGTGCAATTTAAAATAAATATATCCTTTTAAAAACATTTTAGGTGACTCAAGGTCAATATCGGTTCGATTTCTGCATCATAGCTTATCTATCCTTTTAAAATATTGTTCAGATTTTTAAAAATTTTTAGAATTTTGTATACCTTAAATCTCTCATTGGAACCATCACCCCCATAGACAACACTTCTAAAACTGCATAATATGAAAACTAAATAATATGATATAACATTTGTATATGTTACATGACTAGTTAACTGTACAGGTTTCGTCAATAACCAATAAAGATATGAGACCTTTTTTATGCATCAAGTCATTCTTTCTTGCTTCCATTGATCTCAGATCATCGAACGAGTACAAAAAACGATTCCGAAGTAAGTCTCTTAGAAATGAACAAGTTCTGTTCTAACTCTCCCAACACAAACGGGGCTCAAGTTTGACTAAAAAACAACTACAAGAAATCCTATGATACATGCAAGAAGCATTTCCGTCGCCATTCCGAAAAGTACGATAGAAAAAAATTCGATTTACGTCAATGAAATAGGCAATTGACGCGCGACAAGATTTTTCATGTTCATTGCCCTTAGAGTTATGCAATGCTGTGCAAATCCCATACACTGTAAAAAAAGAGAAACTAGAGTTACGATGAAGTCTGAAGATCAGAAAAGAAATGAATGAATCACTTTTCACGTTATATTATTAGATAGCTAGTATTAGAAGTAGTCTTGTAGAATCAACTACACGAGATACTCAATAGGTTATAGATAAAATTCTATGTCTATCTGATCTCGAATGAAACATTAAGTATAAAGAAAACAAAAAAACATGTGTAGCTAATTTACGTTAATCTGATCGTTCACTGCAGAACTAACCCAATACTATCGTAAGATCTTAAAACAGTGGCTCATCGATTTCTCGCTGTACATGGTTAACTTTACTTACGCAAATTGGATCGTTCTGCTTATGTGGGCTGCTATTATTGTAGAAGCACGCGAAACCGGAAATTCCATTCCATTGCCAGTGAAAGGGTTAAACAGAATTCTTAAATTTCAAAATCTATGCTCAACTTATATACAACATATACTTTGTATTTATTTAAAGGGAAGTTGTGCTATCGAGCCTACTTTATCTTAGCGGAAATGACTCCTAAAAAATTTTGCAAATAACAAATTCCATAACTCAATTAAACGGAAACGTGTGTCTGTCCAAAGGGTAACTTGAGGCTTGTCAAGTGTGATGGCAGTGGTAAAAATGTTATAGAGAAACCCAATCAGATTTATGTCAATAAAGACACCATAAACATATATTACAAAAAGCTAGAGAATGTAAAGAATGTGGACGATGGATAGACTTAAAGTTGGAATTTCCGTAGAGGGGCTTATATAGTGAAGACAGCGCAGGTATTACTTATATAGGAGTTATTCATTGGATTATACAGGAAATTGACGGAGACTACAATCGAATGTAGAAGGTACTATATAAACATATATTAAACATAATCTTGTATATAAAGCAAAGTAAAACTGACAGTTGGCCTCCCTTTACCTCTTTCTGGCAAGCATAATCAATTTGCATATATACTGCTGTTATATTGTAGGGTATCTAGGAACATATCAACAACTTAACTGGTCATCATCTCAAGCCGCACTAAATGCAATTTAAATTTACCCCCTGGTAAGTCCCCCCGAAAAAACATCGCATTCACCTGATGTCGCAATGCAGCGATCAATCACGCAGTCAACCATGCAACCCCTTCTCCTACACCCCCACCCCTCCTACAGAGTAGTGTTGCCATCATCCCCTGTGATTCCCACGCTCAATTGTTTTCTCGACTAATGAATCGATTTGTATGGATTGCCAGCCCCTTCGACAATTTGCCAATTGACCGCGACATAGCAGACACTGCTGGGTTTTGCCCACACGCCAACACTCTCCCTGCTAGCCAGGGCGCCCCTGTGCCCCTCTTTTCCCCTCCCCCTCCCCCTCCTCTTACCCAGCCTCCTGCCATGCACTGCATGCAGCTGCATCCCAATTTTTCCAACGAGCTGTAAAAGTGCTTTTCGGTACGTAGAAGCTGCCGATCTGGCGATGCGATGCGGCATTTCCGCAGCCAGAGAGTTAGAAAGAGACAGTGGGAAAGAGATAGAGAGAGAAAGTGTGCGAGGGGAGGGAGGAAGGGAGAGGGGGGAGGCGCGTCTAAGCCAATTGCTTACACAAGCAAACCATTTGAACCGTTTTTAATTTCGTTTGCTTTGTCTTAAGTCGGTTTATTTTTTTCGTTTTGGCCTTTGGGACTCTTTATGAAGACGACGACGGCAAGGCAGATGAAGACGGCGGCGATGGAGAAGCGGGGAAGCGGAGGCAGCGACAGACGTAGCGCGTTGAGTTTTTTATGATGGGAAACATTTTGTCTTCGGGCCGCTGCTGTTGTTGTTGTTGCTGGTGTTGTTGCTGGCGTTGTTGCTGCTTAAATCATGTGAATGTGGCAACAACAGCTCTTGGACATTTCCAGTGTTAACTTTGTTGGTGGGCAAACATACAGACCGAAGTCGGAGTCGGAGTTGAAGTCGGAGACATAGCCAGGCTCTGAGACTGACTCTGGGCCATGGCGGCCGCCCCACCAAGCCGTAGGCCTCTTCTTCTTCTTCTTCTTCTTCTTGCTGTTGTTGTTGCTGTTGTGTTTTTTGTTTTTTGTTTCTTCTTGTTTTGTTTTGTTTTGCCTAATGACAAAGACTAATATTTTCTTCCTGTGACATATCTCTCTTTCATGCATTGAAATTGACTGCGGCTCAACGGGCGGCAGGCAGCGCAGTTGGCGTCGCTGCCGGCGTTGCCGCGCTCCATTTACAGACGGTGTTGTTTGTTCCTGTTGTTGTCGTCATTGTCGTAGCAGCATTTTATGGAAATTATTTGTTGCATTGCGCTGCTAATGTGTTAAAACAATATGCTCTGCCCCGTCCCCGTCCCCTTCCCGTCCACTGCCCCTACCCCTGCCCCTGTCCCTGCTACGTCCAGGCCAGGCCAGACCAGACCAGGCCGCCTGCACATTTGCTTTGCTTCTCTTGTGTGCCACAAATAAAATGAGGAAATATTTACACAAGCGGCGGCGGCAACAGCAACGACGACGACGACGACGACGGTGACTGCCAGCTGTGCACCATGGCACGCCCCTGCCGCCTCTGTGTCTCACTCTCAGCCCTCAGCTCTCAGCTCAATTTGCAAAGCAACGACAAAATGTCTAAAGTGTCCGCTAGCCTAGGACCACCCAGCCAAGAGCTGCGAGCGCACCAGCTGAGTCGAGAGCGGAGAGCGGAGAGCCTTCCCAGCAGAGCTGCCTGCTGCATGCTGCATGCTGCATGTTGCAAGGTGCGGGGCAGGTTTTGTCAATACGACAGAGAATACATCAATTAACTCCCACTGCGCCAGGTGTCCCGCGCCATAGACCATGGCGAATTGTAGCAAATTGATTTGTTGCTTACACAGTCTCTCTCGCTCTCTCTCTTGCACAGGCCTCACAGTGCGTATGCGCAATGGGATATCTGGCAATGAAAATAAAAAAACCATTACAATAGCTGACTAACTCAGTTGGGCCAGACAATTTGGGATATCAAAGTGATTGAAGACCTCAATTAGTTGATTTCCAACTCATTCGGTTAACCTTTAACCTCTGCCTGCAGTCGAGCTATTTCGGTTGATACATCTTTCATGCTCTCGAAATCAAGGTAACATATTCTTATTTTAAATACTTACATTGACAAGCTAGACAACATTGCACTGATATAACCCACTAACTATATATACGAAATATGCGATATACAATATACGATATACGATATACGATATACGATAAACGATATACGATATACGTTATACGATATACGATATACGATATACGATATATGATATACGATATACGATTTACCATATACAATATACGATATAGGATATACGATATAGGATATACGGTATACGGTATACGTTATACGATATACGATATACGATATACGATATACGATATACGATATACGATATACGATATATGATATACAATATACTATATACGATATAAGATATACGGTATACGATACGATATATACGATATATGATATGTACGTATACAAATTTCTAGGTTTTCTTATCGTAAGGTATTCCCAAAGTTCGCTACTTACATATATAAACTGAACCAAGAGGACATCAAATAGATAGACTATAGAAATAATGATGGAGTTTAAAATAATACTAAATAATTTAAATTTAAAGCAGTATTAATATTATTATATTAATTATTATTATTAATATTACGCTACAGTCCAGTGTACTTCACTGTGATATAGGGTTTCTTAAATATAAGACATCTATTTTGTACTGCATACTTTAGGGACGGGGTGGAAATCAGTAACTCTCAAAATGATTTCTTAAATAACTTCTGTGTTAATGATCCGACCGCCACCAAATTTGCAAAAATCATTTATGCAGCAATAGTTATGGTGTTTACCAAAAATCAACTGTCCTGCATTCAAATTACGCTTAGAATTCGGTTTTTATCGACTTACGGGGGACGTGGTCTGATTCTAAAACAAACTTGATCTGCGTGCTGTAATAACTCATGCTCACACCAAATTTGGTAGCTCTAGCTATTGTAGTCTCTCGAAACTAGGCTTTCATATGGACGTACAGACAGTTGGAACAAAGTTATAATACCCTTCTGCCCTATGGATAGCGGGTTTAATAATAATCTTAAATATCCCTTCTCTCTTTCCCTGTCTCTCTCTCTCTCCATCTCTCCTGCAGCTAATCCACTTTGCAGATCGAAATTTGTTGGACAACTAATCAAAATGCAAATCAAAAACCAATTTGAAAACCCTTTGTATGAAAGTCAACAGATCTCAAGATATGACGTTTCGTTCACCTTGGCATTGCTGCACTGGCGGTTCCCAGCACACACACACAAACAAACACACAAATACACAGACACACACACACTCGCACACACACTTACACTGACTCGCAACACTCTGTTAAAGTCTCACACTCTGCCACACACTCGAGCATTAATCACAAATCAAATAAATACAAATAGAGCAGAGGCAGATCCACACGCACACGCACACATACACAAACACACACACACACACACACACACAGACACACTCACATACATGGGTAGCAACACTTGACAATGACACAATACGTCAACTTTGGCGGCAACTCCGACTCCAACTCCAACACCAACTCCAACTCCGACACCAACTCCAGCTCCGACTGCAGTTGCACTTGCTGCGCACATAGGGCTCTGGCGAGTGCAGCAGACTAGGCTCTAGTCTAGGCAAGCTGGGCTGGGCGCAAGTGTTGTATGAGCTGCCAGAGATCAAAGCAAGAGTGCCTCAATAACGATAATCATCGTTATCATAATCATCATTCTCATCCTCCAAGTGCGACGGTCTTAACAGATCTTCTACTTCTGCTGCCGCTGTTGCTGTTGCCGTTGCTGTTGCTGTTGCTGCTGCCCGACTCGACTTGGATTCTGACATGCACAATAACCATTTCTATAAGTTGAATGAGGGTACGAGGTGAAGAGGGGGGGGCAACCGAGATGGGATTGTGCTCTTGCTCTTTTCATTTCATTATGTGGGACATTTAATAAAATTTTCTTATGATTTGTACCCTTTTAAGGACCCTCAATCAATGTGTGCCACCTGCCTCTCTCTCTCGCTCACTCACTCACTCACTCTCCCTCTCTCGCTCACCCCATCGGCTCTCCCGCACTTGCTCGCACTCACTCGGCTCTTTGGGTCGGCACTTGGTGCCGAAAGAAAGGAAGAAAGAAAGAAATAAATAAAAAAGGCAGAGTATTTTGTACGCCTCGTTGATCTTGACGCATCATGATGCGCTTGGACTGAAGGTTGACGTTGTCGACGTCGTCTGGTGATGCTTGGACTACAAAGCGGCTTAAATGCGCTGCACGGGATTAGCCTGAGAGAGCGCGGAATGGGGGAATGCTGTCGACACGTTGCGTATACGCCGCGTGCGCCAATTCGACTTTCTAATGCAGCTGCCCAACTGCGCAGACACACCCACACACTCATACACACACACACACACACAGACTCATGCAGTGACAATATTGTGCGTGCATCTTCTTGTCACTGTCACAACAACAACAACAACAACAGCAATAACTACGAGCAAAGTGAGCGACAATCGCCGCACGCGTTCAAAAGGTTTGTGTATTTGCTATTGTTTGTCCAGAGCCCAAGCAGAGCTGAAGAGGGGACGACGACGGAGTAAGGGGCAGGGGGCAGGGGAAGGGGGCAAAGGTAAAGGCGAGGCCAAAGCGGAACTGATCAAAGTCATTCAAACATGAATGAAGTTCATTAAAAACTGATCAAATCTGTTGAGCGAGAACAATGCAAACAAGACAAGAGTAGAAAAGACGCTGATACAACAAACGAGCTGATACAACAACAAGCAACAACAACAGCCGCAACAATAGGGGGAAATTTGAGGGAAAGAAGCTGCCGCAACGTCGACTGCGCAGCTGGCAGTGACATTTCTTGTGATGCCTTGTCGATTGTGAGAGAATCTCCAGGCCAAGTCGAAGGCGAAGGCAACTCTCTCTCTCTCTCTCTCTCTCTCTCTCTCTCTCTTTCTCCCACTCTCTCTCTCTCTGTGTGGCTCAACTGCATGATGTCCTGTGAGTCCTGTTAGCTAGCTGCCTCTCGCTCTCTCCGACTCTTGCTCACTCTCTCTCTGTCACAGATCCTTGGGCTTGTCCCTTTCAATTCGTACAAAATGATGACATTTCCTGATATTTGTTTCGCTCTACTGACAACAAAGGACAACACACACACACACGCACACACCTGAGGAACAACAATACCGTTGTGGGAGTATCTGCCCGAGGCGTAAGGCATAACGGAAGTGTTAACGGTGCTTCTTGCCACACAATCTGCAGAGAAAACCTTCTGCCAACGAAGGAAGTGACAAATACTAAGTCAGTTTGTTGTACTTTTCATTCGATTTACGACACAGATAAATGTAAAATAATGTTGGATATACGAATATATAATATAATACAGCACTGAGTAGATTATAGCAAAGAGAGAAAGCCGTACGAGGCTCCTCTGGCTTCGCAGCTGATCCCAATGCATTACTGACAATAACCTCCTGCCAACGAAGGAAGTGGCAAAAACTAAGTCAGTAACTAACACTTAATTCTATTGACCATAGAGATAAATATGAAATAAAGTTGGATATATTATAATATATCATATAATAATGAGTAGATTATAGCATGTAGTTGTGGAGAGAATAGAGGGTATTTGGGCTTCGCTGCTGATCGCATTGAATTGAATCAAGTGACAACAACGAGCTGAGGCCGCATTGAGTGTGTCACTGGGAAAAAAGCCGTCAGGCCAGGCTGAGACCCAAGGCGATGCCTAGAGAGAGAGAGAGAGAAAGATGCTGTGCCGGTGATTATGACGACAAACCATAAAATGCTGCCGGAGCGCGTCGCGACTGCTTCCAGGAAAGCACAATTTCGCCCAACGAAAGCGAGACAAAAGGGGAGAGAGCATAGTAGAGAGCCAACGACAAGAGAGAGAGAGAGAGAGAGAGGAGACGGTGCCTAGACGTGGCTTAATCCACGCACTGCACGCACCCAGAGCGAGAAATGAAAATGAAAACGAGCGGGCGAAAAACAAAAGTGCTCAGTGCAACATGCAAAACAATATCATCATAAAAAACGCAGCGCAAGTCGCCCGTGTCGCCCGAAAGAAAACCAATACCAAAACCAAGGCACAAACCTAACCTAACCTCGGCTCAGGTCCAGGTCCAGGTCCAGCTACAGACTCGAGCTGAGTCGATTGCCAATGTGAACCGAGAGTCGTCGTCACTTGTGACCGCTATAAATCGATGAAGTCATTGTGTGTGCAACTATCCTGCCAAGGCGAAAGAGAATGAAAGGCAGACAGAAAGACAGAGAGAGAAAGAGAGAGAGGGATACAGAGACAGAGACGATGCCTTTGCCTTTGCCTTTTTCATTTTTATTTTCGTACTTGGTTCGATTTTATTGCCACCTCATAAAAGTAGCATAAACATGTTAGTAGCCTGTTGCAACCGCAACTTAAGTTAGCTGTTGTTGTTGTTGTTGTTGCTCTGCTTCGCCTCTTCTTCTTCTTCTTCGGCTTCTGCTCCCCCTCCAGGTTTACGAATTTGTTGCACTTTTTTATTGTGTGATTTTTACAACTTTCGCATTTCTCGATACCCTTTCCGTGTTTCTTCTGTTTTGCAATCGACTCTCGAGCTGTCCAGCAATGTAACTGACTAACATATGTAACTCGGCTTCTAAAACTTGGTCAACTTATGTCCACTGCACTGAGCTCAAATATAACTCGAAACTACAATACAACAGATCCCTAGTTAGAACTAGTTTTACAGGCTGCCGGAAAATTCCATCATTGCGTCCAGAACTTGCAGAGCATAGGCCCGTCGTCTTTTGCTTGGACCTGGCTGGGGGTTTTCTCGGCACGTTGGTTCTTCTTTTATTTGTTTTCTTCTTCTTTTCAGTCAGTTCTTTTTCTCTTTTTTGGTTTCTTCTGTGAAGTTTTTCCTTCAGTGTCAAAGTGTAATAAAATATTACTCATGGTAATTACAATTTTTGTGCTGCGCTGCGCTGCCCCGCTGCTGCTGTTGTTGTTTTTTCGTTTTCGCTCAGTCGGCTCAAGTTCAATGTGCACGGAGTAAATGAAGAAACAAAAAAAACCGAAAAAGAAAAAAAAAATAATACGACAAAAATGTGAACAATTAAAAAGTGTTTTCGAGGTGCTTGAAACCCCGACGGCAGTAGCTTAAACAACTAGGCAGGCGCGTCTGCGCCATAAACCTCACCTCAAGTGTTGCTGGCGACAGTTCAACGACATGTTTATTAAGTCATACGCAAAATTTGTTAGGCCTGCCAACGAGCCCCGACTCCCCAAGAGACTGTCCAAAAACAACACCTTCCTCCTCCCTGCCCCCTCCTTGCCACTGGTCTGTTAAATGAGAACTTGCTTTTTTGGGGATTTATGTGAGCTCGCACTCTATGAAATAATATAAATGACCATAAAAATGTGTGTTAATAAAAAACTCAGGCAAGAAACCCAAAAAAAAAACAAAATTATATAATTAGTTGGACGCTGTGGCGATAGCGACAAAGAAGTACGTTATTCATTCTCGATTCCAGACCGGAACCATACGAAAGAGACGCAGAAGCTTCCCGAATTGGAATACCTAATATACTATATATCTATATACTATATACATATATAAATGGTAAGCGATTCTGAGTTGGCAGCGATGAATGACGGCTCAAGAGCTTCGCTTGGAGTTTGTTGATATTCGACGCCCACTTTGGGGTTTTCAATAAACAACAACACAGCAGCAGCAGCAGCAACAGTGCCAGTGACAGTGGGAGAATCATAATTGGAATAAGTCTTGTCTGTCCAATTGCTCTACGATTTTGTTGCTTTATATTCCCCAATTGCTAAGTAACTAAGCAATTAGCTTAGCGTAGCTGTAGTTATCAAACTGCATAGGCTAATCTATTGAACTATCACATATATTTTAAACTTACATAAGTTCAGACATGATCTGGATCTAGACTACATTTACTGGAAATACCCCTTCCAGATCATATCCCACAGCACAAGGGGTACATTGAAC
This sequence comes from Zaprionus nigranus, assembly GCA_018903425.1. NCBI lineage: Eukaryota > Metazoa > Arthropoda > Insecta > Diptera > Drosophilidae > Zaprionus > Zaprionus nigranus. Next base: position 583,322 of record JAEIGD010000020.1, read on the forward strand.
TCTATAAACAATATCAACATATAATAATAACAATAAACAAAGTGTCAGGTCTGGCAGCACCTCAGCATGCACATCACGCACACATCGATGGTTTCATTATATCGGTTTGTTCGATTATTTGTCAACAAATCGCAGTGAGGACGATTGAAACAGACACTCAACATGCGGCAATGCAAATTGAAATCGGTAAGAAGATGTTGAGATCAAGTACTACACAGAGAGCTCTCCAATTCATTACCATGATGATCGATCGATGTGTAATACAATTTTGTGAAAATTGAGTCGGGAGTTTGGAAATTTGTGATATTCTCTATATAAGGGAAAATTAAGAGAAAATTTTGAATTGAAATTCTTGAGGTCTAGATTCGTGTTTAAATATAAATTAAATATGAATACAATTTCATATACAGACTGATAATTCTATAGCAACTTATCAATGAATAGTCAATTGATATGCTGTGGAATGCAACCATCTGTCACCTATGCTGAACAGGAATATATAAAGTAGGTATATAGCAGTTTGTTTCTTGTCGTCTAGCGGACAGAGAGTGGGAACAAATTACTTCCAATTTCATACACAGGATTATAGTTAAATAGCAACATATTAACGCATCGTTAATTGAAATGCATCAATCTGTCACCTATGCTGAACAGGAATATATATAGTAGGTATATAGGAGTTTGTTTCTTGTCGTCTATTGGGCAGAGAGTGGGAACAAATTACCATCAAATTTGGAATTGATTTGTTAATTGATTTGCCACTTGACAGTCGATTGAGCAAATTGTCGCTTATAGAGCGGCAACATCCTCCGTCTCGCTCACTCTCTTATCTCACTTAATTTCATTGCGAGACAAGCCCGGCGGCATGTTCCTGGAAATTGCTGTAGACAAACAATAAAAAAGAAAATAAAAAGAAATTGTAAAATAAAAAGGACAATAGCAAAAAGTGGCAAACAGACGCAAGCGAAAGGAATAGGCAGAATGTGTGTGTGCAAGGGAGACAACGGGATAGAGGGAGTGAGAGAGAGAGAGGGAGAGTGCTACGAACAATAGGTTGGTCAGAAGACAAAATGCAGTTATCTGCATTATGGCTAAAAATTGTGCACAAAGGAAGCGAACAAGACGAGCCAGAAATGCCCCGAAAAATGATGGGTTATTAAATGTTGTTAATCTTTTCGACCCCCGACGCCCGGCAAGGAGTCCCAGCTCGGTCCTTGGCATATTTAAATTTCAAGCGGCAAATGTGCGCAAAAAAAGAAGAGAATAGAAACAGGAAAGAAATGTGGAAAAAAGAAGTAAAACAAACACACACAACAACATCAGGTAGAAGATCGTTCGAAGATCTCTCGTTCTCTCGCTCTCTCTATGTCGCTCTTTCCCTGTCGCTCTTACTGTTGCCGCAAGGCAACCACCGTTATGGCCAGGCCAGGACAATAGAGCACAAGCAGCACCCAGAAACCAAACCGAAACAGTACCAAAACCCGAGCGAGCCTCTGCCATTTGGCTTTATTGTGCACGCTGTTTAAATATTTACGAAGTTTTACAATATTTATGACAGCTAAAAACATAACAACACCTACTTTAGCCCGCAGACGGAAACGGTGATGGTGACGTGGACACTTGACACTGCACAAACATGCAACAGAGAGAGAGAGAGATGGTGAGAGAGAGAGAGAGAGGTCGGCTTAACAAGCAGCTCCTGGCTTAAGACCAGCTTCCTTCTTGATTGCGATCAATAAACGGCTTAGCCGCTGTGGCAGCAACATAATATTCAAATATTTTTGCCAACTCTGTCTGTCTGTCTGTCTGTCCGTCCCACTGTCCCGGTACGGTACGGTGTGGTTTGGTTTCGCAGCCTAATCCATTTGCATGTCAACACTTCGGCCCGACCAGGACCAACTCTTGTCTTGACTCAGCTTCCGTTAAGGGCTGCGACTAATCTGCCACTCTCTCTCTTTCTATCTCGCTCTCTCTCTCTGTCTCTCTTCGGTTCAGTCTGGGATTGGGTCGGATCTGTGGGTAAAAGGTGCCACTAAGCGCCCTAAACGCGAGCTTGGCATATGAGGCTCAATAAGCCAAGGAATTAAAAAGTAAATTTGCCTAAATCTCTTAAAACAAAACAAGGATTAGCACAAAGGAGAAGAGCTTAAGCACACACACACTCACACACACACTGGCGAGATAACAATTGCAAGTACAGTGAGCACTTACTTTATGGGCTACTTAGCAGAGGCTTAAGCACTTGGCCAACTCTTCATTGAGAGTCAGTTGGCTCAACGGCTGAGCTAAGCTCGGCTCATTGACGACGCAATTGCCGAGGATGATGATCATGATGAGCCCATGATGAGTTGATGGTACTCCTGATCAGGCCTGTTGGCTCAAGGCCGACCATATGTTTTCATTGAGCTCACCTGCCCTGCTCTCAGGTAGGCGGCAGGCGGCAGGTGGAGTCGACTCCATGGCAGATGTTGCTGTCTCCGACTGCGACTGTGAGTGCGGGTGCGGATGCGCGTGCTGGGCACCAAGTGCTAATAGCTTGACGCCGTTACGAGTAGATCATAAAACGCTGCTCTGAGCACAATTTGAAGGCGATCTTCCCGCTCTTCCCTCACTCTTCCTCCTTCTCCCCTAGGCAGACCCCACATAAATATCACATCGACAGGGCGCCACAGAAGTGCTACAAACTGAGACGCAGAGATCGTAAATGCAGAGTAAGCTGAAGAGGGAACCATCTCCAGGTGCTGCTCGAGTGCTAATTAATTTATTTGACGAGTCCCAGTTCCATTGCAAATCGGTTATTATAGTCAACTTATCTTGCCTGCTTTAACTATAGTAGCTAGTACTCAAATCCGAGCTGTTCTCGACTTCATATCATGTAGTTTGTTGCTTTAATCCATCACTATGTTGTACATAGTCTAGAACTTTTCTATATTTTCCGAGCGATTCCAAATAATTTTCGAGAAAGATCTTAAATATTTAAAAGTTGATCCCGAAAGTTCGACTTCATATCATGTAGTTTGTTGCTTTAATCCATCACTATGTTGTACATTATCTAGAACTTTTCTATGTTTTCCGAGCGATTCCAAATAATTTTCGAGAAAGATCTTAAATATTTAAAAGTTGATCCCGAAAGTTCTGAAATAGTTAATACCTTTATATGTTTCTAACAGTAAATCGAGAAGCACTTTATTACAGCTTTATTCAAAAGAACTTACTCTCATCGGAAGTTCTAAATTGATCATTTAAGTCCACAATCATTATCTATAACATTAACTAGAACTTTTCTATGTTTTCGAGCGATTCCAAATAATTTTCGAGAAAGATCTTGAATATTTAAAAGTTGATCCTGAAAGTTCTGAAATAGTTAATACCTTTATATGTTTCTATACGAGTATAATCGAGAAGCACTTTATTACAGCTTTATTCAAAAGAACTTACTTTCATCGGAAGTTCTTAATTGCTGGTATAAGTCGACAATCCCAAATACCCCTCATTCTAGAAAAACTGCTGGGATTTATTGTGTGTTTATGCATTTATTAATCGCTTTCTTAGCAGCTTATCAGAATCAAGTTTCTATATGTTTATAAAAAATATATATGTTTCATGTATTTGAGCTTAAAAAGTATTTACAATTTGCTTCGATTCAAATAGATACACAGACATACAAACTAACCAAGCACGACGCTATATCACAGTTCGAGAGGTACTTATGAGCTAAAAAAAAAATTGTGGGGTAGGAATGTGTATGATACAATACTATATAGTAAATATAATTTAACTTACAAAAAAAAATATATATGTTGGGGGAATACTTCGTAATACTTTCGAGTAGGTTTAGATGCCAAGATTGCTAACTAAAAAGGAGAGGAAGGGAAGGGAAGGGAGAAGGGAGATGATGTAGAGTGAGAGAGAAAGGAGTGCGGCTGCTCGGGTGTGACTAGAACGGCAACTGCAGAGGCGTAATCGGAAGAGGGATCAACTGGGGAGGAGCATCTAGGGGGGACTGGTTAGACTTAACTAGAACTACGTGGATAGAGTGTAAATAATATAAATAACTACGAATGTGGAATAAAATTCTTAGATCATAATACAAATACTTAAGTTCTTTCGTGCGCCTTTGAGAGTGAGAGGGGGGGAGAGGGAGAGAGGAGAGAGAGAGAGAGAGTGTGTGATGGAGAAACTTGTTTGCGAACTCCATCGAATAAATTACTTAAACTAGGCGAGCTTACGGATTTACGGTTGGTTATCGGTTTTCGAGTAATATATGATACATAATTTACGTTGATATTTCTTTTAGTTTTTTTTTTTTTTTTTTGCTTTTGCTTTTTTGTGGTTTTTTTTATGGTTATTTCACGTGCGCAGCACGCGGCGTTGGTGTCGCTGTGTTGCTGCTGCGGATGACGACGTTGACGTTGACGACGACGTTGAGGTTGACGACGACGCTGACGCTGATGACGACGCTGACGCTGACGTTGACGCTAACGTTGAAGTTGAAGATGAAATTGGCTGCGGCGACTGAGACTGTGACGGCGACTGCGACACTGCGACTGAGGCGGTTGCTGGCGCTTGCCACGTCGTCCGCTGGCATCAAGACTCGGCTTGGACACCTCGTTGAACTCCTTGCGGTTGCCAGCAGTGGCCAGCGATAGCTGCAGCCGCTCTTGCTGCTGCCGCTTCTGATGCCGCTGCTGGCGCTGCTGGTGCAGCTGATGCTGCTGTTGCTGCTGCTGCTGCCACTGCTCGTACCGCGACTCCCTTTGGCGCTGCTGTCGACGCTGGCGTCGCTGACGCCGCTGCTGTCGCTCCCGTTTGCCGTCGCGTCGCAGCAGCTGCCACATGGTGCGCAGAAACTCATAATAATGATGCTTCACAAAGCGCATATCGTATATCACAAAGCGCATATCGATGGCGTCCGCATCCACCTGCATTTGCCCGCCGTCGCCAGAGGAGGAGGAGGAGGAGGAGGAGGAAGTTGTTGTTGCTGCCGATGCCGCTGGGCGACGCTTGCTGAGCAGCTTGAGGCGTTTGTTCATAGCGTTGCGCGAGATTTGCGGCAACTGTGTAAGGCGACGCTGCTTGGGTGTCGATGCGCGGACCGGAGGCAGCGCCGGATACGTACGATTCACAGCCTGCTCCAGCTCGCAGAGCATGCTGCGCGAGCTGAGCAACAGATTCTTCAGCTCCTTGGCAGCGGGCGACTCCCGCTTCTGATGGTGCCGATCCCAGTTGACCTGCACGCGACGCAAGTACGCAAAGCTTGCCACATATGTCTGCATGTTGCGATACCAGCGCTTCAAGGCGATCTGCAGAAGAGACAAACACAGAGACAGAGAGAGAGAAAAAGAAGGGAAGAGATGGCATTAGAGAGACTCATGGAGAAGAGACACTGAAAGAGAGAGAGAGAGAGAGAGAGGGGGAGAGAGGGAACAGAACTGCTGCTTACCGTCGAGTTGCGCTTCAGCTTGGGCAGAAACTTGTAGTTGGGATTGTACAGGGACCACTTGTGCATGTCGCATATATCGATGCCTTTGGGCTCCTGACTGTTGTTCAGCATGCGGTACTCTGTGTCGGCGGCGCGCTTCAACTGGTTGAAGATCTGCGAAAGAGAGAGGCAGAGATGGGGAGAAGGGAGCGAGTGAGTTGATGAGCTTTTGAGCAGGAGAAGATTGCTGGTGGATCTGCCACTGGCAGTGAGTGATCGCTGCTTACCTGCTTTGGCCGCTGGCGCCGGCGCTCTGTGGCTCCAGAGTAGGAACCGCCGCAGGGATTGAGCCATTCCAGGGCTGTGTTGTTCTCGCTGTAGTTGCGATAGTCGTACCAGCTGCTGTTGCGCTTGCGATGACGCTTGCTTGACGAGGCAGACGAGGCAGATGAGGCAGTTGAGGTGGAGGAGGTAGAGGAGGCAGAGGAGGATGCAGGGGAGGAGACAAGCATGTTGCCAGTGCTGCTGGTGCTACTAGTGCTGCTCACAGAGCTTAAGCTAGAGCTGGAACTGGAGCTGGAGCCGGAGCCGGAGCCAGAGTCAGAGCCGGAACTACTGCTGGTGCTAGAGCCCTCAAGGACAGTTAGACCACCGCTGGCGGTTGCCATGGCCAGTGTCGAGTGCAGCTGGACGAGATGCAGCAGCAGGAGCGGTACAAGCAGCGTGGACCACATATCCGCATTGTCCTGCCGCACGCACTGTCTATGCTGACGTTGCCTGCGACTCGTATGCGTCGTTGTCGCCGTTGCCGTTTCGTTGCTCCTCCTTCCCGTTCCCGTTGCCAGAGTCGGAGTCGGAGTCGGAGTCGGAGCTATCGATCTGTGCGTCGTCCTCGATCCGTGCGTCCTGGCCGTGGTTGTGGGCGTTGCCGTCTTGTTGCCTTTATCTGTGGTGGTTGCAGCGCGATGGCAACCAACAACTGCTGATGCGACGATGACGATGACGATGACGATGATATATATATATGTGGATGGATAGATATAGATATATATATGTTGTTTACTTGTTGCTTTGGAATTGATCGATTTGTAGGAAGTGGGGTATGCGGAATTGGATAGATATATGCGAGGTGCGAGATATATATATATACATATATACATATACATATATGTATGTATACAGATGTACGTAATGAATTTATTTAGATTTTTGATCGTGTGCCGAAACTGGGGTATATTGCCAAAGTGCAAACAGTAATTCAGAAATTATTTTGTTTTTTTTTCTTAATTTTTGTTTTTTTTTCAAATTCAAATGCAAAGTACGAACAGGGAAATATATAGAAATACTTAGGGAACACACACACAATGAGGATATCAAGTTATTAACATGGCAAGAATGTTGTTGTTATTGTTGTTGTGTCGCAGTGCTAAGAGTGCAACTGTATAGGAGGGATATCTGTTTTTATATATATAGATATATATGCCTCGGCGGTATACGTCAGTTAACAATATATACATATGTGCTCAGTATATATACACATATATATATGCAGTAATTATTATATATATATATATATATATGTATATATATCTAAATGCTCAACAGGACTTTTGCTTCCTTCAACAATGCAAATGCAACGGCAAAGCAACTTGCTTGTATCTCAAAAATTTTGTCAGAATTTGTAACATTTTTTTGGGTGCGTTGAAATGATCCGCCCGTTTTTGTTTTTTTTTTTTAAATATTTTACAAAAACTCTGAATTTATAACAGTTAACTCAAATCTCAAATGTTGATCGAACGAATGGAATATCTAAACTAAAGCGACGACTTAATATATTTCACAATTTTCGTATCTGAGATTCGAACACGCATGCTTCAGATCTCCAAACACGTGAAAGAAATGAAAGCTACGATCGTCGAAGAAAAGTTAATGAACGATCATCATCATGAAAAATGTGAGGATCCTCCAATTCTCTTCTCTTTCTATCCTTTGAAAGGATCTTAAAATTTAAACTACATACGATCGTGCAATGATCTAAGCGACAATAATAAAAGAATAATGGAATTATAAAAGATTCTCTTACAGAATGGTATCCTTTGCCAGGATCTTTGCACTTTTCATTAGACTGATCAAAAATCGTATAAATTGATTAGGTATTCAGTATTTTTAAGATTATGATTGATCAAAACAAAACTAATACACACACCACATTATAGTTGAAAAGATTCGTCGGCCGCAAATTGTCTTTGTAAACAATTTGCAAAATGTTAATCCAGTTTTTATTGCGTTTTCCGGTTCGTTTTTCTTTATTGTTGTTAATCTTTTTTGTTTTTTATTCCTGATCACTTGAAACACTCGAACAAAAAAATTGTTTTAATTCATGCGGTTTCTAAAATTGCATTCCCCGTGTGAATGTGTTGGGCGATGATGAGTTAAGTTGCTTCTGCTTCTGCTGTTGTTGTTATCTCTTGATGCTGGAGAACACTTCTCGCGGACACTTCTGTTCACGTCCAGGCACAAAACCGAACTGAACCAAAAGTTGCGCTGAATTTGACCAGCTTTCTTTGTTGAGCAGCGCTGTGGCAGTGGCAGCAGAGGCAGTCGAGGCAGCCGAGGCAGCGATGCCGGCAGAGCAGAGACAGCAGAGACCGGAGACCACAGCGGAGACCCGATAACCGAAACCGAACCGACCGACGCGACGTCAGTCAGAGGCAGAGCCAAAAGACCATGTGAAAAACGAACGGTACGCAAAAGAAAACTGAAGACTGAATACCCGGGGCCGGGCCGGGTACCAAGCTGGTACCGGGCCGAGACTCGGGTCGGGCTTCTGACTCTGAATCGGTTGAGTGTGAGTGTGTGTGTGTGTGTGTGTGTGTGTCGTTGCCTGCAAGTGTCCGTGGCCGAGTCCATTTATCTGCCTGCCTGTCAGGCCGCGGCCTGATCGAGAGTTGCCTGGGCCAGTCCCACTCGGTACCTGTGTGTGTGCGTGTATATGTGCGTGTGTAATTGCGCTCGCATCGACCAACGAAAGAGACCAACCAGCTAGTCGAGCAATTCTTAAGCCGGTCCCTGCTCGGTATCGTCTGCCTGGCTGCCTGCATCTGTGTGTGTCTGTGTGGTGTGCGCGTCGCCATCGCTGCCTCAATATGCTGCAGGCTCTTTTGCCACTCGCCCAATGAGAAAATCTCACTCAATGCGCTCTCATAGATATTGCAGCTACCTGACCGACAAATCGCCCAAGCCAACCTAGCGCCTGCCCCAAGGCTATAGCCATCCCCTCTCTCTCTCTCTCTCATTCTCTCTCTCACTTCAGTTTCCTATAGCTGCCTCTCGCTCTGTGCAGCTGTAGTTCTCGCTCTCTCAATCTGTACTAGCCAGAACTGGCTTGGTCTCCAAACGACCTTGGGCAGGTTGCGCCTCCTGAGACCCAGAGACCTTCGCCCCGCTAAGTATGCTGAGCTAGTACTGATCAGTTATGACAGTTATCGTGTTATCGAGCATGATCGATATCGACATTGATCTTAATTGTATCTCAAATATCTAATAAAAGCCACCTGCAAAGTATATATTAGAAACAAATAATAATAATAACAGTAATATATCAACAATTATAAAGTAAAGGAATCGAAAAGCATAACTCGATGTCATATAATAAATGTGCAGAAAAGTAATTAATAATTTAAATTATTGTATAGATCATTCCATGTGTTTTCAAGATATTCGATTTGTTCCTTCCATAGTTAGTTAGAATCCATTCTTCTTCTTCTTGATATTTTCATCTAGTCTCATTGTGATCTTCACATTATTCCACAAATACTTTGCTGATCTCTTCAATGATCTCAGATATCTCAAAGGAATCGTTCACTCTTTAAAATGAAATATGGTGTATGTAATAATGAAGATAGTTATCCAATGCTGAAAAAAATGATAAGCCAGTATATAATAATAATAATAATAATATAATAATAATATATATAATATATAATAATAATAATATAATAACTATTTTATATTTGTATATCGGAAAACAATTTGAACAACAAACTCACCTCACTTCCTTGAAGTATCTCGAGAATTTCGCATTCTGTCGAATCGAGAGTCTTTAGAGAACTGATTGATCTGACTGATGTTTTGCATATTTATACAAGAGAAAAGAAGTGAGAGAGAGAGAGAGGCAGAAAGCAATAGGGAAAGAGTAGGAGAGAGGCAAAGAGTTTGCAATTTGGGCAATTCCTCAGCTGTTGCAAATAATTAGCAGGTCGATCGCGAATCAACTTACCTTAACCTACCTGGGCAGTCTACCGGGTATGGCGGGTGCTCGAGGGTAGCTCCAGCTTACCTCCACCCTCCCTCTCTCTCTCCCTCCCTCTCTCTCTATCTCTCTTCTACAATCGCTCGTGAAACAATTGACAAGCTAATTAAATTTAGTTGCTGTTTTGTCTGTTCTTGTGTGACTTTGTTCAGGAATTATGGCCACATTGTTTGACTGAACAGCTGTGTATGCCGTGTGTGTGTGTGTGTGTTGGATGTGCTGCGCTTGGTCCGGTGGGTTTTCGGGCCCATAGTAAGTGCAACAATTGTTGGCCCAGGCGGCAGCAGGAAGCAGCCGTGTTGCGCAGCGGGGAAACTCGCCTTGATTTTCGCCGCGCGCCACACACACAACACGGCAGGCGGCAGGACTCGCTGCAAGGGCACACACACACACATACACACACGCACAAGGTATCGACGTGGCAGCGCCCATTGTCGTCTCCCCTGGGTATCATGTACATCGTATCTATATATATCTATATGTATCTATCTATCTATCTATCGCCTGCCGTCCAATTTGCACCAACAACAAGATGAGCAACAACACCAACAAGAGCAACAATAAACAAACAACTTCATCTACATGGGCAACAAACACGATTATTGCATTGATGAGCTCCTGCTGCTGCTGTCTGCACACAGAGCAGCGCGCAGGCGCGGCAGGACGCCCCGTCGAAAGGAGCCGACGGCTGCCACCGACTGCCTCGAGTCCTGACCTCGCTCTCCCTCTCTCTCTGTGTCTCTCTCGCTCTCTCTCTCACACACACTCCCCCGCTCGTTGTGTTTTCGCTGCAATTCGTTCTGGACAACAAAATATTTTGCTACAAAATTGAGTTGTTGTGTGCGGTCCGCTGAGACGTTGAGCCGCTCAGAGGCCGCTCGGGCCGCTGTCATGTTGTAATTTTTTTACCGCCCGTATCTAATCGAAAGGATACGCTCAAATTGCCGCAGCGAACGCCACAGCGGCGAACACCTTCGGCGACCTCGCCGCGTTGAGGCCAAAAGCAAAGGAAGTTTAACCATGTTGCGCGACTATCGCCAGCAAGGGTCGACTGTCAGGATATCCTGTAAAAGCAAGTTCTCAATGAATTCAATGCGTTACTTTCGCTTGCAAATATTCTTTGTTGCTAAAATTCATATGTAGCACTTCTTTCAGTATTAGGAATCCACGTTTAAATATAAAAACAAAAACAAATCTCCTGAATTCAGTGTAAGCACCTTGTAATAAATTAAGAAATTATCTCAATTTGTTCTATTATGTTTTTTTTTTTTTTTTTCATCTAACTGAGTGAAAACATTTAAATACTATTCGAATAACATTTATTTGCATATAATTTTAAAGTTCTTTTTTCCAAGCACAGTCCATTAATATTTATAATTACTTATTTAAAACCTAATGAGACAAGTCAGTCGAAAGACCAATAAAATATATAAAAATATCTTTTTAATATATTAAAATTATTGACTTACAAATAATTGTCAGTTATTAGATAAATAATCAGTAAAGAAACAGAAAATATAAAAAAATAATAAGCAATGATCATACATACAAATTGATAATTACCTTGAAATATCAGAAATATCAGGAGTACCAGAAATATCAAAAAAATCAGGAGTATCAGGCATATAAAGAGAATCAGAAATATCAAAAGTATTCAAGAAGTCAAGAAATATTATATAATACTATAAATATCAATGAAAATCATAATATACGCTCCAAAATAAGACAGCAAAACAGTGCTTTCTTTTGCCAACTTATGAACCAATATACCTACTTGTCGGCCGTTTGCAGGGTATAATCATTACACGCTGCTTAGCTCCTGTCCACACACAAAAACCGACCGAATCAGTAACCGACACCAAAACCAACTCCGAACGCATCCCTTGGCCTACTTCATCTTCTTCTTCTTTCTGCTCTTTCAAGCATCTTCCACGTTGTCCTGCGCTGCATGTGTGTGTGGTAGTATGTGTGCATCGAGGTGTGAGTTTTTAGAGGCTAGTGCTGTTTTGATTATGCGTAAAATCGTTTCGCTTTATCATGATTTTTACTGTAATTCTCACATTGAGACCCAAGGTGTCCTGGAAGGACAGCGGAACAGAGTGGGATGAGTAGATTGATTGCTTGGTAGGCTGGACAGGCTGGGTCGGTGTCGGTGTCGGTGTCGGTGCCTCTGTAGGATCAATTGAACGGTCAGTTAGTCGAGTCGATTGGTTTTCTTATCCGTTTGTTTGTTTTATTATCGCTGCTGTTTGATTTGCCAAATTACCGTTGCAATGCGCATTGGTTATGGCTGATGAGGCTTGAAAAAGGATCTGCTATTCCTTTGCCATTGAATGAACCAGGGAATATCCGACTGAAAGTCACTTACCGATACATATCAATAAGTATCGCATTAACCTAGTTCGTATACAGGGCCAAAGCGACGGTCCGGGGGCCCTAGAACATCAATTTCAACTAAATTAAGAAACTCAAGACTAAATTAAGAGAGTCTTACATATACTGTTTATTACCTTTTGAATTCGATAAACAGTGATGGTCTTATAAACATTGAAAGTATCACATTCACCGTGTTAAAGTATGTACTATATATGTAACCATGCTATAAACAATGTGTACATGCTTTGAGAATAAATAACTATAATTTCTTTGACTAAACGAATTAAATTTAGCAAATACATTCCCTTTAAATACTTTCAATTTCCTTGTGCACCGCATATTCTGCACATATTTAAGTATTTCGTTGTGAAACTATACGAAAAATCGCTAGAAATGTTGTAAAACCTCTTCATAAGGGGTGTAACTGTAAGCCTTTGTGCTATATGTGAATATATGCTAGTTACACTATAAAATTTGAAACTTAAAATATGTAAATGAATTAATATTGTGTATGAAATATATGATATTGCATATCAATTCTAATGATATATATTTAATTATGTTAAGGAAATATATGAGTGCAATAATTATTTGATGTTTAATATATGTATATTTATATTTGCATGTCTAAAGCATTGCCTGACATACTATATGTGCTGTAAGTATGCATTCATGTGCCAACAATTCTTTCTTTATTAAGATCATGGGACCTAATTTACTAACCCACAGTGCTGCCAACTTTTAAGAATCGTTTTTAACGCAACGTTATGCAGAAAAGAAAGTACAAAAATGTATATTATTTAATTAAGTTTATTGTACAAATTAAAAGTATTTACACTTCGTTCCTTTCAATCGGTCTTCAGTGCCAATAAAGTACTATACAACTATATTATAAGAAAAGTCTTTAATGTTTATTTGGAAAAAGATGGGAACCCCCAACCCCCAACCCCCTCCCCCCGCACACTTTCTTTGCAGGGAGACGCCCGTTAGAATGATTACGTGTATTGTGTCATAACATAAGTATAAAAATCATGGACTGCAAGTGGGTAAGGTATTCTTGTTATTTAGGTAGGCAATTCCCGATTTGAAATGGAACAGCTCACACTCTATCCCCAAAGAATTCGAGCAACGTCATCCGACGGCTGGAAAATCCGATACGATAAAAAGCGAAATAAAAAAAAAAAACATAAGCGAAGCGTTCTGGTTCGGCCCGCACGAATCGTTTGAATCGGCCGCAAAGAAATTCCCGACAATGATTCCAATAATAAAGCTTGAGTCAGCTAGCGCGAGTTTTCGCAAGTGCGGTAGCAAAAGAAAGAGAGCGCGAACGCAAGAAAGAGAGAGAGAGAGAGCGAGAGAGTGAGTGAGGGAGAGAGAGAGAGAGAGTGAGCGAAAGAGTGTGAATGTGAGAGTGTGAGGCACATCGCCCATTGGCGCTTGGAATGTTTGAGTTTTGCTCACTCGATTAGCTGGCGACAGCCTGCGGACCAATACAAACACGCTGACTGCACTCAGAGAGAGCAGCGAGTGAGCATAGAGAGAGAGCAAGTGAGAACAAGCGTGGGAGAGACGAGCATGAGCAGTTTGAGTGAACGAGAGACCGAGAGACCGAGAGCGTAGGCAATGTGAGAGCAGAGCGCAACCTGCTTGACGCGCACAGACATGCTCTCGCAAACATACACACACACACACATACGTGTACAGACAGGCACGCTCACCTGTTGCCTGCTCGTCGCTATCGCGACACATTGAATTCATTCATAAAAAGCTGCTGTCGACGCTTGCCGCGCTGTCGCTGTCGCTGTCGCTGTCGCTGTCGCTGACTCAATGGGCACGCGCTGCGACTTGGGTTGGCTGTTAACAGTTAGCTCTAATTAAGCGGTGTGCTCAGTGGGCAACGAGGGGATCAGATGCCGCTGCCATCGACGCCATTGCCACGCGCAGTGTCCGACCGCAGATCGATCCGGTTACCGATGACAGATATGGCCTTATATGCCCACAATGCTGGCAGAGGAAGCCAACTAAGTGTGCACTGCATGGCAACGGTATTTTAAGGCGCAAGATGGCGCCGGCGCTTGGGCAACCGCAAAAGCGCAACACTCTCTCTGTGTGTGTGTGTGTGTGTGTGTGCGTGTGTGAGTGCACTACATCACGCGCACTTTTTGGGGCTGCTGACTGACGATGTGCGCGAGACGAGTACGCGGACCATAATTTTAATAGCCCTCTGACTCAGCTTGAAAACAGCTAACAGCTAACACATACTTGGGGGTTTTCAGTACACATATGTATACCCGACTATCTGCATGCGTGTGTTTGTGGGTATCTATCAGTAGAACGTGCCTGAGAAGTGTTACACATTCCTCGTGTTTGCTATTCTGATATTTTGGGTGGGTCAGGGCAGTTAGCTACGTTCCCGTTAATTTTCGTCGTCTGAATCGTGAACCGGAAATTATAGGCGAGATTAAGTTTGCTATAAATTTACCACCGGAACTTAATAAAGATCCAGACCCGTATATATTCTATTAGCTATCGACACCAAATTGTTCAGATATTGAGGGAATTGAACTGCAGTTAACTATGAATATAGAGTATGTTATATATATATATAATATGTACAAGCATATCGAGTATATTTATCTGCCCAAGCACCCTCTTAAAGCACATGATAAAGAGGCAATACTGCAAAAGTACTGATGAAATATACTATCAATATATGCATATATTAATGGTGATCACCGATCTCTGCTGGAATATCATCTGAAACTTATTGTAAATTTGAATCACTGCCAAGTTGTTCCTCAATTTCACAACACCTGGAAATCTACTGGAAAAAATGAAATAAATCGAAGTTATGTGAAATACATTTACAAAAAAATTCTTTATTTATTAGTCGATAATACTTGGGGCTCTTACTATAAATAATAACAAACTAATGAAAAAAAAATCAATTTAAATAATAAGAATGCATTTAACATAATCGAACACTAAGGAGTACAAGCGAAAATAAAACTAATGATCATATTGATCGTAATAAAAACAGAAGAGACTAAGTCTAAAATTAAATGTAAAATTAAATTAAATAATAAATAATAAATTAATAAATTATCATTGTGCATCGAGGGCTATCGTAGACTATTAGTAAACATCGAAGTGCGATCAGAACAGGAATATCCTGTATTCCTATATGTTTATATGAGATATGGTCCTTGCTTGAGTCAGGTTAAGCTGAGATGGATCCACTTTTCTTCTTCTCCTAGTCCTCCTAGTTCTTCTTCTTATTCAGTTGCTTTGCTTTTTTGGTAATTTCTTGTACACTGTGTAGGGCTGGCGTAGACTGGATTGACTGGATTTATCCTCTGCCATTTTCTTCAACATATATTCATATTTCAACCTCAATACTTGCAGTATCTTCAGCGCCTCCTTGGCCACACCATACTGGAGTGAATCGTGCTCTCCATTGTAAACATACTCTGGAATTCCAACACAACTTTCTTCCAGGTTAAGGACATTCAGGACAACGTTCCTGTTGTGGTTGATTTTCTCTTTGATAAAGCTAAATATGTCCCTATACAGACTGGGGTGAATTTTTAACGCCGTTTCATTCACCAAGTCATGGATGATGGAGAGTGAGTCTAAGATTCTTCTGAATTCTTTCTCCGTTATTGTTGTATCCGGATGCGGATTGTATTCACTCTTATTGGCCTCCACATGCAATGGATAATCGAGGTTTAAGTAGTGCAGTGCGTACTGCTCGGCAGCTTGGGGCTCGCTTTTCAAACTAAGATTTTGACGCAGCTGCAAGAGAATCGGAATGGGAGAAAAAGGGGCAAATCAGTTAGCTGTCTTTGGTATTTCATGGCAAGGTGTTGCACCTATCAATGCATGGATCAACCCATTGCACTCTCATTGCTGCATTCTAATAATTTACTTACATAATTTTCGAGTAATTCCAGAATCCCCGCATGCGTTTCATTGGCCACCGCCTTCGCATGCATAATTTGATCTGGCGTTATCGAAAAACGCGTCCCGTTGCATTTTTCCCCCTTCGCCGGTTGGGCTTGTACCTTTATCATTTGTTCTGAAACGGCACGCTGATGCACGTGATGACGGTGCTGCAGTATCAAATGGCGGCCGTAAAGATGACGAGGCAGTGCACTTGTCTCCGGTGAATTGCTGACAGTGAATATCAGCAGAAAAGCAACGATTGCACAATAACTGCTTGAAACTGCAATGAGAGAAGAAGGATAAAATGGTAAGAAAATGGTATCAAAATATCAAATGAATGTGTTTATATATATTAAATAGCTACAAATACTCATGATATCCAAATAAATGTATATAAAATAAATATAATTAAAGGTTATTTAATATATTGATTATATTCTCTTTTTTATCACTGCTCCTGCTCTGCAAGTTCTTCATCTTTTCTTGTTTTATTTTCAGCCTGCCAATTACTTCTATTCCCCACCGATTTTTGCGTTCTATATTTGGAGCCTGTTGTTTTTTATTGCTCGCAAGGACATATTGCGTATATTTGAGTCCCTTCTGATTTGCTGCTAATTAGCTGCA